>CM072528.1:15032500-16232500 GCA_036898165.1 Silybum marianum
AATTTTATTCCAAATCTTACAAACCAAACACACCAAAGATTCTAAATCTTTCCACAAAATCCAGATTATTAAAAAAATATCTCGTCAAATCGAATGGGTCATAAATAGTGATGGAAATTTTATCCGTTGGGGGGGGGGGGGGGGGACCCGCGGGTACCCGACCCTAACGGGGCGGGGATTCCCCGGTTTAACGGGTAACGTGGCGGGGACGGGGATTCATTTTCATACCCGAAATGGGGTCCGGACGGGTCGGGGATGGCATTACCCGCTCCTATTATACCCGATTAATTTTTTTAATTTTATTTAATATATGTATATAGTGTGTGCATAAATAAATAAACATGTATATATGTATTTATTTATTATTAAATAACAAATATATTTGTTTTTCAATATTGTTGATTAATATAGTAACGATTTTTTATAATTTTAATTTTAAAATACATGTTTTTTTACTAAACGGGTACTCAACGGGGAACCCGAACCCGTCGAGGATTCCTTCCCCCCGAACCCGTCGGGGATTAGTCGGGACGGGGTCGGGGACGAGGGTATTAAACGAGGGTCGGGGTCGGGGACGGGGGATGCGTTACCCGTCCAATACCCACCCCGTTTCCATCCCTAGTCATAAATGTGCTACTTTGTTCTTTTTAAATTAAGATTGTACTTGAGTTTTGTAAAAATAATGGATGCTGATTTTTAAGTTCATAACGATAGGCAATTGATATCTTGAAAGGGTTCCGAGACTTTTAAAGTTAATGTTGATGAAATATTTTAAGTTCTGCTACATTGCAGTGGGTACGACTTTAGTATATATAATTTACATAAGAAAACATTTTGAAACTTAAATTACATAAGAAAACAACGATTTAACATCATCTTAGTTCACGAACAAAAAGTCGAAGGAGTCGTGATGTAGTAGGGTAAAATCTTTCTTCAAATAGAACGTGTCGTATAATGAAAAAGACAAAAGATTGTCGGATCTAAGTGTTGAGATATCTTGAGGTTATCGGGTTAGACAGATGCGATGACTTGAGTTTGTCGGATTTAACAAATGCCATAATTTTCAAGTCGTCGTTCCGTGTGATCTCATTGTGTGTCTTTGATATACGATTTCTCCCCCTCATAATGATTAGGAGAATCTTAAGCATTATAAATGATCAAAGACAATAATCAAAGTAGAATGATCAAACACATATAGGTAAAGAGCAATCATATATAGAAGCACGAATAGCAACTATTATACTCAAATCAAAATAAGTTCAATTGAGTGGCCTATATTCAGAGTTGGCAATGAGAAATCTTTGATAGGACTTCCAGAGTTATCATAGAAGTAACTTATAGAACTAACTTCTCAAACTGTTCCAGCATAAATACAAAGATATGCAATTTGAATCACAAAGACTCGTGCAAAGTGTAAAGAATATTTGTATGTGTTTAGGCTCTAGAGACTCAATGTGCACGGAATATGAAGTTCGAAGACCAGAGGTGTGTCTTTTTGTTTTAATATCTAAATCTTCCAAGTAAAGATTAGATAGATGATATGTTAAATCTCCGTGATATATGAAACAAGCGCTTTTTGTGAGATACTTGAGTAGCTGGGTGAGGTGACACAAGTTATCGACATTGTGTCCATGTCTAGTTCAATATTCATCTCCAAAGAGTCGAGAATGAATAGAATGTGTGGCTACTTGGATAACAGTTTAGGTTTGGTAAAGACCAAATATTTGCTTTTAAGTCTTGTCATACTCTCATTAGTTTCTTTAATCTCATAAGCACTCAATTTATCTCAATCATACCCTTTCAAAAAAAATATATATATATATATATATATCCTAGGGATGTGTTTCATGGGTAGGTCATTCCGGCTCTGGATTGACCATGGAAACTTCTAATTCCTAACACACAAAGAGTGAAACATTGAAGTTCGAGTACTTGAACTGATGTATTCAGGAGTCAAAATGTTATATAAAACGAGTTCTGAACTGATATATTCAGAAGTCATAATAAGAGCAGGTTCATAGTTGAGATACTATGAAGCTCAACAAAAAGATGGTACTCCCCCTCAAATGTAGCATAACCTTTTGAATGATTATGTCATGTCATGTGAATATTTTAATTTAGAACACACACGACATACCTACAAAACAGATTAAAAAGATTTTGGTACCCAAACTTCATTGGGTTCTTGGAGGTTAGCTTTGAAAACAACAAATGGGGAATTGAGGATACTATAAGTACCATACCATTTATGAACATACCTTTGGTGAACAAAATCATTTGTTCCGCAAGTTGAACAACAAAGATTTGTGGCGCTTAGACTGATTATTTAATTGATTGACTTGACAAAATAAGGTAAATTAGTCTTGGAAACAAATGATTTTGCATCAACTATGGAAGATGGATGTGGCATGTTTCCAACACTATCAATAGTAGTTGATTTCTTCTTCCAACCCATTCTAAATTTCTTAAAATTACCGGAATTGGTAACAAAATCATTGTGAGATAAAGTAGAATTATGAGTCCGAGAAGTTGGAGAATTGTGATTTGGAGATGTTAGAATAATTGTTTGATTTGACACTTGAAAACCTTACAGATGCTTATTGTAGAAAGATGATTCATCTTAGGAATTGAACTTGAAGCAGTTGTAAAACCTTCAAGTTCTCTAATTTTGCACAAGAGATGATCTTTTTCTTCCATAATCACATCATGTTTTGTTTGATATTCGGGTCTCATTTCTATTCATTCACAAGATTTGTTTCTAAAACAGATAATTTGTTTGAAAGGTTGCCAATTTTCTCTTCAAAAACTTGCTTCTCTTTTTCAAAATATTTTTCCAAAATTTTGCTTTTAGCAATGATCAAAGTACTTTTTTTGATTAAATTCGTCTTATCAGTCTCAAACACGTTTCTTTCATCTTTTAAAGATTTTTGAAGTTCAGAAAGTTGCTTTGATAGCTTCAGACATTTCGTTTCAGATGATTTTCTTTCTAAAATCACAACGTGTTCAAAATCTGACACTTGTTTTGAAAGTTTTTGAATGGTCAGTTCACAAGTTTTAATTTTGTTTTCAAAATCTTTTCGCTCAATCTTAAACTTGGATTTGTCGTCAGAAGTTAATATTCTTTCTTTCTGACATTCAATGAATTCATATATTTTTTTTTGAAAGCATAACACTATAAGTCTCAGAATCTATAAGCTTTTCTAACTCAAAACTTTGGTTTTCAGATCAAAATTATTTTTATCAACTCAAGATTTGTCTTTTTGCAAAAGTCTTCATACCTCATATGATTTATATTTCTAGAATACTCATTGTTTTGTGCTTGCAACAACTCATTTTCATTTTGAAAGTTTTTCTTGATTGTTCTGAATTATGAGACTTATATTTGAGGGTAACATGTTCCCATAAAAGTTCATCAAGATCTTTCATGTTATTCGTGTGTCTTGCTTCAAGTCTTTCAATTTCAGCATTAAGATCAGAAATTTGATTTTGATAACTCATCTTGAACTAATACACAGTTAGTTCGTGTAAAAAATGTAAGCATAGGCTACCTGATGAAATGATATCGATCGATGAGTTTTGAAAGGGTTCTAAGACAATCTTTGGAATTTGGTAAAATATCTCGGATCAAAAGGTTGGTAAAACTGAGATGTCGGACTATATGGGTACGAGAACTCAGGTTGTCGGACATAAAGGGTCCGATAAAATCTCGTCGGACCAAATGGATTCGAGGAACGAACTTGTCGGATCCAATATGGTCTGAGAACTAAGTTTCTTGGATGAAATTTTAAGAACGGAAAAATAAATTTCTATCGAATCCTTTGGTTCAGAAAAAATTTTCTGGTTTCTTTAAGGAAAGATAACGAGTGATTCTTGACTAAAAAGATCTGCGAGAATCAAAGATCTCGAGTCTTTTTATGGACAAGAAAATCCAAGTTTTCAATTTTCCAATCAAAAAGAGTAATAATTTTGAACCAATAGAGTGATTTAAAACTTGATTAAATGGGAAGCAAAAACAAAGGATTCTTGACTAAAAAGATCTAGAGTAACAGAGTTATCTAGTCTTTTTATGGACAAGAAGGTCAGAGTTTTCGAGTTTCCAAGATAGTCAAGTATTAAATTTTAAAATTATTTACTAAAGTTTATAATGATTACTAAAGGATTCTTGACTAGAAAATCTGCAAGGAACAAAGTTCTTGAGTTTTCTATGGACAAGAAAATCAAAAGTACTCAAGATAAATGATAGTAAAACAAATTTTAATAAAAAATAGGGATTCGATAGGATCAAAGTTCTCGGACTAGTATGGTCCGAGGAGTTACTGTTCTCGTTGAGTTTGGTCGGATAACTAGGGTTCTCGAATCAAACGGGTCCGAGGAAGATGGTGATGCGTCCGATATCTATGAATATTAATCCATAATTTGATAAAATTACCACAGATTGGTCCGGAAAAAAAATTCAGGCTAGGTATTTGGAAGGATTCGAATGGTTTTGAACAACAAAATTTTCCCATATGTGATTTAAACAGGATGACAGATAAAGTAGAGACAGCTGGGTTCGAGATAAAATTGAGATTTTTACCTTATAACCAAGACGTTGATTATAACCGGCTCAAAACTCTGATCGATCTGCTCTGATACCAATTATGGATCCCAGTATATTAGGTAACGATGTATTTAACACAATAATAACTAACAAGAACACGTTGAATAACACCTTATGTCATATATCTCACTTGATGGAATACGTGATTACAATAATATCTCTCTTAAACTCTCTAGAATAATATGAATTGATGACTTCTCTAGCTTCAACCTCTAATGTTTTCCCTAACCCTCTATTTAGATGTAGTATAATATCACAATAAGGAAACTAAGGAATAATGCATTATACACTTGCCTTATTTACAAATAGGATCTTTACTATTTAATTTACCATTCCTATTCTTTACACCTTTCCTAATACTTAACCTTTCCATATTGATGACTTTGTTGACTTTACACTTTAGCCCTTCATGTTTTCAACATTTGTGATCTCGGATACAATATTTTCAGACCTAACATTTACCAGTAAATGTACAATAAGGAAGACTCAGATTAGGATGCCTATATAACAATTTGAAACTTAAATTGATAAAATGGAATGGTTATCTGGAAATATTAGGGTAATACAAAGCTTGTCTAGAAATAGATGATTTTCAATTACGCAATAAACTAATAAAAATTAGTAAAATGAGTCAAACAGATCTTACTACAAAAAGAGTTTGGTGGCACTGTGATTGGCAATGTATAACACACAAGCTTCTTTATGATTCAGTAACGAAGTAAGCTTCACTTGTTCACGTTCAGGCTAACCGTTATCCACTAAGAGCATCTCCAACCATGACAGAAAAAAACACCAAAAACACGAAAAATGGTAGGGCCTGTAACACTAAAAAAATCTTAACTCCAACTATACTCGAAAAATAACAGGAAATTTATGTGAACACATTAAAATAACATATTTTATATATTATTAAACTATTTTAAATACAATAATTATAATTTACATCAAAGTTTTGTTAAGATAAAAACAATGATTTTTTAATTGATAAATTTTATATTAAAAAGTTACATTAATTTAAACAACACAAGTATTTTATACTTTTAGGTTAATCCTAAAATTTGCTTTGTTTTATATATATATATATATATATATATATGTTGGGTCACCGATGATTTGGTGATGGACTTTCTCTCTTTTATATTGTTGATCTTTTATAGGTTCTTTTGAAGGTATGAAAAATAATCTAAGGATTGGAGAATCAAAGACTATCCGATCAAAGGTAGTACATCAAATATGTGGAAATTTGTGATGTACCAACCAATATTAAAATCCATACCACTCGCCGGTAATCATGAAGAAATGCAGCCTCCAAAAATGCAGTTGCCGATCCTAAGTTGAAATACAGTTGCTGATTCAAGCAGTTGTATAGCTATCGGTCCCAAGCTTAGGTTGGACTAACCGATGTGACCTTTACATCAGGTTATGTGTTCCTTAACATATTTCGAAGACAAGTTCTTGTGTCACAATAAATGCAAAAACGTGTGCATCAAGGACGTAGGCAGCAAGCCTTAAATTCAGACATTCTCTTTTATTCTTATAAAATGGTTGTTTGTCTTTAGCTAAAAAGGTTTGATATGACTTCAGAAGGCATGGAGAAAAAGGGATACAGTAATCTGACATTGTGTACTGAAAGGAATGGTTCAGCCATTAATCTAGTACAAAAGGGGGTGGCATCACCTTTTGTCCATCAGATATACTGCAAGCAAAAAAGACTTTGATAAGTGTCCCCATGCATTTAATGCATGGGCACTATAAAAAGAGATGAAGCCCTGCCCATAAATCTCACGTTTTCAACAAATCCTCTGAGTGATCTTTTGTTTGATTCCGACAATCTGAGTGTTTTAGCAGTTCGATTTTAGCTTTCTTAGTGTTATAAGTTAATCACTGTTATTATGTGTTTTATGTGTTAAGATTGTTAGAATAGAGTGTAATCTGTTCTTTTCCGCAACAATCTTCTGAGTGTAAAGTTTTAATATTTATATTAAAAATTTTAAAAGAGTAAAAATTGTATATTTGTATTCAACCCCCCCCCCCCCCCCCTCCTCCCTTCTACAAATCCTTACTTACTAAGCCATTACTAAATTAGGGACCAACAAGTGGTATCAGAGCAGTTGGTTTAAGCTAATAAACCAGATCTGTGATGGCTATTACTCCTCCAAATGTTGATGGTGCTCTGTAAAATCCTTCTAGTGGTACATATGATTTAGGCTCTTTAGCCAAACCTCCAAGGTTCAACCTTGGGCTATGGAAAAATCGTATGCTACTATTCTTGGAAGGAATCGATAGCAGGTATCCAATCATTCTGAGTGAGGGACCTTTATTCCTAAAATCTGGGCTCGCTTTGGTCCACAAAAAGACGCTGAAGGAAAAGATATTGAGTCAGATGATGAAAGGAGTGATAAAACTGGCAGATACATTATCAAACCTTCAAATAAATATAATGAGGATGATAAACGCCTAGTTGCTCTAGACACCAAAGTCAAAATGATCTCAAATCCTTACTTACAAATCCTTACTTACTAAGCCATTACTAAATGAAAAAGGAGAATCTCTTCCTGCTTACTTCAATTGCTTTAACTGTCTTCTAAATGATCTCAAAGTGTTATGCAGAGTATATGACAATGAGGAACTTTTATGCAAGTTTATGGATTGCCTTCCAGACTTCTGGGAAGCCATATGTATTTGCATTAAACAGACCAAGGATCTTGATCAAATGCCTTTAACTGCTTTGTATGGGACTCTTCTGAATTATGAGCAAACTAAAAATCAAAGAATATCTCTCATTAAAGACATCAAAACTTCTTCTATTGCTTTAGTAGGTGAATCTACAAATTCTTCATGTGTTCCTAGAATCACCTATCCTTCTTCAGAATCTGACAATGAGATAAAGGAAGATTCATCTCATTTGTCAGAAGCTTACTACAGTGCTGATGATAATGAAGGTGAAGAATCTGCCATTGACATACTTTCTAATAGTATGGCAATGATTGCAGGAAATCTCAAAAATAAAAGATTATCTTCTAATCGTTCTAAGTTTAACAGAAAACCTTTCTCTCAAAAACCTCTTTCCGATAAAGCAAATGAGGAATGCTTTAACTGTGGAAAGAAAGGACACTTTGCCTCTGAGTGTAGGTCTAAAGTTTTCTCAAAACACAAATCTTCTTCTGGCCATGACTTCTCGAAATTGGCTACTAGAAAGCCTGAAGAGAGAAGTAGCCGATCTCCCAAGAAAAGCCTTGAATCTTCTCAATCAAAAGAAATCTCATGGTATAAAAAGTATAAAGCCAAGTATAGGAGAGAAAAAGAAAAAAATCTAAGTAAAGGAAAAACCTTGGTTGCTGAAGCTCATTGTTGGGAAGATGAACAAACCTCAGAGAGTGAGAGTGAGTATGTAACAAAATGTCTCATGGCCAAGATTGATGAACTTGAAGAAATGGAGAGATCACTTCACATCACAGCTCTTTTCTTTACTGAGTGATCGACTTCGGAAAGCAAACCTCAGGTACATCCTTTTACTTTTTCTATCTGATGATCAAAAGATAGATGTCTTTGATTCTTTAACTGTTGATTTCTGCAATCTAAAACAACATAAGAAAAAGGCTGACTTGCATATAAAACCTTTAAATGATCAACTTCTCATGTGTTTTTCAAAACTGAAAGATTTTGACAAAATGAAAGCAGACTTAGAAAATCTAAGGTATCTAAATGATAGTATTCCTAAAGAGAAAAACAAGATTTCAAACACTCTTGAAAAAGAACAAGAAGTTCTCTCCAAATGGACTAAGTCTTCCAAAAGTCTTGAAAAGATTCTTCAGGATCAAATTTCTTCTAATGATAAGACTGGCCTAAGACATGGAAAAGATAAAGCTCAAACCTCTGACTCTCAAATCCCATCATCTGAATATCAAGGTTTTCCAGTTGGTTTTCATCTCTCCGATGATGATCTCTTAGATTACTCCTCTGAAGATTCCACTTCTGTTCACTCTTTTGATTTGTTGGAAATGCTTAAAATAGAAACTAATGTCAAAAAATTTGGAGTGTTTGTAAAAGGCAAAGATCATTCTCCTGAGCCTTCAAGTAATTCAATTCTTCCAAGCTCATCCTCAAAATCTTCTAAAATCTTTAAGTATTCATGAGTCAAGGTATTCTTCTGTCGGGTCTCTGATTCCTGAACTTCCTGTCCTAGAAAGAACTCCTTCCTTAGAAAAGAAAAATGTTTCCAAAATAAATTTCTCTTCCAAACGCAAATCTCAAATTGTCACTGATTTTGTCCCACGATCAGTGAATCTAAAGAAATCTAAAAATCCTGGAAAAGGCATTCTTGGTCCTAGACCAGGAATTGGTCACTCCCCTTTTCAGTCACCGACTTTGTCTCAAAATTTTGATAGTATGAATTTCAAAAGGGCTTTCACTATAAAGAAATGCTACAACTGTGGAAATACTCTTCATCTTGCAAGAGATTGTCCAAAGGAAAATGATCTTCATAGAAATAATAAGATGTGTTCTAATCCCAAAGGACCCACTTCAAAATGGGTACCAAAAGTCTAATTTATCTGTGGTTGCAGGTACCAAATAAAGATCATATATGGTACATGGACAGCGGATGTTCAAGACATATGACAGGAAACATATCTCTTCTATCTAACTTCTCAAAAAAAAAGGACCCATTGTTTCCTTTGGAGGAAATGGAGAAAGAGTTACAAAAGAATATGGTACCATAACAAATGGAACCATCACTTTCTTAAAAGGAGCTCATATTGAGGGACTGATGTACAACTTATTAAGCATCAGCCAAATC
Source organism: Silybum marianum (assembly GCA_036898165.1). Taxonomy (NCBI): domain Eukaryota; kingdom Viridiplantae; phylum Streptophyta; class Magnoliopsida; order Asterales; family Asteraceae; genus Silybum; species Silybum marianum. The sequence continues at coordinate 15,041,899 of CM072528.1, forward strand.
TGTGATTTGGGATATAAAGTCATGTTTCAATTGTGTGTTTGCTTGATCTTTGATGTGGAGAATAAAGTAGTTTTGGCAGGTACCCGAATGAATGATGTATACATCACCAACATGAACGAAAGTGCAATTGGTGAAGCCATGTGTCTCCTCTCTCAAGAATTAGCTAAACAAAGTTGGCTATGGCATAAAAGATTTTCACATCTAAACTTCAAAACCTTAAATAGACTCTCTAGCAAAGATCTAGTTGTAGGTATGCCAAAATTATCTTTTGAAAAAGAAAAACTGTGTAGAGCATGTGAAAAAGGAAAGCTTACCAAAACCTCTTTTAAAACAAAACAATGCTCTTTTATCTCTCAACCTCTTCAAATGTTTCACATGGGTCTGTGTGGACCAGTAAGCACTCCTAGTTTAGGTGATAAAAAGTATATGCTAGTAATCGTTGATGAATACTCTAGATATACCTGGGTTTTCTTTCTAAAACACAAAAGTGATGCTGCTGAAAAAATTATTCGATTTATCAGGAAAATTGAAAATCTGAATGATCAACTTGTGAACTCTATCAGAAGTGATAATGACACTGAATTCAAGAGTGTTGTTTTCGAAGAATTCTTTGATAGCAAAGGAATCTCTCAACACTTCTCTGCAGTTCGCACTCCCCAACAAAATGGTGTTGTTGAAAGAAAGAATAGGACACTATGTGAAGCTGCAAGGTCAATGTTGAGCGAATCTAAATTGCCAACCTACTTTTGGGCTGAAGTTGTTAACACTACATGCTTTACTCAAAATAGGTCAATCATCGTCAAGAGACACAACAAAACTGCCTATGAGGTATTTCATGGTCGGAAACCTGTAGTTGACTATTTTCATGTATTTGGCTGTGCATGTCACATGTTGAATGATAGAGAACAACTTGGAAAGTTTGATCCAAAATCTGATGATGGAATATTCATGGGATATTCTCTGTCCTCCAGACCTTTCTGAATCTATAATCTCAAAAGAAAATGCATTGATGAATCTATGCATGTCAAGTTTGATGATTTCGAAACATCTTCATTATCTTGCAATGAAGAAGAACTTAATCAATGGATAAACTCTTGTGTTGGGGAAATTCCATCTTATTCTACTCAACAACCTTCTCAATCCCATATTTCAAGTCAAGAAGATAACAATTCTCCTCAGCCCCCGAATAATACCACCATATCTCCTGAACCCATTCTTTCTTCTCCATCTCCTTAAATTGACTCTTCAGGAGAACACACTCATCAAAATTCTATACCTTTCATAAATGATCTACCCTCAACCTCTCAAATCCCAACTTCACCTTCTCCTACACCTCCTTCCTTACCTCCTGCCTTAAAATGGACCATGGATCATCCAATTGATCAAATCATTGGAGATCCACAAGTTGGTGTCTGAACAAGAAAAGGCATCAGCAATCTGTGCTTATATGTAAACTTTGTATCTATTGTTGAACCAAAGCAGATTGAAGAAGCCCTAGCTGATCCTAGCTGGGTAATTGCCATGCAAGAAGAACTCTCACAGTTTGAAAGAAACAAAGTTTGGAAGTTAGTTCCTCGTCCATCTAATAAAACCATTATTGGAACAAAATGGGTGTTCAGAAATAAGATGGATGAAGAAAAAACTGTCATTCGAAACAAAGCAAGACTAGTTGCTCAAGGATATCGGCAAGAAGAAGGAATTAACTACGATGAAACTTTTGTTCCTGTTGCAAGGTTGGAAGCTATCCGAATTTTTCTTGCTCATGCTGCTTACAAGAACTTTCGGGTATTCCAAATGGACGTTAGAAGTGCTTTCCTAAATGGTGAACTAGCCGAATAAGTCTATGTGAAACAACCACCTGGATTTGAAGATCCAATCCATCCATACCATGTGTATCGGTTAGATAAAGCTTTGTATGGGTTAAAGCAAGCTCCTCGTGCCTGGTATGATACTCTCTCAGATTACCTTCTAAAAAATGAGTATGTCCGAGGAAAAGTTGATAACACTCTCTTCTTCAAAAAGTCAAAAAGTAATATCATTCTTGTTAAAATCTATGTTGATGATATTATTTTTGGTGCCACCGATGAATCTCTGTGTGATGAGTTTAGTTCTCTAATGCAAAAGAAGTATGAGATGAGCATGATGGGGGAGCTTACTTTCTTTCTTGGTTTACAAGTAAAACAATCTCCAGAATGCATTTTGTTGATCATAACTCCTCTCGATGATTTGAATATGATTCCTTTTGTATACTTAGTGAAATTCCACTGTATAAGCTTCTGTCAATATTCAGCGATAACATACGCTGATTTCTATCAGCGATCGCTGAAGATCAAGGAACAAAGCTTATCTCTGAAGATCTGAAGATCAGCTATCACACCAGAAGACCATTCAGCGAAAGTCGAAGACCCTAGCTGAAGAAAGAGATAGTCAGCTAAGTGAACTGAAGCGGTTCAACGATAGTAGCGATTATCTAATCAAAGTGTGAAGTCTTGTGAAGCCTCAGCGATACTGAAGATTCCTCCTTGAAGATTCAGAATCAGCGATCAAATGAAGCCTCCCTTACAAGATTAAAGATTGATCTTATTCTCGATGCACAAAAGTCAAACCTAATACCTTGTCAGAAAAGGACGTACGAATTATCTCTTATTTCCCCATCATATCTGATACGGTACTGTTCATATTCGGCCAAAAGCATGGTTGTCTTATTTACAAGGACAAGCTTCCTATCTAAGCTTGACATGTGGCATGTACCTTTTGTCTTGCATTAAATGCAAACGGGTATAAATTAGATGGAGATATTTTCTTCATCTTAATGCATGCTTCTTTCTAGCCTAAACCCTCTTGAGTTCTTCCTTCCTTCTTCTTGTGCATCAAACTTAGTGTTTCTGAGTTACAATAGAATAGGTTTTAAACTTGTTCTTATTCCGCTTGTAACTGTAAATTTGTTTATGTTAAATAAACTCATTTAAAAACCAAAATCTGTGTGTTTGTATTCAACCCCCCCCCCCCCCCTTCTACAAACTGTTTACTATTTATTGAACTCTTGTAGACCCTTATTGGGACCAACACATTTTTATAAACCAAAGTAAATACATTAAAGACCTTTTGAAGAAGTTTCAACTTGATACTTGTTCTACCATGAAAACTCCTATGACTCCTCCTCTTAAACTTGATTCTGATCCTCATGGTGTGTCTGTTAATATCACAAGTTATAGAGGCATGATAGGATCTCTTCTCTATCTTACTGCAAGTAGACCAAATATAATGTTTGCTACTTGTCTGTGTGCTCGTTATCAAGCCAATCCTAAGGAATCACATTTGACTGTTGTAAAAAGGATTTTTCGGTATCTAAAAGGTACCATAAATCTGGGTCTTTGGTATCCCAAAGACTCAGGTTTTGATCTCATCAGGTACTCTGATTCTGATTTTGCAGGTTCAAAAATAGATAGAAAGAGTACAACAGGAAGTTGTCAACTCCTTGGTGGAAAGCTTGTGAGTTGGTCAAGTAAGAAGCAACATTCGGTGTCTACCTCTACTGCTGGAGCCGAATATGTAGCTGCTGGAAGTTGTTGTGCTCAAATATTGTGGATGAAAAATCAGCTGCATGATTACAATCAGATTCTCTCAAAAATCCCAATATTGTGTGACAACTCAAGTGCAATAGCTATTGCAGACAATCCAGTGCTTCATTCAAGATCTAAGCATATTGACATCAGATATCACTTTATAAGAGACCATGTCTCTAAAGGTGATGTGGAACTTCACTTCATTCCAACTGATTATCAATTAGCTGACCTCTTCACAAAGCCCCTTGATGAAGCAAGATTCAAGTTCTTACTTGGTGAGCTAGGTATGGTAAATATAGATTAAAAATTATATATATATAATATATATAAATACGTATATATAAGTATATATGGTTCATTATCGGAAAGTCGGTATCCAGTCTATCGCCTCACTACTTGACGCCTCACCCAAAACCATACACTCACCGATACCTCCTTCTTTTCTAAACCCTACTCACCGACGTTCCCTTCTCTCACCATTTCTATGCCCTAACCAACTACCCGACGTATTACTTTCCGACATCTCTCTCTCTCCTAACTACCCGATGTCCCCGAAACCATACACTACCCAAACACTTTCCGACGTACACTCTCCGACGTATACACTTTCCCGAAAACTCCTCTATCTCTTAAAGGGTAAGCCTTGAGTTACCATTCTTGGTGACTAAGTATTCTTTTTATCTTTCCTTATGACATCAGCTACGTCATTAATGTCAGAAGCATGCGCCGAATTCAACCTGAAAACCTTTCGAATTCTGACCTTTCAATCACTTCACTCATCATTGTTTTTGAAAAACTGATTTCCCTCCTCTCCTATATATACTAAACCGCTCCCACTCTTTTCTCTCTTTATCGTCTCCATTCTCTCTCTCTCTCTCGATTCAAAATTCAAACATGCAACTCCCAACCTCATCAATGGTGTCCTCTAACACTCCCTCAAAATCGCCTAAAGCTTCTGAAGATCAAACCCTCACATTTGGGTCTCTTACCTTCCCTGCATGCAACCACTATTGGTGTCGATCGTGCTCATCCGAAGTACAATGAAGTTTGTTGGTTTCTTCAAAGGTGTCCACTTCAATATGCTATCACTGTTAAGCCAAAGATGAGCAAGTTTCTCTTGGGAAACTTCTGGTTAACTTGCTCTTATGATGAATCCACCAAACGCATTTGTGCTTCTGTTCTAAATGATGATGAACCAGATGTTACTTTTGATGTCAATGATGTTCGTACTCTTCTTCATCTTCCTACCTACGATTCATATGAAGTCTTTCCTCTTGGGAATGAACATCAACAAGTGGTTACTACTCTCAACTACTTTGAAGATAAAAAGGGTCCAAAATCCAAAGGTCCTGGTACTTTGGTAAGAAAGAACATGGGAAACATTTGGAACTTTTTCTTTTCTCATCTCATCCTATGTTTGAGTAAGAAGACAGGTGGTCCAGATCAATCCCCATCCCAAGTTACCGAATTAGCTCATGCATTAATATTTCAACGAAGAATTGACTTTGCAGCCTATTTCTTCAAGGAGATGATCTCATCTTTCTCTCCCATTCGGCGATCTCAGGTACCGTTCCAAAGATTCTTTTCTCTCATTATCAATGCAAAGCTTGCCGACAATCTTAAAAAGAGGGATGACATTGAATATGATCTTCCCCTTCACCAAATCGCAAGCAACTCATGTCCAAAGGATCTTTGGCATCTGACAACCCACTGAGACCAGGTATGATTGCCTTTGCCATTAATGCAACTTTCACATGGGGAGAAAATGAGGCAAGAATTCGGGGACCCACGGTCTCTAAACCTGCCGATTCTGCCATCTCTCAACCTCGAGTAACCGATGTGCCCAAATCTCGTAAGAGATCCAAAGCATCGGGCACATCCACCTTCGCACCTTCCGATGCCACGAGGCCAAAAGAACCTTTGGCTTCTACCCAGGCAAAGAAACAATCCCAAAAGCGGAGACACTCAAAAAGACACCCTAGGACTTCCTTAAAGAAGTCTAAGGGAACCAAAAGGGTCACAACACAACTACCACGCACCGATTCTCAAAAATCGGTGAGTGTTGAAAATATCCCCACTAGACCCAGGGAACAGACTATCACCCATCCAAGCTCCTCCATGCCCTCACAAAAGGACATGGTTGTACAAACGAGTACCCAAACTATCCAACTTACTCCTTAGTTGATGAAGATGACTTGGAGTCTCCCATCCAAGGAGCATCCACTCCATCCCTTGAGTTCTTACAACTCGTTTCCCAGTCTCTGAATGTAGGTGCATCACTACCAGATGCATCTGAAGGAGCAACCTAATTTACCGACTTTCTTTACTCCGATACTACACTTTGGATGCGTACGTCTCCCGTACATATTCACAAGGAAGTACAGGAACCCATAATTGAGGAATCCCCTCATAGACACTCTCCTCCCAGTGTCTCCCGCACTCAAACTTACTCTTCGGAGCATCAGAGGTCTCCCTCAAAACAACTTCTCCCATCAATATTTCGGGCTTCCCGAAATCCCCCTCCCCCCCATCCAAAAAGACAGGTCTGGTGGATTACTCTTCTTCTTCCTCTCCAAGTGAAGATAATAATCAACCACCTCCAAAGCCAAAGTTGTCGGCTACTCTTCATAGGGTAGACCTGTTAGAAGAACATGCCACTAGAGAAGTGGAAAGACAAGAGAAAATTGATAAATTAATCAAAGCAACAGCTGATCTTCTTGCACTCCTCAAAGAAGCCACCAAAGAACTCTCTATCACTCAGCCTTCAATAATTACTTGTTTAGATCTTCTTCACATGGATATATCCGAAATGGGAAAAGAGATCAAAGCAATGAAGCAGTCTCCTCCAACATTTCTGCCCTTCAAAAGGATTCGGCTCAGCAAGCTTCCAATTTTGCCTCTCTTGTCAAGGACCAGAAAGCAATCTTGGATTCTCTGACTTCTCTACATACTAAACGTGACAAGGTACCAACTTCTCCTCTAACTATTGAAATCGATACTGGTGATACTTTCTTTAAAGCTGAAGATTGGTTTAACTACAACGGGTTGAACGGAAGCTGGATGATCTGGGTGCCAACGTTACTGGCATTAAAAGTTTTCTCTCTTCGTTTGGGTTCAAGGGTTCAACCACTGAGGAGGAGAAAACCACTAAAGCTAAGTGAACTGAAGCGGTGCAGCGATAGCAGCGATTATCTAATCAAAGTGTGAAGTCTTGTGAAGCCTCAGCGATACTGAAGATTCCTCCTTGAAGATTCAGAATCAGCGATCAAATGAAGCCTCCCTTACAAGATTAAAGATTGATCTTATCTTCGATGCACAAAAGTCAAACCTAATACCTTGTCAGAAAAGGACGTACGAATTGTCTCTTATGTCCCCATCATATCTGATACGGTACTGTTCATATTCGGCCAAAATCATGGTTGTCTTATTTACAAGGACAAGCTTCTTATCTAAGCTTGACATGTGGCATGTACCTTTTGTCTTGCATTAAATGCAAACGGGTATAAATTAGATGGAGATATTTTCTTCATCTTAATGCATGCTTCTTTCTAGCCTAAACCCTCTTGAGTTCTTCCTTCCTTCTTCTTGTGCATCAAACTTAGTGTTTCTGAGTTACAATAGAATAGGTTTTAAACTTGTTCTTATTCCGCTTGTAACTGTAAATTTGTTTATGTTAAATAAACTCATTTAAAAACCAAAATCTGTGTGTTTGTATTCAACCCCCCCCCCCTTCTACAAACTGTTTACTATTTATTGAACTCTTGTAGACCTTTATTGGGACCAACAAGTGGTATCAGAGCAGTGTTTGCTTCTTAAATTTTTAAAATATTTTTTCTTAAAACTATTTTAAAATGTCAAACCCTAATACGAACTACAATGATAATGGATCTTTAGCTAAACCTCCAAGATTTAGCCATGATAACTTTCCATTATGGAAGGAAAGAATGTCTCTATTTCTAAAACGGTCTGACCCAAAGATTCCCTACTATCTAGAAAATGGACCATTTGTTCCTACAACCATAGTAGCTAGTGTTCCTGCCACCACTACTACTCCAGCCATTCCTGAAAGGAGTATCGTTAAAACTCCTAACAGATGGACTGAAGAAGATAAGAAAGAAATTGCTATTGATTCTAAAGCTATATCTATAATAGCAATGGCTTTACCAGATGAAGTCTATCATTCTGTTATGAAAATGAGGACTTCTAAGGCCATGTGGGATACTCTATGTATCCAATATGAAGGAACTTCTGAGGTTAAAGTCACTAGATGCATAAACCTTGTAAGAAAATATGAGAGCTTTATGTATCAAAAAGGTGAATCTCTTTCTCAAATTCACCAGCGTTTCAACTGTTTGTTGATTGATCTTAAATCAGTCGACAGAGTGTATTCAAACGCTGAAATACTGACAAAATTCATGGAGGCACTACCCGATCAATGGGCAGTGTACACTACATGTCTGAAGCTGTCAAAGAATCTTGAAACCTTATCTTTAAGTGCTTTATATGGAATGCTCTTAAATGAGGAACAATCTCAACTTCTGAGGAAGAACCTCATAAATGAACTCAAAGGTGCCAAAAGCACTTCTTTGGCACTTGTGACTTCAGAGGCAACTCCTCCTAAAAATGTCTCTTCTTCCACTATCACCTCCATCACTGAATTAGGTCAAACTGATTCAGAAGACCAACTCACTGATGCTGAAATCTCTGAGTTTGATAACTCTCTAGCTCTCTTAACTAATAATTTTAAAAATTCGCTAGAAAGAGCAACTTTCGAAAACCTTCTAATCTCTCTGACTCTGAAAAGCAAAAAACATTGCCCGCTGAGAAAGCCTCAGCGATATGCTTCAACTGTCAGCGAAAGGGCCACTTTGCTAGTGAATGCAGGTCAAAGAAAGTTGCAGCTCCACCTCCTCCCAGACCTCTGATAAAAAGGAGAAGTATTTGAAATTGAAAAAAAAATAGAAGGATCTGAAGAAACACCAGCAAAAAGGCAAAGGCCTTATCACTGAAGAAGTTGATTGGGACGCTGAAGATGACTGGGCCAAGACCTCTGAAGAGTCTGGTTCAGATGAAGAAGATCTTGCCTTCCTCTATCTAATGGCAAGAATAGAAGACGCTAAAGAAGCAACTGAAACTTATTCCTCTGAGTCCCCTTCTACTCAGGTAACAACTTTTTCTATCTCTTTACCTTCTGAAAGTGATAACTTGTCAGCTCTAGATGCTATGACTGTTGATTTTTATAATGCTTTAAATGGAAAGATTAAGGCTGAGAAAATTAACACTGATCTATCTGAGCAATTAAAAAATTGCCACATAAGAATCAAAGAACTTTCTAAAATAGAGGAAACTCTTAAGGACCAAGTCTTTGCAAATCAAACCATAAGCATTGAGAAGCAGCAAACTATCACTGATAGGGAAAAGGCTATGGCTGATCTCAAGTATGAAAAGGCAACCATCAAAGGATGGTGTAAGGCTTCTGATAAAGTCAATGAGATCATCAATGCCCAAATACCTATGAAAACTAGAAGTGGGTTACGCTATAACCCTGAAAAGGAAAAATCAGAGAATGATCGTTCCATGCTCAAATTTGGAATGTTCGTCTCTTCCATCCCTGATCCTTCTTCTTCAACTTCTTCCTCTTCTTCTAAAGAAAAGTTGCCTGTGATAAACTCTAAGAAGGTGATCAAGAACGAGTTTCTTGACCATGTTCCTAAAAATAAGATCACTCAGAATAGGAACAAGAAATCCTCAGAGAAAAATCCTAAATCTGGGAAGAAGGTCTCTGAATTTTCTCAGAGACCAACCCCCAGAATTAAGGTCGATCTCACTCCTACCCCTGAAAAGGTTGTCATACCTCCAAGGACTACGGATAAAGGAGTTCTTGGTCCTGTCCCTGAAAAGGTTCCTATTTTCTCTCTGAATTCCAAATCCTTTAAATATAGGAAGTGCTTTATAAAGGTTCCTATTTTTTCACTCTGAGAACATGTGCTTTATCTCTAAAGCATCCACTGACATAAACTGGTTATGGCATAAAAAACTCTCTCATCTCAACTTTAAGACAATAAATGAATTGTCTCAAAAATATCTAGTCAGAGACCTCCCAAATCATACCTTTATAAAGGAATCTCTTTGTTCAGCGTGTGAAAAGGGAAAGCTGACAAAAGCCTCCTTCAGGTCGAAGCAAATTTCTTCAGTGACCGCTCCTCTTCAGCTACTCCATATGGATCTATTTGGACCTGTCAATATCCAATCTATTTCTGGGAAGAAATATACTTTAGTGATTGTTGATGAATACTCCAGATACACATGGGTGTTCTTCCTTCGATCCAAAAGTGATACCCCTGAAATGATAATTTCTTTTATCAAAAGAATGGAAGTGTTGAACAATCTAATTGTTCGTTCCATAAGAAGTGATCATGGTACTGAATTCAAAAAACAGTACTCTGGTAAACTTCTTTGAAGAAAAAGGCATCTCTCACAACTTCTCATCAGTGAGAACTCCTCAGCAAAATGGTGTTGCTGAAAGAAGAAATCGTACTATCATTGAAGCGGCTCGCTCAATGCTCAGCGAATCGCATCTACCTACTCAGTTCTGGGCTGAAGCAGTCAGTACAGCGTGCTTCACTCAAAATCGATCCCTGTTAGTTAAGCGATTTAATAAGACCCCCTATGAATTGTTTCATGGGAGAAGACCTACTCTGAAATATTTCCACATTTTTGGAGGTAGATGTTACATTCTGAATGATAGAGATCATTTGGGTAAATTTGATCCAAAAGCTGACGATGGTATATTTCTTGGATACTCCTCTGTATCTAAATCCTTCAGAGTCTTCAACAAAAGAAGACAACATGTTGAAGAATCCATGCATGTTAACTTTGATGAATCTCGTCCCATTCATGCTTCTCATTCTCATGAGGATGATGAAGAATTGAACGCCTGGATGAAATCTCATTATGGGGAACCTGAAACATATTTCAGCAATCAACCTCCTGCTGAAGAATGTGATGATAAAATCCCTGTAAATCCTTCAAGTGACAATCATCCATCTTCAGGGATGAATGTTACTCCTCTAAATCAGATTCCTGTTGCTGACTCCTCTCTTGGAAATTCCTCTGTGAACAACCAAACTATATCTGAAAATCAATCCCCTGAATTGATTCTAAATGAAGTACCTGTTGCTGAAACAACAAGTCCTATTCCAGAAATTGAAGAACAAGTCGCTGAATCTACCGTTGATCTCTCTCCTCAACCACCAGCTCAGCGATGGACTGCAAATCATCCAATAAATCAAATTATTGGTGATCCCAATGCAGGTATCAAAACACGTAGAGGCACAGGTAATATCTATCTTTATGTTAACTTCATTTCTCTTTCTGAACCTAAAAAGATAGATCAAGCTATCTCTGATCCTAGCTGGGTTTCAGGTATGCAAGAAGAACTAACTGAATTTCGTAGAAATAAAGTTTGAAATCTTGTTCCTAGACCTTCTGATAAAACTGTCATAGGAACCAAATGGGTTTTCAGAAATAATCTAGATGAAAACAGGACTATAATTCGCAATAAGGCTAGACTTGTTGCTCAAGGTTATAGACAGGAAGAAGGGATTGACTATGATGAGACCTTTACACCTGTTGCTCGTTTAGAAGCCATAAGACTCTTTTTAGCTTATGCTGCCCATAAAGACTTCAAAGTTTTTCAAATGGATGTTAAAAGTGCTTTTCTAAATGGAAAACTCAGCGAGGAAGTTTATGTTGAACAACCCCCTGATTTCTCAGACCCTAACCATCCTGGTTATGTTTTTAAACTTGAAAAAGCTCTTTACGGGTTAAAACAAGCTCCTAGAGCTTAGTATGACACCCTTTCTAAATTTCTTCTTAAAGAAAAATTTGTTCGTGGAAAAATTGATCGAACCCTGTTTTTAAGAAAATATAAAGGTCATACTATACTCCCTCAGATATATGTTGATGACATTATCTTTGGTTCCACAAAACCCAAACTGTGTACTCGTTTTGCTGCAAGAATGCAAAAACAATATAAAATGACTATGATGGGCGAACTAACATATTTTCTAGGTTTGCAGATTAAGCAATCTGACAAAGGAATCTTTATTTGTCAAAGCAAATATGTTAAAGACATGCTGAATAAATTCGACATGAATCAATGCTCAGCGATGAAGACCCCCATGGCGCCTCCTCTGACTTTGAACAAAGATCCCAATAGGAAACCAGTCAATGTCACTACCTATCGAGGGATGATTGGATCTCTGCTGTATCTTACAGCGAGTAGACCAGACATCATGTATTCTACATGTCTCTGTGCTCGGTATCAAGCTGAACCGAAGGAATCCCATCTAATCGCTGTAAAGCGAATCTTCAGATATCTGAAAGGAACTCCAAATCTAGGTCTTTGGTATCCCAAAGGCTCTGGATTTGATCTTATTGGTTATTCATACAGTGATTTTGCAGGCTATAAGATAGATAGAAAGAGCACCACTGGTGGGTGTCAGCTACTAGGTGGAAAGTTAATTAGTTGGACAAGTAAAAAAGCAAAACTCAGTGTCCACCTCCACCGCTGAAGCTGAATATGTATCTCCTCAAATATTATCTTCTAATACTTATCACTCTTTGATAACTTTTCTCATCAAAGAATGAATCTCTAAAAACTAAAACCCTTCACTGACAATCCTTTATTATCAGTGATGAAGATTTTTTAAATTTAAATTAATAATGATTAACCTTCCTTATGGATGATTATCATTATAATCTTTTAAAAATAATAAAAGGACACGTCAGACCTTTTTCTGACACACGACGGACAGCGACGTTTCCATATCAACTCCTTTCTTGGAACGTGCGCCAGGTCATCATTTCTTTTTCAAAAAGCTAAAACCGTCGTTTAGCACTCCTTCCTTTCTCTCTCCTCTTGCTATTTAAGCAATTCTCTTGCCTTACTTGATTCCTTCCGCTTTCATAACTCTCCAAAAAGGCAAAAGAACCTTTGAATCTTCAAGTTTTCACCAAGAACACCAAGAACATGCATTTGTGTTTTTTCCTTCTCGAAATCAACTAAGATTTGATCTAAACCTTTACTTAAGACTGGAAACTTCTTGTTTCACATTCTCTTCTCCTTAAATCTTCTAATATAGTGTAAAAACATGTTCTAAAAAGAAAATAAAACTAATCTGGATTATACTTTAAAAAAAATTCTATTATCAAAAACCCTGTTCTAAGTTCTTTCCTTAGAACAGAAGACTTTATTCTTAAAAGTTTTATCCATTTTTATTTATCTTCTCATTTTTATTAATCTTCTATTTTTTATTTATTGCTTTTATAACAAATATTTTGATCTTGTTCATCAAAATACTTGTTTCTTTGAATCTTTCATTTGGTACTCTTTATACCAAACTCTGGTTTATACATTCATGTATAAAACCATGATTTATCTCTTTGATGTTCCCATTTTTACTACAGAAAAGGCCTCTGCAAGTAAGACCGCTGCAACCTTTGCTGCTGAAGACGATACTTTGGTCGCTGCACCAACCTGCCACTTTCCCATGGAAAAAGCCGTCTTCAAGTCATGCAATTACATTGCATTGGTGGACATCCCTGCTGACCGCCCTCACTTCGCTGAAGGAGCTACCTTCATCAAAGCGTGCCCGCTGATGTACGCTTTCGTCCACAACCCAGTGGGCATCTCCTCTCATCTCCATGCTCTCTGGTACACGGCTCACTGTACCATGCTGACGACGGACAAGGGAACCGAGCTCCCTGCTATTGGTTTCAAGATTCCAGATCTTGGTTTCTTTTCTTTCACTGTTGGGTTTGTCAGGAAGGCTCTTCGTCTCCATGTACGCGCAAAGAATCAACAATGGGGCGCTGAACCCACCAAGATGCAAATCGACGCATTCTTGGATTCTATTGAATATGCTTGGGAGAATCCTTCTCTGAAGACAGTGGGCTCCAAGGTAGAAAAGAAAATGCTACCTGCTCGCTGGCAATATATCTTCACCCAGGTGATCCAATTCCTTGGGTCGAAGATCGGCTCGCATGACCAAGCGAGCAAGCACTTTCAAGATCATGCCTATTCCCTCTGCACTGGCCACAACCTCAACTACGCTGACTACATCTTCAGCGACATGGTCAATCGCATCAGCGCCGCAACCAGACACCCCGTTATCCCCTACCCTCGCTTCTTCGCAACCATTATGGAGGTTGCCTTCGGGGAAGAATACCCAAAGGTCAGCAATCACTCCTTCTCCGTAGTGGGGAAGAAGTCCATGGACATTGAGGAACGTCCAGGTGATGTTCCTTTCACGCCCTATATGTTGAAAGTGATTGGGGCCCCTCTCTCTGTGTCTACCTCGCTGCCCAACCCTACAGCGAGCATCCCGGACACTGCTGCTGTTGCTGCTGCTACCAAGAGAAAACAACCTTCTAATGGTCATAAAAAGACCATCGCATCCAAGAAGCCAAAGAAGTTGGTCTCTCAAAAGACCACCCTCTCTGATTTCGGTGTACTACCAACACCAACTGCAGCCGCAACCACTTCAACGGTCTTTACATCCGTTGTTGCTTCATCAGCACTACCTCCATCTTCAGGGACTCCGATCACTGAGGGTGTTATAGCCAGCTCTGCTGAAGCTGGATCAGGTACTACTTTCACAGCCTTCTCATCTTCTTCTATCTTCTCTTCTTTGGTCCTCACCTCAGCACATGACTCAGCGATAGTTGTCCCTATCCCTGACAATGCTGAAATGCACGCAGTCTAAACCTCAATATTGTTTAGGCAACCTGAGTTTTGGAAGGCCAATTTAAAAGGACCTCAGAGTGTCTCTCTCAGATACTCTAAGACACTGGTCACTGATCCTCAAGACACTACCTCTGCAAATGGAGTCCCTGAGAGTGATCTTCATGACACTCTCAAGGAGAAAAATAAATTTTTTCATCCTTCATCTAATCCAGATGTATTTTTGGCTACTTTGTCTATGTCATCATCACGTGTCGCTCCTCTCTTCTCCTCAGCGACAGCGACAACCACCACCACCAGTGCTTCTCCCATCAGCAAGGACATGGGAAAGTCTCCTCAGGGCCATCCCAGTGCTGCAAAGCTCAGAAAGGTCAAGATCGAGATGGCGGCTCCCAAGCTTCCCACTCCAGTCACTGAGCTACCTCCAATTGTCCTTCCCAACCTTACATTCCCTGCAGTTGACTATTTGGTCAGGGAATGTGCTCTCACTAGGGCCAGGGTGGACAACCTTCAGACGTCCGCTGAACTCATCTTCAAACGCATCATTGGGACACCAGCGATCCTGACCAACGTCAGCAACCTCATCACTGACGTTTTCTCTCTGAAGGAAGACAACAGGGCCCTTCATCAGACCCTGTCCAGCTTGGAGCAAAAGGTCACTGCTCAGGCGAACGTCCTTAAGTCTATTCAAAAGACTCAATCCGATATGATACAGATGCTCACCAAGCTCTCTGAGGTTGGTTCCTCCTTCACTACTGCTGATCGGACTACGCTTCAGGAAAATGATACGAAGCTTAAGGACGTTCAGACCAATGTTCGCACTCTGATGGTGCATTGTATACCTCCGGATAACATCAAGGGGGTGAGATGTGCCAAAGAGTTTGCAGATTAACTCATCTCGGAGCATAACCAGAGGTTCCCTGGAGAGAAGATTTCTCCCTACATCCAGCAGACGGGATCATTCCTTCCTGAAGGGATGACTGCTGAAGATGAAGATGATGAAGAAGAAGAAGACGAAGAAGAAGAAGACCCTATCCCTCATTATGGGGGAATGAATTATGATGACGACGATGACATTGGAAGTGCCTTAGAGCACTTCAGATTGTCAAGGCCTGGAGTCGCTCATCAAGAGCCGTTGGGCGACGGACCACATCCCTCTCAGGGACAATCTGGTCCCTCAGGCAAAGGAAAAGAAGCGGTAGATCTGGATGCCACTATCCTAATATCTGAGGGGGAGACCACTCATGAGGTATCTCTTCCTCTTATCCCTTATATAACACCTCTCTCTGAAACCCCCACACCTCCTTCACCTTCAAAAACTCTCTCTGACAATTCTTTTTCCTCCTCTCCTTCCCTCAGTGATCCCCGTCCCCCAAAGGACTCTACTTCATGGAAGGAACCTTCCTCTGAAGAGCAGTTTATATACATAATAGAAACTGACTCTGAAGAAGAAGAGGGCCTCATTCCCAGGCGTTGCGTTCAAAAGCCAATAATAAGCGAGCCTGAAGAAGAAGAAAGGAGAATAAAATTCCTTAGGGAATTCGAAGCAAGAAAAATAAGGGTGCCTCAAGTTGAACCCATTAACGCTGTACCAATAAGGATGGTAGATGAAGTCTACTTTCTGTCAAGAGAAGAGAGAGAACAAGCATTGGAAGCACAACGAATCAGGGATGAGGAAATAAAGCAAACTGAGAATGATCTTGCTTTAGCAAGAAAATTGCTCACTGCAAAAGACAAGGCGGCATAGGAACAACTGAAAAAGAGTGAAAGGGTCGCTGAAGCTCTTGTACAGAGAGAACTTGCACAAGAAAATTTGAATGTAGATCCAATCGTTGCTCAACAGAAGATTCTAAGTGCACTATCCGCTGAAGCCACAATGCAGAAAGACAAAGAGCTTGATTGGTGCACTGACAGACTGAAATTTCGAAGATCTGAAGCCAAAATCATTCATGCAACTATCCAAGGGAGACACTCCAACAGAGGTGGTCCAAAGGTATATGTAAGAATGACAAGGACGAATAGAACAGAGAGAGAGAAGAAGCCAAGTTCTTAACAATTTATGGATACACTGAATGGTTAGAAATAAGAGACGCCATTCAGGGTTCCAAATCCAAATTCAAGGATGTGGTGGACAGAGTACTGGATCAGTTGCTGCAAAGGATGTCACAACATGTGCAAGTTCCCCCTCTCCCTGAATCATCTAAGAAGAAAAGATCAACTGCTGAAGGTAGTTCAAGTTCTAAGAATGAGCATGAAACTAAATTTTATTATCAAAGCATTCTTTGTCGTCTTGAGCTCCCTGATTTATCAATACTTTGTACCTCTCTCCCTCAAGACCGAAGATATGAAGAAGATGAAATCATCTCACTGCCTGAACCTGGTATGGTATTCTTGGATAATGAAGGGTTCATAGGACTCTTCAGAAACCAAGAGATTCGCAAGGCCCCATCCTCTCTCATAAAGATCATGCTTTGGCGCTGCTGGTCAGATACCCTTCTGATGAATCGACAAAAGACGCTTTATGAGAATGAGTTACAAAGACGAAACGAGAATATCTCTGACTAGTTATAGATTTCTATTTCCTTTGTAATATTCCTTCAGTGTATAAGTACTTTACTTTTATTACTGTAATTTCATTTCCCTGTAATTTCATTTCCCTGTAATTTCTTCAGATTATAGTTAATGAAATTCAATCAGAGTACTTTACTCCATCCTAGTACTGAAAAGAACCCTGAAAACAGTAAAAGGGACAATGAACATAAGAGTTCTATTTTCTTTAAACTATCTTTACTCACTGATTCTTCACTTTGAAGAATTCATCAGTGAAAGTACTTTATGCCTATTTACTTGTAAAAATTGTGCTTTCATATCCTTATAAATGAAACTCAATTCAGATAAGTAGACTAGCTGAAAAAGACTTTACAGATTAGTACTTAGAAATTTTACTTTAAATGTTTCCTAAGTCCTTACTAGTCTCTTAAAGCAATTTTCCTATGTTGTTTAATCATAATCAAATAGGGGGAGATTGTTGATCATAACTCCTCTCGACGATTTGAATATGATTCCTTTTGTATACTTAGTGAAATTCCACTGTATAAGCTTCTGTCAATATTCAGCGATAGCATACGCTGATTTCTATCAGCGATCGCTGAAGATCAAGGAACAAAGCTTATCTCTGAAGATCTGAAGATCAACTATCACACCAGAAGACCATTCAGCGAAAGTCGAAGACCCTAGCTGAAGAAAGAGATAATCAGCTAAGTGAACTGAAGCGGTGCAGCGATAACAGCGATAACAGCGATTATCTAATCAAAGTGTGAAGTCTTGTGAAGCCTCAGCGATACTGAAGATTCCTCCTTGAAGATTCAGAATCAGCGATCAAATGAAGCCTCCCTTACAAGATTAAAGATTGATCTTATTCTCGATGCACAAAAGTCAAACCTAATACCTTGTCAGAAAAGGACGTACGAATTATCTCTTATGTCCCCATCATATCTGATACGGTACTGTTCATATTCGGCCAAAAGCATGGTTGTCTTATTTACAAGGACAAGCTTCCTATCTAAGCTTGACATGTGGCATGTACCTTTTGTCTTGCATTAAATGCAAACGGGTATAAATTAGATGGAGATATTTTCTTCATCTTAATGCATGCTTCTTTCTAGCCTAAACCCTCTTGAGTTCTTCCTTCCTTCTTCTTGTGCATCAAACTTAGTGTTTCTGAGTTACAATAGAATAGGTTTTAAACTTGTTCTTATTCCGCTTGTAACTGTAAATTTGTTTATGTTAAATAAACTCATTTAAAAACCAAAATCTGTGTGTTTGTATTCAACCCCCCCCCCCCCTTCTACAAACTGTTTACTATTTATTGAACTCTTGTAGACCCTTATTGGGACCAACACATTTTTATAAACCAAAGTAAATACATTAAAGACCTTTTGAAGAAGTTTCAACTTGATACTTGTTCTACCATGAAAACTCCTATGACTCCTCCTCTTAAACTTGATTCTGATCCTCATGGTGTGTCTGTTAATATCACAAGTTATAGAGGCATGATAGGATCTCTTCTCTATCTTACTGCAAGTAGACCAAATATAATGTTTGCTACTTGTCTGTGTGCTCGTTATCAAGCCAATCCTAAGGAATCACATTTGACTGTTGTAAAAAGGATTTTTCGGTATCTAAAAGGTACCATAAATCTGGGTCTTTGGTATCCCAAAGACTCAGGTTTTGATCTCATCGGGTACTCTGATTCTGATTTTGCAGGTTCAAAAATAGATAGAAAGAGTACAACAGGAAGTTGTCAACTCCTTGGTGGAAAGCTTGTGAGTTGGTCAAGTAAGAAGCAACATTCGGTGTCTACCTCTACTGCTGAAGCCGAATATGTAGCTGTTGGAAGTTGTTGTGCTCAAATATTGTGGATGAAAAATCAACTGTGTGATTACAATCAGATTCTCTCAAAAATCCCAATATTGTGTGACAACTCAAGTGCAATAGCTATTGCAGACAATCCAGTGCTTCATTCAAGATCTAAGCATATTGACATCAGATATCACTTTATAAGAGACCATGTCTCTAAAGATGATGTGGAACTTCACTTCATTCCAACTGATTATCAATTAGCTGACCTCTTCACAAAGCCCCTTGATGAAGCAAGATTCAAGTTCTTACTTGGTGAGCTAGGTATGGTAAATATAGATTAAAAATTATATATATATATATATATAATATATATAAATACGTATATATAAGTATATATGGTTCATTATCGGAAAGTCGGTATCCAGTCTATCGCCTCACTACTTGACGCCTCACCCAAAACCATACACTCACCGATACCTCCTTCTTTTTTAAACCCTACTCACCGACGTTCCCTTCTCTCACCATTTCTATGCCCTAACCAACTACCCGACGTATTACTTTCCGATATCTCTCTCTCTCCTAACTACCCGATGTCCCCGAAACCATACACTACCCAAACACTTTCCGACGTACACTCTCCGACGTATACACTTTCCCGAAAACTCCTCTATCTCTTAAAGGGTAAGCCTTGAGTTACCATTCTTGGTGACTAAGTATTCTTTTTATCTATCCTTATGACGTCAGCTACGTCATTAATGTCAGAAGCATGCGCCGAATTCAACCTGAAAACCTTTCGAATTCTGACCTTTCAATCACTTCACTCATCATTGTTTTTGAAAAACTGATTTCCCTCCTCTCCTATATATACTAAACCGCTCCCACTCTTTTCTCTCTTTATCGTCTCCATTCTCTCTCTCTCTCTCGATTCAAAGTTCAAACATGCAACTCCCAACCTCATCAATGGTGTCCTCTAACACTCCCTCAAAATCGCCTAAAGCTTCTGAAGATCAAACCCTCACATTTGGGTCTCTTACCTTCCCTGCATGCAACCACTATTGGTGTCGATCGTGCTCATCCGGAGTACAATGAAGTTTGTTGGTTTCTTCAAAGGTGTCCACTTCAATATGCTATCACTGTTAAGCCAAAGATGAGCAAGTTTCTCTTGGGAAACTTCTGGTTAACTTGCTCTTATGATGAATCCACCAAACGCATTTGTGCTTCTGTTCTAAATGATGATGAACCAGATGTTACTTTTGATGTCAATGATGTTCGTACTCTTCTTCATCTTCCTACCTACGATTCATATGAAGTCTTTCCTCTTGGGAATGAACATCAACAAGTGGTTACTACTCTCAACTACTTTGAAGATAAAAAGGGTCCAAAATCCAAAGGTCCTGGTACTTTGGTAAGAAAGAACATGGGTAACATTTGGAACTTTTTCTTTTCTCATCTCATCCTATGTTTGAGTAAGAAGACAGGTGGTCCAGATCAATCCCCATCCCAAGTTACCGAATTAGCTCATGCATTAATATTTCAACGAAGAATTGACTTTGCAGCCTATTTCTTCAAGGAGATGATCTCATCTTTCTCTCCCATTCGGCGATCTCAGGTACCGTTCCAAAGATTCTTTTCTCTCATTATCAATGCAAAGATTGCCGACAAGCTTAAAAAGAGGGATGACATTGAATATGATCTTCCCCTTCACCAAATCGGCAAGCAACTCATGTCCAAAGGATCTTTGGCATCTGACAACCCACTAAGACCAGGTATGATTGGTGAGTGTTGAAAATATCCCCACTAGACCCAGGGAACAGACTATCACCCATCCAAGCTCCTCCATGCCCTCACAAAAGGATATGGTTGTACAAACGGGTACCCAAACTATTCAACTTACTCCTTAGTTGATGAAGATGACTTGGAGTCTCCCATCCAAGGAGCTTCCACTCCGTCCCTTGAGTTCTTACAACTCGTTTCCCAGTCTCTGAATGTAGGTGCATCACTACCAGATGCATCTGAAGGAGCAACCTAATTTACCGACTTTCTTTACTCTGATACTACACTTTGGATGCGTACGTCCCTCGTACATATTCACAAGGAAGTACAGAAACCCATAATTGAGGAATCCCCTCATAGACACTCTCCTCCCAGTGTCTCCCGCACTCAAACTTACTCTTCGGAGCATCAGAGGTCTCCCTCAAAACAACTTCTCCCATCAATATTTCGGGCTTCCCGAAATCCCCCCCCCCCCATCCAAAAAGACAGGTCTGGTGGATTACTCTTCTTCTTCCTCTCCAAGTGAAGATAATAATCAACCACCTCCAAAGCCAAAGTTGTCGGCTACTCTTCATAGGGTAGACCTGTTAGAAGAACATGCCACTAGAGAAGTGGAAAGACAAGAGAAAATTGATAAATTAATCAAAGCAACAGCTGATCTTCTTGCATTCCTCAAAGAAGCCACCAAAGAACTCTCTATCACTCAGCCTTCAATAATTACTTGTTTAGATCTTCTTCACATGGATATATCCGAAATGGGAAAAGAGATCAAAGCAAGTAATGAAGCAGTCTCCTCCAACATTTCTGCCCTTCAAAAGGATTCGGCTCAGCAAGCTTCCAATTTTGTCTCTCTTGTCAAGGACCAGAAAGCAATCTTGGATTCTCTGACTTCTCTACAAACTAAACGTGACAAGGTACCAACTTCTCCTCTAACTATTGAAATCCATACTGGTGATACTTTCTTTAAAGCTGAAGATTGGTTTAACTACAACGGGTTGAACGGAAGCTGGATGATCTGGGTGCCAACGTTACTGGCATTAAAAGTTTTCTCTCTTCGTTTGGGTTCAAGGGTTCAACCACTGAGGGGGAGAAAACCACTAAAGTAGCAGTCGCAGCAGCAGCATTTACCGAACCACCTGTGGTGGTTTCCGATTCTGTACCACCTCCTGTGGTCACCGATGCAGTGGTCTCCATCGCTGTGCCACCACCGTTTGTTTCTGATATAATGACCACTGTAGTCTCTAAGGAAATTGTTACTACAGTTGCCGAAAAGAGCCAAGCCAATGAACCTCTAGTACCGGTTAACACTGGGTCATCTAGAGATGAGGCTATTAAAGAAGCTGAAGCATTATCATATATATATATACCCAAAAAAACATATATATTCAGATACTAACATTAAATCCTTTAGGGTATTTCTTTTAATTATTAATTTTTTTTAATCAAAATACCACTTATTTAATTAATTAAAGTGTTATTTTCACAACAATTAAATTTTGCTTTATTTATATCACCTTAGTTAGTTCTCATCCCTTGAAAAAAATTCTGGATATGCCTCCATTTGCAATTATAAATGCATGAGATAACAATTTACTTTCATAAATTTATTTATTATAACATTGTACTTTCAATTTTTATTATTAAAACAATATACTTTCAAATTATATTTTATAATGGTATTGTACTTTGAAAAACGTACCGAATATAACAATTGGTAATCTCTTAGAGCATCTCCAAATGATTCCCCAAAATTTCTCCAAAATGGAGAAACAAAAACCAAAATCTCTAAAAATAATTACACTCATCTCCAACAAATTCTCCATTTTGGAGAACCAAACATTAATAATAATATTAAAATATTACAATTATTTATTAAAATATTATTTCTCTTTCTTTATATTTATTTTGAAAAAATTTCATTGGTGGTTTCAAGTTGTAATCATTTTTGGAGTGATCTCCATATTTGTAGAAAAACATCTTCTCTCTCCTATTTTCTCCATTTTGGAGATAGTTTTAAGTATAAACTTTCTTAATCATGTATGAACTTTCTTAATCATGTACTCTGTGTGATGTACTTATTCTGTGTGATGATTAATAAAAGTTCATATTTTCAGCATTTTATACTTGTTCATATTTTAAGTTTTTGCACATACACTTACTTAGGGGCTGTTTGGTAGTTGCTGGATGGTATAGAGCTGGATGGTACAGAGGTCTGGATGGTATATGATATAGTGCAGAATGCAAAATGGTTGTTTGGTAGCAGCTCTGAATGGACAGTCTGAATAAAAACAAATTACCATTTTAACCCTGTGAAAAATATTCTGATTTTCGATTATTAGGAACAAGATCAGATCAGAAACACTATAAAATGTGAACTTTACATAAATCATAAATCAAACCATAAATCTTAACAAAGCAACCTTGAAGATTATATTAGCTAGATAGTACTAGTAGAATATTGTTTTCAAAATTTGCAACAAAAAGGGGAGAAGAAACAAACCAATCTGACCTTTTAATATAAGAAAGTTTAACATCCTAAATCAAAATGTAGCTCCTATTTGGAACTGTGAGAAATGAAATTTCCAAAAACAAAATTAAACTTGAGACTTCATACTTGTATCATGTTTTACCCTAAAAAACTACAGGGATGTTCTAATTTCTCATCCATTCCAAGTTTCAACTTCAATAACAAATATGGATTTTGAAGTTAGGAATATATATATATATATGTATATATATATATATGTATATATATATATATATTTGCTAACATCATTGAACATTAAAACTTGCAATAACACCCATATCCATTTTTCATTTCAACAATTCTAGGGTTTTTTTTGGAACTTGGGGGATTAATCTCTATAGCATACTTCCTTCTCTATTCTGCTCATAAAATATCAAAATCGAAAGTTTTTACTACCTGATTTAATTTCAATGGTGGTTTCTGAACACTGGTCGAATCGGAACGAGGGTTTCTGGAAGAAGAACCTGGAATCTGAACGAGGCACAACAGCCGGCGGTGGAAGGGGCGGCAGCCGACGGTGGACGGAACGGCAGGCGATGGTCGTGGAAGACAGCAGCGATGGAGAGAAATCAGGTTGGGAGAAGTGTTACGTGAATGAAGGAGGCGATGGATGAACAAAAACAAGGGTATTTTAGGAAGAATAAGGGGTCTGAATCATATCTCAAGGAGTTAGAGCAGGTATCCTTCAGATCCTTTTGTTCCACTTCAGAGAACTTTTTTTTTTGCCAAACAGCCCCTAGCCTCTACACGATTCAGACGTGCCTCTGAATGGAACCATTCAGACCTAAACAAACAGCCCCTTATATTTATATTGTACATACTCAGTTAAAAAAATATAACTGAGTGAAAAGAACCCAAAAGAAAAGAGAATGGGTCAAAAGTATTTCTTTCTAACATACAGGTATCATCATCAAATAGGGGGAGATTGTTGGGTCACCGATGATTTGGTGATGGACCTTCTTTCTTTTATATTGTTGATCTTTTATAGGTTCTTTTGAAGGTATGGAAAATATCTAAGGATTGGAGAATCAAAGACTATCCGATCAAAGGTAGTACATCAAAGATGTGGAAATTTGTGATGTACCAACCAATATTAAAATCCATACCACTTGTCGATAATCACGAAGAAATGCATTCTCCAAAAATGCAGTTGCCGATTCAAGCAGTTGTACAGTTGTTGATCCCAAGCTTAGGTTGGACTAACCGATGTGACCTTTACATCAAGTTATGTGTTCCTTAACATATTTCGAAGAAAAGTTCTTGTGTCATAATAGATGCAAAAACGTGTGCAGCAAGAACGTGGGCAACAAGCCTTAAATTCAGACATTCTATTTTATTCTTATAAAAGGGTTGTTTGTCTTTAGCTAAAAAGGTTTGATATGACTTCAGAAGGCATGGAGAAAAAGGGGTACAGTAATCTGAAATTGTGTACTGCAAGGAATGGTTCAGCCATTAATCTAGTACAAAAGGGAGTGGCATCACCTTTTGTCCATCAGATATACTGCAAGCAAATAAGACCTTGACAAGTGATCCCATGCATTTAATGCATGGGCACTATAAAAGGAGATGAAGCCCTGCCCATAAATCTCACGCTTTCAACAAATCCTCTGAGTGATCTTTTGTTTGATTCCGGCAATCTGAGTGTTTTAGCAGTTCAATTTTAGCTTTCGTAGTGTTATAAGTTAATCACTGTTATTATGTGTTTTATGTGTTAAGATTGTTAGAATAGAGTGTAATCTGTTCTTTTCCGCAACAATCTTCTGAGTGTAAAGTTTTAATATTTATATTAAAATTTTTAAAAGAGTAAAAATTGTGTATTTGTATTCAACCCCCCCCCCCCCCCTCTTCTACAAATCCTTACTTACTTTATGCCAAAAATTACTTAATAAAGTCAATTTAAGGTTTTTTTGGAGCTTTTACGACTAAAGGTTCGTTCATTATCCCTTCATAGTGTAGAGGGAGAAGTGGGTTAACCCATCGCTGGCCTCAAATCTGGATCTAGATATGAAGAAGATATGGTGGTGGAGAGGGAACGGGGTGGCGACGTAGAAGGTAGGCGTGGAAGGATCGGGATCTGGAGAAGTGATTGTGTGTATGAGGAGAGAGATTGGTCTCCGACGGTAGGGAAGAGACGGTGGCCTCCAGCGGTAGGATCGTCATTTGTGTTTGAAGTTGTGATCGTCGAAGATGATAAGTGTTTGGAGTTTAGCCGAAGAAAAATCGTCCCTGTATTTGAATTTGTATTCGCCGGAGATGGAAAATATATGGAGTTTGGCCGGAGAAGGGGTTGGGGCGATGAAGGTTTGAAGGGAAGATGATGAAGACTTAGGATCATGGGTTTTTATTTTTCATACATATTGTATTTACTTAATATTATTTTCCATATATATTTTATTTACTTTACTTTAATATATTGTAAACTACACAATTGTTTCTTACAGTTTTTAATAGAAAATAAGAAAAAGAGTAAAACTGTAAAAGGACTAAAATGATCAAAAAACCCATCTTGTACTTTGCACATGGACACTTCAACGAAGAGAAATCAAACGGAGTTACATTTAGGGACCCAACACCCCACTTCCTGTGGAGTCAACCTCATCCCACGTCCTTTACCTGGTTTGATTCATTCTTCGCCTACAAACAACCGATTGACATATTCATCTACATCTTTCGCTCTTTACAATTTTCTTTCTCCTTCCAACTCCCACCTAAAGACGATCTTCGCATATTTGATTTCTCCTTTCACACAGCTATATCTTTGGCGCAAAGCTGCCTAATGGCCCCTATAATCCTGCTCCCTAAAGACGATCGTCACAGATCATTATATGTTTTTGTTCTTGAAGGATATATTTTTATCTTCTTAAACATCTGCGTTTTTGTTCACAAATCCTTTTTTGATTTTGATCTTCTTAGCAATTTTGGTATCGTTAATTCTTTCTTGAATCACCGGACAATTTATCTCTTACTTTTGATAGTTAAACATCTTCCTATATCATAATTTTTTTAATTATATATAATCATATTTTTTGAAGACTAGAAAATTATGTTTTTTGAAGACAAAAATTTGACCAGCTTTTAAAATGCTTATATATGTATAAACTCATGTGAATTTGTTGTTATTTTCACGTTGAATGTTGAGGTTGATTTATATCGTTATAAAATACATATATACTTCATTATAAAATGTCAATTTCTGTTTTTCATGAAAAATTAAGAGGTACAATTTCTTTTATGTTATGCATAAGTTTTATATTGCATGCTCTTCTACATTAGTATATATCAATTTGATTTTCATGCATAGTTCCTATATGGAATATGAAAGCACCAGAAGCCATGAGTTTGTCAATTCATTTGCTTCAAGTTTATCTTTATGAAACCTTGTGGTATTTAATATATTCATCACAACAAACATAGTTTTTGAGTATTGTTATTTGTTACCATAAATTTTACTTTCGAGTTTGTTCAAACATAAGTTTCAGATTTAGTTTTTTTAATAACAAGTTGCGAAAACTACAAACCTCTAATGCAAATAAGTTGGCCTTCAAAAGTTAAGAACGACAAATGATATTGTTTTAAAAACTCTGCTATTTGGTCATTTCAAAATCTTTGACCAACCAAAATATTAACTTTGGAATTGAATATCATTTGATAACCATTTAAAATCACAACAAATATATAATTTGCTACTGCATCGAGAGGGATATGGAATAAAATAAAGCATGAAACAAGATTGTTGTTCTCTAGCATCATTGGTGACTATTCGAGTTGGAACTATATGTTCATTGGATTTATCTTTCATGGAAGATCTACGATTTTTTAGGTCGACACGGTTCACCTTTATTAAACACTAAAACTGCTAATGGTATTTATAGAGTGTCATTTGGCCATTTACACATAATAAACCGAAATGCATATCAAAGTATATGTGCACTGAGCTACTAAAAAACCATGTCTTCATAGCATTAGTATTGAAAGGTACAAAGAATACTAACTTAACATGAAACTTGGTTGTTATTTCGATTTTTCGACTTTAAACTCAAGATGTTTTGCGCAGCCCCACACACAGGTAGCTTATTAGTATATATGTTTAAAATGTTTCGTGCAGCACCACA
Source organism: Silybum marianum (assembly GCA_036898165.1). Taxonomy (NCBI): domain Eukaryota; kingdom Viridiplantae; phylum Streptophyta; class Magnoliopsida; order Asterales; family Asteraceae; genus Silybum; species Silybum marianum. The sequence continues at coordinate 15,068,986 of CM072528.1, forward strand.
CACAAGTAGCTTACTAGTATATATAAAAGATATTGATCTACGCAAATGCGATTAAACTCCATTTGTTGTGATCGTCCGTGAGTTCAATCACAATTTTATATATTGGGAGAGAAATAATAGATTTAACGAAAAATGGTCTGACATATTGGTGCAAAATTCACAAGGTAAAAGTGTGATATTCATTGGTATAGGGATTCGGGACCAAATATTTGTAGTTTTTTGCCATTTTGTGTTAATATTTTGATAAAATCAAGTTATGTGGTCTATTTAACAAAAGTATAAATGAAGTGGCCTACATGATAAAATACAAAAGGTTTAGGGACTCAATTTAAACATTTTATATTTCCTTCTTGCCTATGCTCTTCGGTAGAAAGTAGAAACAGAGCATCATATTGAGGGGAGTAAATTACATACTTGGTCCCTAGGGTTTATTGGTTTTAACAGTCTGAGTCCCTAAAATGAAATATCTATGGCTTGCATCCTCGTGGTTTCCATTTTATAACGTATTAGGTCCCTAAAACTAACTTTGTTAGACTTTTCCTGTTAAGTAGGTTAAGTAAGAGGGGCATTTTGGTCATTTTAAGTATAGGGATCAAATACGTAATAAGAATCATAGGGACCAAACATGTAATAAAAACCATAGGGACCAAATATGTAATTTACTCTTTATACATTTTATATATACTTAATAATTAATAATTCATAACATATATATATAATATATTGTGGGTGTATATATATATTATATAATTTATCAAATACTTTCATAATTTTTCTTATTATAACATTTTTTTTGTTTTTTCTTATTCAAATAATATATTTTCAAATTGTATTTTTGTTATGGCATTATAGTTACATTTTTTTATTATAGTAATATACTTTCATTTCTTTTTTTACACATTGTATTTTTAATTTTTTTTATTAAATTGTATGAAGATTAAATATTTTAATGTAACATATTTTTTAAACATATACATTTTTTTCTTCAAAAAAACACATACTTTTTAACATTTTTTAAACGTTAGCAATGTAAAATGTGTTTTACATTTTTTGAATAACTTCATCGCTTTCTCTCCCGATTATTCATATACCACCTATATTATATTTTTCATCTATTTTTTAAGAATTCTTTTAAAAATGTATGAATAATCGGAAGGTAAAGTGAGGAAACTATCTAAAAACTTGATGGTCCATTTTATCTATGCCACGTAAGAAAAATATTTAACTATAATGACATAATAAAAAAATAGTTTGAATACATATTGCTATAATTAAGAAAAATATAACTATAATACCATAATTAAAAAATAATTTAAAAATATATAGCTATAATAAACAAAAATGTAACTATAATGACATAATAAAATTTTTTTTAAATATATTTTGCTATAATAAAGAAAAATGTAACTATCATGCCATAATAAAAATACAGAATTAAAAATATATTGTTGTAATAAAAAAAACAATGTTATAAAAAATAGTGAAAATTATGGTGATAAATTATATACAATATATATGTTATTAATTATTAATTATTAATTATTTATTATTAATTATTAAGTATATATAAAATATATAGAGAGTAAGTTACATGTTTGGTCCCTATGGTTTTTATTACATGTTTGGTCTCTAAACTTAAAATGACCAAAATGCCCCTCTTACTTAACCTACTTAACAGAAAAAGTCTAACAAATTTAGTTTTAGGGACCCAATACGTTATAAAATGGAAACCACGAGGATGCAAGCCATAAATATTTCATTTTAGGGACCAGACTGTTAAAATCAATAAACCTTAGGGACCAAGTATGTAGTTTACTCTATTGAGGGTTTTCGTTAGGGTTCTACATCGAATTTCTTAGACGTAATTCCCATCGCTTGCTCGAATCATGAGATATTTGTTGGTAAGATGCAATTCCTTTTTCTTCTGTTCAAATTTTTATGGAGACATTTGATAATTTAGAGTTCATGTAGCGATCGTTTAATTGCATTTCCAGTTCTTTGTTTATTGTTTGTTTATCATCTTCAGAGAAAAGCTTCTTTGCTTAAAGATAATGGTTTCACTCGTTTAGTAGCATTGGCTGCTGGGGGATCAGGAGTCGCTTATATGCTTGATAGCAAAGATTGTGGTCAGCATCATTCTTTTACCCCTTCATAAAACAGATGATAGTTGTTAATATGAGAAGCAATTTGTTAGATTTATTGCTACCTTCATTCCTCAATTGATGTTATTATGCTAGACTTGAGGAAATCTTTGTTTTGCAATCTGGACTCTAATTGTGGAAAAGATGGAGTATAAGCCTTTGTTCAATTACTGTCTAAATTTTAGATGCTACTTCCTCTGTTCCAGATTTAGGGATATGGTATACTTTTTCTGATGAAATGGTTCGGTTTGGCATTCGTGATTGGTATAGATTGATTTGTGTTTAGTCAAAAAGTTATGGTACTATGTCAAGTTACATGGAAAGAGCTAAATCCTACCGATTTGTTTATGTACTCGATGTAAAATTAAATACATATCAATGTCGATTTTGAAATGGTCTATTTGGCCTTGTAAGTAGAATGTATCTGTAAGTCCAAACTCCAAAGTCTGAGTAGTGCGTTGGAATTTTGTCAAAGGATTGGTAATTTTCATAAATAAGAATTTGATATTTGAAAGTTGTGTAAAGAAAGAATAAAGGATTTGGGATTTGGGATTTGTGCACTCTGATATGTACAATGGCAGGAGCTCTTTTAACATTTGCTTCTATATATGAAAATTATTCTTTATCATTTTCACATCTTCGATTTCTTCTCAGTTTATTCTTATATGGTGTAAACAGTAAAAGAAATTTAGGCTATTAATTTACAAAGAAAATTCTTTTCTTTGTTTGGTTCAAAAGAATTTTCACAAGGATTTCAAACTTTGAAAGTTGTGGAAAAATGAGATCCTTTGGATCAAATATTGAGCAGTACACCTTTGTCAAACACAATAAAGGAAAAGAGCCATTCAGTTTGTCTCATTTCTGGAAATTTGGAAAGATCTAGCTATGGGGAACATATGGTCTAACGTTTTTTGTTCCTATGATTTTATATTAAAAAAAGGACTGCAAGGTTCAAATATGATTCATCAACCTAATTTTGTAAGTTTAGTGAATTTTGCTTTTAGGGTAAGCAACTAGGAAACTGATATCTGTAGCTTACTTCCTATTTAGTAGATTGTCAAATTACCCATTGGTTAGAAGCAACAAATTGTAAAATTTAAAGACCATTTTGTATAACCATTTTTCTTGTTCTTATTTACCTTCATATCTATACATCCAATATTTCCATGTTCATATTGTAGATAGGTCAATACGATTTTCCATTCCAGCACCATTGCGTTACACATTATCTTCAGCATGGGGCGTGGCAGACATTTTTCTCAACTATCCATATCCTTCCTTGGGTCCTTCAGGATATGGTCTGTCATTTCAATTCATTTTCTCTAATCTTTTTAATTTATATCTTATTATCATTCTTATAATAAGTTGCATGGTGTACTTGTAGGAAACTCTCCTTTATCTTTTTCTAGTGTTAGCTCAGTGTCTGCAGCTGATGTAAATAAAGAATCCCCAAAACCCTGTTGTGGATGTTTGGGCCGGGATACAATTGCCAATGCAGCTGCTAGAGTAGGCCCTGCTGTTGTCAATCTTTCAGTTCCAACAGGTTTATTTTGAGAATATATAACCTGCAACTTGAAGAATGTTGTAACCTTATTTAAACAAATGATGGCCGTTTGAAGGTTTCCGTGGGATGAGCGTGGGAAACAGCATTGGCTCTGGAACCATAATAGATGATGATGGTACCATATTGACATGTGCTCATGTGGTGGTTGATTTTCAAGGCTTCTCATCTTCATCCAAAGGAAAGGTAGGCCATAGTGTACCATATTTGCTCAATATTGTCTTAATGTAACTCTTGCAATGGTGGTTTTTGATGTTTCTGTACTTATTATGCAAGCTAGCAGCAGTTATTGTCCTGAACAACATTCATTACTAGATTTTATACACTTTGTGAGTTGTGACTTGTGAAGACTGACATGTTTATTAGGCTGCAATGAGGAATTAGTCCTGGCAGGGTGGGCAGTTTGGCAGTTGCTGAATGGTTTGGTGCAGAATGATTAAGTGGTCAGAATGATTAAGAGGCTCTTCTGTTATATGGTGCAAAATGAAATATAATCTTTTGGTAATTGTTCAGGATGTAATTAGGGCTCTTAATGGTTAAGATAGGTCCAAGGTACAAAATGATTCAGAGGGTTTTGGAACCATTAAGAGGCAGACTTATTTTTTGCCAAACATGATTCACCTCTTAGCAATTCAGAGGCTTGCATTTAGTATCTCTTGCATGAATAAGGCTATATAGAGCTGGCACCATGATCTTGTTTTGTAGGGATAGCATATAAGCATATTTGCGTACCTGTTGGTTGTTACTATGATTAGACAATGATGTATATTCTCTCTCTTTTGGTCCTCCATCAAGTGGTTGAAAATCTTTTACCATAGCTTTTAATCCGGATCTCATTTATCCATCTCTTTGTTACACTAGCTTAATCAGGGTAACACTTCCATTTTTAGGCATACCTATGTTTGTCGACCATTAATTGGCAGTCACTACTACTATCTGTTGCAGGTTGAAGTGACATTACAAGATGGCCGTAGTTTTGAGGGTACAGTAGTGAACGCCGATCTGCATGCTGATATTGCTATTGTCAAAATAAAATCTAAAACTCCACTCCCAACTGCAAAGCTTGGGTCTTCAAGTTCGCTGCGTCCTGGTGATTGGGTAGTAGCCTTGGGTTGCCCCCTTTCCCTTCAAAACACAATTACGGCTGGTATTGTAAGGTAAAGAAAATGAAAATGAGCATGATTCGAATACTGCCTACTGCTTAACCAGTGCTTAAGGAGCTTTTTCTTTATATGACTGAAGTGAATTCATAAAACCATAATAGATGATGTTGGTTGTGTTTTCTTTTTGTTGGTGGATAAATATGGTGGAAATATCACTACGGCTAATGCTTTTGTGCAACTGATTCTTTGTCTGTTTTTAGCTGTGTTGATCGTAAGAGTAGTGATCTGGGTCTTGGAGGAATGCGGAGAGAGTATTTGCAGACTGATTGTGCCATCAATGGGGTACTGTAATATTTTTTCAATATCTTATCTATGTGAATTTGTATATCCATTTTTGGTATTTCCTGAAAGAAGCCATGATTTATGAGGGTTTTTTCTTTACTGTGAATACGTGTTAGTTGTTGAAGCATGTGTTGTTTACAGGCTAGTTTTGTGTCCCAGTTTAAGTTTCAGTAATTACCGTTATTATAGTAGGCGATTAACAGTTAGTGAGTTTGTTCTTCTCTTTTTGACTTCATCATCTTATTCTCTTTCGGTCTTTTTGGTATAGGGTAATTCTGGTGGACCTCTTGTTAATATTGATGGAGAAGTTATAGGTGTTAATATCATGAAAGTGATGGCAGCTGATGGTTTGAGCTTTTCTGTACCAATCGACTCCGTTTCCAAAATTTTAGAGCATTTCAAAAGAAATGGGTAAATATTTATACTAAAAATTATATAACTTTCATCAGTTAATTACAGTCCACAAGTTGGTTCCTCTTTGCTCTTTTACCCAAATTTGCTAGAAATCCTCAGGAATGCGATCTATTTTATGTGAAAATTTAATTAAGTGTTCAAATATGTTACCATCTTAATTGTGTGTGTAATTTTTTTGAACTTGTAATATGTGGCAATCTTAAATCATACCTAAGGGATCCTGTCTGATTTCTTCTGTTTTTTATATTCTGAAAACTCGATAATTGTTGCAAATTTATGCAGGAGAGTAGTGCGACCGTGGCTTGGTCTGAAAATGCTAGATCTAAATGATATGATTGTTGCTCAGCTGAAGGAGAAAGATGTGACGTTCCCTGATGTTACCAGAGGTGTTCTTGTGCCTATGGTATGCTTCTCTTTATCTTTTCTTGATCTAGTGCACTCTAACTTATATTTTTATGGAAATTCAATTTATTTATCTGATTCTGCATGATCCCTTAACGGGCTGTTTGTTTACCTCTTAACAATTGGTAAATCTTGTTGGGCAAAAAATAAGTCTGCCTCTTAATGGTTCCAAAACCCTCTTATTCATTTTGTATCGTGGACCTCCCTTAACCATTCAGATCCCTGATTTCATTTTGAACAATTACCAAACAATTATATTTCATTTTGCACTATATCATAAAAGCCTCTTAATCATTCAGCACCAAACCATTCAGCATCTGCCAAACAGCTCCTTAGAGGAGGGGGGAAAAAAGGACATATATTGATGATTTAGTACGTGTATTGTTTCTTATTTATGATTGTATTTTTACAAGAATGTTGTTTTTTTGTTGTTGAAAAGGTAATTAAGTTTAGTGAACAGGTAAGCCCAGGATCCCCTGCTGAACGAGCTGGTTTCCGTCCAGGAGATGTTGTCGTTGAATTTGAAGGGAGGCCTGTTGGAAGCATAAAAGAGGTATGCTTCAACTTTAATTAGAGATGATTGAGATTATGCATAATAATAATAATAATAATAATAATAATAATGGGAGTATGATGGTTATATAACCATTTAATTATAGGTGATTGAGATTATGGGGGATAAAGTTGGAAAAGCGATGAAAGTTGGGGTGAAAAGAGCCAAAAATGATTCTGTTACATTGACTGTCATACCCGAGGAAGCAAATCCACATATGTAAATGACTAAGGAGGTATTTACTTGCTTCTTACCGCCTCTTACCAGATAAAAGACTTTTATGCCGGTAAGAAGTAATATGTTTACCAAACAAAATTAAAAGGCTCTGACCGAGCTCCATTGCTGACCGCACCAATTATCTGGTAAGAGGAGGATGTCTTACTTACCTGAGTCAGAGGTGACCATTTCCAATACTACCCTTGTGAAACGTGTCTTGTGGTCTTCCTACACATTCTCCACAATGCTTTTTTTTTTCTCTGTAAACGGATGTTAAAAATACTCTATATATTGATATGGGTAATTATGGTAGGGGGAGGCTAATGGCATCCCTAAGAGTGAATGTTATCCTCTTACAAGTCAACATCAACACCTATTATAATACCACAAATTCCGTGCAGACCCCTATAAAGTGCATGAAATTCCATACACACCCCTACATTAGGGGTGCCATTAGCACTCCCCATTGTGTTCCCAACTCCCTGAGTGTACAGTGGTTCCAGCAGCAAACTCATCATCATAAGCAACAAATTTCCTTTTATTTTTCTTAACACAATTTTCTATAAGTAAATATATAAGCTAATAGATTTTCTTATCTTTCTAATGATAATAATTAATTTTTTTAATGATATATTATTTTTACAATTTTCTTATTTTTTAAATAGGCTTATTCATGGGATACGATTAGGGGTAACAATAAGTCAGGTTGGATCTGGTTCAAGTTCAACCCATTTATTAATCTCAACTCATCCTAACTTATTTAATTAAATGAATTAGACAGATTGATCCATTTAACTTAAATGAGTTGAAATCACAAGTCAACCCACTAATTTTGGGTTGGATTAGGTTATGTAATCTATAATTTATTATCATTAAACATTTAATTCTAGATATTATATGATAAATAATCATACATTATTTAACATTTAATCATACCAAGGGTTATAATGGTAATTAAATGTCAGTCAGAGCTTAACTTTTGATATTTAGTAAACAACAACTTTTCAGATAGCAATTAGTTCAGACAAAACATCTTATTTCAGTGAGAGCTCTTACTCTAAACAGCAATTATCAAAATTTGTTAGTAAACAGCCCCTAAGGTAGCATTGGTTTTTCAAGAGATGCTGAAGTCTGAAGTCTGATTTCACTTCTGATTTATAAGAGTTGGTGCTGAAGTCTGAAGTCTGATTTCACTTCTGATTTATAAGAGATGGTGCTGAAGTCTGAAATCTGAATCATTTAGATTGTTTGTTTTTACGTCTGAAATCTGAATCAGTCATTGGTTTATAAATACCTAATAATGCGGGGTCCGTACCACTTTTTTTTTAGACCTAAGAGGGTCTGAAAAAAGGAAAAAAACAAACCGTCTGAATTTTAAAACGTCTGAAATAATAAGTGATAAGTGGTCATTAAGAGGTAAAATTGAAAAAACAAACAGGGCTAAATGTTTGTAACGCTTTGGATCAACATCATTTACTTGGACAACTAAAGTCAACATGAAGTAAGAAACGGAAATGCTTTAGGCACGACTCCGAATTTTGATCTTTATGCAAAATAGGAATTACACCAATCTCCCCTGGCTTTTCAGTTTTATATAGGGAATGCCTTTTGTTGTCTTATTGTTCATGTTCATTCAGATGTCATAAAAATATGAATGTTGCCTAAAATCATCCCATGTTAGCATGTTTCTTTTTTTTGGAAATGGTATCTTAGACATTTGTCTAAACTAATCCCTGGTAATTTTGAGACTGCTAAAGCATGCAGCCTTGAGATAATTTCCCAGTGGCCACAAATTGTTTACGCCTGGATTCGAACCTGAGGTAGATGGGTTATCAAGCCTCGTCCCTCACAAGTCTTAACCAGTACGCCACAAGCCTTGTGGTTAGCATGTTTCTTTTATTAAAATATTTAATATTTATATACAGTAAATACTCACTCACACTCTTCACCAACCCTTGGCCTTCTGAACCTAGATACTATTGGGTCGATGATCCTTTGGTATCTTTGTATTTTCTTATGATGGAACTGTAATCAAGTTGAGAAGTGCAATGGAAAGGCATGGTATACATACCATCTACTCAAACATCCATTATCATCAAAATCAAGATGTGTATTTTTCTCACCAACAAGTATTTAGGACCATTTTGTAGCTTCAACATCTCCATTTCCTTGGTACAAAAACACATAACATCAAATGTTTCTCATATGGAGTGAAATTCTATTTTTGGCTGTATTTTAGAATTGTATTAATTGTTCAAATAATATGAGATGCTCAAGGATGGGATTTTCTGGGCATGAGCTCGGGCCAAGCCTTCTAAGCTCGTTTTCAGTAAGGAAAAAAAATATGGGCTTTTTCTAACGTTTTTAATAAGAGAAAAAGATCTCGGGTTTTTAGGCCCTAGGCCAGACCCAGGTTTTGGGTGCCAAAATAGGCCCTATCAATATTTTGAGCTTTCCGGGCCTGAGCTTTTGAAGAAAAACTTGGCTTGATTGGGCTTTTTGTGGTGCGATGCAAAATTCCTAAACCGCATTTTACAGTACGGTGTGGGTGGTTTGTGTGGTTTGGCGGTTTAGATACAATTGGTACCGAATAATGATATGTTTTTACATTCTAGTTGATACAATTCAGTAAGTCCCCTAGTCATATTATTATTGGTACCGAAAATGATATGTTTTGAACCCAAATAGACTACCTGTAACCAATTAACTTTTGATTATCCCTCTTATGATGGACAAAAAAATAAATTTAAAAGAGGAAGGTCGATGGCAAGGGCCAACAACATGTTAGACGACATGGAGAATGGACAATGTTTGGGTAATGGGGAGTGACAAGGAGGAGCGATACCGTTGTTTGTTTGGGGTTTTAATTGCGTAGGGTTTGGGACGGTAAAATCAATTTAAGTTTATTTTTACTTTAAAACTTTTCTACTGAGTTATTGGTAGCTTATTTAAAAAAAAAAGATAGGTAACCAATTTTTAGTAGTTCGATGGTTTATTATTAAAAAAATGCTTAGGGACTTAATCATTCAAAATAAGAAAATTTAGTTGTTTTTTCATTCAAAACAATAATTCAGGAACTTAATCATTCAAAATTAGAAAGTTTAATAGTTTTTCATTTAAAAAAATAGTTCAATAATAATTCAAAATGGCATAGTTTGTTGGATTTTTAAACTTTTCCTTTATAAATTCTATAGGTGTTTAAATTTTGTTATAAAAAAAGAGTCAAATAACGTGTTTGGGCTTTGACTCGAGAAATAATATCCGCTTGACTTAAGCTTGATTTTTGCTCAAAGTTACACATTAATAGCCTAAAATCAGGGCCGGTCCAATGGTTTTTGGTGCCTTGGGCGAAAGTGTTAAAAAAATGCCCCTTTCCATAAAAAATGCTAAACTATTTCGGATTTGCAACAATGTTGAACATGATGTTACCGAACAACAAATTCACACAATGTGTACTATAATAACATCAAAACTTTGTTCAATGGTTTTTAATTCTTAAAAATTTATATAAATGTAAAATAGCAACCTTATTATAAAAAAACAATTGAAAATAACTATATTAACACATGTTCATACTAAAACTATAAACAAAATTGAATATGCATGTAAAGAAATGCAACAAAAAAAGACAACTCTCTCTATTGGTTATATAAGTGTTTGGTAAAAGCATACATATAAGAAGATTAATAAGATTTCAAATATTATCGATGTTTTTATTAAAACAAAAATCCATATAAATATTAATTCTTAAATGTGATTAATTTTATTTCAGATAAACATTTGTTGGTATTATAAAAATCTTTATGAAGGGAAATAATAAGGGTAAAACGTGGAAATCAAAAGTAACTAAAATGGCATTGCCTCAATGGTAAGAGCCACTGATATAGTTCTTGTGGTCTTGAGTTCAAAGCTTTGCTGTAGCAAGATTTTCTTATTTAATTTTTATTAGTAACAATATCACAAGCCCAATAAGCAAATTGATGCCCTGGGCGAAGGCCCATGCCGCCCAGCCCTTGGGTCGGCCCTGCCTAAAATTTAATCTTTATAAACTTATTTATGAACTCGAATTCTAGATCAATTAACTTGTTTATTAGGAGACTTTGATTCCTAGCACTAACAATAACTTTTTCATTTCATTTTTTTGTTTTGTAGTTTTAGCTGGCATGATCTATAAATTATGTTTGACTCGTAAAAAGTGTATGATTGTATAGCTTGATTTGGCAGGAAACTTTTTCGAGTTGAATTCTGTCAAGTACTAGTGTTAGAGAGTTCGACCCATTAAGTTAAACGAGCTTTATTTTTATGTTTGAAACTGAGTCAAGCTAAAGAATTATCGAGCTCAAGCTTTAAGATAAACAAGTTTGAGCTCGTGTAACTTGTTAAGTAGGGCTGAAATCTCACGTCGACGATCATTGATTTCCATCATCGCTCGCTCTCCATCTCCTTCCCTTTAATGACTCTCTCTCTCTCTCTCTCTCTCTTCCTCCTTTCTCTCTCTGTCTCTAAATATGTTTCCGATGTCCAAAGCTCACATCTCCTCTCCAATGATAAACAAATATACCCTTATTGGTCATTTTACTTGTATAAACAAATTTTGCTAAATACTAAAAAACAACTTATCAACTTATTTCATTTTGGTAACGCCATAAGCTAATCCAAACACTTTTTATAAAATTCCAGTTTAACACCACGTAAGTTGATAAGTACTTTTACAAAAAAGATTAAATGCCTGAAATAACAACTCACTTTCATAGTTTTTTTTATTATAGTATTGTGCTTTCAGTTTTTCTTATTACAACAATGTACTTTCAAGTTATTCTTTATTAAGGTATTATACTTTGAAAAATCTACCCAATATAGCAACGGGTAACTTGTTATCTTTTAAATTGCTTAACCCTCACTTTTCTTTGCTTACATGACTTAAATGAGGTGCATGAATGACACGTCATTTTGATTACATGATAATATTATAATGGATAAATTTTTTATAATACAATGTTCTTAAAAAAAAAAAAAAATACTTACTTTGATGAAAAAAAACAAAAAATACATTATTATAACAAAAAATTGTGAAATTAGTTTGTTATATGATTTACATTTTAGTTTTACCATAAAAAAATGAGTTATTTTAAATAAAGTTTAGTTTTTTCTTTTATAGAAAAATTGGAGCATAATCGGAATGCAAGTTCCAAGTTGAGGCGAAGTCGGCAAAGAAGCTTCCTCAGTCGCCGTCGGTTGTCGCCATTGTTGTTCTTCTACTGAATTCAATTCAATTCTCCATATGACGACGACAATATCATCATCTTCTCCTTCTCCTTCCAATCCCCTTGATTCCATAACTGTAATCATGGACCACCAGCAACAACTCAACAACAACAATCATTCCATCACCCAACAACAACAACAACAATCATTCACTCTCCCCAATCTCCTTCACCTTTCCTTCAACCAAGACTCCGCCTGTTTCGCAGCCGCCACCGACCATGGCTTCCGTATCTACAACTGCGATCCCTTCCGAGAGATTTTCCGTCGAGACTTTGACACCGGTGGCGGTATCGGTGTCGTCCAGATGCTTTTTCGATGCAACATACTCGCTTTAGTCGGTGGTGGACCTGAGCCACAGTATCCTTTAAACAAGGTGATGATTTGGGACGACCATCAGAGCCGATGCATCGGTGAACTGTCGTTTCGTTCTGAGGTTAAGTCTGTACGCCTAAGGCGAGACCGGATTGTTGTGATTTTACTTCAGAAGATTTATGTTTATAATTTTGCGGATTTGAAGCTTTTGCAACAGATAGATACATTTACAAACCCTAAGGGCTTATGTGAGGTTTCTCATCTTTCTGGATCGATGGTGTTGGTGTGCCTAGGGTTAAGGAAGGGGCAAATCAGGGTGGAGCATTACGCATCGAAGCAGACTAAGTTTATAATGGCTCATGATTCGAGAATTGTGTGTCTTGCTCTTACTCATGATGGTAGGTTGCTCGCTACTGCCAGTAGTAAGGGAACTCTAATTCGGATATTCAACACTCTTGATGGTTCGTTGCTTCAGGAGGTATTCTAATTGTCTATTGAATTTGATTGTGATTGTGATTGCATATTACAATATACTACATTGGATATGCATATGGCCATCTTCTTTAAGTTATAAGGCTTAATATCACCTTCTCAATAAGGAAGTTTTTTTTGTAGATTATATATCTTATTGATTTGATATAAATGAATAGCATCATCTTTAGAAGTTCTTATTGACTTGATATCTGAGATTTACTTGCTTATTTAGCTTTCCTTATCAAGAAATGTGCATAATTTAGTTTGTAACCATAGATTATTGTTTTATTACCTTGATCATAGGTGGCTCGACATTATAATCTTGCCTTACGTAGTTTTAGCATCTAGTCATCTTTTGATTCTTTTTCAATGTGGCTGCTATACTGAAGCGTTGCCTGCTTCAGGAAGGAAAATCTTATTGAACATTGTTCTTCATGCTCGTATTTTCATTTGGAATCTTGTGGTTCACTAGGCTGGATGATTATGTTCACCGGTGGCCTCTCTTTAGATGGGAATTGTGTTCATCAAGTTTTTTTGGTTTAATGGTCTCTTAAGTATTTGGAAGTTCTACTGGTGTTGCATAGAAATTGTTTTTGATGGGGATATGATATCTTAGAAAGCCTCTCTTGAAATGCATTTGAAATAACTGTTTTACCATCGTCAGTGTAAATGGACTTTCTTGTCCTTAAAGACTTATAATGTTAATTCTTTTTCTTTATACAAGTAAATGTAGGCTAGGTAGATTTTGTTTGTCCTTGTCAATGATTAATTATGTCTTATTATCGATCAACTTTTACCTTATTGTAAAACATGAATCAAATTTGTATACATTTAAAAAAACTTGGGGAGTAGGGTGGGGAGGGTGTAATTATTATCTAAAGTTATTTTATCTACAGCAAATATAAAGATTTAGCGATTTAGGTTACTAAGTGAATCAAATTGGTTTATTGTACATTAAGGCATTATTTTTCGTATCCATAACTAGTTGATATTTTAGTCATGAAGGATAAGCGGTCAATTTAATGCTCATGGTAAAAAAAGTCAGTTCCTACTTCACAGTAGGTTAATTCCCAGAAATGGGGTATGTGAAACGAACGAAGAGTAACTTAACCTATCTGATAATTTTAATTCTTTTCTATGTATAACATACCAAACCTTCTATTGTAGTCTCAACTCTTTTGCTTGTGAACAGAGTTGTATATTTGTTTGCTTGAAATCATCACTATAACAAGAAGGAAAGGTTGTGGTGTTAATTAGTTATAGGATAACAAGCAGGGCAGAAGAAGTGATAAAAAAACCTTTTGAGTTTTTTGTGATCAGAAAGTTCTTATGGTTGAATAGGGAAGTTCATAGGATAATACTGATAGTGAGAGTAGCACAGTGTTGGACCACCGAAAAGTGACATTTGAACAGATATGCATAGAGAAATCATTAAGGATATGGTTGATTTCCTTCACAATGAGGGAAGAGATTAGAAGTTTCACAACCCTTATGAGATTGGGGTTGTACTATAAGTAGTAATTAAAATTTTAAAATTTCAATGATTTTTCCAATAACTTGTTATGCTTTTTGTTGGATTAAGAGGGATGGTGAACAAGTAATGAGTCTGACAGAATTATTTAGCGGCTGGACTGCAAGTATAATGATCGTATCAGCTCATTTTTTAATGCTTTGACGCTAATTATACATTCAAGATCATTAAAATGACCATGTACTTCATATGAAATTTTAGCATATTAATTTCCCATTTGAAGATGTTGGAGTCATTATTTTAGTGAGATAATAAGTGTATTATTATTTTATATGTTTTGCATTCCATCATCCGTACTTGTAATCATATGTCTGCTGTTCATCATAAGCTTCTATATATATATAGGGAGGTTCAGGGGAAAATGCTAAAAAAAGAGAAAATTGAAGAACACTCTGGGAGCCCTCCATCCGGACGGTATGCACAAATGCATACAAGTGATTGAAGCTTTTTTTTTTCTATGCACAAGTGCATATATATGCATTAGTGCATATGCACAAATACATGTTACAAATTACCAGTATGCATTTGTGCATACAGTCCAGATGGAGGGCTCCTAGAGTGTTCTTCAATTTTCTCTTTTTTTGGCGTTTTCCCCTTGATCTGACCCTATATATATATATATTCTAAACCACTCCTACATCAGCAGCACTTATGGATTATTTTTTGTCATTGACTTTTGCACATTGAAATTCAGGTAAGGAGAGGTGCAGACAGAGCAGACATCTACAGCCTTGCTTTCTCTACAACAGCCGAAAGGCTAGCTGTTTCAAGTGACAGGGGTACCGTTCATGTTTTCAACTTAAAAATTGATTCAGGACCATTGGGAATCGAAAGATCACAAAGTGTGTCGGAACTAAATAATGCAACTTCACCAGTTGTTTCACATCTATCGTTCATCAAAGGTACTAACTATATCTAAATCTTTCTTTCTTTCTTTCAAAATAAATAAATATATATATATTTTGGCATTAAGAAGTTATTGGTGTTGCAGGTGTACTACCAAAGTATTTCAGTTCAGAATGGTCAGTGGCTCGGATTCATTTGAACGAGGGTTTGCAGTATGTTGTTGGTTTTGGTCATCAGAGGAACACGGTCGTGATTCTTGGAATGGATGGGAGGTAATATATTATCGAATGGTAATTAAATAGATTATATTGGATGAAATAATGATCTGATTTAGCTTATTAAAGAAGTGTGTGTGTGTGTTTGTATGCAGCTTTTATCGATGTGAGTTTGATCCAGCAGGTGGTGGGGAGATGAGTGTGGTGGAATGCCATAATTTCTTGAAGCCAGAAGAAGAAAAAGAAAGTTTGAGTTGAGAATATATACAGGTTTGTTAGGTGTTCTGTAAATATGTATGTATGTATGGATTGTATGTATGTATATTCTACTACTCAACTCTAATAACTAATAAAGCCAAGCTTCCTTATATATCTATCTCTATATATATATATACATGCTATGTTGGGGCTGGTGGTGGCTGCAAGGAGTTATTTGTGCCTGCAAAGTGTGGCATTCTGGTGGTTGCTACATATGATAGTAACCGGTTTTCATGTGTTTGTTACATATTAAAACATGCGATGTTTGTATCATGTATGAAATATTTAGAACTTCTTTGTGTGGAAAAAGACACAAAAATACATTATATATGAAATGCACACTTGTTTAACAAAACACTTTAAATTGAACTAGTTAAATGGTTCCGGGTTTGTTTTCACGGGTTTGTATTTGATTGTTGGTGTGTGTGTATATATATATATATAAGGGCATGTTCATATGAGAACACTAACTATTTACAAGAATACGATAAACTTTTTTCATGTACAAAATCATAAGTGATTTTGTACTAACTGGAACGGACGACTTTTGGGACAACTTAAATCGCATGGGAAATAGAGGAAAACTCAATGGACTTTTGTATTTTGATTGATCAAGTAATTGTACAATTTTTTTGAACAAATAAATCATTGAACATTTTAAACCCTGCTAAATATATCTTCATGACCCATGAAGCTGGTAAATATTATAAAATCATTGAACATTTTAAACCCTGCTAAAAATCATATTCTGAACGATTAAGTCATAAACACTTTTTGAACGAATAGATCCGTTCACTTGCAAAACCAAAGTAACATATCATTTCCGTTGATTTTTCCGAAACATACAACAAAATGCACCCAAAGCATAAATAGATGTATACGAAATTGGGGTCAAAACATACTCAAACATGTGCTAAAATATAATAAACGTTGTGACAAAATGTAGCAAAATAATAAGGGATTTTATCAAAAATAACCATTTTATACTGTTTAATTTAACAAAATAGCCACATTTTTAATAACTTGCTAAAGTAATCAAACTCAGTAAAGTACAAACCTTTAATTAAAGTGAAGAGAAAACGATAAAATCGAGAGAAAATCGACAAGAAACGAGCCAATTCGAGAGAAAACGACGTTGGAATGAATTTATCTTTTTCCATATCGTTTTTTATATATGAAAACCGACCATAAAAAACAAAATGTCAGGTCAAATCATCCATTGAGTTGTCTCGTCACTTAAGGAATCAAATATAACGATTTACGAGAAACATTTTCGGGCTTTGACCAGTCAACGTCGCTCCCGGGGGCGACTAGGTACGCGGGTTTCAATATATTCCTTTTTTAATTATAAATCTTATTAAAATATCTTGATTTGATATCGACATGACCTGATTTTGACATTTGTACTTTAAATTAATTTTTAATTAAAGGTTTGTACTTTACTAGTTTTCGAGAAATTGTACTGGTCGCCTCAATGGTTATTTTAGCAAGTTTTTAAAAATGTGGCTATTTTGTTAAATTAGACGGTATAAAATGATTATTTTTGATAAAAATCCCAAATAATAATGTCTAATCTATGTTAAAAGCCTTGTATATTGAAGATCCACCTCCATCTTTGTCATATACAGGTTTTGCATTCGATTTTCGCCATTTTTTTTGTATTTCATCCTCCTTTTTGCAATATTTGATCGTGGAAGAATTGAAGGTTGAAACGCAATTTTCACTTGAATTATCACTTCTTTCGTAACTAGACTTATCACTACAATCAAATGTTATCTCGCAAACAAAAATAACGACTTCATCACAAATGCATACTCTTTGAAGCATTACTACAAGTATCTTGAAGCTATTCCAATGGAAACCTTTTCATGATTTAGAACACTTTCCAAATCGATATATAAAATGAAATAGAAATACATTTGCAAAATAGAAACTAAAATTGATAACACACGAGCAACTTCGAAATTAAAATCGATATCACACTTGCAAGTTGCAAAGTAAAAACTAAAAACAAAATGTACCTTCTCAAAGTCGAAACAAAATTCCATATATATTTTCAAAATCGAAACGAAAGTCAATATGCACTTTGCAAAATCAAAACTAAAAAAATAAAAAACTAAAATCGATTTGCACTTTACAGAATGGAAACTAAGATCGATATACACTCTACAAAGTTATAAATGACATCGATACACACTAGTAAAATCGAAACTCAGATCGACATACACTTTGCAACCTTGAAAATGAAATAGAACACTTGCAAACTCGAAACTGAAATCGAAATACACTTGCAAAACCGAAACTAAAAGCGATATGCACTTGAAAAATTAAAACGAAAATCATATGTACACTTTGTAATATTAAAACTGAAATTGATATACACTTTGCAAAGTCGAAAATGAAATCAATATACACTAGCAAAATCGAAATTGAAATAGATATATAATAGCAAAAATCGAATATGGGTTTCAAAATCAAAATTGAAACCGAAACCCAGCTAAAATATAACGTATACGGGTTGGAAGCAACATAGGCGATGACAGAGGATGGTGGAGAACGGGTCGGCGGCGGCGACAGTGGAAGCGGCAACATAGGTTGTTGGAGACCGACAGTCGCCTAGGCTGGGCTGGTAGGTGGTGGCGATGGTGTACAACGCTGATGGAGAAGAAACGTGGGATACCATTTAGTTTGGTTTGCGGGAATAGAATGGATTTGGGGGGATTTGGATTTCAAATACATTCCAATCTCATGTTTTGTTTATAGGTTTGGTTGGATTTGAAATCCTAAGGGGATGTTTGGTTCACGAAATCTGATGGAATTGAAAGGATTGAAATGACCAAATTCCTTAATGTTGTTTGGTTCACGGAATGAATATATTGTATTCCATTGGATTCCACCGAATTCCACGGTTGAGGGATTTGATTATTCCTTAACGTATGTGAAGGATTTTGAATTCCATTTCGTATAAAATGCAACATAATTTATAAATTTCTTTTAGAAAGATAAAAATAAATTTAACCACCACCTTCTCCCCGCACCACCCTCACCGGCAACATATCCGCCACCATCGCCGTTGCCGCCACCACCGCCACCACCGCCATCAATTAATATACCATTTATTAATATTATCATTCCGCCACCACTACCGTCACCCCCACCCCTACCCACCATCATCACCTCGTTACTATTTTTTGTTGTCATAGTCGCCACCCACCCCCACCCCCACACCCTACCCCACTCACCTACCCACCACTAATGTCATCGTCACAATTGTCACCCTCACTCCCGATATATGCATATTTCATTCTTTTACGAGATTTCATTACAATTTCTATCAACCAAAGGTGTGGTCAAATTCCATCAAATTCCATTCCAATTTCTTCAAAGTCAAATTTCTTTGATGAATTCCAATTCCATCGAATTCCATTATGTGAACCAAACACCTTCTAAGATTTGTGTCAAATCCCTTATATGATGGATTTGGAAATCCTAGAAGAGTGTTGGTATTTCAAATCTCAATCCAACGGATTTCATAAAGGCCTTTCCCTATGATAGTCGTCTTTCTTTTGTATGCATCTAACACCTCCCACTTTTTCTTATTTCATTTGTGTGAAATTAAATCAAACGTCAACCACATTAATATATATATATATATATATATTATAAATTATATTCTTTCTAATTCATAGTAGGGATGAATTGGTACCGACCCGGTTGGTATTAAATTTTTTGGGACTGAAAATGAGGACCTAAAACCGAACCATACGTACAAATTCGGTATCGATTCAGTTTCGGTTTAGGGACAAGAAAATCGGTACTAGGACCACTTAGGACCGAAAATTGAAATTAGGTAAAGAAACAATCAAAACCAATTGCAAAAGTTCAAACGAGTATCAAAATCAATCGCAAAAGTTCAACAATTAATGGGCCGATTTTTTGTATGTTGATATCGTTTTTTTATCAAAGTAATGGTTATGGAGAATAAGGATGAGATCAGTACCGGACCGGTTGGTATTGAATTTTTTTTTGGGACCAAAAGCGAGGACCAAAAACCGAACTGCATGTACGGTTTCGGTTCGTTCCCTATTCGGTGCGGAAAAATGGTCCTCTAGTCTCGTCCCTAATTCATAGTTAGTAAAAAATGAAATTTGACAGTTCTCCAACTTGAGAAGAGAAGAAAAAAAAAATCTAAATCCTACAAACCAAACACATAAAAGGATTTCAAATTCATTCCAATCCAAATCGCTCCATGAAATCCAAATCCCTTAAAAACAATCATTCAAACCAAATTGACCCTTATATTAGTTTTTGTTTTTCTCTCTCTCCAAATTAACCTACTCTTTCGTTACTCGTCATTTTTGTTAGTGATAAGGATGTATTTAACATGTTATATAATGTCCAAGTATTTATTTATTTAATTTTTTTTGTCTAAAGACTTAATAATTCAAAATAATAAAGTCCATTGATTTTTATAGACTTTTCCCTCTCTTGAGCACACTCAAAGACCTTGGAACTAAGGGGTTCAACCGATGCCTTCGTTGTTCATAAAAAAATGTTGGTCCCAAAGTAGTCTACAAGAGTTTATAAGTATAGAAACAGTTTGTAGAGGGGGGGGGGGGTTGAATACAAACACAACTTTAGAAAACACTAAGTAGTTGATGCACAAGGAAAGATAAGATTAAGATCAGAGGTTCAAGAAAAGATATGAGCATGCATGAAGATGAAGAAGAGGTCTTCATCTATTTATACCCGTTGCATTTAATGCAACTCAGAAGGTACATGTCACGAGTCAAGTTTCTATAGGAGACTTGTCCTTTGTTCATAAAGCAACCATGCTTTTGGCCAAATATGAATAGTAGCCTAAACAGAATTGGTAAGGACATAGGGGACAGTCCGTACGTCCTATCTGACATGACATGTGGGTTTGACATTTGTGCATCGAGGATAAGATCAACTTTGATCTTGCTGAGTACGCCCCATTTGATCACTGATACTGAGTCTTTAAGGATGAAGTCTTCAGGTATCACTGAGGCTTTGTGAAAGATCTCACACTTTTGTTAGATGGACATTGCTACCATTGAACCGGTTCAGATCACGAGCTGTTCATCTCTTTCTTCACCTAGGTCTTCGACTATCACTGAATGGTCTTTGGTATAAGTGTTGTTCTTCAGATCTTCAAAGGCTAGGTGATGTTCCTGATTTTCAGCAATCACTGAGTACAGTCAGTGTATGCTATCGCTGAATATGAACAATAACATAGACTAGGAATTTGCACTAACTATATAGAGAAATCATATTCTAATCACTAAAAGGAGTTTGGATCAACAAACTCCCCCTATTCGATTATGATTAAGCATCATAGGAAAATTGCTTGAAAGAATTAGTGAAGCCAGAGAAAATTTTAAGTAAATTTTCTAAGTACTAATATGTGAGATCTTTTTCAGCTAATTCACTATCTGAATTGAGTTTCATTTATAAGGATATAAAATCACAATTATTACAAGTGTAAAAACTATAAAGTACATTCACTGATGATTATTGAACATAATATCAGTGAGGAGTAAGGTTTTTAAAAGTTATTAGAACTCATATGTTCATTGTCCCTTTTACTATTTTCAGGGCTCTTTTTAGTACATAAATGGAGTAAAGTACTTCATTGAATTTCATTAAGTTATTGATCTTAAGAATTACATATGAAAATGAAATTACAATTATTTAAAGTAAAGTACTAGACACTGAAGTAAACTATAAAGGTAGGAGAAGACTAAGAGTTGGGTTTCGGATATCGTTAAGCGTACTCTTTTCTTCTTCGTAGCTTTTTCTCAATAATACTCTTTTGTTGATAGAGTGAATCATTTTCCTCCCAGCAGTTATAATAGAGAATCTTGAGGAGTTTGATAGGAGCAAGGTGAATCTCCTTGTTTCTGAAAAACTTTTGATTACTATCATTGTCCAAGAAGATCATCCCTGTTTCAGGATTGCCAAGTATACAATTTTGCTCATACTTTCGCTGAAATGGCCGAAATCCACCCCAAAATTGAAGTCTCCCTTGGTGAACTATTCTTCATCCTCCTCACCATCTCCTTCTCCGAAGGATGGTGACCACCTAAAGATTCCAGTCTCGGCTCCACCAACATCTAATGCAGCCGAAATACTATTAGATGCTTTTGGATCCTTTGCTGGTGGTACAACACATCGGGTAGAACTTTTAAAAGAACTTGGTACTCGACAGATGGAGAACCAACAAAGAATGGACGCTCTTGTCGATGCCACCGATCATCTATATGCTGTGCTGAAGGATGTGGCCGAAGAATTATCTGTCACCAATCCATCTCTGGTGACGTGCTTGGACCTCACTCACTTGGATACCTCTGATATCGGTGAAAGAGTTAGTCGAACTCATACTGCTGTTACATTTGCCATCTCAGCTCTTTCCATCTCCCATGAAGCCCTCAAGAAATCGGTGGATTCTCTCAGGCAAGAATCGACCAAACAGGCCTCCGAAATTGACTCACTGGCTAAGGGCCAGAAAGATATTTTGGACTCTTTTCGATCATTACACTCGAAGATAGACAAAATTCCTACCTCCCCTCCGCCATTTAAACTTGATGCAGGCGAAACAATTTTCCATGGCCCCGATCGTGCCACCTTGAAGAATGTGGAAAAGAAGCTTGGGGTTCTCTCCTCTGATGTGGAGGGAATTAAATTTTTTCTTACCTCCTTTGGTCTTCGGAGTTCGACCACTGAGGGGGAGAAAACTACAGATCCAGTCACGGATGAACCGGTCAATGATGCTCCTGTTACCGTACCAGTTCCTGTCGCCGAAAATGTCCAAGAGCCAGCTCCTGAAGTCGACCAAGCTGATCAACCACTTCAAATTGCCAATGAACCTTTAGTTCCGGATAACACTGGATCAACTATCGGTGAGGCTATCGAAAGAATAGAAGCACCGATCCAGGGGGAGGGAACCAGTGTCCGAACTCCTGACGAGATTGATGATCAATCCATGGAAAAGATTGATGAGGCCTAGCATTATCTAAGGGGGAGAAAAGAAAATATAAAGGTAAGAAACGAATGACTTATGCTGAAGAACTAGCCGCCATGAAAAGAAACAAAGCTGAGAGAATCTGAAGACAAAGGGGATCAGATGCTGATACTCTCGAGCTAAAACCTTCTTCTCATTTGAAATCCTCTCCTCTCATTCCTGCCGATCTTTTGCTCACCGATGCTGATAGGGAAAGTTCCTTGCTTGCTCAACTTCAACATGATTAACAAAGAGAGCTTCTGATAAAGATAGCTCAGAAAGAAGCAACTCAAGCCAAGGTCGCTGATCCCTTACAAGCTCAAAAGGATGAATTAGAGAATCTCCAAGCATCGACAACTAAAAAGGATTCCGAGATTGAATGGTTTAAAAGGCGGATGTCAACTCGGCGAATTGACTCACCGATAACTAGAGCAGTTATACAAGCACCAAAAACCAAGCATGACCCCATTCTAATTCTGATCAAAAGGCTAAATAACTCTCATGGGGTTGAAAGAATGGAATGGCTTGCAACACTCGGTGCCTCTGAGTGGGTTGAGCTCGGCAATCCTATAGCAAAAGCAAGTTGCTAATGGATATTCTTAAAGAACTAGTCGGACACATTTCTAAGTTGGTGAGAATTCAGAAGGAGCACAAAATAAGAATTACTCCTCTAGAAGAAAAGAGACTGAATTTTCTTCAAAACTCTTTTCCTAAGGGACCAGCTCAGAAACCACCAAGAAATAAGAAAAAAGGTTACTTTGCCACTCTAGCCGATGAAAAGAAGATCATAAACTCAGCGGGTATTGATCTTTCAATTCCTGTCCCATTTTCTCAACCAGAAGGAACCATCATTTCTTCCCCTAACTTAGGAATACTCTTTGAAGACTCTTATGGAACTATTCAGTTCTTTAGGATGAGAGATGTCTCAAGGGACGACACCTCTTTTCTCCAGGCTACCATCGGTATAGTTCCAAGAACTGATGATGGAAAAAGCATCTACACCCTCATCAGAGATGAACTCAACAGTCGACTTCCTTCTTCGGAAAGAGATCCTTTTAAACCCGAGCAATAGTTTCTATTCTTGTATTTCTGAACTTTGTTAATTATGTACTTTCCTTTGTAACTAGTGAAAGTTCCTTTGCAGTTTATCTATGCTTGCACATATTTACTTTTATGTTCTTATACTATATACTTTACACTGTAAATATCGGATACATAAGATACGAAAAAATATCTATGTAAAAAGTACCCAAAAGAATCAGAAAGGGTCAAAAAGTACTTATGAGTTCCTTTTACTCTTTCTAATCAAGATATCGGTCTCATCATCAAATAGGGGGAGATTGTTGGGTCATCGATGATTTGGTGATGACCCCTCAATTTCTTACTTTGATTATATATCTTGTATTTTAGGTTCTTTGAAGAAGTCTGACATTGCTCAACAAGATCAGCGAATCGAAGACTAGCTGATACAAAGAAAACATATCAACATTGTGGAAATGAAGATATGCTCCCCAAATTTAATCCAGACTTAAAGCTGAATCCGAAACATGAGGTCACCGAATTACTTAGACCAGAATCAGCTACAAGGCACTAGCCGAATACTTTGCACTCGCCGATACATGGCACTAGCCGATCCATCCTTTGAGATATTCGGCTAGTTGTCTTATGTGATTAATTCAGATGACATTTGTGAAGATATTCCTTTTGTCACAATAAATACAAGAACGTGTGTATCAAGCCTTAAGTTCAAACATTCTCCTAAAATCTCAGAAAAGGGGTTGTTTGTCTTATTACAAAAAGGTTTGATGTGACAACTGAAGACATGGAGAAAAAAAGAACAGTGACATCTCCTTTTGTACTATGAGGAATGACACCAACCTTTTTCTAATAGTCTAAGGAATGACACCATCCTTGTCAAATGAATATACGGCAAACAAATAATATTGTGACAAGTGTCCACATGCATTTAATGCATGAGCACTATAAAAGGAGAAGGAGCTTCCATGCAAAATATGCTTTAAACGAGATATCTTCTAAGTGCTTAAGTTGATTCAGCAGTGAGAAACAGTTTAAAATAGGTTACTTTGTGTTTAGTTATATTTCTGTTTACTAAATGTTTTCTAAGTGTTTAGATTGTTAAAATAGATTTCATCTGTTCTTTCCGCAACAATCTGTTTTCTAAGTGTAAATTCTTGATATTTAATATTAAATAATTTAAAAAGTGAAAAACTTTGTGTATTTGTATTCAACCCCCCTTCTACAAATCATTTTCTTAAATAACCATTACCTTGTTAGGGACCACCAATTTTAATAAAATAATTAATTAGGATATATGAAGTTGATTTATTTTATTTTTATACATATTATACATAATGGTTATTTAAAATCATAAATAATAGAGTTTTTAAAAAAAATTGTTTTAACAAATCCAAATATTGTAATATAATAATCAATTTGAAATTCTTTTAATCAACCTATTATGTTTTTTAATCGTTTACCATTTTGTTTGATTTAATTAATATTATATTATTTAAGATTTGTTTTAATTATATTTTAAAGTATTATAATTAATTAGTTTTTAATACGCTCTTTTTAGTCATTTTCCAATCTTATAAGGTAGTTTGATAAACATGATTTTTCATCAGCTAACTTATTACCTAGTTTGCCAAACATAACCTAGTTTTTATGATACTAGTTGTATATCCGCGCAATGCGGCGGGAAATTAAGAAGTATGGTGGTCATTCAATTTGTGGTGTGAAATCCAATAACCGTACATAATCAATCTTGAAACTAAGACCGACAATAATAGGGATTTTTCCGGATCGGTTTTGTTCGGTTAGTAGGGAAAATGTGAACCAAACCACGTGAGGTAGATACGTGGCTACCTAAACTGAACCCAAACTGCGGGTTGAACCATACCGCACCGAACCAAAATAAGACAATAACCCGCGATTCAATTCACAGTTACCCGGATTTATAAAAAAATCATTTACAGTGTAAAATTGGTAACGAAATATAACATTTTTAAATTTTAAAACAATAAATAAATAAAACTAATAAAAGCACTATAAAACGTAATTCTTTACACCAAAACATAAAGACTTCGCTCATTTAAGTTTAGGTTAATAAATATACAACTAATAATATGAATATTTAATATTAACTATTGTATATACATTACAACCGGTTCAATTCGGGTACCCACGGTTACATAAAAGTCAAAATGGAAAAAGAGGGAAGAAGACGTAACATTTTCTTCAAATCCCATATGCTCAAACCATTTATTTTGTAATTTGTATTACATGTAATTCTCATATGTCTAGCCCAAAACTTTTGTGCAGTTGTTATAAAAATATTCAATTTGACCTTCAACTATACAGATTCTATAGAGATAAGTGGTATATTCAATTTGAGGATTTTGCCAGGACCTACAATCAAGAACAAACACATGACTAATGAACCAACCAATGTATTAGTTGTTCAATCCAACATCACATTGAATATTGAATGATAAATAAGTGTGCATGTAACACCTTAGGCAGATCCCATATCGATCGTGGACAGGAGTGACGTTGGGTTCATAAGTAAACCTTGGCCTTCCTAAACACAACGCGTTTTGGGGCCACACGCAAGGCAGGTTCTTGGAACTCTGTGGTTAAGCGTGCTTGGGTGGGAGTAGTACCATGATGGGTGACCCCCTGGGAAGTCCTCGCCAGGTCGCCAGAAACAAATCCGTGCGGCTTAGGCCAAAGCGGACAATATTGTGTCGTGGTAAGGCGGGGTGTTACAAATGGTATCAGAGCCGCTCCTGTGCCGTTCTGGATGTGGGGCAAACCTCATCGAGGACGATGAGTCCCTAAGGGGGGGTGTTTGTAACACCTTAGGCAGATCCCATATCGACCGTGGACAGGAGTGATGTTGGGTTCATAAGTAAACCTTGGCCTTCCTAAACACAACGCATTTTGGGGCCACACGCAAGGCAGGTTCTTGGAACTCTGTGGTTAAGCATGCTTGGGTAGGAGTAGTACCATGATGGGTGACCCCCTGGGAAGTCCTCGCCAGGTCGCTAGAAACAAATCCGTGCGGCTTAGGCCAAAGCGGACAATATTGTGTCGTGGTAAGGCGGGGTGTTACAGTGCATTTCCATTAAAAAAAAACTTGGAAACAATCCACTGCCAAGCCATTCCTTTACCAGACTAAAGCATGCATATACACATAAACAATCCATAGCCAAGCCATTCCTTTACCAGCCCCGCTAACAGCCGCAAGATCGAACCCACTGTCGGAATTACAGCACGCCCGATAGGTCTACAAGCCATTTGTTCCAATCGGTTTTTCGACCGGTTGAATATCCAGCATCCCGTCAATAATGTCGAAAGTTGGGGTTGCATAGCCAACCTATTTGATCAATATAGACTCAAAACACATTGATAAATGGAAAACAACTAACATTATTAAAAGTTAAAGCTACTCTATGATAAGGAAAATGAATGGCACCTTAGATGATAACTCCACAAGGCATTCGTCCACGGGTTCATGAAACTTTTGGTTCCATTTGATTTCATCTGCTCCAAGATTTGCGTCATCTAGTGCCAACTGTACGCTTTTTCTAAGATGTCGAACAACATCAGATATAGCACTAACTATTACTCCGTCTAAACATCCATTAGAAACACCGGCATTGAAATTCGAAAAAAAGGATCTCAAAAACTGGTTTTTCCTGTTGAAACCTTTGCTTGGCCATTAAGAACATGTATGTAAACAAAGTATAAACATCATTATTGACAAAATATTAAAGTTTCTTTAATTAGCAAACAAAAAGAGAAATCGACCGGTCTTCCAATAGGCCAAAGATGTAGAAAATGTTCAATCACGTTAAGTCCATCCGTGTATTATTGGTTTCATGACTTGTTTCATTGAGGACTTCCAACAAACAAGTGGTAAGCAAAGCAAATAACAAATGAATAAACTTCAAAACTGAGAACTTGAATAGGTAACTGAAGCCACAAAAACTAAATCGATTCTCCAAAAACAAAAATCAAAACTTCGAAAAAAAATATGATAAATGTAATACGTTAAAAAACAGATACCAAACCGACATCAAACTTGATAATGAAACAATTTACACATATAAATTTGTCAAATGGAACAATTTAAACACATCAGAGCAAATAAAAGACGGAAATCATCTTACCCGAACAAATTCAGGAAATAGGAACAGAGTTATTGAAACCGACATTTTAAAATTGAGGAAGAATCCTTCCTCTATTTTTCTTTGGCAATTTGGGTCAACATATTTGCGTTTTTGTAAAGTTACTAACTATCAATTTCATTATATAATAAGATACCCATGAATGATTTTCTGCAATTTTTACTTCTTACATCAGGTTGCTTATGCAAGAAATAAGAAGCATACTTTCAGATTGAGAAGATCAATATAAGTTTTTACAAATTCTTGATAATTTGGGGCAACAAACAAAATCAATTTGACAACTCAATAGCAATTCGAGATGAAGAATGCATAAAAAAGAGAGATCGATTTGATACCATGGTGAGACTAAGCATTTACAGCTGTGCAAGTGTAGATATGATTGTCTGCTTTAAACTCAGTCCTTTCAACTATGTTCACTGTTAACGCCTTCCTAGTGAAATTCCAAGCTATCAACTACACAAAACAAATTAAAGTAAAAAAACATACAACCGAAGAAAACTCTAATCAACAAGCGAAGTCAAACGCTAATCCACAAGAAAACTCAAAAGAAAACAGATAAAGAAATATAACCGATAAACCCTAAACCACAGAAAATGTTACCTCAATTGGAGTAGTGATGGATCGACGTAGGGGAATCAAATCGGTAAAGGAACGATATCAATAAGAACCCTAACCGTATTTCTTTCTCATCATAGCTTGAATCAACATTTTGGGGATTCAAATCGTCAGCTTGAAAGGGAAGCCATCAGTAGCTTCGTCATCCTTTTCTTCTTGATGATGATTCGTACAAAAAATGACATTAAGAAACTCGAAGCAGAAATTTCTTGTCATCAGTTCAAAACCGATTTCATACCAAAAACCTAAACTGAATAAAATGTTGAAAGCTTGAAATCAATAAAATACTTACATGATATGGTGCTGGTACGGTGCGAGGGAGAATCAAAACCAGAGAAGATGGAGATGAAAGCAAAAGAAGATGGATTTGGATTAATTCAAAACCCTAACCGTATAATCATATGATACATTGAACAATGAATCGTCTTCTAGGGAAGCCACATAGCCTGCATTTGGGTGAATCGTCACATTGGGGGACGTAATACTGAAGCGGGAGTAAATTGAGAAGAGAGAAGCTGAATTTTTATGATTTTATGCATTACCTGATAGTACTTTGTGTATTAATAATTGTTTTTAAGACTTTTAAGACTATGTGCTTTAAAAAGTAGTACCTTGTGTATATAAAGTTGTTTTTAAGACTTTTAAGACTCTATGCTTAAAAAAGTAGTACCTTGTGCATATAAAGTTGTTTTTTAAGACTTTTCTCAAATTCCATTTATAAGGTAGTATAGATATGAAGGTATGTGATATATGTTCATTGATTGGACATCATATGTGTTATGAAGGCACAAAGGTTGCTAAAAATCCTTTGACGAAAAATCAAATACAATGCCTCCCCCAGAATATAATACATATCTAACATATTTCATAACCATATATTCATATTGATTAAATAAACTTGAAAACAATATTAAAAAGTTAAATTGAAGATAACAATTTTTTATACACTCAAATTCACCATTGTCAATGTTAAGCATGGATTTGCATTATGTCTAAACTAATTTGATTACTGTTGGGGTGCTTAAAAACCCGATCAATCCGATCAACCTAATCCAACACGAAATAACTCAACCTGAAAGAATCTGATGTCTAATCAATTTATAAAATCTTCAAACCTTAGGTATTGGATTGATATCGGGTTACGTTTATTTGAACCCAACCCGATGAACCCGACATTCTTTTATTTTTTGAATTTAATATTATTAATTAGAGTCTCTATTAAAAGGCCCATTAGTCAATTACACCATCACGTATCCCCTTCATATACATATATTTTTCAATCAATTCTTCATCTCTATATAACGCTTTTGTATATATTGTGAACACACACACACACACACACACACACACACACACACAGAAGGTTGGGTTCCGGTAAGAAGTGAAATTATGATGAGAAGGGTAAGAAAGGATCTCCACCCTTGGATCGATGTACATTAGGATGAGATGCACCGAGATGAGTTACACCGATGCACCGGATCAATCCACGTATCAAACACGATTCATGAGTATGATTGAGATTAAAAATGATCAACGGTCAAATTCTCTTCTTATGCTTCTCACCTTAACTTCATTTCTCACATGACCTCATCCCTACACACACACATATATATATATATATATACACACACACACACACATATATACACACACACACATATATATATATATACACACACACAAATTGAGAAAATTAATTAATTGCTATATACTTAAGATATAAGAAGTATGAATAAGATATACAAAATGGTTGATGATGAAAAAGAAAACTATTAGTAGAGAAAATAAAAGCATCTCCAACAATGAAGATTTTGGACTAAGAGCATCTCCAACAGCTTTTCTATAGTTTCTCTAAAATAGAGAATGAAAAGCTAAAATTTCTAAAAACATTTTCTTTCAACTCCAACAGCTTTTCTATTCTAGAGAATCTATCATTACTTATATTATTAAAATATTCAACACATTTAATAAAATATTATTTCTTTCTCCTACACATTTAATTTCAATAATTTTGATTGGTTAAATATATTAAAAAATGTTTTCTCTCTCCTAGTTTAGGGATTTTAGAGATTTCTCTATATTTAGAGATTTCTCCCAAAATCTCTAAAATAGCAAAGCATGTAGCAATGCTGTTGGAGCAATTTAGAGAAAAAAATCCTCACTTTTTTCTATCATAGCAAAGCTGTTGGAGATGCTCTAAATTTGTGCTCCAACAACATCTTTAAAAGTTTCTCCAAAATGGAGAAACAATGAGATAGAATGATTTTTTCTCCAAATTTGGAGATTACTTCAAAAATGATTATCAAATGAGAGAAATAATATTTTATTCATATTCTCACTCTTCCACCAATAATATAGAAGTTAGTTTAAAAGTTTTTAAATATATTGAATATTTTAATAATATAATTAATGTTAGATTTTTCGTAATTGAGATGCTGTTGGAGATGAATGCAATTTTTTTAGAGATTCTGGCTTTTTTGTGTCCATTTTTAAAAAATTTAGAGATCCTGTTGTAGATGCTCTAACAATTCAAGTTTAAAAGAATATTTTAATGTACTAAAGTATCAATCCGAATAACCCGTGCGGTTTGAATTGGGTTGTGTTGAGATTTTTTCAAACCCAAATTGGATTGATCAAATGTTTTCAACCCTATCAACCCAACCCGTGAACATCCCTAATTGCCGCACAATCACACGGTACAAACACGATCGAGAATGCCATTCCCATAGAAAAACCCTAACGGGGAACGTGAAACGTTGCCAAGAAGAAGTAACGTCAACATAGGTTTAAATATGGTTTGATTTTATATCACCAATAAAGGGGCGGCTCCCCTTTCCAAAGAGATGGCTTGGCTGACCAACTATATATATATATATATATATATAGAGAGAGAGAGAGGAAGGTTCAAAAGAGAACTTTGCATTTTAAAGGAACAAAGAGATAATTGTGGATCACATATGATGTGGGTCCCACATAATATTAAATCATTAATGATTTAATATGATTTAATATTAAATCATAAATGATTTAATATTATGTGGAACCCACATCATATGTGGTCCCAAATGAGTTCCTTTGTTCCTTTAAATTGATAGTGTTCTCATATGATCCCTCCCCTATATATATATTATATATAAAAGCTCTTCATCTTCTTTCAATTCCCATGCTTACTACCAATATCAAAATGCCAACGACGATTGAGAACCTCCCCACCGATGTTCTATCCAAAATATTCATTCTCTTACCTGCTAAACTTTTTGTTTCCGATCATATAATCATATCGATTATACTGTCATTCAGATTCGGAACCCTTCTCTCTGGGCCGTATATACTCTCCCCTCATCTCCGTTACCTTCCTCCAGCCGTTTATATCCCATCGATATGTTTTTTCTTTTCGGCTTTGATCCTGAAACGGACGATTATAAACTTGTCAAACATACATCCCGTATAAAACAACCCAACATTTTTGGCATTTCTGAACTTGCTGACGAGTTTGGTATTTGTTCCGATTCTGAAAAAGAGTTGCTGCAAGTAGAGGTGTATAGTACCAACAAGGGTTCATGGGAATTAATTACTCATAACTTACCATTGCATGTTATAGCGATTATGGAAGAAGATATAGTCTGTTTGGATGGTCATTTTGGCCATCTTCATTGGCTTGGTTATATAGATGATGATTGGATGGTACAAACTATAGTTGCATTTGATTTGGGAGATGAGACTTTTAGTGAGATATGTCTTCCAAATATAGATCGTTGTTGGAATGGTATGTTGGTTGTTG
Source organism: Silybum marianum (assembly GCA_036898165.1). Classification (NCBI taxonomy): domain Eukaryota; kingdom Viridiplantae; phylum Streptophyta; class Magnoliopsida; order Asterales; family Asteraceae; genus Silybum; species Silybum marianum. The sequence continues at coordinate 15,101,252 of CM072528.1, forward strand.
ATGGAAGGCTTTCTGTGATGTCATGTGTTGAAGTTTATCACTTTGAGGTGTGGGTTATGAATGAGTATGGTGTGGGTGAAACACTATGCGACTGCACCATATTTTGATTTTAGTGGTGATATCGATATAGATATACATATGTTTACAATGTTTGTAAAGTTTGATGATGGTCTTGATTTGTATGATCCAATTGCATCTAAGGTTGAAAACTTTATCATTAGGTGTAGGCGACGTGAGACATCTATGATTGTTAAGTATGTTGATAGCCTCGTTTGGATAGCCACTGCTAAACGTTGAAGCATCTCTTCTCTTGGATTATATTGTTACAAAGATGAGGATAATGTTGTTATTTTTAAGTAAATTGGAAAGCAAGTGATGGAAAGAGTTGTTGTTCTCTTGTTAAAAGAAAAGAGTTGTTGTCCTAATCTTTTCAAAACACAAACCAATCTTTACCAAATCAGATTCAAAACAAACAGCAACCAATTACTTGAACAGGAACACGATCCATAGAAACAAGTGAAGCATGAACCCTAATTTTATAACAGGAACAGAGTAAGAATAAGGGGTCTGATGGCAATTAAGAATTCAAGATAATAAGCATTGGAAACAATGATAAAAACGCACATTTTGATAAATGATGATCAAATCATCCCAGTGGAAGAAAAACCCTTTTTTTGTGGAGAAATCATGGATGGCCATTGAAGAATGTAGGTATTTTTTTAACCTGATTTCTAGATACAAACCCATATACAGAATTGCAAAATTACAGAAATTAGTGCAAGTTCTTTTTTGTTGTTGGAAATTCAAAAAAAGACATTACTTTTTGAATGAGAACCCACCAAGAATGTTTGGATTCCAAGTCCTGTATAGTTTTGTTTTATTCTAGATCTTCTTTCTTAATTAAATATCCAAAACGTTCTGCAAAAATTCCACCTGTTTGGTAAAAATTGGTTTGTGTTTGGTAAAGATTAGGAGAAGGTATATAAGTCAATTCTTAATTTAGTTTTAAAAATTTGTATTTTTCAAATGTTTAATAATAATTAAATTAAGGTGAAAGATATATACATAATATATCGAGGTTTAGAAGGATATATACGTAATTACAAATTTTACAAGGATATATACGTAATATATCAAGTTTTTAAGGACGTAGATGAAATTTTCCCTAAACACAAAATAGGCGATTTTTTTCTCTCCATATAATTGTTACCACTCTTCAAAACAAATCACAATGATAATAATTTATTTACTTTATAAATTTTCTCGGTCAAAATTTTAGTTGGTTTTGATACCTTTTATAGATTTCAAAATAAACAAAATTAAAGGTTAAGTTTATACTTTGTAGGGCTTGTTTGTAATAGTTATGTAGTTTGTATTTAAAATTTGGTTGTGACCGTGAGGACAAATGAAATCGTGATACGTGTATGAATATAAATTAATTATTTAGACTGAATAATAAAATAAAATACTCAGACTGAATATAGTATTTATTCAGACTGAATAAATACTATGTTCAGTCTGAATAATTCTTTGATTATTCGGTCTGAATATGACACATGTCGCGCTCTCATTTGTCCTCGCATTCACAACCAAATTTGAGTTCTCATTTTAACCAACCTCAATATATATATATATATATATAGAGAGAGAGAGAGAGAGAGAGAGATTCATGTGAGGACAGTAACAATTTAAGAAAATACGAGGACAATCCTCGGCCAATCATTTGTACATGAAATTTCTTTCATGTATAAAATCATTTGTGATTTTGTACAAAATCATATATAATCCGGGTGACTTTTTATGCGACTTAAGTGGCCCCAAAAGTCATCCGCTACCCGTTAGTGCAAAATCACATATGATTTTGTACATGAAAAAAGTTTCTCGTATTCTCGTAAATAGTAAATGTTCTCATATGTATCTGCCTCTATATATAGGGGTGGGTTCAAATAAGAACTCAAATTTTGTTGCAAACATGAGGACAAAGGAGAGCGCGACACGTGTCATATTCAGACTGAATATAGTGTTATTTCAGACTGAATAGCATTGTATTCCGTTTGAATATTTTTCTTCATTATTCAGTCTGAATATGACACGTGTCGCGCTCTTCTTTGTCCTCATGTTTGCAACCAAACTTGAGTTCGCATTTGAACTCTCTCTCTCTCTATATATATATATGTATAGATAGCTTGGGAGAGAGAAAGATGAAAGTTCAAATGCGAACTCAAGTTTGGTTGCGAACATAGAGACAAAGAAGAATGTGACATGTGTCCAATTCAGTCTGAATGATGAAGGGCATTCGGGATGAATAACGAATGTGAAGTTCATACGTACATTATTCAGTATGAATAACACAACATTCAGTCTGAATATATCTCTTTGTTATTCAAACTTAACGAGACACGTGTCGCGCTTTCATTTGTCCTCATGTTTGCAACCAAATTTGAGTTTGTATTTGAACCTGTCCACACACACACATATATATGGGTTCAAACAAACAACAATTTTCCATTGCAAACAAAAGGACAAATATTGGTTGTTCATCAAAATTAAGATGAACAGGGCTGTCCATCTTAATTTGGATGCCCTGGGCAGAGAACAAAAATTATGCCTCTAATCAAGCTAAGTTTCTTCCAAAAAATTCCCCATTATAGCTTTTTTTGTGAAATAAAAATCTTTAGAGCAATGTTTAAAAATGATCTTCAGCCTATCTGTTTTCGAAGACCGTAAAAAATACATTGTTCAATTTTAGGGATCAAAGTCGTCATTTTCCAACCTGATCGTTCTATTATTTTGTTTACAATCTAGAGTCGCAGTCGCCAAAGCTATATTCCTTATCTCAAAAACTTAACAATTAAAAAACAGGGAACTCGGCAAATATTGGTTGGAAGGTAGATGCAATTGAAAACAATGCAGATTTTTGCACCCCTAAAAGTCTCACTCCAAATATTGCAGACGAGCTACTGATAACAAATCCAAATATTACAGGAAGAATTCCAACACTACTAATGACTCAAAGCACTCACCTGATTCAATTTCCATCAACTACAAGGAGCAAAAGAAGAATCCCATATAAACTATAAAATGTGAAATTGCTTGGGTTATGGCATCACAAAATGTCTCACTTAAATTTTGATAATCTTGAGATGCTTGTTAAACATAACTTGGTAACTGGTCTCCCAGAAGTCCAATTTCAAAAAGATCACCTCTGCCCTGCATGTGAAATGGGAAAAATAAAACGAGCATCTCATAAAACAAAAATTGATTATTCTTGTACAAGACCTCTGCAATTATTACATGTTGATCTCTGTGGCCCTATTGCAACACAAAGCCTTTCTGGCAAAAAGTATATACTGGTACTCATTGATTAATTTTCCAGGTATACATGGCTTGCATTTGTACGACAAAAATCTGAGGCACCCATTGTATTACAAAATATGATGACCAGAATTCAAGTTCTCTTAAATCAAAAGATTCAGCAGCTAAGGAGCGACAATGGTACTGAATTCAAGAATGTCAAACTTGAAGCATACCTTGTTGATAATGGAATTACACAAAATTTCTCTGCTGTACGAACACCTCAGCAAAATGGAGCTGTAGAGCGGCGAAACAGAACCTTGGTTGAAGCTGCTAGAACAATGCTTGCTGCCTCTGGACTACCCATCCACTTTTGGGCTGAAGCTGTGGCCACTGCCTGTTTCACCCAGAATCGGTCAATAATTGTCAAGAGGCATCTCAAAACCTCTTATGAGCTTATTAACAAAAGAAAACCCTGTGTCAAATTCTTTCACATCTTTGGATGCAGGTGTTTCATATTAAATGACAGAGACAAACTTGGCAAGTTTGACAAAAAATCAGATGAAGCTAAATTCTTAGGATATTCGTTAAATTCAAGAGCTTTTCGAGTTTTTAATTTACGTACTAAGACTGTTATGGAGAGCATTAACATCGATTTTGATGATCAAACTCAATTAACTTCTGAGTATTCAAATTCTGAACTTAAACTTAACATCGTAACTGCTGAATATCTTCCAGGAACCAGAGAATCTGAAATCGATGCTATTTTTCAAGATTTTATGGGTGAAGAGATATTCCCAGAATCAAGTTCCATCTCTCAATCTCCGAGTATTTTAGAAGTTCTTCAAACTTCTGGCATTTCATTTCTGGTCCTGAATCGCCTGCTGAAAGCACTACAAAACCTTCTGTTCTTCCTGATTCCACAAGTGAATCTCCAGAAGCTACTTATATGCCTTCTGTTTCTAACTCTCTTCCAGCAGATATTTCATCCTCTGAAACAGAAGTACATGCTCAACTAGTAACTCAATATCGGATGACTAAATGGACCAAGTCTCACACTCCAGATCTCATCATTGGGAATCCCTCTGAAGGTGTTAAAACAAGATCTGCTACTGCAAATGAAGCATTCTATGTAAATTTTCTTAGCATGATCGAACCAAAACATGTTCATGATGCTTTACAAGAACCTAGTTGGGTATCCACTATGCAAGAAGAATTGCTACAATTTGAAAGAAACAAAGTATGGAATCTTGTTCCTCTGCCAAAGAACAAAGTTGCTATAGGAACTAAATGGGTTTTCAGAAAAAAGAAAGATGAAGATGGCATCGTGATCAGAAATAAAGCTCGACTGGATGCTAAGGGGTATTGTCAAGAAGAAGGGATTGATTATGATGAAACATTTGCCCCTGTAGCAAGACTTGAGGCGATAAGACTATTTCTGGCTTTTTCTGCGTACAAAAACTTTAAAGTCTATCAAATGGATGTTAAATGTTCATTTCTAAATGGATATCTAAAAGAAGAAGTGTATGTTGAACAACCTGCTGGATTTAAAGATGCTAAAAATCCAGAATATGTCTATCTTCTCGACAAAGCTTTATATGGTTTAAAACAAGCACCTAGAGCATGGTACGAACGTCTATCTACGTTTCTGATCAGTAAAGGCTATGAGAAAGGTAAAATCGATACAACTCTGTTCATCAAAAGAGGTAAAGGTATGTTAACTGTAGTTCAAATTTATGTGGATGATATAATCTTTGGCTCTATTCATCAATCAGAAGTTGATCTGTTTTCTAAACTAATGGAACAAGAATTTGAAATGAGTATGATGGGAGAACTAACGTTCTTTCTAGGACTCCAGGTTAAACAAAGTGCCTCTAGCATTTTCATAAATCAAGCTAAGTATGTCTCTGATATGCTTAAGAAATTTCATCTTCAAAATTCCTCTATCATGAAAACTCCTATCTCCACTAGCTCGAAACAAGGTCCCGATCCTTATGGGAATTCAGTAGATGCTACAAGTTATAGAGGTATGATCGGATCACTTCTGTACTTGACAACGAGTCGACCAGATATTATGTTTGCCACTTGCCTCTGTGCTCGATATCAAGCAAATCCCAAAGAATCTCATTTGGTTGCTGTTAAAAGAATTTTTCGATATCTCAAGGGATCTCCATCACTTGGTCTCTGGTATCCGAAAAACTCTGAATTCATTTAATGGCATATACAGATTCTGATCATGCAGGTTGCAAATTGGATCGCAAAAGTACCTCTGGCAGTTGTCAACTTTTGGGTAACAGACTTATAAGTTGGACTTCTAAGAAGCAGAACTGTGTGTCAACATCCACAGCAGAAGCTGAGTATGTTGCTGCTGCCAGTTGCTGTTTACAAGTTATCTGGATGAAAACTCAGCTCAGGGACTATGGCCTCATATATGACAAAATACCAATTCTATGTGACTCAGAAAGTGCCATTGCCATTACTGAAAATCCAGTTCAGCACTCCAAAACAAAGCACATTGATGTCAGGTATCATTTCATCAAAGATCATGTAGAGAAAGGCACAATTGAGATGTATTTTGTCCCTACTGATTTTCAGCTTGCTGATATCTTCACAAAAGCTTTGGATGAAACTCGTTTTAATTTCCTTATTAGCAAATTAGGCATGATTAATATGTAATTTTACTCAATTCTTTGTTACTCTTAGAATTTTGTCAAAATTGTTTATTTTTCATCATTTTTTGTTCGGTCTAACTCAGAATCAGCCAGAAGTCTCTGGTTGTTTCTGAAGATTCCTCAGAGGCCCACAGAAGGCTCTGGACATCTCTGTATCCATTTTTTTTTACCTTGTTGGATCCAAGTGTTCACAAAATAGGTCCAACTTTGTATTGTTTGAGGGGGAGCAACGAGAAATCTTCAAGGGGAAGCAATTTGTATTGTTTGAGGGGGAGCACGCCTTACAAACTTGAGGGGGAGCAAATCTTACAAGCTCAAGGGGGAGCTTATCAAGTCTAACTTCTGTTAGCTGTCCTCTGAACCTCTCTTTACTTAACAATTTTCTTTGAATTTGCTTCTTCTGACTAACTCTTGCCGTCAAGGTTACAAAGATATTTCAGATTCAACTTAAATTCTTCTGAAAAGATGTTCATTGGCATGATGGTCAAAAATCTTTCCATGACCAGATATTCTTTATCTCTGTATTTACTTTTAAAAAAATTTCTTTAATACGCCTATTTTAATTAACTCTTGCCTTTAAGGTTACTTAAAATTTTCTTATTAATGTTTCATTTTTTAAACTAAATACTTTGTTTCGAATATTAAACTTTCATTTGGTACAAACCGATTTCTATCCAAATGTCTGATTTTTAAATAAAATTTTAATTGGAATTAATTATTCTAAAATCTTTTTTAATCAACAATTTATCTGTCTTAAAAATTGATTTTATTTTAATTCATTTCCTTTTTTATTTTATTTTTTGAGGGAACACTTAATCGTCGATTGAGCGCCAAAACCTTTCACCTGTCAGTTCTACTTTACACGTGTCACTCATCGTGCCCTTGCATGTTGACACGCCTGCACACACCTCTAACCTGAACCGTTTTATTTTGATTATCCCCAAATTAAAACCCTTCCCATTCAAAAATCACTCGAGTGCTCTTTCTCTCTCATATATAACCCTCGATTTCGAACTTTCATACTACTGCGCGTTATCTTTACTCTCAAGACTCCTCATATTTCCCAACTGGCATTTGCCAATCCACAAGCTTTCTTCATCAATGGCGTCTCCACAACTCGAAAATGGGACTTTGGTTGTTTCCACAGCTGACAGTGCTCCTGTTCTCAAGCTACCATTGAAGTCAAACAATGTTCAGGTTCTACTTGATCCTAATACTTATCTCTCCGAGTTCCGCATCATGATTGAATTTTTGCAACACCATTCACTAAACCGAGCCCTAACTCTGACAAACCCAAATGTCCCTGAAATTTATGTTCAAGAGGTATGGCAAACAATGTTTATCAAGGATGAATTCACCCTAATTGGCGTTTTTGGGCACCCTCATGAATCTGAATCTGCAGTCCAAATACCTATTACCCGCAGGAAAATTGCTAAATATTTCCATCTTCCTCACTCATTCATTGAAAATGAAGGCCAAACCATCCCTAACCCTGCCCTTGAACCCAATCCCACTCCTGAAGCTCGGTTGGACTTTCTTCGTTTTTTGGGCTACAATGAACATATCCATAGGCTATCCGAGTTCAAAAGAAAGCAGTTACCCCCGATGTGGAATGTTCTTGTTTCGATACTAAACAAAAGTCTTGCTTGCAAGATTGGGTCTCTTGATCAAGCCAGTAAGAACATTCTCACCATTATGTATGGGATGTTCTTCAACAAATCTCTGGATTACGCGAGTCTCCTCTTCCTAGAAATGAAAGCTGCAGTTCAGACTAAGTCTTCTCTGCAAAGCCAAGGGAAACCACTACCTGTACTGATGTTCCCACGGTTTCTTTCCCTCTTCACCTTCCCAGCGATTGGTGCTCTGAAAGCTCCTTTGGTTCAACCCTTCTGCAAAATTGCCTCTATGAGCTCTCACAAGGCCACCATCGATGTCAATGGTTATCCTGCTGCCAGAGAACTTTCCAGGTACATGCTTGACCTTATACCTTCAACCTCTCCTATTCTCATTTCTTATAGACGCTCTATGTTATTCTCAGAACAGAGAGTACCTACCCCAGAGCAGGTAGAGCCTAGAGTAGAAAGTGAGGGGTCAGGTGAGCCTGGGATTGAAAAGAATTTGAGTGACCATCAGAGTGATTCTGCCCATCCAGACCTCTTAATTCAAGAAGGTACAGAAGATGTCCATAGAGACACATTTGAGCGATTCTCTCCAAGATCCCCACGGGTACCCACATCTCCTGAGGTAGATGCCAACACATCTACTCTCATTGAAAAAGAACAACCCAGTCTAATCCACCCAGAGCCAAACCGATCAGAGGGAATTCTTTGCACCTCTGACTCAAGCACCATAGGGGAATCCACCTCATCTTCATCATCCTCTCAAAAGGGTGATGATGATAATATAAGAGTTCATTCGCCCCAGAACTCGCCACCACCCACACAGAACGTTGATGTCTTCGTGACCAACAATGTCATAGGGCAACCAGAGGGTACGTCCATGCCCTCTGTTAGTTTAGATGCTGATGAAATCCCATCAGAGGGGTTACAGCCACAAGTTGCACCACTTACCGGAGTGTTTACACTTCATCAAGGTAAGCACATTGTTTTCAGCTCCTCATCCTCTGATGATGAGGAACAAGCTGAACCAATTAGAACAACCGAAGAGGTGCCTGTGAATAACAGCTCTCGAAGACAGGTTGGAAGTCACTCCACACTCAACGTCAACATAGGTGTGAAAGAGGGCCTCTCTGAACGTGAGAGTCAAGGGGCTCCATTCGTTGGAGATGCACCGGTTACCCCTTCTGACTTTGTCACCAATGCAACGTTCAAGGCATTTGGTGATCAAACTCAGAGATCTGTGGAAGATCTAAAATTATCCTTGGTTTCCCAGCAACAACTTCTCACCACTATACAAGCTCAGCAGGCAACACAAAATCAAACATTGGAGGCAATCAGAAAGCTTCTTCCAGATACTGCAGAGGCTCAACAAAACTCTGCTCACTCTTACTTTCAAGCTCTGGACGCCGACATCAAATCCAATGCAGAGGCCATTTTCAATCTTCCTTCAGAGCTACCTACTCCTGAAGTCACTATCACAGCTGAGGAATATGGATCTTTCGTTGCTGATATCAACAAAATTATCAAGGCTGTCTTCCCTTCAGATGATGCATCTACCTCTGCTTCGTCTTTGGTCAAGAAGTCGGATATGGCCCAGTTTCAGAAAGCAATGATTGATCGCATTAATTCTCTGACCTCCAAATATGCCTCTAAGACAAATTCCAGCAATGCTCAGATGGATCAGAAGCTTTCCACTTTGGACTCCACAGTGTCCAAGCTTTCTTCTCCGGTAAGTGCTTTGTCCTCCTCCTTTGAAGACAAAAAGAAGACTAAAGAAGCAAGGGCTTGCAAAAAGGCAGAGCTCAAGCGTAAAAGGTCTGAGGATCAGGATCCTGATTCTCAGAAGGGGGAGAACATGGAGAACATCAAGAAAATGAAAGCTGAAATGGGTCAAAAGATGGACCAAGAAAAAGGTAAAACATCATCTTCCTCACCCTCTTCAGCTCCTCCCATAAAGCAAACTCCATTATCTCTAACTCCTCTTGCTACTCACAAGGGTCCTCTGCCCAAGGATCCAGAAATTGCCAAGTTTATTTTGGAGGTAATGGGGAATACAAGAACTCAAATTCATCCATCCAAAGTAAATGCTGCAAGAGCAGAGGCAGCTAAAGCAGAAACCAGAGCACAAGCAAAAAGAGTCGAGGCAGCCAGAAATGAAGAAGAAATTCGATTAAAAGCTGAGGCTGAACAAAAGGCTAAATCTGAAGTTGAAAAAGCTAAGACAGAGGCCCTAAAAGCTAAAGCTGAAGCAGAGCATGCCCTGGCTCAGGCCGAAAAGGAAAGAGCAGAAGCTGAGAAGGCAAAAGAAGCTGCTGAAAAAGCACGAGAAAACTTTGAAGAAGCAAAGAGAAAGGAATCAGCAAGATTCAGAGCTGCAAGTGAAGAAAGAATGCAGAAGCTGGGAAGACTTGAGCTACCCAACTTGGAAATCAAGAATAAGCATCTGTATGCTCCTATAGATCAGAAAATATATCTGATGATGCCAAACTTTTCAAACGAGTATCAGGTTAGTGATGAAGTCAAAGATAAGTTTATAACTCAGAGACTATCAAGAAAAGGCATATTCCATAGTCCCAATCAAAACTATCTTCATCAGGCATACTCAATTCGAACAAACTCCAATTTGGTTTACAATTTATAAAGTGGTCAGAGAAGATAACAAGGCATCATTCTTCTGTGATAATGATCTTCTGTCAATAAATCCTTCTGATTTGCTTACTTTGGAAAGATTCATGAAGACTCAGATGAACAGAGGAAGTGAAGATCAAAACAGAATTACTTACCATCGTATCATTGAATGTATGAAGTCGTTCATCAGATATCGAAGGCAAGTAGACTTTCAAGCTGGCTTAAATTACAATGTTGATATCTTGTGTATCGCTGCACCAAATGAAGATCTGGAGGAAATTAATATGCAGAGGATTGGAAAAATAATCACCAAACCAGAAGTTGGAGTCGTATTCAAAAGGCCAAACAGAAAAAGTTTCTTTAGAATCAAGGATGCTCACAGGTACTCTACAGAGGTTGTCTACATCGCAAAATGTTTTGCCTCTGCAACAAATGATGATCAAGATGAAGAAATTAGAGACAAAATTATTAAGAGACTTGACAAACTCATGAAGCTCAGAGAAGTTACCGATGCTATTTACAAAGTCATTTCTCATACAACTCCCTTCTGATACAATCAATCAACTATCATGCCTTTAGCTGAACAAGTGAAGCTACACGTGCAACATTCTGGTTCTCATACTTAGGGGGAGATTGTTAGACCTCACTTTTGGTGAAGTATGAAACAGAATTAAGCAACAAACATACCTCAGTTGACGTGGCAAGCACAACATCCGTGTGTCACTTAGTTTGTTACTTCATTGCTTACGTGACACATTGTAATAGGCTAGATAGTTGACTTTCATTGATTGTATTCATATAAATAGTTCTTTCACTGATTGTAATTGTTATCCATTGAGAATACAAAATTGAGAACTATTGTTTTGCGCATACTGTTGTGATTCATTACATTTCAATTACGATTGTTCTTCTTATTATTGTTCTTGCTAATCATACTGTTAATCTTAGATCTTACTGCTTCCGCTCTTACATTCATATTTTGATCTGTTGATTACGTAATAGAAAGGGATCTGGGTTCCAACAATGGCTCAAAGCAATACTCACCTCCCTATATCAATTCAACCATCAAGAAGCTAAAGATGAAGAATTTGGAGAGTAGTGAAGTATATGTGAGTTTATAAAGTCAAGATAATATCCACAACACTTAAACTTTGTGCAGTCTCAAACAGAATGGTCCAAATAAACAAGCAACCAAATCTAGCAATTTCCAAATAGTCAAAGTCCAAAAACTCCTCGTAACCAATAACCAAAATGAAATATCAAATAGCCAAATAGGTTTAAGAAAATCACTCAAATAGTCAAACCGTTGAGAGATATCAGAATTCAACATATAAATATCAAGTTATCATCAAAACATAAAGATTTTTAAGAAATCAAGAAACACCAAAAAAATAAACAAATCATGAAATCAATAAACAATAAATTAGGTCTAAAATTAGTAAATAAGAAGTAAAACACCTGAGATGATGAAAAAACCGAGCGCCAAATCAAATTGGGCACCAAATCACTAGGGCAGACGATGAAAATTGAGCAATAACAGCAATGATACCTATTGTGCATCTTAATCATAGATGTAAGCATTTTGCATAACCATATATGACAAGTGTAAAAAATGCCTCACATAAAAAATGTATGTCCATGGCAGTTAGCCGACATTAAGGGTGCGTTTGGTACGTAGTCAGGACAGAACAGAACAGAACAGGACAGGATAGAACAGCTGTTACACGTTTAGTAAAACATGATATTACGGGACAGGACAGAACAGGACATAACAGAATAGAATGACCAATTTACCCCCAATGAGCTGTTGAGTATATATATATATAGAGAGAGAGAGGAGAGAGAGAGAGATAGAAGAGAGAGGGGGGAGAGAGAGAGAGAAAGATATAGAGAGAGGGAGAGAGAGAGAGATAGGAGAGAGAGAGGAGAGAAAGAGAGAGAGAGAGAGAGAGAGAGAGAGAGAGAGAGTGTGTGTTAGGTTAGAGGGTAAAATGGTCATGAAACCCTTGTTCTACTTAGTTCTAGGGGAGTAGGATAGAACACCCTTGTTCCACACGTGTTCCACTTAGTTCCACTTAGTCCAACATTTTATCAAACCAAACATGGGACAAGCTTGTTCTGTTCCATCCTGTTCACCGTACCAAACGCACCCTAAAAGCATATGAATATATTCTAAAAAGTGTATATTTTTACATTCAATGTGACCATTATGTTGGGATATGTCAATGCAAGAATATTGTGGGACAGCGCCTTGTCGGCAAAAAAGTTGATGAAAGAAAGTGATTTTATATTCCATTGCATTGTCTAGATGGTGAAAATTCATATGTTTTGAATACTTATGGATAAAGCATCTAAGAAAAGTCAATATATATTTATGGAAGTTCATATATGTTTTCCTTGACGAAGATCTAGCTAAACCGAGTATGATCATAGAAAAAATTGACATATTTCTAGCCCTTTCAATGGTAGGATCGTAAAGAGGGTCCCAAAACATCGGAATGGATGTTATAAGAGGGGTACACTACACCAAATGTTGTCTTAGACAACAAATGTTAATTGCTTATGTTGCTTAAGATACGCTAAGGTTATTATATGTTGCCTAAGTTTACTCTTAGGTAAAGTATGGGTCTATGTTGCCTAAGTGTGACCTTAAACAACATATAAATGATTCTATGTTGTCTGCGTGTATCTTAGGCAACACATTAGCCTACGTTGCCTTAGTTTAATGTTGACCACTAATATTTTTTTTTAGAAATCGTCAAAATCACTTAGGCAACATATATACTATTGTTTCTAAGTTGCCTAAGGTAAAAATTGATGGTTTAAATATGACAACCGTCATTGTACTATGAATCTTTCACAATTTACTTAGGCAACATATAATCTATTGTATATGTTGTCTTAGATCTGTCTTAGGCAACATATATTCTTGTTTCTATGTTGCCTAAGATCAAAACCAATTATAAATATAGATAGTTCCCTCATTTCCAACATTTTGTTTCTAAGGGCTTGGGACGCGATTTGTAGAATATTGGCAAGTTTTGGCTTCCAACAAATGTTTTCATCATCAAAAAGCATTTAAAGATTATTAGGTAATTCTTATCGTATTTTGTCTAATTTAGTAGGTATTTCATGTTTATCTCATGTAAATTTGGATTATTGCATGTCTAAAAATACGTTTAGCTCTTAGTATATGCATGCAAGACTTTTAATAGACACCTAATGTACATTGAAATTTAAAGAAAACATCCTTGACTAATAATAATGACAATAGAGACAGATACGAAAATTTTGGATGCTAGAATTATAGAGAAGATAAATTTTGAAATTAAATTGCAAAAACAAATGCTAAATGCTTAAAAATCCATTAATTAGAGGACAATAAAAAGCATTCAATTAAAATACCAAAATACTTTAGAATTTCCAAGAGACTGCTTCTCCAAACACATATCATAAATTCATAATGATGTAAACTAAACCCCAAATATCATATAGGATAAAATGTGGGCAAAAGGTTCACAAATATGCTCTCAATATTTTACACATAATCTTTTAAGATCTTCTAAGTACATCATATCCCTAAAACCATGGGCTTACATAAGGTGGTCAAAATCTCAAGAAAACCAACAACCATATTTTGAAAGATCACACAAATCTCCAAAAATTACCATTCAATTTCATGTTGTGGCATTCTACAACATTTTACATTAATATGTCTATGAACAAGGAAATAATCATAAATCAATGTACCAAATCATGTAGACTGTTCAATTTCTTCACTCTAGTTCTCAAAATAATAAAGTTATAAAATCAAAAACATAAAAATCTCAATAATTAGAAAATGTGGTAAAAATGAAGAGATAGGGGAAAGAAGTGGTGTTGTAGCCACTACTAAACGAAAGACTTTTACTTACGGACATTTTCTTGGGAAAGTTGTTGCTAAAGTGTGATTCTTCACAAAACCGTCACAAAAGTTGGTGGGTAAATTGCTGGTGGGTAATTCAAATCAGAGACAGATTACCCAGGGATTCACTGGATGATCCATTGGTATTTTATCGAAAAACATCGAATTTTATCAAACTATTGGTATTTTCAGGGTGATCCGTGGGTAATCACTGACGGAAATTTCCCTGAGTAATTTTTGTAGCTAAAACTCATTTGTTTTTTAGTAAGCATCAATGAAGTGGATGTATATCATAGGTAATTGTTGCAGTGGACATAACATCTTGATCACAAGATGTTAGCCATTGAAGATGACAGGTTGACAACTTTGTTCCTTTTAATATATCTTGTTGCTTCAAAAGGTTAAAAGATATATATCATTGTTGGAAAAGGTGGATTTAGCAAAACTTGTTGAATTGGCCATGATGAACATGAAATTGATTTAAAGTTGTGGGAGAAAGAGATTCGACGTGTTGCTTCAACAGGGAGCACATAAAAGAAGTTCAAGAAGAACCAAATGATGACCACTAAGATTTTAAGCGACGAGGACGAAGACAAAACTCACATATATAAGTTGGGTTTTTTGTAACACCCTCAAATTTAGAAAGAGCGACTAATTTAAAATTTTCAATATTACAACACTTGAAGGATAAATCACTTCCTATAATTCTTACTTAAAGTTCCTCCAATCACAATTCTATAAAACAACCACAAACAGTTTGGTCAAGTCTTATACTAAGACATAATTACAATCGGGTGTTACTAAACCCAAAAGAGTCGCTATCTCCGAATGCGAAAAATATCACCAAGAGTCTAATCTTTATCGTGTCACTTCCTAGCACTCAATTCCACACGTGAAGCTAGTACCAGTCCCAACGATAACCTGATGCACATGCCGACAAAGAAAAAGGGTTAGGCTTAACGCCTAGTGAGCTCAAGAGTTTATAACATATTTATGACTGATTTGAAACCAAAAGATTTGCTTGATAAAAGATAATTCTCAAATGAAATAACTTTATTGTAAAAACAACATCTTTCCCAAATTCATTATTTCTATAATAAAAGTTTTAGACCAAAATGACATTAGAAATGAAAGCTTTAAATAGAAATACTCATTTAACGTGATACCAATTCCAGTACTCACACGACCATGAATAAGTTTATAAACGTAAAGATAGAAACATAGCTTTGACCACATTTATAAACCATTAACCCACACTTATTTTTGAAAGGATTTAAAACATCCAAAGATGACGGGGGAGACCCGATTTACCACTGGTCATGACAGAACACAAGGTAGGCCATGAACCAATGTTATAGAGCGGCACATAAAGGTCTGGTAGCCATTGACATCAACCACAATACAGTCTTTAGTCATTTGTACACATAAGCTCTAGCCTCAAGAAACCAATGTTATAGAGCGGCACATAAAGGTCTGGTAGCCATTGACATCAACCACAATACAGTCTTTAGTCATTTGTACACATAAGCTCTAGCCTCAAGAATTGCACGCAAATTCCACAATGCAAATTCCGAGAAAGTGAAAGGATAGTTAGGAAATTACACAATTTATCACAATGCCTATTTCCAATTTAAAAGTGGGTTCATACTATCCTTCACGACATTAAAATACCGACTTTTATGCCTATGGATCCATAACATACTAGTCTAATTTACATGACTCCAAAATGAATGACCAGCGCACTCAAATGCATGTAAAATACTATTTAAATCGGACAAATGTCCTTGAGACTCATTTTAGCCAAAACCGAGCAAAGGCTCTATAACTCAACACTTATGTAATTACTCGAAACATTAGTTGAGACGAACCATTTTCCAAATGAAATCATATTCATGTATTCCGAAAATGACTCATAATGCAATAACATGTATTTTCCAACGATTTATAAATCCAATACTTTAAAGATGCAAATATAACCAAATGGTTTTCATTTCAAAATGATGCACCCAAACAACTCACATTTATACTTTATTTGTCAAAATGTATAAAACCCAAGTATAAGCCTCTTACACGATTTATAGACCCTTTTATACCAAATATGTAAACTTACCCAAATACTCACACATTTGATAAATAACAAGTAAAACATGTTAACACTTTTAAATGAACGTTTTTGGCATGTACAAAGTTTTCACAAGGTATCTTAAACTCACCTTGCTAGATTTAGCTAAATCTAGGTTTACCCCAAAAGCTCCATTTGAAGAAAAGTCCGGATCTGCAAATCTTCCTTCACTAGAAACCATATCTAGTTTATAAGCAACCTAGATATACCAATAATAATTCCCAAAGATTAGATCCATGAAGACACTAGTCAAAAATCTAAAATCTCTTAAAATTGTCAAAACCCCAAAATTGGAAGATACAACAAAATCAAAGCTCTAGGAGGTTAAAATGAAAGGTTTTAACAAAAATAAAGGTTTAGAAGGTTAGGATGGACTCACATTTCGTTTTTAGGAAAAAGCTCCAAAGCTAGGTCAACAATGGTGGAAGATGAAGAAGATGAAGATCTTGAGCTTCAATCCTTGAGCTTTAGTCTCCACTCTTAATCTCACAAACTCTTATGAAGAAATCGATTGGAAGTAACAAGTGACCAAGAACCAAGAATGAGAGGGAGAGAGGTGAGTAGGAGAAGAAACAAATGAGAAAATGGGGAAATGAAGGGCAAAAATCGTATTTAAAAAGGGGTTTTCCAGATGCTAGCGGAAGCGAGGAAAATAGGCGTGCGAGCGCAAGATAACTTCTGCCCACTTTTTGGGGTTTGCTAGCGGGCGCGAGAAAAATAGGCATGCAGGCGCGAGCAATGCAAATTCCGACCAAAAGTTGATTTTTTTGCCAAAAGCGATAACCGACTCAATCAACATTCACGATACTTCTAAATGACTATACTAAGATCGAAAACATACGAAACTTGAAATTATGGATACTAAAAATCCGGGTGTTACATTTTTAATAATCACTATAAAAATGGAAGACTTTCACCTATGACCATTTCTCTGGGAAATCCATCGCTGAAAGGTGATTCGTCATAAAACCGTCACAAAAGTTGGTGGTTAATTTGTCGGTTGGTTAATCAAATGAGTGACAGATTACCCAGGAAATTCTTGGGTAATCCGTAGGTATTTTTTTGAAAACATCAGATTTTACCGAAACCATTATTATTTACTGGGTGATCCGTGGTAATCACCCAAAGAAATTTCCCTGGGTGAATTTTTGTGGGTGAAAGTTATTTGTTTTGTAGTAAATGTAAAGTAAAGATGTGAAATAAGGATGTGAGCTAGAGAAGGCGAGATCGAGAGCAATGATGAAGGTTGCTTTCGATCTGAATGTGATCCAGGAGGCGATCGGAAGTGTGATCAAATAGACCGCACATGGAAGGAATGGTGTTACTGAAAGAGAGTATTGTAGATCTGTTGCAACACTAAAAATCACTTTTTCAAGTCTTGTGAAAGGTCCCATACGGAGTTACAAGTTTTCCCTTCATTGGTAAATTGCCATGCCCACGATATATTTTCAAATCACATATTTAAGGGTTTATAGTTTTAAAATGCCAATTTAAACATAAAATGATTTTAAGAATTGTACTTTCACAAACATGTAAAGTTTCATCAACATCACCGGTTCAATAATGGTCACTAAAATAAATAAATAGATATTAAGGCATAGAACTTTAAATATTACTTTATTGAAAAAATGGTTCCTCAAAGTAGAGATAAAAAACCAAAGTGTCTTCAATTTTCATTTATTTTGTTCTATTCTTAAATAAAAATGATGATAAAATTTAATAATTACTATAGATTTCTTTTGATTCTTTGAGGAAGGGAGTAAAAAAAGGGTCTTAGTGTTTCTCCTTACTTGTCTCTTTCCCCCTCATATTCACAATCTCCTTCTATTTATCTTAATAAAGATTCATGATCCCTACTAAAAAAAAAAAGGGAAAATAAAATAAAATCTAATCGATCTGGTACAAGTGGGATCGTGACTTCTGAATCCACCGAACCAGATAAAATGGCTCAACCACCCCCACAAAACGCTTACCCACCATCTCAGGGTGGTCCACCACCTTCCTACGATGGACAATACTCCAACCAGCCTCCGCCAAATGGCGCGTACCCGCCTAATGGCGCGTACCCCAACCAACCGCCGCCAAATGGTGCGTACCCTAACCAGCCACCGCCAAATGGCGCGTACCCTAACCAATATCCACCGGGGCAGTATCCTCCGGAATCACAACCACAATGCGGAGGTGGGTATCCGCCCCAACAACAAGGTGTTGACCCTTATTACGGCGGCGCACATGAGAAAAAGAAGGATAAAGACAAGAACAAGGATCATAAAGACAAAGACAAAGAAAAAAAGAAGAAAAAGAAAAAGAAAAAGGAAAAGAAAAAGAGGGAAGGCGTGATGGGAGCGGTGATCAATTTCGGAGCCGGTGTCGGAGCGGCTTTGCTCGGAGTCGCGCTAGGAGAGGAAGGCGAGGGGGGTGGTAGCGGTTCTAGTTCGGATTAGGATGGCCGTGAATTTACATTTTTTTCAGACCTGATGCATACCATCGAGACGACAATTAATTGGTATGGTTGTGGATTGTGATAGCAACAGAAACAAAAAACGTTATATTTTTCTTTAATTTTATTCCAAAAGCTTATCTTTTTAGACATTGTACAATGCCCTCAAATACAATAAATGAAAATTTTGTTACAAATGACACAAACCCGTTAACGAGTTATCGTTATGGGAAAATATACAATTGGTCTGTTTTTCACATAAACATCGACATAGCTGCTTTTTTGGGTATGCATGTTTCAAAACACGTAACCACAAGGGTTGTGGCATATCAGGTTGAGGCCTTGGGGGATGTGGTGGAATATTGCATCTGTCCAGGGTTCGAATCCAGGCGTACACAACAATTGTGGTCACTGAATTTATCCGGACTGATGTCTTTACAGTCATAATTTGTCAGGATTAGTCCAGACATAGTCTGAGACTTTCAATAAAAATATTTCAAAATAGGTGGTTTTAAATTTTCTTTTAACTAGTGTGTGGCACCGCGCAATGCGCGGTGGTGAAACATTTTTTGTTACAAATTATGGTCCATACAAAGAAAACAATGTCCAGTAAATTAAGATGAAACATAACTTGTTAGTTGACAATTGAGGAAATACAATTTGAATGTAAACGATTGCAAATATAAAGAAAACAATAAGTAAATTTGGTTTGCTTGTCTTGTAAATGAGAACATCAAATAATTATCAACTAATTGTTATAAGCATAGACCATGAAATATTAAGAAATGTTACATTGCTTTAGTTGTGAGAAGGAGAAATGTTGTTAAAAACTTCATGGTAAATGATATTTCTACAAAGATTTTTGCTCCTAACATAATCAATAATTTCAAATTATCAAAAAATTTATCAATTATGCAACATAATTTTTTTTAAAAGTAGAAAAGTGGAGAACACTTAATTAAATAAACCTAAAAAACGAAGAAGAAAAAGGTAAAAACTCATAAAGTGAAATTAGTTATACATAAAATTTTGTATACTAAACATTAATTGGGTTGAATATACTCAACAAACGTATAATTCATCAGTTTTTAAAGTATCAACTTATCATAAAAATACATCATAATATAAGTTGTAACTATGGAAAACATTTTTAATTCACACGATTTACGTAGAAATTTCCTATAAATGATGTATAGGTTTGTAGCAATATGGTCATTTTGGCTTCATCATTTTTTTCTATTATTATAGGTTTCTTGTTAGTCTATTATTCATTGACTATAAATATACTCAAATTATTTTTGACACTTTAAATTTTTGGTAAACTTTAAATTTTTGGTAAACTTCAACTTGTTCATGAGAAGAATAAAACATGACATATTACGTTGATCATGTATTCATCAAACCCTCGGCCCTAATTTTTTAAAAACATTAGTATTGAAGCTTAATGATTGTTATAATTAACACATGCGAAGAAGTTGACACAAGTTATATAAGAGAAGAATATAAACATGACATACTAGTTTGATCCATGGACCAATATCAAAAGAATTAGAAGAAAATTATAAACACGAATTGTTTTGAGGAATTTCGTCGCACAACTGAAATGCTTAATGAATAATGATCATGATAAACCTTAAAGAAACTTCAACTTCAAAAGAAGGCTTGATCGCATGAGAAGGTGAAGTTCCGTTGATGAGTATCGTCCATAGCGATGATAAGTTCATGTTATCCATAGAAAGATGATCAAACAAATCATTGTCTTTGTCTTGAGGTTTTAGTCTAAATCTTTTGTTGACCCATGATTCTAGACAATGAAGACGGTTGTCATCGGGGTTGTTTAAGCGGTATCAAAATGTGACTTCGCCTTCTTTCTCTATTGATCTCATACACAAAAATCGATGTTAATCTTCTTCAATCACAACCAAAAAAACATAAAAAATAAGTGTAAAAATCCTAAGTTAAGAAACCGAAAAATTGTCATAATAAGTAAAAGGAAGGGGCATACTATATATATTGATAGAAGAATAGAAAAATATGAACATTTAGAGAAGAAGATGAATGGTTTGGAGTTATGATTTGAAATTAAATATAAAAAAGATAGGGGAAGATGTACAACTTGATAATAACTTTGAAGTTAAACATTCATGTAAAATTACCAAAATATATGACCCACAATGGAAAGTTACATTATTTATATAAGGGTAGAAGAGTCTTTAACATATTAAAGATTTTATAAAATACAAAAATTCAAGATTATTCCTACAAAGATTTCTAACTCACCATTGTACCACATCATTGGCTATGGTTGTTGCTTTTATATATATAAAAGATAGAAACAAGGATTGTGGAAAAGGATTAGAAGGTAGGTATTTTGTGTGGTGTATATATCGGTCTTAGTGTTAAGAAAACTAGTAGTGTCTGATTTTGGTTTAATAACCTTATTTTTTAATCATGTAGCTATACAAAGTTGTTTGATTACAAATTAATATTAAACTCATGGCTTAATTCAATCAACCAATTTATGGTCTCTTTACCCATTCAGCCAACTTTTTCCCAAAATACCCTCTCTTGTTTCACCTTTTTTTAGTCATAAATTACTCAAATTAATTTTATTTTGGATAAAAATTTATGCTTGATTTTTGTTTATGTGATTCAAATGTTTTTGTTATTTTATAGTATTATATCCAGATTAATTGAATTTGATTGTATGCTTATGAGTTTACAAATTTTGCTTTACAAATATTAAATTTGAAAGTGATTTGTTTAGGGTTAAATTTGTAATCCATTTTAGTTCGTACAAACAAGTAAATCGTTACGGTTAGCTTAATCCAGTATTACAGGATTTAATAGAAAAAGAAAACCCGACAACCCTTAAATAGAAAGTCATCGTCAAAGAGATTTGAAAAACTGGTTTATTAATAAAAAAAAGGTAAATTGTATAGAAATAAATCAGCTTTGTTTCAATTCTTATTTTTTATATAACATACCTTCAAAACCTATATTTTATTGCCTAAGATATTTATATCTCAAATATTTAAAGCATCTCCAACAGTTTCTCTATAATTTTGCTAAAATAGAGAATCAAAATTCAAAATCTCTAAAAAATATTACATTCAACTCCAACAGCTTCTCTATTTTGGAGATTACATCACTCATTATATTATTAAAAAATTGTATATTTCTAATAAAATATTATTTCTCTCACCTAAACATTTAACTTCAATATTTTTTATTGGTGGAAGATAATAAATAATGTTTCAATCTCACGATAATCATTTTTAGGGATATCTCCAAATTTGGAGATTTTGGTACCCTCTCTCCTACTTTCTCTGTTTTATATTTTCTCTATTTTAAAGAAAGTTTTAGAGATGCTCTTGGAGCAAAAAATTGTTCAAAATCCTTATTTTTCCTATTTTAAAAAAGTTGTTGGAGATGCTCTTAGACGCTTTATTACTTAGGGCGCATTTGGTTCGCGGGATTTGGAGGGATTTGGATTTCAAATCCAATCCATTCCGGTGTTTGGTTTGTCTGATGGTAAGGATTTAAAATCCATGAATTCATTTAAAATCCCATGAACATTGGATTTTGAAATCCTTGGCGGATGCTCGGGATTTCACGGGATTTCGTAGGATTTGTATGAAATAATGTTTTAAAAATGTTAAAAACATTTGTTTTGTAATAATTGATTAATAAAAATGTAATTTAATTATTTTTATATTTTTTTTTTATAAATTATTTATAAATAATGGAAATCCAATTCCATTCCAAATCTTACAAACCAAACACACTTTTAATTTTCAAATCTATTCAAATCCAAATCCCTCCAAATCCAAATCCTTCCATGAAATCCAAATCCCTCAAAAACAATCCCGCAAACCAAACGGCCCCTTAATGATTTGTAAATGTCAACCAAGATCCACTTTCTTTTGAGGTTGGTCTTGATATTTTAAATGGTAACTAAATAATTGTTTATGGGACTGTAAAATTTGTAAAAGCATAATCAACTTATAAAAAATACTACAAATTTTACAATCTTTTAAAATAAATAATGGTGTGTAATGTGTTTTTCCTTGTTGCTAATTTAGCATTTAATAAATAAAATAAAAATATCGATACCACGTCAATAAAGCAGGAACTTCATTAACATTTACACGTTATTAGATAACAAAGATTTTTAAAATACGTTGTCTAAAATAGAAAGTAAAACAAACTATGTTACAATTTTCATTCAATTTACTCAAAACAAAAAGCTTCGATATTAGGGTTAATATCATCATTGTCAAGTGATGGTTTCAATAGAAAAAAATACTGACATCCTCCCAATTATTCCGTCTTAATAATAACATTGTCATTTAATTAATTCATTATTACATATCTTTTACATTGTGAGCATATACTTTGAGACAGAGGAAATACGTGATCTAGTCCCCAATCCATCTATGATCGAAACCCTAGATGACTTTTGAAATCGGGTTAAATTGGGTTTTTGATTTATGATGAAAATGAAAAGACGACCAGAGATGTTAAATTGGGTTTTTGATTTATATGGACTTCTAAAACCGATCCATCTTCTACTTTTTGAGATCAGTAATATTTATATACAGCAAATGAACTCATGCATCTACAAATAACTCAAAGATATTAACAAAACCACCAAATCACAATTTATGAATCAAACCAAAAGAGAATCAACCTTCCTTTAGAAAAAACAAATGAAAATTTTGTGGAAAGGGAAAACACCATCCAAAAGGTAACTTTTTAACATATAACCGATGGAAGCAAAGTTATATGTTTTGGGTATTGAAAAGAGTATCTACATCTTTGTTCTTCTACTTTTAAGCATATATTTCATTCTAAACTACACAACTAGCCTCAAAAATCTCAAAAAAGAAGACCCAATTCGTTTTTTTCGACACCATCTCATGCCGTTGCTCGTTTTGGCTGCATAGTGTTATTTTTTCGGTTTACAAAGGATGGTAAGGCACGTAGCCTAACAAACCCGTAACATTGCTCACAACATCATTGCATTTTGTCATTAGCCTTAGCATTTGAACAGCAACATCCATTTTTAACGGTGGTGGTGGTGGTGATCTCATGTTGCCGCCATAATGTGATGGCTTTGGTGGCGGCAGTGGCGGCAACGATGGTGGTGGTGCTAAGGATGTAAGATAATGCAAACCACTACTAACAGCAATAGATGTGGAAAGAGGTGGTTGAAAATTCTTTCTATTAAAATCCATTTTTATATCAGAAGAACAAGATGATGAACCATCACCATTCTTCTTTTTGTCTTTATGAGTTTCATCTCCACCCAACATGAATTTTACACGAGCCGCCACTCTACCGCCATTACCTCCGCCCTCTTCACCGCCAGGTTTCTTCAGGCATGATTTCAGTTGTGAAGGCTTATTATCCTCCATGGTTGGTTGGTGGGTCCCAGAGGACGTTTCTTCTTTTCGGACCTTAAGAGGTGGTTCAGGATCGCCATCCTCCTTCAGCCAGCACTTTACATCCACATTTCCAAACAGACAGCCACTTCCGGCCACAAACTTATAAGCCGCCTCTGCATGGATCTTGTGACAATAAGCCACCTGACATGTGAACTTATTCCATAATACCCGAGTAGCTGAATGATCCATGGGTCCGTAACGTGCAAACTTCGCCTTTAACTCATTAGGGGACGGCAAAATTCCTCCTATTGGTACCTTCACCATTAGCATAGTAGGTTCCGGTGCCCGTTTCTCTGTTGTCTTAATCAATTCAGCTCCCAATTTTCTCGGTGTTGTAACTACCGCCTGCCTGCCATCTACACGTGTTGAAAGTTCTTCAATTTTCTTGTTTACCTTTGTCTCCTTGGTTAAATTTCTTATATCACTGATTTTCTTTTTTCTTTTTGCGGCGTTTTCTTCTTGCCGTTCTGACGGACCCCGCTTGTGCCCACCTATGGTTGGATCAGAAAATCTGGCTTGTGGTTTTACAGGAGGCACTTCTATGCTGTTCTCAAAGCCACCGGTGGCTGAAATACCGTTTGCCTCACTTTCAGCCGGTGAGGAGCTTAAGCTTTTTTGAAACACAAGTGACCTAAACCTTAAAAAAACTCGTCTTACTTTAATCCGTAATCCTCTGTTAGAAGTACGAAAAGGATCAAGAGCAAGTGAGTGCAAATCACCCAGTACCTGTTGAAACCCCACTTCATAATTCCCTAATCCAGTTCCGTGAGGACCTTCAATTGGAGGCTTTGATGCAAGAGCTGAATGACGTGGCTTATTAGCCGAAACCTTCTCAGCCAAAGAAACCCCTTCTTGCCGGTGGATATGTGTACTATCAGACATCAATGATTCTTTTTTTATCTTTTTTTTGTTCTCCGGCAGGACAGATCTCCCGGAGCCCAGTTCTCCGGCAGGCCGTTTAGATACCTTCACCTTTTTGGGCCCACTAACAACTTTTTGCTGTGCAACAAATTTATGTGGTCCTGAACTTGGAATGTCATCAAGGGAAAAGACCTTTTTGTCCTCCCTTTCTGGCACAATTCTCTTCTCATCATCCACGGACCTCCTCACTTTTGGTAGATGACCACTATTATCTGAAGCAACCTCTGCGGTAGAAGAATTACTGGTTCCAGTTGCATCTTTTAAAGATAATTCACCATCGGCAATGCTCATCCCAATTTGTTCATCTCTTCCTGAGAATCTCTTTTGCAGCTTATACCCTCCAGCAGCAATTGATGGATCGTCGAAACGGGCAAGCTGGGGAGAACACGCCAGTTTCCCTTTCTCCTTGTGGTGTGCTTTTTTATCTTTGACTTCATCTCTTCGTTTGAAAAGATACTTATCTTTTTTATCATGGTCCTTTGGTTTATTCAGTTTTGCAGGGTTCCTACCCTTGCTTAAAGTGTCAGCAAACACCTCCCGCCCACTCAATGGAGCTGTAAAAATAACAATAACACGAGCTAACAATCATGAATATATTTGACCAAGTTTATATAACATGAATCCATGCTAGAGACTTAACAAAAGATGACTGAAATCACCACAACTGTCAACATCAGAAGTTTAGAATAGTTTAATCTTTCGACTGCTCCATATGCAATTTCTCATTTTATAAGTATGCAAACAAATAAATTGTAATGTAACCAAACCTAGTAATGTACAAACATGCTGGTATTTTGACTTTTTTCAAGTTTTACTGCAAAACCTCAAAAAAGTCGCAAAGAACATAGCTACAGAAGTGTAAATGCAAAAAAGAGGTCGAATTCAAAAAGGAAAAGGACATTTCCCTATGTACAAAAATGATCATGATTACGTTATCCCAAGTTTGGGAATTACGTATGCCTATCTGGTGTATATGTACTGGATTGATGACATAAGTTGATAGGACGATGAAATCCTTCTCCTCAAAGTTACCAACAGCCAACCTTCCTACTTATTAGAATTTTTTCTCTTCTAGAAATGGAGACTGTGAGTTGACCAACAGTGTTTCCATCGTGTTTCTGGTTCATTTTCTTAGATAAGGTTAAGATTTCCCGAAAAGTGAATCCATTAAAGATAATTATTGACTCGAGGGAAGATTAAGGGGTTGTTTGGTTGGTTTTCCATTAAGGCCTGTAGGGATAAGTTGTCTGTGTGATTAATTTTTCTGTATAGATTGGGAAGATTTTTGTTTGGGAGGGTTTTTTCATAGTTAGAAGGAGCATATCTTTTAGTTGAGAGGGACACGTTTGGCAAAAAATTGGCTTTCTGCATAAAGCCCCCCCCCCCAAAAAAAAGGTTACTGAATAAACCACTTTCTATATCATTAAGTTTAACCAAACAGTCATGTTTCATGTATAGCTGACCAAATAAGCTGTGAGAACCATTCAACCGCTAACAAACAGACCCTAAATTCCTTGCTGAAATAACCCATAATAAACTTCCGTAAGTCATGAAAGATCACAACAATGAACATAGAAACAAGCCCCGTTAACAGCTTAGAATGACATACAGAGACAATTTCAAAATTTCTAGATAAATATCATGGTTACAGCCTAGTTCAAAAGCATAAACAAATTACAATAATACAACAATAACAGAATAATTAAATAACAACCAAAAATGGGCTTTAAATTAAGATTAAAAAAAGATGCATGAAAGTCTGGGAAGCTTTAGAACCAAATAGAATATATATCAAGACTTCTGAGTTGTCCTGAATGTAGAAGAGAACGTATATATAACATGTATTAAATAAAACTTTCTGACATATAGATTAAAAAAGGTTACATAACATGTGTTTCTGCGATTGACAACAGATATCAAGGGTCCACACACCTACCTTCCGAAAGGAGTGTCAAAAGTAGGTATAGGATGTGGGTCATTTCCTCTCAGATTTGAAGCTTCAAACAACATTAAATCTGGAACACATCATGCACTTACCCAAAAGTATAAATGGAAACATAACCAATTGCTGGATTATAGAGCAAATCAACACCACTCTACTCAAAGGACCAAAGAGTCGAAGATTTCATTGTCCTCCCAGGCCAGACTACTGCCTTAGATATCCAAATCATCCACCACGGCGATGATGAGGGTGTGTATGGAATTATAGTTTGCAAAAATAATAGCATCATTGTACAATCAATAAATCACCATGATGGTGAATGTGCATTTGCATACATACATTTGGTTATATTGAAGATATATTGAAGATATATTAGTTCCAATCCTGATAATTTGATAGAAATACTACACTTTGGCATATTGATGAGAATCATGAAATATAGGTAGTAGTGTTAATTCAATTTTCTATCCATGCCATTTTAACAATTGTGACTTTGCTCCTTCATGTTTCCCAAGCTGTAAATTTACAGTAGCCTTTCATGACTGTACTCAATAATGCCTTGATCCTCAACTTCAACCGACGTCTATTATCGTTTGTAGATTACAGTGAAAAGATAAATTTTACACAGTAAAAAGTTCTTAGTTCGGAGTAAAACATCTCACAAGCAAGGAATTTGAAACAAAAATTCGAAAAACAAAACGCAACAAGAGCAATTAATCAATATACCCATGTCAGTTGTTGCTTTTAAAATCTAAAACAACAACTAATGTGTTCTGAAATTGAAGTGGATTCTCAAACAGTTGCCATAAACTGAAAAAAATTAAGGGAAAAGAAACATAAAAATGAACAACATATGGTGTATGAATAGATACCTTTTGTTGGCATCTTCCCAGGGGTGGATCCTTGTATGGATCCAGATGATGGGTGAACAGTTTCATGACCAAATGCCTGGGCATAGGTCTCATCAAATTCCTCATAAACTGCCCTTCTATAAGACATTACTACAGCCTTGTTCTTTATAAAATCAATATCAGCATGATCACTGCCATTAGGTTCCAAAGCCAACTGCCTTACAAAATCAAGAGACAAACTCGGCTGGAAACTGTCCCTAGCTTTCTCAATTGCATCAATCGAGTATACAGCTCCAGGGTCATATTCTATCACATCAACAGCAAAAAAACCCTTCACACTAGTCTGCCTAAAATTCTTCTTATTCCGACACTTACAGGACAAACCAAGACTACTCCTCCTGCTCAACTCGTCAGTTGCCTCCTCTACGGCATTAACAAACGGTCTCGAATTAGTCTGGAGGGACTTCTCCGCAAAATTGGAATCAAATGGTATAAGTTCTGAATGATCAAACCACCCATAACTACTATCCCCAAAAAAGGCAACCAACAACAGACCGTCACTCTTTGATAGGCGTACTGATGGTGTTGCAAATTCTTCACTGTACACATGGCCAGGCCACCAGGGGTGAGATTTTACTTTTCCCCAAACCATATCCCCAACTTCGAATCCATGAATCTCCAACGATGGTTTAACACCACCATTTGAAGCATAACTGTCGAACGTTGAATTATATATAGAAGATTTAGATTCTTTTGGTTTCTCCTCCTCTTCTCTCCGATGTCGCTTCTGCTGCTGCTGACGTATCCCATTCTTTATACTACCATTGGCATCAGCAAACACGTCCTTGCCTTTAAGCTCAAAGCCATTGAATCTGTTCGAACCTCCATTTCCTCTACTGATTACATCACTAACATTTCCTTCTTGAGAAACACTACCCATACTACCCCCTGCAATGCACCACCTAGGGTTCCATTAAGGTTCTCGGAAGATTCAATTATACACAGATGCCAAATCAACTCAATCATCTGAGCTCTACCATTGCCAACAGGTTTTGATTCAGTGTAAGGTGTGTACAATCTCCTATTAGAAATCAAAAATCACCATTCATCACCATGTGCGTAAGGAATGAAGAACATAAATCAATAAGAGATTGAATTCGTAGGAACATACCTTTTGAGGAAGCGAAAATGGTAGATGATGTGCAGATACTGCATACAGAGGGGGTGTGGGGTTATCGAAACCCTAGGCCTATGAGAGAGACCAGTTTCGCCAGTAAAAGCCCATTTTAACTTTTTATTTTTTTAATTTACGGATTTATGATAAGTTAAAATCTAATTAATTAAAGTAAAATATTCCAACGAGTTTTCCAATAAAAGGAGCACTAATTTTTTCAAGTTTACCAAAATTTAAATTACTAAAAATTGCATTAAACCAACTTATTTTCATTTAATTTTTATTTAAAAAATTTTAGTTACACTCATATTCATCATTGTAGAAATTTAGTTTAAGATTTGCCCAGCCCCTTCTTATTAATGGACTTCTGGCACATAGAAATTCCTTCATTATAGTCCTGGTTAAACTAGCGGGAAGGATTTATAGTTTAAAAATAGAGCACCTTACATGTTTTGTCTTTATGATCACGTGAAAATTATGAATCCCTCAAACGAAATAGTTATAAAGGGAGTCATTATGGTGTCAATTTTATTATGGATTAGGTCGAGGAGCCTAATGGTCGTTACGCAAGTCCTGTTAACCCACATTCATCTTTTTTCTCTTGGTTTAGGTTTCAATTATTAATCTTTCTCTTTTTGTTTTTTGCTTTTCTTCACCACCCCTCGTGTGTTCATCCTTCTTCTTTTCCAAACGCATCATGGTAGTCAAGCCCTTCTAATCTAGTGTTCACCTGTAAAAGGGATTGGAGGATACGGATAAGGGGCAGAGGATAGAAAAAGAGGGAGAAGTAAAGGGGATAGGAGAAGAATAGGGTCACGATGGTGGTCATTAGTCTAAAAGTTGTAGGAGGAATTTGTTGCATATTGGAGGAGAAGTAGAATACGGTGGAGAAGGGTTTCAATCAATGAGGAGAAGGGAAAGAAAGTAAGTTGCAACAGTGGTTAGCAACGGGACAAGGGAGTCAAGAAGGGAAGAAGGGTAGCTAGAGTTGCATGAGGGAGGTGTGCTTTTTGGTGTTACAATGGTATGGTGGTGGAATGTTGCAGCAATGGAATGGATGTCATCAGAAAAAATATGGATGATGTAGGTGGAAGGGGTGGCAAGAGTTGCAAAAGGGTGAGTGGAGTTGCAGAAGAGGGGGGGGGGGATGGATGTCGTCAGAGAAGATAAAAAGAAGGGGTTTAATTTAGGTTTTCTCTTTCTTTTTTAAAAGCTTTACATAGTTGTACATATTGTTTATAATAAAAATTAGTTGAAAAAAGACGAAAATGTCTCTCATGTGAGGTGACATAGGGGGTTTTACGAAACTAAGGTTAACTAGGTTAGGAGAACAGACTTGATTCATAACAAAAAGGAAATCACTATGGCCACCTTGTAATCATCTCACTTGAGGAACTTGATCCATAATTTCCATATAACCATAGAGACGAAGTTTCTCGTCTACTTGGTAGCAAGAAGTATGTGTAAACGTAGTTGTTAGCAAATAGTCCACAATGGACGACACATATACACAATGGTCATTGTAATCTCCTTTCAAGTACTAAAGCAGTAAAAACCATAATCGTATCCACATGGATTGGACTTTAAAGTTTTAATTATTAAGTAGAGAGAGTACATTGATTTCAATTAGAGAGTAGAAAATATATTTGGATGGATTATTAGAACACTCGACTTGTCAACAAGTAAATAAAAATAAAAGTTGGTTGCAAGTGTCCAAAACTTACAGTAGCCATTATGTCAAGTATGATGGGTACTATGTTAAGCATAGTGGGTACTCCACTGCTATAAGGTCACTATCTTTCAAGATTTAATCTCAGCGGTAAATGTAAACTAGCTCCACAAAGTGACTATTATCCTGACAAAGTGACTATTATCCTCACAAAGTGGTCACTATGTCAAGCCATGGATTTGTCAGCATTGATTATTATAAACCATTACGAGTCATTAAACTCAATGTGTAATAAGAGATGATATATATTCCTATATCACACAAATATTCTAACAAAGTTAAATATAAATCACTAGCTATTGTGCAAAACTAGATTCTCTGTGACCATAGGAACTCTACAAAATTCCCTTGCATCACTCAAACTATTGTCACTACACAGCCCATTCCTGGGTCTAAGACTGACTTTTGACGCATCAAAGTGGCCAACTTATCTACATTATGGAGAAGTATTTGTTGTGAGCAATCAAGCCCAAAGAGATTAGCAATTGTGGCGACACTGAAGTGTTCAATATTGTCCCTTAGGCTTACCCACACTCACACCCATAAGGTAATTAGATGCTAAAAGTAACGAAAACACAATGGGAAAAGGCACAAGTTCTACCCTTCCAGATGTATAAACTAGATGTATACATGTATAGTTGTACTGGGGGGCCTTTTTTTAAGAACTTGTTAATTTGTGAGATCTAATATGAAGCATAAAAATTAATTGGAAAAAAATTCTAAAATAAATTAAAAATATTTTTTCTCTCTCCTCTCTTTCTCTCCCTCTCATTTTTTCTCCAATCTCTCTCATATTTTCTTTATCATCTTTTTTTCTCATAAAATACACATAGGTGAACACATTGTAAACATTTTCTTTGAAATACTTTTATGGTATGTGAACTAAATGTGAACACTCTAAATCTACGAGATATGGTATAACTTGTGAACAATTATAAACACAAACTTAATCAATAAGGGGAGGGATCATACGAGAACCACCCATTTTTAAAGAAATAAAGGAACACTTTGTAGACCACATATGATATGGGTCCCACATAATATTAAATCAGAAATGATTTAATATTGTGTAGGACCCACATCATATGTGGTCCACAATGTGTTCTTTTATTCCTTTAAATTTACAAAGTTCTCATTTGAATCTTCCTCGAATCAATAAACTACATGTAGATATACTATTTGTGAACACCCTGGTAGAAAAATTATTAAGGTTTTTTACTTGGTGTTCACAATGTGTTCACCTTACATGCAATGTGTATGTTAATACAAATATTGGAGACAGAAGGAAACAAGTATGAAATTTTCTTAAGAAACATTAATTTTGATTTAATAAATAAGAATATTTATCTCATTAGTTAATAACATTAATCATATTAAATATGTAGTTTAGGATGGATCTCACGAATCTCACATATTTTAAAGTTGTCAAAAATTTAAGCAACATAGTACTAGTATCTACTGCTAGATATATATAGTGGATGTATGTAATATGCATATATGTATTATGCTTGTGAGCTAGTCATAAATATCTATGTATGTACGTATTTGTATGTATGTATATGTATCTGATCGACATATGTAGTGAACATACGTAAGTATGTATGTGTATGTATCAAATAGATATGTGTGTATGTATTTATATGTAAGTCTGTATGTATTTTTTTTATTAAATTAGAAAAAAAACATGGTCAAACACTAGTCGTTTACCGACAAAATTTTGAAATATGTCGGTAATACGTTGGTAATTTTATGAAAAAGTTACATTTACCAGCAGATTACGATAGATTATAAAGTTCTATTGGTAATTTGCCGACAATTTTAAAGGAAAAAAATAAATTTTAGAAGTGCTTATTCAATCTATTGACGGATTATTTGACGTAATTTAAATAATTATCCAAATTTCCTGTAATCCATCTATACAAATTTGTCGAAATAAAAAAGTTATGTACATCATCAACGGATTATCGACGGAATTTAAATAACCGAATAATCATTTAAGTTCCACCAATAATTCGCTTGTAAATTTGTTGAAATAGAAATATAAAATAAAAATATTTAAAGGTATTGATAGACTAATGACATAACATAATAATTAAATATTTTTATGTTTCGTCGTTAATTTTAAGAAAATTAAAAGTTCTTAGAAATTATTGATGGATTTTTTTGTTGTTTTTAAGTATTGGGTTAAATGGATGAAATAGCAAATTAATTTCATAAATTTTTTTATTATAGTATTGTACTTTCCGTTTATTTATTACAACAATGTATTTTTAAATTATTTTTTATTAAAATATTGTACTTTAAAAAAATTTATTCATTATAGCAATGAGTAAACTTGTTACCTTTTAAACAAGTTAACCCCCACTTTTTTTTTGCATATATGGCTTAAATGAGATGACATGGATGACACGTCATTATGATTACATGACATTAATAAAATATCTCTTGCACTTTTTTATTAAAAAAATTCTCACTTTCTCTTCTGATTAATCACATCTCACCCAGTTTATATTATTCTTAATTATCTCAATTTTTTTAGTAATTTTCTAACGTCGTCACTTTTTAAAAAAATCACTTTTACTAAATTGTATTCAAATTAAATATTCTAGACTAACATTATTTTAACAAATATGTTACTTTTCTTGAAGATAAATATTTTATTTATAAAAAACCTAACACCCGTGATTTATTTTTCTAATTCAAAAAAAATTGTACTTTTTTTTTAAATTTAATGATGGTAAATTGTGTTTTAGAAAGCTTCTTATATTGTTACATTTTAATGAATATTTTAGAAATAATCTAGTTAATTTAATACATTTATTGAATGATATGTTAATTCAATTTTTTAAAGACAAATAGATATATTCTTTTCCATATAAATATTTTATTTGTAAAAGAACGTAACAATTCTTATTTTCTTAGTTAAGAAAATATATTTTTAAACATTTT
Source organism: Silybum marianum (assembly GCA_036898165.1). Lineage (NCBI taxonomy): Eukaryota > Viridiplantae > Streptophyta > Magnoliopsida > Asterales > Asteraceae > Silybum > Silybum marianum. Next base: position 15,134,947 of record CM072528.1, read on the forward strand.
TTAATATTAGGGAAATTAATTGTGATCTACAAATTTTCTTAATATTATTATATGTATGTATAATTTAGTTTAGTTTAATCAGTCTAATATATTTATTAAATAATATGTAAAGTTAATGTTTTGAAAGTATAATACTATATTAAGAAATGACACATCAGCAATATATTACATGTGCACAACTTACATGGACAATGAGGTGACATGGAAACCTAATATAGGGGGTAAATTTAAAATAAAAGGTTACCCAATGCTATAATTGATAGATTTTTCAAAGTACAATACTCTAATAAAAAATAATTTTAAAGTACATTGCTGTAATAAGAAAAACTAAAACTACAATGCTATAATAGAGAAATTTATGAAAGTAGATTGTTATTTCTTGCCTTTTTCCCTTTAAGTATTTATTAATTTAAAATTTTATATTATATAATATATGGTATTTAATGCATCGAATAACATATATTTGTTTTATGTGTATTTGGTTCACAACGTAAAACTTTCTTCACAGGGGTCGTCCTTGGGGAAAGGCGACACGGGCGCATGCCTAAGGCCCCAAAATATAAATTGTCCAAAAAGTTTCCTTAGTATGTAGTAGTAGTCCGATACATTAAAGTGACCGAAAGAAATGTAGCTATAATATGAGGCAAAGATAATTTAGTAGGTAATACAATAAAGGCTTAAAAATATATTAACTAATTACTGTAACATCCCACGCCAACCGTACCAGATATTGTCGGCTTTGTCCACACACTTGGACTCACGGTTTTAAAACGCGTCTGATAGGGGAAGTATCCAAGTCCCTTATAAGGCAACTCGTCTTCTCCTCCCCAACCAATGTGGGATATTACAATTACATTGGAGAAGACAATATAAAATAAAAGTTAATTGGCCATTTGTTATACGGTACTCTAGCGATCATGACAGGTGATAGTGACACTGTCACTATCATCGGGTACTATTACACTATAGCATCAATTGTACTGATGTGTTATTCTTATTGATAATAAATATATTTTTGTAAATTATTTGATTTGTTTCCTAGTTTGTTGATACGATTTCCCTGTGTAATCTTTCCTTATCTCTGAGATTTTGTTTCCTTGTACATGTTTATATATTAAGGGATTGCAATACAACCCTCCTCAAGGAATTCATATACACTTTCATGGTATCAAAGCAGGGTTGATGTTGTTTATACGACTACTTATCTCCATAATATCCTTCCTACCAAAACTTTGCAGTTTGATACTCCCACGCATGTCCTTTATGGTCGTATCCCCACTTATGATCATCTTGGAGTCTTTGGGTGCATGTGTTTTCCTAATCTTAGTGAAACCATGAAACACAAGCTCTTTCCTCGTTCTACCGCTTGCGTTTTCCTTGGCTATCCTGATAATCATCGCGGATATGTATGGCTTGACATCTCTTCCAAGAAAATTATACTCTCTCGCCATGTTACTTTTGACGAGACAGTGTTCCCTTTCACTAACATCGAGTCTTACAACTCATCCTCCTATGATTTTCTTGAGCCTCCCCCCATCTCGCCTCTTGTTCTTGAGCACCTCATGGCATCCCCTCCCTCGACGTCCACGTTCCCGCCTAGTCCACAAGTTGTTGCCTAGGGGTGAGCATTTGACCCGTAAGAACCAGCCCGAACCGGGACCGGAACCGGCACCGGTATAGTCTAACCGGTCCGGTTTTCGGTTCTTCAAATCCTCCATTTTCGGTTCCGGTTCCAAACCGGGTTCGGTGCCAATTTTTCGGGTAATTAACTGGGACCGGCCCGGAATTTTAAGTGACAATTTAATCCTAATTTAATCAATTTATTATGTTTTCTAATATATATAATGACCTTTCAAAGTTTAACAAGTATATTTTTCGTAACAAAAAAAAACCGACAATAGACGCCATCGACGACATTTTGAAGGACGATGACATAGCTTTGGATATTTTTTTTTCTTCAATAATTGTTTTATTTTGAAACGAGTATTACTTTTTATTAAATACTAACAATCTTTTCGGTTTTGTGTTTATATAGAGATTGCAAAAGCTTTAAACAAAGTAGATGACAATGGAAAGTTAAAGTATGATTTTTGTTGGTTGATTTGGTTTTGAATATTTTGTGATTACTTTACACTTGATTTGGTATTAAACTTTGAATATTTTGAGATTATTATAAATACTAAACTATGAATATTTTAAAAAATTAGAGTATGATTTTTGTCGGTTGATTTGGTATTAAAACAAAATGGATTAATAATCGGTTCCATACGGGTTTTTGACCGGAAAACCGGGACCGGGACCGGCACCGGCACCGGTATTGCCTATACGGTCCGGTTATCGGTTATGAGAATCTTGCTTTTCCGGTTTCGGTTCCAAACCGGTTCGGTGCTGGTTCGGGCCAAATGCTCACCCCTATTGTTGCCCTAGTTCATATAGACCGTATTGTGCCTTACCCACTTGTTTACACTCGTCGCAAGTCATCCCTTGCTGCCTAAAACCATCCAAACAGCCTTGACACACCATTCTCCCCTCCCCCAGCTGGTCAAACTACTTCATAACCATCTTGTGGCTAACCGATTCCTCCCACGCCACCAACATCCCTACATTCCTCACCACCACCCCTCAAACACACTATGACTACCCGTCTCCAACATGGTATCACAAACCCCCATCTCCTGCTCAACTTACATGTCCAATACCTCAAACCTTCCCCTCTTCCTAGGTCCCACCTTTGTGCTATGCAGGAACCACATTGGAAAGCGGCTATGCAAGAGGAGTATGATTGATTAAAAACCTGAAGTGGTACATGGGATTTAGTTGATTGCCCCTCGGGTGTCAATGTGATCTGTTGTATGCGGTTGTTCAAACACAAGTTCAACTCTGATGGCACCTTACAACGCCATAAGGGTTGCCTTATTGTCTATGGCAAGTCACAACAAATAGGGGTGGACTGTGGTGAAACTTTTATCCCTATGGTTAAGTCGGCCACCATTCGCACAGTTTTGAGTCTTGCTCTCTCTTATTCTTGGCCAATTCATCAACTTGATGTCAAGAATGCCTTTCTTCATGGGGATTTGCAAGAAACAGTGTACATGCACCAACCACCTGGTTTTGTTGATCTCACTGCTCCCAAAAAGGTTTGTCTCCTTCGTAAGTCTTTGTATGGCCTAAAACAGGCTCCACGGGTTTGGTATCACCGTTTTGCCACTTACTTGCTCAAGATGGGATTCACTAGTAGTAAGAGTGACAGCTCTTTATTCATATACAAGCACGGGGGTGAAACGATTTTTATGCTACTGTACGTAGATGCTCACTACTTCATCCATTGCCTTTCTCCGACGTATCATTTATCTTTTGAGTAAGGAGTATCCTATGACAAATTTGGGACCACTCTCCCATTTTCTGGGCATCGAGGTCCGTCGATCTAAGGGTACTCAATTTCTCAATCAAAGGAGATATGTTGAAACGCTTCTTGAACGGGCCAAATTGAGCACTTGCAAACCCGTTAATACGCCAGTTGATACCAAGGCCAAACTCAACGTCAATGATGGTCTCCTCATCTTAGACCCTACCTTGTATCGTAGTCTTGCTGGTGGTTTACAATACCTGACATTTACAATACCCGATCTCAATTATGCAGTGCAACAAATTTCCTTGTTCATGCATGCTCCTCGAGACTCTCATAGGACCGCCATGAAATGCATTTTCCGCTACATTCGAGATACCCTTGAGCATGGATTGCATTTTTCTGCCTCCCCACTACCGGCTTGGTAGCCTATTCAGACGCAGATTAGGGTGGGCGTACAGATACCTGCCGCTCCACTTCAGGTTATTGTGTTTACTTAGGAGATAACCTTCTATCTTGGTCATCTAAACGGTAGCCCACTCTCTCCCGCTCCAGTACCGAGGCCGAGATTGCTAAGTGGCCAATGCTGTTGCTGAAACTTCATGGCTTCGGAATTTTCTGCTAGAGTTACATTGTCCTGTTCGAAAAGCCACGATCATTTACTGTGATGATGTTAGTGCCATGTACTTATCCTCTAATCCGGTACAACACCATCGCACTAAACATGTTGAGATGCATATACATTTTGTACGGGGAAAGGTTGCTCTAGGCCACGTTCGTGTGTTACATGGGCCATCTTCGTCTCAATATGCAGACATCTTCACTAAAATCCTACCATCTTCTCTTTTCTTGGATTTTCGCTCCAGACTCAACGTACACACTCTTCCCGTATCGACTGCGGGGGTGTGATAGTAAATATATATTCGTAAATTATTGATTTGTTTCCTAGTTTGTAGATATGATTCCCCTGTGTAATCTTTTCTTATCTCTGAGATTCTGTTTCCTTGTACATGTTTATATATTGAGAGATTTCAATACAACCCTCCTCAAGGAATTCATATATACTTTCACCTATTTTCACCCGTTTTGAGCCTGTTTTGAGCCCATTTCTCGCATAAAAGCTGATACCCGATATTAATCAACTTCAAATACTTACGTCAACTATTCTAAGAGTGAAACACAAAGAGTACTCTGAATTTCACTTTATTAAAGACTCGGTTGCCATATTGTACCATTGTCACTATAGCATGACACTCTCGTCGGGACCCTCGGTGTCACTAGTGCTATTGTGACAGATGTTACAACCGCACGACACAATTGCTCAAGTTCTGTAAATAACTTTTCTTTACTGAATTGTTCGGTTCAACACTTTCTTCAACTAGGAAAAAAATGAGGATGTTACAAGACACTTTCAAAAGATCATCTTGTCCGCATCATTGGGCTTTATTGAACAATAGGTGAGCAAACCGAAAAAAGTGTCAAAATGTAGCACTATTCAAGAATTTTACATAAAATCTGGGTACTTCTAATTTCTACATCTCAAATGGTGTTTAGTTCATGGTAAAGAAAAAGTAGAAAGCAGAAAGTAAAAGCTTGCACGAAATCATACCGAAAGATTGTAAAATAAATTGGAAATTGCAGTTCCCACTCTCGAATGCACAGATGTATAATACCGTAAGTAAAAATTACTTAAAGTACTAATGCTGGAAAATAAGCTAACTACTGGAAATTAAATGCTTTCTATCTAAGACTTGAATACTTAGAATAAAGGCTAAGAACTAAATTTAATGCTTCTAAAACTTAATGCATGCCAATGAAGCAATGATTTGGCCCTTATATACTAGGCCAAAAGCACTGTTACAAATACACAAGAAGCAAGACACAAGGAGAAAGTACAAGAAATCAAGGGGTAAAATTATTTTTCCTTAAAATGAGGTTTTTGATTATAATATGATTTTTGTCCATCACTTTAAGGTCTTTTTTTTACCCACCAACATAAAACGCGGTATGGTAGCTTCTATTTCAGCTTGAATGTTCCTCCTTCAGCACCTTATTGACCTCCAGAATTGTCTTAATTACCAGGCTGGATTTGTCACCTTAAAGTGGCCACTCCGGATACCACTTTGAATAAAATCTTGAATTTTTGGCATAAATCACATTAAATAGTACTAAGACATGTAAACACTTTTAGCTCAAAATATATATTAGAACAAAAATGAAAGTTTAAGAAGCAAAATGGCTAAAATTGACAAAAGTAAGTATAAGTAAAATGTATGTAATAACTCTAAAAATTAGAGTTATCACTACTGACAGATTATTGACGTAATTTAAATAATTATCTAAATTATCTGTAATCCCTAGATAAATATGTCGAAATAAAAAAATAAAAATATCATTTACATCGTTGACGGAATTTAAATGACTGAATAATCATCTAGGTTCACCAAAGGGCCTCTGGCCTAGCGGTACCGGGGTTTTTACATCATCCTCAAGGTCTCGGGTTCGAGCCTTGGGAGTGGTGGTTTTCCTAAAAATGGTGGAGGAGTGGGGTTTATCCCCTAAGGTGAAGGTTCGGGTCCCGCATATTGCTCATATGGATGTCATTATGGGTCCGAATCACTAACTACTAACTTGTCGTTCAAAGAAAAGAATAATCATTTTGGTTCCATCAATAATTCGTTTGTAAATTTGCTGAAATAAAAAAATTAAGAAAAAAAATATTTAAACGGATCGATAGACTAATGACGAAATAATTAAATATTTTTTTAATGTTTCGTCATTAATTTAAAAAAAAAAGTTCTTATTAAAACTATCGATGAATTTTTTTGGGAGAATTTCATGTACGTCCTTAAAAACTTGCGATATTACGCATATATCCTTGTAAACTTTCAAATTACGTCTATATCCTTCTAAACTTGAAAAACTCACGTGTATATCCTTCTCCCTAATTTAATTATTATTAAACATTTTTAAAATACAAATAATTAAAACTAAATTTAATATATTTTGAAAATTACATATATACCCTTTAAGTTATCTTTTCCAAAATACAAATAGATCTCTTCCAAAATCAAAACCCATCTTCAACCTTCCAAAATCAATGAAGCTGAATATAAATTAAAAAGAAGCATTTCCATGTACTCTTTTCTTGGCCGATCTCTACCACTCTTAATGACATCCTACTGGTACAATGTCCAATCAATGAAGATGACCAAACCATTGCAGATTCTTCTTTTTACAATCTGAAAGTATCTTTATGCTTCTTGATATGTAGCGAAAGTAATTAAACAATTATTTTTGTGGGGCAACGACAATAATATGAAAGGGTGTTTAATTGTAGGTAGATGGAGGCTTAGGGCCTTCTACGATTGAGACAGCAGCTACTACAGGTGTTTGATTTTGGGAGGTTGAAGATGAGTTTTGATTTTGGAAGAGATTTATTTGTATTTTGGAAAAGATACAGTAATTTTAAAAATATATTTAATTTAATTTTAGTTATTTGTATTTTAAAAATGTTTAATAATAATTAAATTAAGGAGAAGGATATACACGTGAATTTTTCAAGTTTAGAAGGATATACACGTAATTTGAAAGTTTACAAGGATATATGCGTAATATTGCAAGTTTTTAAGGACGTGTATGAAATTCTCCCGTTTTTTAAATTCTTTTAAAACATTTATTAATCATTAATTCATATCATATAACATACAATATTTATTGTATCGACTAACATATATTTGTTTCATATATATTTTGTTCATAATGTGAAAATTCTTTACAGAGGTTATCCTTGAGGAAAGGCGGCAGGGGCGCATGCCCAAGGCCCTAAAATATTAGTGGTCCAAAATTATTTCTTAGTAAATAGTTAGTAGCAGTCTGATACATTAAAGCGATCCAAACAAATGTATCATATAATAAGAGGCAAAGAGAATTTACTAGATAATAAAGCCCATAAATATATTAACTAATTAGATTGGAGAAGAAAATGAAAAAAAAAGTTAATTGATCATTTGTTATATGGTACTAAGGTCTAATGTTATCGATTGTTGTTATATTTATATGCTTGACTTGACAACTTTAAACTCATGTTTTTTCTATAACTATATGTTTTTGTTGGATATTTTATCCGTTTATGCTTCTATTGATTATTGTCATTTGCATATGTTATTTGCGTAATTGTTTTTTTTTGGCTCTTGCTATCCATTTTGCTTCTACATATGATATTGTACTGTTATTTAACGATCTATTTGTTGGAGAATGTCCCAACTATCAATTCGATTGTTGGAACCGCGTTGGCAAACAAGGGTAATCGATCACTGGATTAAATTGAGAATCGTGTGAGACACTTTCCGAATTGATATTTCGACCTATGCCTGGGTTTCACGAAATCAATCTAGGATAAGACTCAAAACACTTTCGTTCTTAGGCACAAAAAAGAGAGCAATTTTTTGGAGAGTATATGAGAGTATTGTTCAAAAACCGTATGTCTAAATCCATGAGTATAAATTCTTATTTATACTCATAATAACGTAACTGAAATTATAATCATGGCTGAAATTTAGGAGTAGTGGTCAGTTACACAATTTCTTGTAACTGCTCAATAACTGTACATTTAATGTACAGTAACCGTTTCAGAAATAACTTATCAGAGTTGACCATCCAGAGCCTCTGGTTTAAAGTCCAGAAGACGAACCTCATAGTCCATGCAGAGCTTCTGAGCCTTTATGCAGAGATTCTAAGTCCAGAAGACCAGACCGAGCTTCTGTATACACTTTGGCTCGAATGGCCCAGTCGAGTCTTCCAGAAGACCACAGAGGCTTTTGTGAGCTTTTGTAAAAGCAACTTCTGAATCATGCTCTAAATCCCAATATACAGAAGCTTACCTTCTGAACCTTATTTCCCACATTTACTCCAAGTCCAATTACAGCCCGACCGACTCGACTGGCCCAGTCGAGTATTCCAGAGGGTATCAACATCCAAACCAGTATAGACTCGACTGGCTCTACTGGCCCAGTCGAGTATTCCAGAGGATGCCAACCCAAATTCACAAAGGTCGAATGGAACCAGTCGAGCTTGACTAGGTTCCAGTCGAACCTTGTAGTATTCAGTTGTTACCGGGTTCATACTCGTCTTATAACAAGCGTGCACTCCGCACCACCTAACTTGAATTAGATCACAGTATAAAACCCATATAGGCATCATGTTATTTCCAATCACATAAATGGACCGGTGACATTAAAATCACCAACAATCCTCCCCCATTTTAGTGTGACCCATGAAATAACATCTTAATAATAAACAATACCAAACTTGCACATAAATGAAAATGTCGAAACGATTGAATTTCCATCTTAGTATTTTACACATTTTAAATATTCGAGAATCAAGGTGTCCTAAGGATTGAACCCATCAACTCATTTGAATACCTAAAGATAAAATGCATACAAGTTTCACCTACTCGTCAAAAAAATAAATATGACACAATTATAAAGCCGAGTGTCCTAATCCTCTCATGATCGTATGAAGGCCAAGTCCCCAACCTTCTGAAATGCGGCTACACTTCACGATCACATAGGTAATTCCTTTACTTCGTGTACCTACAAATACACTTTATCAAAGGAATTATTAAGAAGATAAACTTCAACCTACCTACTGTAGTACCGAACACATACCTGGGATGATTTATCATGTGTTCCAATCTTATAAGTGTGAGTTTTCCTCATTGAATTCAGCCCCTAATGTCGTATTAGATGGGAATTGGGTGTCTCACCATTATAGATTTATAAGGACTTTAATCCCATTCCAATGGCAGACTTGTGCACTAAGTCTCTTGCCAAACCCTTGGTCAGATGATCCGCCAAATTTTGTTGTGATCTAAAAAACTCAACAGATATTACACCATTCATGATTAACTCTCTAATCATGTTGTGTCTAACACCTAAGTGTCTAGACTTGCCATTGTACACTTGGCTATAAGCCTTAGCCAAAGTGGTTGCACTATCACAATGGATAGAAATAGGTGCAATCGGCTTCGACTACAATGGAATCTCATAAACAAGATTCTTTAACCATTTTGCCTCTTTACCGGCAGCGGCTAAAGCCACAAACTCAGATTCCATTGTTGAGTTTGTAATACAACTTTGCTTATTTGATGCCCAAGAAATCGCACCACCTCCAAGGAAAAATACCCAACCACTCGTCGAAGAATGATCCTCCATGTTAGATATCCAACTTGCATCCGAGTATCCTTCTAACACCGAAGGATATCCCAAATAACTCAAACCATAATCCATGGTACCTTTGAGATATTTAAATACTCTTTGAACCACTTGCCAATGTTGAGTGTTCGGATTACTAGTATACCGACTCAACCGTCCCACGGCATAAGCTATATCCGACCTTGTACTTGTCATGGCATACATCAAGCTACCAATAGCCTTAGAGTATTCTAGTTGTGAAATAGAAGTGCCCGTATTTGGCATTAATTTCACACTAGGATCCATAGGAGTGCTCACGGGAGAACAATCACTATAATTGAACTTTTTGAGAATTTTCTCAACATAGTGTGACTGTGTCATAACAATTCCTTTATTAACTCGTTTAATTCTAATACCAAGAATTACATCAGCCTCCCCCATATCTTTCATGGAAAAGTTAGATGATAACAACTTTTTAGTCTCATCTACCTGATTTTGATCAGTTCCAAAAATCAGCATGTCATCCACATACAAACAAATGATAACACCCGCACCTTTAGCATCAAATCTGCTATAAACACATTTATCACTTTGATTTAGAGAAAAACCACAAGATAAAATAACCTCATCAAACTTTTGATGCCACTGTTTAGGTGCTTGTTTCAGCCCATACAAGGATTTTACAAGTTTACACACCTTATGCTCATTACCGGGCATAACGAAACCTTCCGGTTGTTTCATGTAAACCTCTTCATGAAGATCATCATTCAAGAAGGATGTTTTAACATCCATTTGATGGATAACTAGGTTGTGAATTGCAGCCAAGGCAACCAACAACCCAATAGTTGAAATACGAGCTACCGGAGCATACGTATCGAAATAGTCAATACCGAGTTTTTGTCGAAACCCTTGAATGACTAGCCGGGCTTTGAATTTATAAATTGTCCCATCAACTTTCATCTTCTTTTTGAAGATCCATTTGCATCCAAGTAGTTTAGAACCTAGAGGCAAATAAGATAACACCCAAGTGTTATTCTCAAGAATCGATGATATTTCGTCATAAATTGCTTCTTTCCAAAAAGACACATCTCGAGACTCCATCGCTTCTTGGAAGTCTTTGAGTCATCTTCAATACTATAACAATAATAGTATTGAAGCCCAAGTTCATCTCTCGAACCTTCAACCAAATACAGATGAAAATCATCACCGGAATTTTTGGCGATTCGGCCTCTTTTGCTTCTACGGGCCTGCTGTGTTTCTGGAGTTGAAACACCATCCATACTTTCTGGATTTTGCACTTTATTAGTGCTAGGAATCAGATTCTTAGGCCTTTGGATAGATGAAAATCGCATCTCATCGAAAATCGCATCCCACGACTCGATAACGGTATTTTCCGATACCGAATCATTAGATTCTATTACGTAGAACCTGTATGCATTGGAATTTGCTGCGTATCCAATGAATATACAACCAATTCCACGTTCACCCAAACTTTTTATTTTGGTTTCGGGTAGCTTCACAACTGCCCGACAACCCCAAATTCGAATTAACTCAAATTCGGAGTTTTCTTGAACCAAAGTTCATATGGGGTTGTTTTGTTCCGTTTGTTTGGAACTATATTCAAAACATAACAGGCCGTCAACATAGCCTCTCCCCAAAATCCCTCACTCAATCCCGAGTATGAGAGCATCGAGTTTACCATTTCTTTTAAAACTCGATTTTTACGTTCAGAAACCCCATTTTGTTGAGGTGTGTACGGAGCCGTAGTCTCATGGACTATACCAACTGATTGGAAGTATTGAGGGTCCATATACTCCCCTCCCCGATCAGTTCGGAGACATTTAACTGAACCACCCAATTGTAGTTCAACCTCGGTTTTGTATATTTTGAATTTTTCCAAAGCTTCATCTTTGGCATGTAACAAGTACACATAACAAAACTGAGTGTTGTCATCAATAAATGTGACAACATACTTCTTATTACCCAACGAAGGAGTAGAATGAAAGTCACATAAATCACTATGTATAAGTTCCAAAACAGCCGACTTTCTTTTGACAGTCGGAAAGGGCTGTTTTGTGACTTTCGTAAGCATACATGTTTCTGTATGAATATCAAAGGCTGGAATAAGACCATCCTTTGACATTTCATGCATTCTTCTAAAATTCACATGACCCAGTCTAGCATGCCAAACCATTGAGTCGTAAATTCAATTGAAACATTTTATTAAAATAATATCCAAAACCAATAAATTTACCATATCGAGATAGAATATATCTATCCAAATCATAAACTTGTCTATACCCTAAACAATTCAATCTACCACCGCTAACTAAATTTTTTCAAATTTTAGGAACAAACAAAACATCAGACAACCTAACATGATTTCCAGAAGTAAACTCTAATTTAACTACTCCAAATCCACAAATCGGTGCGGTCGACTCGTTCCCCATATTTAGTACAGATCCATCTTCAACCGATGTCAATTTCTCGAACCAACGTTGATCTTTACAAACATGGCACGTCGCCCCCAAGTCCACCCACCATGCACAATCATCATCCTGTACATAGAAAGACTCCGGAATAAGTGAAACATAATAAATACTTTCAGATTTATTATCAAAGTTAGTCAAAAACTGACCTCCTTTCACTTGAGCTTGGTCTTTAGACCCGACTCCACTTGTTCCAGCACCGTTGTTATTCAACTTAACCCGGCAATCACGTTTGGTATGGCCCACTTTATTGCATCTCCAACATACCAAATCCTTCTTCTTCTTGAAGAATTTATTGGGTTCATCAAACTTCCGTTTCTTGCCTTTTCCTTGATTATTGGAGTTTGGTTTCTTCTCTTCAATCATATTAACAGAGGGCTGTCCAGATTCAACTTTGGACTTGGATGTGTCATTTTCTTGCACCCGAAGAGATTCTTCGATGCACAAGTGACTCCCAAATTGAACCAACGACAGTTCCTCCTTTTGATGTTTCAAATTGTGCTTGAAATCCTTCCAAGATGGAGGAAATTTGTCAATCACACTCGACACAGCAATGGACTCATCCATGTTCATTTTGTGTAGAGTGAATTGACCATAAATGCGAAGTATCTCATGATATTGTTCCATTACGGGCCTTGAGTCAACCATTTTATAATTATTAAAATCGCTCACCAAGAACTTCTTACTAGAAGCATCTTCAGCGATATATCTTGACTCAAGGGAATCCCATAACTCCTTCGCACTTTCAGCACTTTGGTAGATATCAAAGAGGGAATCACACATACCATTTAGAATATATGACCTCTGCAGATGTAGTCATCATTCTCCCACTTACCTCTCCTCCGGGTATGCTCCAACGACTCATTCTCCATGATTTCTGGAATGTGGGTACTCAGCACGTACACCACTTTCAGAGTCGTCAACAGAAAATGCATCTTTTTCTGCCAACGTCTAAAGTCAGCTCCTTCGAACTTCTCCAGCTTTCCAAACTTTGAAGTCATCTCTTCCACAGATTCGGCCATGATCGACATCACGAAAAAGCAATTCGATTGTTGGAGAATGTCCCAACTATCAATTCGATTGTTGGAACCGCGTAGGCAAATAAGGGTAATCGATCACTGAATTAAATTGAGAATCGTGTGAGACACTTTCCGAATTGATATTTCGACCCTATGTCTGGGTTTCACGAAATTCAATCTAGGATAAGACTCAAAACACTTTCGTTCTTAGGCACAAAAACGAGAGCAATTTTCTGGAGAGTATATGAGAGTATTGTTCAAAAACCGTATGTCTAAATCCATGAGTATAAATTCTTATTTATACTCATAATAACGTAAGTGAAATTATAATCATGGCTGAAATTTAGGAGTAGTGGTCAGTTACACAATTTCTTGTAACTGCTCAATAACTGCACATTTAATGCACAGTGACCATTTCAGAAATAACTTATCAGAGTTGACCATCCAGAGCCTCTGGTCTAAAGTCCAGAAGACGAACCTCTGCATAGTCCATGCAGAGCTTCTGAGTCTTTATGCAGAGATTCTAAGTCCAGAAGACCAGACCGAGCTTCTGTATACACTCTGGCTCGACTGGCCCAGTCGAGTCTTCCAGAAGACCACAGAGGCGTCTGTGAGCTTCTGTAAAAGCAACTTCTGAATCATGCTTTGAATCCCAATATACAGAAGCTTACCTTCTGAACTTTATTTCCCACATTTACTCCAAGTCCAATTACAGCCCGACCGACTCGACTGGCCTAGTCGAGTATTCCAGAGGGTATCAACATCCAAACCAGTATACACTCGACTGGCTCTACTAGCCCAGTCGAGTATTCCATAGGATGCCAACCCAAATTCACAAAGGTCGAATGGAACCAGTCGAGCTTGACTGGGTTCCAGTCGAACCTTGTAGTATTCAGTTGTTACCGGGTTCATACTCGTCTTATAACAAGTGTGCACTCCGCACCACCTAACTTGAATTAGATCACAGTATCCATATAGACATCATGTTATTTCCAATCACATAAATGGACCGGTGACACTAAAATCACCAACATTATCCATTGTTCTTATAAGTTACGACGTGTATCATGTTTTGTGATTAACCAATAAAGTTTCCGTACTAAATGTATTTAGTAATGCTTCTTATATATGTCACATTTCATAAACTTTTAAATCCTAATTCCTAACATCTTATTTTAGTAGAGTAAGAAAAGAAAAGAGGAAATTCAAATATTTTCATCAGTTGTTTGACTTCTTCATCTTTCGTTAGAATTCCACTATAGACCAAAAGATTCTATTTAAGTGCTCAAACAACCATTCATTGAACTTGCATATTATAGGTCTCATTTATTATTTATTCTTATTGGATGTCAATGAATCATCTTTTTGTCCGCATTCTTACTCATCCTCATTTCTCTACTTGTCTTAAAAACCTTAATAATCTTCTATATCCAGGATCTCTCCTTGACTCTCTCATTTACATCCTCCACGTGAGTTCTCTTTATGAAAATTACACATTTCTTGTTACGGCCTAAGAAAATTAATACATAAGAAAACTTACCAATAATAGGAAAGTGGTCAAACTTATATCTTTTTTTTAGGACTTTAAAACCATCCTTGTTTTTTAATACAATACCTAATAAGTAGTACATAAATTTTAAGTACTCTCTTATCTATAATAAATAAAAAGAAGATTTCTTTACTCCGTGTATTATTAGCATCTCTTGTATTATGTTATATTACTAATGAAAAACATTTATTGAGTTTTTTTTGGTACTTATCAAGGGGCCCTGATTTTACATACGTCCAGAGCTTATAAAATGTCAGAAACGGATCAGCTTTCTTACATGCATTTTTTGTTTCACAAACACCCAAAAAAGATTTACATTATAAACCGAGTACATTTGAAACAAACACATTATTAAACAAATATATGTTAATAACTAGTTATAGATGAAAAAAATCATATGAAATAGTACATGATATACTAGTTCTCAAGTTTAGCACAATTTTGTAGGTTCTCAAAAGAAGAGCCTCCCTGTATATATTATAATAATAGAAGTTAAGGTAAGAAACTTAAAAAAGGATCTGGACCTTTGATCATTTTTTAACTTTTCATGACACCCTAGAATTTCACTTTCCACTAGAATTAATCTAATGTATCTCATTAGTTTTGATCTTCAATTAAGATTGATCCATTATAAATAATCGTCTTACTTTCTCATCATAACTACTATTCTCACTAAAATCCAACCCCACCGTAGTATATGTAAAGAAGTCGCAAGTCTTTCAATTTTAACTGGATTTCTTAGTTTTAATCCTTCTTTTTATTCTCATATGTTCACCATATAGTGATCATATCCTTATGTGTTTTATATTCATTTATTACCATTAACATTTCAAAAGTACAATACTAAGAATATATACATGTTACTTTTTTTTTAATAACAAACACTGTATAAAGTATATAAAGTAAATAAGTGTCGACTTTCAAATGATGAAATGATCAATAAATATGTATAGTGGTTGTTTGGTTGGGTTTTCAATAAACTTTGTATACCGCAAATGATCTATACAATTTAATATAAATTATTTTTTGTTATCTAAATACACAATCTAATATCACTTCAGATTATATTAAAAATGATGGATGCTTGACATCAAATAAAAAAGAATACCAACCTAAATGACTTGCTTGAAACAAAGTAGAAGAGCCCACTTTAGTACTTTACTATTTTGCATTCAAGCTTTTTATGTATTTATTTCAAGCTCTTTGGTAAAGTTGTAACTAATTTTCACAATAAAAACAACTTCATCTAACATAATAATACAAAATTCAATAATACAATCCCAACAACATTAAACTTATAATTAAAAAAAAATGAGATAGTAAAAAAAAACCCATAGGTCACAAAATCCCGATTGTCTATTATTTGACAAAATGCACCTAATAAATGCCAAAAAAAAAAAGATGATTTTTTGAAGACTATCAAAGAAAAATACAACATAATCACGATGCAACAATTACTACAAAACAAAGCCATAACAAAGAGGCAAAAAACAACCTATCCAACAAAAAGAGAGTAGAAATGCATTTTTTTTTCTTTTTTCCTCTATATATATTCCCATCTTTCTCTTCTTGTCAACAAACACAATCTTGATCTTGATCTTGATCTTGCCTCAAATGTCGTTTTTTTCTCGATGCCATTTTTTTTTGCTCGTTTAAAAAAGGATTTGATTTAAACGTTTAAAGAGGATGGTAAGGCACGTAGCCAAACATATTTCGCACATTTGTAACAACATCGTTGCACTTTGTAAGTAGACTTAACATTTGCTGTGTAACATCCACTTTGGGTGGCGGTAATGGTGGTAGTGGTGGTGGTGGCGGTCTTTGTAAGTTGTGAACAAAGTTCCCTGGTGGTGGTTGTGTTTGTTTTAACTCGCCGGAATAATTTAAAGAACGTGGTGGTAGTGGTGGCGGCGGTAATGGTGGCGGTAAGGCCGTGCCACCGCCGCCGCCGCCGCCATAGTGGATAGAATTTGGTGGTCTAGTAAATTGAGCAGTTGAAGTTGTAGTAGTAGTAGTAGTAGTAGTAGTAGAAGAAGAGATGGGAAGAAGACCCTTTTGAAAATTCTTACTATTAAAATCCATTGTTGCATGAGAAGAAGAAAAAGATGAAGCTCCAATGCCATCATTAGAAGAACCATTCTTGTTCTCTTTCACATTTTCCTCCCCACCCAACATGAATTTTACACGCGGTGGCGGCATTCCTTTACTACCACCACCACCACCACCACCTGCCGCCTCATCACCGCCGCCACCCGCTTTCTTGAGACATGATTTCAGCTGTATGTTGCCTGCCGGCGCCCTATCCTCCATGGATCCGTCTTCTTTTGGGACTTTCACTGGCGGTGGTGGTTCATAGTCGCCGACCTCTTTTAGGCTGCATTTTATATCCGTGTTTCCAAACAAGTTGTTACTTCCGACCGCAAACTTATATGCCGCCTGTGCGTGAGCCTTGTGTTTGTAACCTACTCGGCATGTGATCGTGTTCCAAAATACCCGAGTAGTCGAATGATCCAACGGCCCAAAACGCGCAAATCTTGCCTTTAGTTCATTAATGGTCGGTAGAGATCCTCCTGGCGGAAACTTCATTACTAGCATTGTAGGCTCCGGGGCCCGCTGCTCTGTGCTCTTCATCTCGGGTTTCCTTGATGTCGTCATAACCACCGCTTGTTTCACATTTTCTCGTGATGCAGGTTCGTCGATTTTCTTAATTACTTTCTTTTCCTTTGTTAAGTTTCTAATATCGCCAACTTTTTTCTTCTTCTTTGCAGCGATTTCTTCTTGGCGGTCGGATGGGCCCCGCTTCCGCCCTCCTTTAGTGGGATCATCGGGCCTGGATTGTGGTTTTACAGGTGTCACTCCTTGGCCATTTTCGATACAAGATTTGCTAGAATGGGTATCGTTTCCTTCATCCTCGGCTGTATTTAAGCTTTTCTGAAACACACCTGATCTGAACCTCAAAAAGACCTGTCTAGCTTTAACAGCCCATCCTTTGTTAATGGCATGAAAAGGATCACAAGCAAGTGAATGCAAATCGTTCAGTACACGTGAAAGCTCGACTTCATGATTCAGCTCTTGTGAAGATGAAGAAGTGGTCGTTTTGTTATCAGTTCCGTTAAGATCTTCATTTGGAGCAGACTGAACGGGTTTTTTAGCTGAAACTTTCTCCACCAAAGGAACCCCATCTTTCCCGATGACCTGTGTACCATCAGCCATCAAGATTTGTTTCTTTCTCTTCTTTTTCTTTTCGGGTAAGACGGCTTTCCCAGATCCCAGCTCTCCAATAGGACGTTTAGAAACCTTCACCTTTTTCGGCCCATTTTCCGCTCTTTGTGAAGCAACTATTTTATGGGGTCCTGAACCTGGGGTGTCATCGACCTTTTTGTCACTTGAAGACTTATCATCTACCAAATCAGAACTTGTCTTTTGTGGCACAATCTTTTTCTCATCGTCACCAGAAATCTTGACCGTTGATAGAGGACCACCAAAGCCAGGTGCAACCTCACCAGCAGAAGAGCTAGGTGATTCAACTTTGGTCTGTAAATTAGGGTCACCGAATTCCAGAACAATAGGTGGTGGTGCGTCTTCCATAGTTGCATCTCTTGAAGCTAATTCATCATTTGCAATGGCTGTACCAACTTGTTCATGTGTTCCCAAGTCTCTCTTTTGCAACACGTAGTCACCAGCAGCATTTGCCATGGAATCTTTTTTAACCTTGGGAGAGAATGACAGTTTCTTTTTCTCTTTTTTTACCACTTTTATCTCTTTAGCTTCATCTCTTCGTTTAAAAAGATACTTGTCTTTTTTAGCATGGTCTTTAAGCTTATTAGGTTTCGTTGAACTCTTTCCCTTGCCTGAAGTGTCGGCAAATACCTGTCGCCCACTTAAGGGAGCTGTAAAAATACCAACATCAGCAATCTATCATTGGACCATATTTACAGAATATAAGATCCATGTCTAATTCTTTCAGATGTTCTGTATGTTGATTTGTCAGCTTGAAAGTATGCAAATGAATGACCAGAAATTCTGGTTTTTTTAGCCTTTTTATAACTAAAAATATAATAGAAAAATACAAGCTTAAAAGGGCAAGGTATGGACAAGCCAAGGCCACTGTTTTTAGATGGAACAGTAGGGAGATTTTTTTCTTCAAAGTCACAAAGGACAAAGGGATATGTACAAATAAATAAAAAACCTACGCAAGAAACATTTTGCAACATGATGATGTGTGATGATGACCAAGTCATCCCATATTCCGATATGACCATGGTGTTCTTCTTGTCAAAATTTTGGTTCCTATTTGGTTCATTATATGAGGTGAGATTGAACATCTATAAGTGAACCCACTAAAGGTGATAAATGAATTCAAGGTACGGTCAATTATTTGCTAAAATAAACAATACAAACTTTAGCCAAGGCATAAAAGAGATAACAAGTACAATCCCAGCTTAACATCCTAGGGTGACACAACAATAGTGAATGCATTTCAAAATCCCTAGAATGAAAACAACAGTTGTGGCTTCATGTTACCAAGGAATAAATATTTGTGACAACTATATTAAAAAAATTAATAGATCCCCTAAATACAGTTCCTAGATGAAGATATCAAAAACAAATATATGACACTCTGAGAAGCTTCAATACCAGATAGGATACGAATATAGACTTCAAAAATTGATCAGAACATAAAAGATGACAGGCTATGTAACATGAGGTTTGGTATTTATAGTAGTCGACTAGATATCAACCAGTCCCAACTGTTGTTTATATCAGTGAAATTAGCAGTGACTCGCTTAAAATAAAGATTAAATCAGGCATAAGGAAAATTACAGTACAGGCCCTACATCGCTCCATGGATAGACATTACAACCCTGAATCGTATGAAATTAGCTTGGAAAAAGAAGTGCACAAGAATGGAAAGAAGTTCCCTTTCTATGAAGAAAATATCTAATAGGTCAAAACTACTCCAAGTACCATCACAAGGCTCTCATAGACCCATAGGTCTCCAAGAAAAACCCAACGCCATAAAAGGCTGAAGATAATAATGTGACTGCTTGCTAGGAGTTTGGAGAACCTACAAAAACAGTAAATAACTATTTCCAGGACTCGAAACAATCTCACGTCACAAATGACACTTGCCTCACATGTATCACATAAGTTGAAGTGCTAAACATCCATGTACAAGTAATTTCTGATTGATTTCCACCAAAAAACCTCAATTCATTTAGAAGTTAAAAATAATCAACCTAAATAACATACAAACATCCCTCTATATATGATATCCCCCCTCCTGAAAGCTGTCGAAAATACAATAAAGATAAGGGTTCTCAAGATTCATCATGTTGTAAAATGAGTAAATCAAACCTAATTCATACTAGTTATGATCCAATACTTCATGCCATTTAAGACACTTTAAAGTAAGGCCCACATCAAGTATCTTTAAGATGCTTTAAAGAAAGACCAGCCTTAACCTTGAAAATAGAAATATCAATTCCCTTGCCAATTAACCAAGGTCAGTGCTTTACATTTCTGAACCCACATAATATAAAACCGATAAACTAATTGAATAATTTAGGACCAACAACAGAATTCCATGTACTTCCTTCAGTATGATGACCAAAGTGACAACGGAAGCGCATAAAAAGGCCTCTCTTCAAGTTAAAATACATCCATCAATTCCGTTTGAAAGCACATAGCAAAAAGCAAAACAAGAAGTCAAGAAGTATACACCTCATCTGTATTCTGTACCCAACTCTATGTTGGGAGTAACACACCTGATAATAGACACTTAGAGGCTGTTTGGTTCGTTTTCTATTAAGCTCTGTATGGATAAAATGGATAAAGCTGTCTGTATTGATAAAGTTGTCTGTATGATAACAGATAAGTTGTTGTTAGGTTGTTGTGCTGAATAAACAGTCTGAATGTTTTAAATGACAATTTTAGCCCTCAGTCATGATAGAATGATTGACTTTGAAATCAATCCTCACATATCATTGTGCTTCATGAATTTCCAGCAGCAAATCAGGAATCTTGATTTCCTGATTTTCTAAACACAGTTCAATAGTGTTGGGCCCAATCGTTTTCAAAACAGATCGAGAGATCAGCAAATCAGCAAACATTGATTTCAAAACAAATCAAGAAATCGGCAAACAGATAGTTCACAAATTCCTGATTTCCTGTTTTCAAAACAGATCCAAATTTACAAGAAACAGAGATTTACAGGCTTAATTGGAGCTTTAGGTTTAAAAAAATAAAGAACAAAGAAACGATGAGGGAGGGGGACAGGTAGAACAACAGCCAGAAGCAGGTTTCGATGCAAGAAGAGAAAGGAAGTGTTGGTCTCGAATCTAGATGTAGGAAGACGGATGGGAGGGGAGGTCTAAGTGGTGGTGTGGAGATGATCGGTGACGAGGAGGGAGCTGATCAGTGACGAGGAGGTGGCATGGAGATGACCGGCTGGAAGATTTGAGGTGCTAAAAGAGATTCCAGTGAGCTTTTCTTTTGTGGAGGGTGTTTACAAGGGCATATTTGGAATAGTTATAGCTGAATGTAAAGGACACATCTATCTTGGCTGAACGATTAAGTCATCGGCTGGGCGAATAAGCCACAACCAAACAGCTATTTATGGCTGAGCGAATAAGCCATATAGGCTATACAGAACAATCAATACCCAATTAACATCCAAAATACAAAATTATAAAAAAAATTACGTACATATCCGAACAATTTCACCACTAGGTCCACTACCTGGCCAAATCAACAGCGTGTTTTTTTAGAAGATACCTTTAACATAACTATAGAAATCTGAAGAGTGGGTATCTACTTCAAGAAACTTGGTAAACTACGAGATGAAGCATAGTGGTTAAGTTCACTGTTAAATGGGCAACATTTTCAGGTCTAGTCTTGTTCCCCAACACAATCATAATAAATGAGAAGAAAAAGAAACAAAATATAAGTAGCATACAAGCCAAACCAAGGGGCAAGTGTAAATCCCCAACTTAATGCATATAATTGGAATAGTCATCCAGCTTATAGGGTGCTTGGTAGGCAGACTACATGATACAGGATGGGACAAATAAAAAGAGTCCCATGTTTGGCATCAGTGGCCCATTAAGCCACAACCGAACAGCCCCTTAATTTAGCACCTAGGTGTACGTCTCTAAGCAATTTGAACTCGGAACATAAACTATGATTGAGCAAGAAACTCATGGCAGACAAATAATGCATGAAGTTCGGAGCAACCAATGGCACCAAACTTTATATGACGACATGACCAAATTTCTTCTTCCTTGTCGGTCCCATTGTAAATAAGAGGCTATGATACTATTACCGTATTCTTACCAAATGTCGGGATGGCTTAGTTATTTTCAGTTACAAGTAAAACCATGCTCCGGATTCTTTCCAAAAAACCATGCTAGAGAGGAAAGAAACAGTAGTGCAGCACAAGTTTTCACAATAACAAATGGTTTAAGTTCAGAGGGGTTATTGTATAAAAACAACTCATATTCACCAAGAAATTCATCTGCTCAGCATAGCATATAGACGATTTTTAGCCAAAACTATATAACTTCACATCAATTTATGTTTGATATTGTGGACATGAATCCCCAATTACTTGCATTAGAAAACCTTTTGAGGGCATCTACAACCAAACAAATGGTTTCCATACCCATCACCAAAGACAAAACGGAAAGCATTTAAACTCACAATTACCGAATAAGTGTCCATTCACTAACAATGTTAACGTAGCAATCACTAATTATAAAATGCACCATTCAACATATACAATCGAAGTACACTGCAACAACTGACTCATTATGATGTTGACCCCATCCAATTTGACATAACTTGCATTCAATTATTTAAATACAGACGGTACAACAATAACATCATGGAAACAAAATTTTGTATAAAATAGCTTCTTATTAAGATGTACCAAGTACCAACCACAGCTATACCAATTTACAATGTTAATAAAATGTTCCTACCTGATGTCACAAGACACAAGGTCTATTCAAAGTTCAAACTACAGTTTATGTTGTTTAAAAAATAAACTAATCTGCATTTCAAGCAACAGCACAATGTAATCCCTAGTGGAGCTTGTAATAAATGCCGATTGAAATAATGAATGTTGGGAGAATCTACTGCACAAATAATACAAAGCACCTAAAAGAAATTCATTTCTAAACATATTTTGTAAACTAAAAACCTAAAAAACATCTATCAGTTAATCAATTGGCCCATGTATGTTGTGGCTTTTTAGTTCATAAAATACATCTACCTTGTTCAAAGGATGATGTGGGGTTCTCAAACAGTTGCCATAAAATGATAAGAAACTATGTAGCAGACCCGAAAGAACATAAATGAGCATATATTGTATATGAATCAATTACCTTTAGTCGGTGTTCTCGCAGGGGGCAATTCTTGTACAGATCCAGGAGAAGTACGAGCTGGTTGGTAACCAAATGCCTGGGCATAGGTCTCATCAAATTCCTCATAAACTGCCCTTCTGTAAGAAATGACATTAGCCCTGTTCTTTATAAAATCAATGCCAGCATGCTCATTGCCTCTGGGTTCCAGAGCCAACTGCCTTATAAAATCAAGAGCCAAACTGGGCTTGAAACTGTCCCTAGCTTTCTCAATTGCATCAATTGAGTATACAGCTCCAGGCTCATAATCGGCCACATCAACAGCAAAATACCCTTTGACACCAGTCTCCCTGAAATTCTGCTTACTCCTGCACATACAGGACAAACCAAGTGCACTCCTCCTACTAACCTCATCCATTGCCTCCTCCACAGCCTTGACAAAAGTTTTAGAGTTAGTCTGGCGAGACTTCTCTGCAAAATCAGAATCAAACGGTACAAGTTCTGAAGGATCAAACCATCCATAACTACTATCTCCAAAGAAGGCAACCAACAAAAGACCCTCCCTTTTTGATCTTCGCACTGAAGGGGTTGCAAATTCTTCACTGTACACGTGACCAGGCCACCAAGGGTGGGATTTCACTTTTCCCCAAACCATATCCCCCACTTGAAAACCATGACCAGGTGATACCTCCATCGATGGCTTAACCACAGTTGACGCATTCCCATTGGCAGCAAAATCATCAAACATCGAAAGCATAGAATCATATACAGGTGATACTGATTCTTTTGATTTTGACTCTTTACTCTGTTTCCCTTTCTGCTGCTCACTTTTCACATCCTTTACACTACCATGGTTCCTATCGCTAAACACCTTGTCATGAGATTCAAGAACACCAAATTTGTTCGAATCCCCATCTGTCCTATTATTTACATCACTAACATTTCTTTCAGCTGATACACTGTCCATGCTACCCTCGGCAACAGACCCACCTACACTTTCAACACCCTGCACAACTGTAGAGTTATCGGAGGGGACGATTGATTGTACAGGTACAGAATCTACTATATTTCCTGAGCTACTACCATCAACAAAAGATTCTGATTCTACCCTAGGGTTTGTGCTATCTCCTCCTAATTCAAATTCGCTGTTCATCATCACGCGCACAAAGAACAAGCCCTAAAAAATTGAAATTGACGGAAAATACAAATCGACAAGGGGTTGGATCCGTAGAAACATACCTTTCGCTGAAGAGATAATTATGGCAGATGAGTAACAAAAGGGGGGATGTGTGTGTGGTTATCGAAAGTTCGAAAGTCGAAACCCTAAGAGGGATTTTCACGAGGTTCGGCGACGCAAGGCGGTTTTATGTATATACTGATAATGGCATTTTTAGAGTAATTTACAAATTTGGTCCTTCAACTTATACTCTATCAGCACGTTTAGTCCACCAGCTTTGTTCTTTCATTCATAAGTATAAACATTCATTATTTCATGACAATTAAGTCCATTAACTTAACACCATTACATGTGCACCGTTAGAAACAGCATGTGCAGGGCACATGTAGTTTTGCCAACTATATTCATCTTCAACTTATAATAATGTTGTACAAAATGCAATAAATTGCTACGGGTTTTGAAATTTCTTTAATTTGATCACTAAAATTCACCCCAGAATGTGATCTCATAGTTCTTGGTCTATGAAAATGTGTTGAAGGTTATTATTAGAAATCATTCATTTCCAAAAAAGAGTATGTTTTGGAATTTCTTTAATTGATCACTAAATTTAAGGTTGTTACTAGAAATCGTTCATTTCCAAAAATCATTAAAAAAAATCTATTACAACGGCACTAATGTATTTTATTTTTGGGATAAGTACATAAAACCCAACGGAATTTAGTGTTTGGAACAAGGTTGTAAAACTCGCTAGGCGGTACTCGGGCGGTCGACCCCCTTGTAGCGAGTACTCGGCCTAGGAGGGGAGTACTCAGGGAGTACTCGGATTGGAATTTTTTATATATAAATTTTAAAATTATATATATAGCATGTTGATAAATCATAAATAACCAAATATAAAGATAATTGTTCATAGTACCCAAAATATATGTTTAAAAAGGGCTAATATAGAGGACGAAAACTGTAACAAAATTGTAATAGACTAATATCTGATTTTAAACATAAAGGACCAAAAATGTAATAGACTCATTTGCTTCTTGTTAAAAACATAGAGGACCAAAACTGTAATAGACTAAAACCTAGTTTTAATAACAAAAACCTAGTTTTAACCCCGTCAGCCGCAATCGCTCAGCTTCACCCTCACGTCGTCGTCAAGCCCGTCAGCCATCGCCATTGCTCAGCCTCCCTTCACCAACGTCCGCCTTGGACCGACTAGGCCGAGTAATAGCCGAGTAGGCCGAGTAACACCGAGGACCGAGGAAAATGGCCGATTAGTGATAAAGCGTCTCGGTTTCCTTCCGAGGTCCGAGTAATCGCCGAGTACTCGGCCGCCTAGGCCGAGTTTTACAACACTGGTTTGGAATGATTAATTCCTTGAATAATTTTTTGAAATAAATAAACCATTAGACTTTTCAAAAGAGGTTAAATAAATCCTTATAATTTTATAAACTTGTTAAATAAGTCCTTTTTGTAACATGCAACCTGAATAGAAAGTAAATACATAAATTAAAAAAACCTAAACTTAACGTCGCCTAATCTAAGTTCTCCCAAAACACGCAACTCACACGCACCGCTATCAGTGGCAGTCACCACCAGCCGGCGAACAAGCAGATGGCGACTACCAGGTTTAATTTTTTGAGTTTTTAGGTTCGATTTTTGAGCTTACAAAAGCCATAGCTTTCAAACATGAACTCCAAATGCTCCATCTTCGAGCAACATTCTACGAGTCGATGAATGACTACGCCTTAGCCCTCCGAATCAAGATGGCATGAAATATGACCGTCAAAATGTTGTAAGTTGTAAAATCAATTGTTTCTTCTTAGATTCTTGAATGATACAAAGCTTCTTTATTCCTTTTGAGATCTTAAAAATTGAGGTAATTGTTGTGTTAGATATAAGTATATTGTATCCGAGATTACAATATTGAAGATGAGAAAGTCAAAGCTTGAAGTCAACAAAGTCAACATTGTGTGTCAACAAAGTCAACATGAGCTTAATTGTATCTTACTCTTTGTATAGAGTAGGAGTATAAATACTCTTTGTTATTGTACTTTCATGGTAACACTTAGTAGATTTGTCATTTCCATATCTTGAGATCTAGAGAGTATGTAAAGAGAGAAATATCAATATACATGAGATTTGATGATTCATTGATTGTGTTCTTGATATTATTGATTAGATTCATTGTTATTTGATAAATCTGGAATTAACAATTGGTATCAGAGCAGGAATCAAGAGATTTGATGAAGAATTTTGGTTTTTTGAAGTTTTTCAAGAAAATTCTTGAATTGGTTGATTTTGGAAGATTTTATGGTTGGATTTGATCGAATTTAGGCTAATTAGATTCGATTTTGATAGGGGAACATTCGACTAAAAGGGATTAGGAATTGGATTTGATTCAGATAGGATTTAGATTGAAAATTCGAAGTTTATGGGTTTTTGAAAAAGTTCACTATTTGTGAATTAAAGTTGGGTGTAGTGGATGTTTTAGAGTTAGTGATTTGAAGAAAAAGTGTTCAGAAAGTGATTTCGAGCAACCCTACAAAGTTTCAACTCAATCAGAGTTGATTTGGATAGGTTTAGGTCGATTTTTGGCATTTTCGGACTTAAGAATATCTATCAGATTCATAGCCTTCAAATGGTGTTCTTGACCCTAGGATGAAGCTATCTTCATAGTCTTCGGATAGACAAAACTCAAAGCCTTCGGATTGGCAAAATTCATAGCCTTCGAACATGTATCATCCGAGCCCTCGATAACACTTCGAGTGAATAGTAACCTTTGGACATAGTATTATCCGAAGCTATCCGAGCCTCACATAGAGTCATCCGAGCCTAACTGACCCTCCAACAAGCCTTATCCAAGCCTTACACAATATTAAAATATTTGTGACAACAATATTAAAAAAAA
Organism: Silybum marianum; assembly: GCA_036898165.1. Classification (NCBI taxonomy): domain Eukaryota; kingdom Viridiplantae; phylum Streptophyta; class Magnoliopsida; order Asterales; family Asteraceae; genus Silybum; species Silybum marianum. Next base: position 15,161,992 of record CM072528.1, read on the forward strand.
TTAATAGAACCCCTAAATATAGTCCCTAGGTGAAAATATCAAAAACAAATATATGACGCTCTGTGAAGCTTCAATACGAGATAGAATACGAATATAGACTTCTAAATTGATCAGAATATAAAGATGCTAGGCTATGTAACATGAGTTTTGGTATTTATAGTGGATATTAACCAGGCCCACAAGCCCACATGTCAAAAGAAAATGTCAATTCGTATAGAAATTAGAACCTGAGTTTTGGTATTTACAGTAATCCTCGGACAAGCTTTATCCGAGCCTTCGTATATCATTTTCATCCGAGCTTCGCACGAGCCTAACCCTCAGATACTTACATTAAAAAAATGAAAATTTCCATTTTTGCCCATTGAAATTTTGACTTTTTGGGTTATATTTCCGATTTTATCTTCAAAAATATCTTTCAATGTTTGGAAATTTTTTTCGGGGTTTGACTTTTACAGTTGACCTTTTCCCGAGAGTTGACTTTGATTTTTCAAGTTTATTTTTCCGCATTTACTTGATTGTCAAAGTTTTTCGAATGTTCTGCAAATCATTTGATTTACATATCTGATAACGATGTCTTCTATTGATTTGAATTCTCAGGTGTCTTCTCTACAAGCACAGGTTGCAAGCCAAAAGAAAGAGATCTATAAGCTCAAATGCGACTGTATTTTAAATAATGAGTTAATTAAGGATTTGAGAAGTGATTGCAATAAATTGAAGGCGACAAATGCTCAACTCCTTGAAGGTTATCTCCAACTAGTAACAGTTATCATGATTATAGTCTAAATAGGAATTTTGAGATGATAAAGAAAAATGTTGATCTTCAAATAAGGATTACTAATTTAGAGCATGATAAATGGATTTATTCTGAATATGGGATTATAAAGAAAGATGAGTATAAATCTGATTTAGAAGAGCAATTTGAGAAAGAGAAAAAGGTTTTTATAGATATAAAAATCAAATTGGAGACTGAAAAGAGAAGTCTTGAGAGTAAACTTAAATCTTGTGAGCTAACAAATATGAAGCTTTCAAAATAAATTGCTGATTTTGAACAGGTACTTGTCATTCAACGAAGTAAGTTTGAAGCTAAAAGACAGAAGTCTGATAAGAAGTGTGAACAGTGTTGTGAGCTAACAAAGTAGATTTATGTAACACCCTAAAATTTAGAGCAACTTTAAACCGAAAGGTAAATGCGGAAATAAATAAAATCATCCAATAAATGGGAAATGAGCATGGGAGTTTACAACATAAGACGATTTCTAAAACAACAACCTATTAATCTACATAAACAGTAACATAGATTATGTTCGGATGTTGCTAATATCTCCAAATTAACGATTCTAATATCTCCAATAATTATACTCTAAAGTGTATTTCCCAAAAAGAGTGCCTTCACCGGCACGCCACTCCGCTCCTCTCTAAGAAGCCCCACTTAATTAAACGATCACCAACTAAACAACATTTAAGATCAAGTGTTAGGCTTACGCCTAGTGAGAACAAACAGTTAAATGGATAAAGCAGTAGAATATTTTAAACAAGATACGGTATACTTTATCCTATTTAACTTGACTTGAAAGCTTACTCTTGGTGAGCAAGGATCTTTTAAAAACAATCGGGGAAGATCCGACATTACCATTAGTCGTGACGGAACACAAAGTAGGCCACGAACCAATGTTATGGAGCGGCACATAAAAGTCTGGTAGCCATTGACATCAACCACAATACAGTCTTTAGTCATTTGTACACATAAGCTCGAGCCTCAAGAATTGCACGCTAAACCACAATGCATATTCCGAGAGAGTGAAATGATAGATTGGAAATTACACAATTTATGACAATGCCTTTTTCCTTTAAAAGAGGGTTCATCCTATCCTTCACAACATTAAAATACCGACTCTTATGCCTATGGATCCATAACACACTAGTCTAATAATCAACTACATCAAACGAGACGTATTGATAGTGTTCCAAACACTGAAAACCTTTATATAAATATTTCCCTTTTGAAATACACATTTTACCGAAAATTAGGTCAAACCATTTTAGTATCAAAATCCAAGATTTACCCATCATAGAACCTTTCCAAGTATTATAAATCATTTATGATACTCATTTCATCATCTATATCAAAATGCCCAAATTTCTCATTTTGACCTAAAACTTCCAAACTTAACCCAAATACATAATACTTGAAATCGTAATCAGTAAATACAACATTTATAACAAGTATTTGAGTTTATAAAGTTTGGATTTGAACTCACGTAGCTAAGGTGAGGAAAACCCTAGAAAATCTCCTAAAACGATGAAGAGGATGAAGTAGGTGAAGAACACTTGAATCTTGAAGCCCCAAACCGAAATCCCTAGGCTTGATGCTCAATAAATGCTCCCAAGATGATAGAAGTAGTGATTTAATGCACCAACACCGTAATAAATGAGGAGAGGGTTTTCTCTGGGTGAAAATCGTGTACCGAGTATTGTCCTTTGGGAAAATAGGCTGAAACCCGCTTAAAAGACTCATCAACATCAGAAAGCAGTCCGGCCCACCTTTCATATAACACCCTAAAAAAAATCAAAGATTTAAAACTTCGTCGTTACTTAACAATGAAAATAAATACAACCTTGAACGACAATACATAATAATATTACTTCCAAACAGAAGATAACACCCATATAGGTTTACAACCCTGATAATTCACTTACGATATACTAAAAACAACTTAAAGATATGCAAATAAACAAATGGTAACAACTAGACTCTTCTAGACATGACCTTTCCCCTTGTCAATCCCCGCCGAACTTGCTCATGCGATACATTACTTAGATAAGCTACATAGCTTAGTGAGACCACATATAACAACAACCTCAGCAATAAATATTTATATCAATAACATACCATATTTAGCAATATTAAGCATACATAACAATTGATAACATCATAAGCTCACTTTAATAATTGATAACAGTTAAATACGAAATCGCCTTATTCTCACTAACCCAACGGTCTTTACTCACTTTTGACACGGCGCAGCCGGTCCTCACTTTTGGGCTATCGCCCATTAGGCACTTTCGTCCCTGGCACACACCGCCAATATGCATAAGCATTCTCTCCGTCACATATACTAAATATAACTAACAATTAATTAAGCTCACACAGATAAGCATAACTCACGATTTCAGAGTACAAATCATGCATGTACATCAAACTAAAAAGGGGTTTGTGGAACTCACCTTGATTAGTAAGCGGTGTAGTGTCACTCGTAATCCGGCCTATACGAATCATAACCATTCGTAAGCATTACTATATTGTTCTTCTATAATTAAAAGTTTATTCGGGTCTTTTATTTGGCACTGTCTTACTGCTGGTGCAGACCTTCTTAGGTTACTTCTAATGGCTATGAGCCACACACTTATACTTGGACTTGTTTTTTGTCTCACAATAACACACAGTAGCTTCTTTTGATGATGGCTATGGCTACACTATACATACACGCATGCATGAGGCTAGGCATAAATCCACATAATATGTTTTACATATATATATGTATATATATATATATACATATTGGTGCTCTAAATAATAGATTTATATATATATACATACTGTTTGTTTAAACTCATTACCATCATAAACCACACACCAGCAACCACACTTTTCCATAAAACCAATGCATTTAAACTCCATAACTTGCCATGTGATCATATGTCATCATTATATATATATATATGTAACCCATTTACCTTTTTTTTGATGCACAACTCTCGAATCACACACAAATATTACTTATCACCTAAAATATGATTCTATAAAATATTGGAAATCAATTTCATGACAATTATGATTCACCATGGTCACTCTCTACAGAAGCAGACCCCCCTTTCCTCTCTACAGAAGCAGACCCCCCTTTCCTTGTGCGACGAACTAACCCTCAAACCCAATTTAAAACAATTTATTCTTCAATTAGATAACCTTAAGTGTAGTAAACATTATACGATCAGGATGACAATTATTCTTTACAAGAATTCTTACCTTGGTTGCAGAATTTGAACTTCAAACTCCTTCTCTATATTCTCTTTCTCTGTTGATTTGCTTCTCTCTCGTCCTTTGATAATCTGCCATTGGAAAAGTCCCCTCAATCTCTCCATTTATAATCGTCATCTAAACTGCTACCGCCCAAAAATCTCTCAACCGCAAACCCACGTTCCTCTCAGACGTGCTCTTAACAAGACTCTCCAGCAGTTTCCCCCTTTTGATCTGCTAACTTTATTTTTATTATTGTATTTTTTTTCTTTTAATAAAAAAGATGACTTGAGTCTTTATCCTTCAACCCCTTATTCTTTCAACGTATTCAAAGTTTAAACCCTCGGATTTCGGGTGTTACAACTCTCCCCCACTTATATGAATTTCGTCCTCGGAATTCATATCGTTTGAAACAACCGTGGATACTTTGATCTCATCTCAGCCTTGGGTGCCCAGGTCATCTCTAAACCCTTATGAAACCTCCATTGAAGTAGCACCAAAGGAATGCTCTTATTTCGCAGCCTCTTGACCTTTCGATCTAACACTTGTGTAGGCTCTTCTATGTAACTTAATTTATCATTTAAACGTACATCGCAGAGATCTATGACTACTGACTCATCGGCTAAGCATTTCTGGAGGTTTGACACATGAAAGGTTTCGTGAATTCCTTGCAATTTATCCGGTAAACTCAACTTATAAGCCACCTCACCAACCCTTGCTAATATCTCGAAAGGCCCAATGTACCCCAGGATCAATTTACCTCGTTTTCCAAACCTCACTATGCCCTTCCAGGTTGATACCTTCAACATTACCTTATCTCCAACTTGAAACTCCAATGGTCGTCTTCTCTTGTTAGCATAGCTCCGTTGTCGGTCTTGTGCCATCTTCAGTCTCTCTCTAATCTGTGTGAACTTATCTGTCGTTTGCTGAACTATTTCGGGTCCAGCTAGTTGCCTCTCACCAACATCGGCCCAACACACTGGAGTCCTACATTGTAAAACTCTAAATTTTTGATTATTTATTTGTCAAACGAATTAAGGTGGATGGTGTGTTTTTAATTTTTAGAATTCTAAATTTTGGTAGGATCTTTATTCTTGGTGGAAATTTATAAACATTTGTATTGATTTTAACTATTAAATTATTATTAATTATTATTATGGTATGGAATAATAATAATTATGGAAGTGATTCAAATTAAGGGCTTGAAATGTAATATCATCGATGAGAGGGGTGAGTTGTGACGTTCGGTGAAAGTTGATATGGAAGGGATTCATGACATTAATGATGGTTGCCATAATCTGAACCCTTCCATAAACCGGGGGAGAAACCGGGTTATTTAATGGAGGCTAAACCACCCCTTTGGGTTTCGATTCACCACACGGGAGAGAGAGAGAGAGAGAGAGAGAGAAAACGTTTTTAGTCGAGTCTCGGAGAAGAAAAGAAGGTACGTGTTAAACGGTGAAGGTTTCGACCCCGTTTCGGTGTCGGTTCATCGGGTTAAGGTATGTGACACTCTAAACTTGAATATGTACTTGTAGGGACGTTAGAATCTAATATTGTTGATTATAACTCCTCTCTGTGATTTGAATATGATTCCTCTGTATACTTAGTGAAAATTCCATTCATAAGCTTAAGTTCAAATTCAGCGATAGGATACGCTGATTGCAATCAGCGATCGCTGAAAATCAGGAACCTCAAGCTTATCCCTGAAGATCTGAAGAACAACAATCACACCACAAGAAAAGCTGAAGATAGAGATAATCAACTAGTGATTTGAAGGGTTCAATGATAGCAAAGATTATCTAAACCAAAGTGTGAAGTCTGTTAGGCCTCAGCAATACTATGAAAGTTAATCCTTGAAGTTTCAAGTTCAGCGATCAAGTGAAGCTTTTCAACAAGATTAATGTTGATCTTATTCTCGATGCACAAAAGTCAAAACCTTATACTATGTCAGAAAAGGACGTACGACATATCTTTTATGTCCCCATCAAATCTAATATGGTACTGTTCACACGCGGCCAAAAGCAAGGTTGCTTTTGAACAGAGGACAAGCTTCCAATGAAAGCTTGACACGTGGCATATACCTTTTGTCTTGCATTTGTTGCGATGGGTATAAATAGATGAAGATCTCTTCTTCATCTTTATGCATGCTACTTTCTATTTTCCTAAATCCTCTGCCTTCTTTTATTTCTCATTTCCTTGTGCATCAAACTGTGTGATCTCTTAGTTACAATAGAATAGGTTTAATTACTTGTTCTAATTCCGCTTGTAACAGTAAATTTGTTTATTTAATATAAACTCATTTAAAAATAAAAAATTTGTGTGTTTGTATTCACTCCCCCCCCCCCGCATTCTACAAACTGTTTCTATATCCTTGAACTCTTGTAGACTCCTTTGGGACCAACAAGTGGTATCAAAGCAGTGTTTCTTGCTTACTAATCTTTAAAATACTTGTTTCTTAAGCTATTATAAAATGACTAATACTAATACAAACTACATTGATAATGGATCTTTAGCTAAACCTCATAGGTTTAGCCGTGATAACTTTCCATTATGGAAGGAAAGAATGACTATTCCTAGAAGGGTCAGATCCTAAGATCCCCTACTATATAGATAATGGACCATTCATTCCTACAGCCCTGGTCCTTGGTGTTCCCGCCACTACAACACTCCAGCCATCGCTAAAAGGAGAATTGTCAAACCTCCAGATCGATGGACTGAAGATGAGAAAAAGGAAGTAGCTATAGATTCTAAAGCTAGATCCATAATAGCGATGTCTTTACCAGATGAAGTCTATCATTCTGTGATGAAGATGAGAACATCTAAAGCCATGTGGGATACTCTATGTATTCAATATGAAGGAACTGATGAAGTTCAAATCACTAGATGTATAAATTTAGTAAGACAATATGAAAGCTTTATGCATCTAAAAGGTGAAACCCTTTCTCAAGTTCACCAACGATTTAACTGTCTCTTGATTGACATGAAAACTATCAACAGAGAATATTCTAATGCTGAAATTCTGACAAAATTCATGGAGGCACTACCTGAACAATGGGGAGTGTACACTACATGTCTAAAATTGTCAAAGAATCTTGAAACACACTCTCTAAGTGCATTATATGGAATGCTCCTAAATAAAGAGCAATCTCAAGCTTTAAGGAAAAACCTCATAAATGATATCAAGAGTTCCAAAAGTACTTCTTTGGCATTAGTGACTTCTGAGGCTGATCCTTCAAAACAAGTTTCTTCCTCTATTATCTCTATCACTGAATTAAATCAAACTAATTCAGAAGAGCTCACTGATGCTGACATCTTTGAGTTTGATAAGTCTCTCACTCTTCTCACAAATAATTTTAGAAGATTTGCTAGAAAGAGTAACTTTCGAAAAACTTCAGCTATCGCTGACTCTGACAAGTCAAAGACTCTTTCCGCTGAAAAAGCATATGCTATATGCTATAACTGTCAGCGAAAGGGTCACTTTGCGAGTGAGTGCAGATCTAAGAAAGTAGCTGCTCCCTAAACCTCTCAGAACTCTGACAAAAAGGAGAAATATTCTAAGCTAAAACATAAGTACAGATATCTGAAAAAGAACCAGCAAAAACGCAAAGGTCTAGTTGTTGAGGAAGTTGATTGGGATCATGAAGATGATTGGACCAAAACCTCTGACGAATCAAGTTCTGATGAAAAAGTTTTTAAAAGATTCTCTCTCCCTCTCCCTCTCTCTCTCTCTCTATATATATATATACACACACACATATATATATATATATACACACACACATATATATATATATAGGGGGCCTTATTTTGAGAACCACAATTATTTTGAGAACTTGAGAACCATTTTCAGCCACTAATTAATATTAAATTAGGATTTTTTTTTTAGTTTTGGTATTTTTTTAATTAAAAAATGCAATAAAGGGCATTATGGGTATCTATAAATCTTCTCTCTCCTCTCCTTCTTCGTCGCCAAACACTCAATTTTGTGAACACGGTTGTTGGTCCGCGGCTATCGCCATATCTATGGTGGCAGGAAGATATCGCCAGATCTATAGTGGTGGTTGTTGTCGTTGATTTGAAGACGTTTTGGGGCCAAAAAGAGAGCATAGGCATAGGGGTGAGCATTTGGACCGATCCGACCTGAACCGGCACCGAACCGGTTTGAAACCGGAACCGGAAATGCCATATTATTAGAACCGATAACCGGACCGTATAGGCAAAACCGGTGCCGGTACCGGTGCCGGTACCGGTTCCGGTCCCGGTTTTCTGGTAAAAACCCCAGTTGGAACCGCTTTATATTAAAACCTATTATTTTAATTATGAATTAACAATACACAAATGGACAACCTTAAAATTTAGTTCTTAAAAACATAAATCACTTTAAATCTTTCAATTTATACATAAATATTATATGGCTAATGTTTTTTATAATTTTTTACTCTAGATCAACACGTTTAAAATCTATATCTATATATATATATATAGGGGAAAGATCATACGAGAACCACCGGTCTTTAAAGAAACAAAGACCGTGGGACCCACATCATATGTGATCCACAATTGTCCCTTTGTTCCTTTAGAAATACAAAGTTCTCCTTTGAACCTTTATATATATATATATGGGAGGGATCATACGAGAACCACCCCTCTTTAAAGGAAAAAATGGGACACATTGCGGACCACATAATATTAAATCATTTCTGATTTAATATTAAATCATTTCTAATTTAATATTAAATCAGAAATGATTTAATATTATGTGGGACCGACATCATATGTGGTCCACAATGTGTCCCTTTGTTCCCTTAAAAATCAAAAGTTCTCATTTGAACCACCCTCTATATATATATATATATGAGTTATTTGATCAACAAACTTCAAAATTCATACTTTTATTACCCCTTCCTTTGCATCGTGTCTACAATAAAATTGAAATCTTGATTTACATTAAAGAACTTAATTGATTGTTGTCTTTGTATAATGGCGTAAGACAATTGTCACATTAATGATTAATAAATGAACGATAGGTTATTTATATGGTTATGTTACAAAAGATATGTTTGTTAAATTTTGAAAGGTTATTTTGAGATATTAGAAAACATAATAAATTAATTAAATTAGGATTAGATACTCATTTAAAATTGCGGGTCGGTTCCGGTTAATTACCCGAAAAATTGGCACCGAACCCGGTTTGGAACCGGAACCGAATATGGAGGATTTGAAGAACCGAAAACCGGACCGGTTGGACTATACCGGTCCCGGTCCGGGCCAGTTCTTGTGGGTCAAATGCTCACCCCTACATAGCCATTTGATTTATCTTACGCATTTTCCATCAAGACAAGTCGACAGTGAGGAGCAAAAAATGGCAGCCATGAGCCGGTGATGGTTAGCCTGCGTTGTTTGTCATTGCCACATTATATGATCGCCGGATTTGTTGGAGTGCTCGACGGAAATAAAAAATTGCGTTGTGGTGGATTCTCTGAACTTGAATGGAAGATGGAAAATTTAGGGTTTCTTTGAAGAGAGAGAGAGAGAGAGAGAGAGAGAGAGAGGTTTTAGAAAATCCCGTGAAATATGGAAAGGTAGGCAAGGAAGGAAATAGATAAATAAATAAATAAATAATTATTAGTTGTCATTTATTTTAAAAATGACATAATTACCCTTTTATGTTATTTAATAAATAAATTTAATTAATTTAAATGAGTAGACAAGGTTGGTTCTCAAGTTCTCATAAAAGATGAGGTTCTCAAAAGATTAGACCCCTATATATATAGGGTTGTTATCCGTTGCAAACTATTTGATTTTGCAAACTTTGCAAACTGACCTGGACCAATAAAAATAAGCCATGTGGATACTATTTTATTAGTTTTATTTAATAGTTTATTAATTCATTGAGGGTATTATCGTCATTTTACAATTTAATCAATTTTAATTATTATTTAATTAAATTGTTATATATAGTAATAATTAATTTATATGGAATTAATATTTATTAATTTCCTACCGATGAATACACTTTCTGAAAACTTCATCTTCTCCGGCGAGTTTTCCAGCAAGTTTCGGCATTCATGAATACTAATTCGCCGTTCATGAATATTAATTCGTCATTCGTGAATACACTTCCACCATTAATGAATACACTTTCGCCATTCATGAATACACTTTCGCCATTCGTGAATACTAATTCGCATTTCGTGAATACAAATTTCGCTATTCGTGAATACAAATTCACCATTCGCCTACCACCATCTCACCTTTTCCGTCTCTGTTTACCAGCAACCATCGCCAGCCATCGCCACCGCGATCATCTCCGGAAATTGTATCTTTTCCGGCAACAAACAACAATGTTGTCGACCGACAACCAAGGATCCTTCCTCAACCGGATCAGCATCCGGCGAAAACCAAGTCGTTTACAAACACAAAATCGAGACCTCGAACAATTCCAGAAACACGTAGCCGACCGTCCTTCCGAACTCCTCCCACTGTTATCCCACGCCAATGAAGCCGCTGCCTTCGATCCACCGAAAAACAATTGAAATGTGTTGTATATAGTAATAAAACATATTTCATTTGTTTTCCGACGACCTCGTTATCTGATATGATGTTCATGAAACACATTTCAGTTGTTTTCCGGTGACCACATTTAAAAAAAAAAGCAATACAAGAGCACATTCGTGCCAACGAAACGAACTCGTTTGCGTGAAGCAAACTTCCAAACAAAAAACAACAACAAAAAACAACAACAAAAAAGTAAGCGAATGAGTATAATCTAAATCTATTGAGGAGGAGCTCTGACATATGTTGTGCGAAGGTTTGCTTTCATGCTGACGTTGCCGTCCACGATGCCTCAAAAGGGGTACATTTTGTATATTGTACGAGATAACTAAAATCAATCATTCTGGAGGAAGGCACGTTTATCACAAAATAACCAACCTTTTCAAATCTGACATAAAATAACCATGGATTTTGCAATATAGCTTTGTGATTTCCTTTTTTTTTGCAAGATGCACTTCTTTAGCTCAGTGACTGATCCATAAAATATTGTCATTGAAAGCATAATATAAAATAAAATAATTGATATGCAATACTCGATTTTAAAAAGTTGCAGTATATCTATTATAAAAAAACTACGTTTTATTGCTTATGACATGCAACTTAATTGAAAAATACACCAGATGATTTTATCTAGTAACAAGACATGTCCCCGGTTCAATCTAGACCCTGATAGCTTAACGAACCAGAAAATACCCCCTCATACAGGGGCAGAACACGATGGTAGCCTTTGGAGGCCATGGCCGCCCCACTTTTTTTGCTTAAATAACATATGTTAAGGGAGCTTAGTTGGTTATCGACCTCTGGCCCTTGTCTATTTTTACATTTCTATTACTTTTTATGATTTTCTATTAAATTAGTTTTCACTTTTTTTTTCTTCTTATCTATTATATATTAAATTAGTTTTTTCATCCCATCTAATATATATTTAAATTAGTTTTTTCTTCCCATCTAATACATATTAAATGTTAATTGCTAATCTAAATTAAAACAATATAAAATTTGTTTAAGCTAATATATGAGGTTATATTACTAATCTAAAAGTTTTCTTTAGTAATTTATAATAGTCCAAAAATATAATAAATAAATCACTATAATAAAAGTGAGTTTTGGATCCCACCAATTTCTAAGGTTCTTAACGTATTTTACAAGACCAGAAAATAAAATGTTCTATTTAAAAGCGCAATAAATTTCTAGACCAGTCAAAAATGTTTTATGAATTTATATTTTTATATGACATTTTTTCAATCCAATAAAATTGTAAAGTCATGCTTTGTATTAAAAGTTTCTTGAAAAATTTGTTAAGACGTGCAAAAATGTCATATAAACTTATTACAATGTCTTTAGATATAATGCATTTATTTTTTTGATCTTATAAATTAAATCTTATAAAATGGTCTATTAGGATGCTTACTTTTTATTTTTTGCTTGATATAAAGCCGATTTTGTTATAATGTATATTACTATTTATCGGTTAATAGATTGAAGGTTCTATGTTGTAGTTTATACTAACCAACCTTTTTTTCTAAAATTTAGAGCATCTCCAACAACTTTCCGAAAATTTCTCCAAAATGGAGAACCAAAAGTTAAAATCTCTAAAAATATTTGCATTCATCTGCAACAGATTCTCCATTTCGGAGAAGTAAACATTGACTATAATATTAAAATATTTCCTTCAAACCATTAAAATATTATTTCTCTCTCCAAATATTTTGTTTTAAAAATTTTCTATTGGTGGTCCACTTTGTAATCATTTTTAGGGCGATCTCCATATTTTAGATAAAAAAAATGTTATCTCTTCTACTTTCTTCATTTTTGAGATGGTTTTAAGGAATCTGTTGGAGCACATATTGGCTCTATATGTTATGGTTTGAAACCTGGGACTATTAGGGTTCTTAATATAAGCACTCGCTGCTTAAAGGTCTTGCTCAGGTTAGTTCTTATTTTTTTAAACAGGTTTGGGGTTCTTAATTTGTTTGTTGTCCATTAAGTCTTATATGAATAAAGTTGTCAGTGTGGATTAATCTGTTTGTATAGATTGACAATTGTTTTTGTTTGGATTGTTTTTTTCTTTTTTTCCCTTAAAAGAGAGGCAAGTTTGGAAAAAAGCTTGGCTTTCTGCATAAAGCTCTCCCCCTGAATAAGTCACTTTCTATATAATTAAGCCATTACCAAACAGTCATGTATGGCTGGACGAATAAGCTGTGAGTTCGACTGTTTGGTTGGTTTTCCATTAATTATTGTATGGATATAGTTGACTTACAAGTTACAACTATATCTGGCTATTGATCACCAGTCAATGTAGATAGATTATCCGTTGCACTTGCACTTTGGTGTCCTCGGACTTGCAAGTTACAACTATATCTGGCTATTTTTACGTTTTCTTGATGGAGCATTATGGTCTTACCCTACATGTGTCAGGTTCAACTCAAGGGAAAACCTCAAAAAAAATGAAAAACCATGATAATTGTTCATTTGGACGGGGTATGCACATGTGCATACAAGTAATTTGTTTGATATGCACATGTACATAACATTCACACGTGCATAAAAACCAACAAACAACTTTAACTACTTTGTGCATACCCGGTTACGAGAGTGTTCCTCAGTTTTTCATTTTTTGGGGGTTTTCCCGGTCCGTACATAACTGTTATTCCCTTTCGCAATACAAAAGATAGTGGTTCTGATTGTGATCTTTTAAGTGAAACTAAATTGTTCTTGAACGAATGTGAAGGGTAATTCCAATTTCTAAAATATGGAATCTTTTTTGTCGCCTGTTTGTTTCAAATGATAGAGAGAAGGTCACATTATCTTATTCATATAAAAAAATTATCTTTCTTTCTCAGAGGGTTACAGATATGGCTTTCTTTGCAGAGGATGTTCACCTTTTAGCCAGGTTCTATTTTCTTTTTTTGTTTCTGGTTTATATTAAGATGCTTGTATGCAGTGCAAGCATGGATGGACAAGTTTACGTGTGGAAGATTACAGAAGGTCTTGATGAGGATGATAAGCCACAAATAACGGGAAAGATAGTTATTGCCATCCAAATTATTGTTCATCCTCAAGTTTGTTGGCATTGCCATAAACAAGTAATGTTTCCCCAAGACTCATTGATTCTTTTTTACATTAGTGCTTTAGGGCGCGTTTGACATCCAAGATAGGACCGAACAAATAAAATGAGTTATTTATTCATTTTATATATTTTGATTAATTTATTAAGTTATAATAAAAGAAACAACAAAATATATCATTGTATGATCATTACGCTTCAACCGAGTTATTCTATTCCACCTCTTAGAAAGAAAACAACTTTCGGTGGTGAACACGATTAAAATGACACCAAAAAATATAAAGTTAACGTAGCTTCCAAATTTTATTTTATACCTTTTCTACATTATTAATATTTAATAAATTATATAAATAGAAACCGTATAAAAACGATATTTTGTTTCATATAAAAGTCCTGCCAAACTTGGGAACATTGGTTCCTCCTGTTCTATTTTGTTTTATGCCGTGTTCAGTGTATCTTTAGTGCTTTTATTCCTTCATTTATACTATATTTTTTGCTTTTATTCCTTCATTTATACTATATTTTTTGTTTGGCATAAAGATGGGAGTTTTCATGAATTGCAGGAAGTTCTTGTGGTTGGAATCGGAAACCGGATTCTTAGACTTGATACTACAAAAGTTGGTAGAGGGGAAGCATACTCTTAAGAGGAACCTCTGAAATGCTCTATTGATAAGTTGATTGATGGAATTCAAACCTCTTAAATGCTCTATTGATAAGTTGATTGATGGAATTCAAACCTCTGAAATGCTCTATTGATAAGTTGATTGATGGAATTCAAACCTCTGAAATGCTCTATTGATAAGTTGATTGATGGAATTCAATTTGTCGGTAAGCATGATGGTGAAGTGACGGATCTATCAATGTGCCAATGGATGACAACTCGTTTGGTTTCTGCTTCGGTAGATGAAACGGTTGAGTTGTTATCAATTTGTTTCCTTTTATCATAGACACTTTTACTAGACGTATAATATTATTGTACTGCTAAATAGCAATATGCTTCTTTGCCAAATTCATCTATTAAATTCATTAAGATCCTACATTTATATATATATATGTATACATATATGTGTAGGGTTAGGTTCAAATGTGAACTCAATTTTGGCTGTGAACGTGAGGACGAATCTCAGCCACACATCTTCGGTTATGGTGGACGTGATCACGGAGGATTGATGCGATTCATGGGAGGGTGGAGATTATTAAAGGAGGGGAATCAGGTCAAAGCCGCCTTTATTGACCGGATAAGTGGATGAGATTCGTTCTCACGTTCACAACCAAAAATGAGTTCACATTTGAACTTTCCTCTATATGTGTATATATATATATATCTATTTTTGTACTCTACTTTGATGAGCTATTGATTTAGGGGTTGTTTGTTTACCTCTTAACAGTTCCATTAAGAAGCAACCTCTGAATTGTTAAGAGGTGAATCCTGTTTGGCAAAAAAAGGTATACGTCTTAATGGTTCCAATACCATCTGAATGATTTTGTATCCTCCCATAACCATTCAGAGGCCCAATTTCATTATGAACAATTACCAAACAATTACATTTCATTTTGCACTATATCACAAGAGCCTCTTAATCATTCTGCACAAAACAATTCAGCACTCCAAACAACCCCTTACTTTAGTTAACATACCTTTTAGATAAAGGCAACTGTTTGGTTTGACTTGTGAATTTATAAAACCAAACCAAAACAAAAGAACTCGGTATGTCACTATGTCCCACTGGAATCTGGAGGGGTGAGATGTATGCAAATGTGACCTATGCTCAAAAGAATAGAGCGGTTGTTTCCATAAAGACTGGTTTTTTCTATTTTTATTATGATTTATCTTAGAGATGCAACAACTTTTGTGTTACAATGGACCGCAGTGGGTACCGTAGAGAGACTATTTTCTTGAAGAACCCTAGTTTGCGAAAAAATATTCTTTTTGTGAAAACGGTTTTTGCTTATATAAAGGGAAGTACTAAGAGTGATACATATATAATGGAATAATATTTACTATTATAGAGTGACTAGGGATTGAACAATATTTTTAGTCTTGTACTACCCCCTTTCCAGCCTCCCCTCATAGTCAACTTCTGGTTTTGGAAACTCAAATCTATTACTTTTGGAATTCAAAACCAAAACCAAATGAACCTAATATATAGTATATATCTGAAGTGGGTAGGGGTGAGAGTGGGGATTAATTTAGAATGATCAATGTATTTTAGTTTTGTAAACCCATAATCAAGTATATGCAGAACCAAAATAGAATAGATCATTTAACGCTCAAGAGTATGATTATCATGTCCTTCTTTTCTTCTTTTTAGATGGATGAAGTGTATTTTTTTGTGCCAAACAATATATATATATATACACATACACATCCAAGCATCTCCGGTGTCCAAGTTTGTTTTGAGCTCTACTTTTACTCTTCAAAACTTCTTTTTCTGGGTCGTTTATAACCCCCACAAGTTTTTTCCACAAAACCTTATCTCACAAACTCTTTTGCAAGTGGGGGGTCTTCAATTGGTTATATTATATATGCACACACACATATATATATATATATAGAGAGAGAGAGAGAGGTAGGTTCAATTACAAACTCAACAATTAGTACAAACCAATCTCAACCTGATTCGCTGAATATCTTGATTGTTTCCTAATATGAAACATTGATAATCATAAATAATGATCTGATAGTCTTTCATAAATATTAAAATCATAAAAAATAAACTCTCAATCATTTCTATAAATATCACAATTAATTGGCTTGTAAGTTGTAATGTTTGTAGTAATGGTTGTGTTTGTAAAACATCTTTCCTCTCTCTCTCTCTCTCTCTCTCTTTATATATATAAATATAAAGGGGTGGGTTCAAATGTGAACCTATCTTTGATTGTGAACATGAGGATGAATCACAACCATCCATTTTAGATCAGATCAAAAGATGAGGGATAAAATTCACGGTGGCATTTTTGTAAATAAGTGGAAAACTCAGGTCATGGCTTAAATAATAAATACAACCTGACGATTCAAATCAGAATCAAACATCATCATATTCCCCAAATTTCTTCATCATCTTCCCCATATTTGTTCAAATCAGAACCAAGCATCATCATCTTCCCCAAATTTCTTCATCATCTTCCCCATATTTCTTCATCATCTTCCCCAAAAGATATTTCACTTCCGCCTCCAAATTTCTTCATCATCTTTCCCAAAATAAATTTTCTGACAAGTTTGTTTTTGCTTTGTGTTCCTCCTTAGAATCACAGCTCTTTTCAGATCCAGATTCTTTTTCTTGATGAAGTATAAGAAGGTTATTCAAATGTTTTTTCCCTTTAATATGATCGTTCATAGAAAGCTTCTTTGAAACACATTTCCTTGAATTCTTTTTTTCAAAACCTTTGGTTCCATTGTAGGTTATATTCAGTCTCAATATAAGCTACAATTTTGGGTTTGTATACTTGTAGCTTATATTTAGACTGAATATATTCTATAAATAGGTGTTTGAATAATTGTAGCTTATATTTAGACTGAATATAAACTACAATTTGGGGTTTGTATACCTGTAGCTTATATTCAGACTGAATATAAGCTACAATTTGGGGTTAATAATTGTAGCTTATATTCAGTCTGAATATAAGCTACAATTTGGGGTTTGAATAATTGTAGCTTATATTCCGACTAAATATAAGTTACAATTTGGGGTTTGAATAATTGTAGCTTATATTCAGACTGAATATAAGCTACAATTTGGTGTTTGTATACCTGTAGCTTATATTCAGACTGAATATAAGCTACAATTTGGGGTTTGAATAATTTGTAGCTTATATTCAGACTGAATATAAGCTACAATTTGGGTTTGTATACTTGTAGATTATATTCAGACTGAATATAAGCTACAATTTGGGGTTTGAATAGTTGTAGCTTACATTAAGTCTGAATATAAGCTACAATTTGGGGTTTGAATAATTGTAGCTTATATTCAGACTGAATATAAGCTACAATTTGGAGTTTGTATACCTGTAGCTTATATTCAGACTGAATATAAGCTATAATTTGGGGTATGAATACCTGTAGCTTATATTGAGACTGAATATAAGCTACAATTTGGTGTTTGTATACCTGTAGCTTATATTCAAACTGAACATAAGCTACAATTGGGGTTTGAATAATTGTAGCTTATATTCAGTCTGAATATAAGCTACAATTTGGGTTTGTATACTTGTAGCTTATATTCAGATTGAATATAAGTTATAATTTGGGGTTTGAATAATTGTAGATTATATTCAGACTGAATATTAGCTACATTTTGGGGTTTGAATAATTGTAGCTTATATTCAGACTTAATATAAGCTAAAATTTGGTGTTTGTATACCTGTAGCTTATATTCAGACTGAATATAAGCTACAATTTGGGTTTGAATAATTGTAGCTTATATTCAGTCTGAATATAAGCTACAATTTGGGTTTGTATACTTGTAACTTATATTCAGACTGAATATAAGCTACAATTTGGGGTTTGAATAATTGTAGCTTATATTCAGACTGAATATAAACTACAATTTGGGATTTGAATAATTGTAGCTTATATTCAGTCGCTTATATTCAGACTGAATATAAGCTACAATTTGGGGTTTGTATACTTGTAGCTTATATTCAGTTTGAATATAAGCTACATTTTGGGGTTTGTATACATGTAGTTTATATTCAGACTGAATATAAGCTACAAGTATACAAACCCCAAAATGCAGTTTATATTCAGTCTGAATATAAACTACAATTTGGGGTTTGTATACTTGTAGCTTATATTCAGTCTGAATATAAGCTACATTTTGGGGTTTGTATACTTGTAGTTTATATTTTCAGACTGAATATAAGCTACAAGTATACAAACCCCAAATTGTAGTTTATATTCAGTCTCAATATAAGCTACAGTTATTCAAATCCCAAATTGTAGCTTATATTCAGTCTGAATATAAGCTACAAGTATACAAACCCTAAATTGTAGCTTATATTCAGACTGAATATAAGCTACAATTTGGGGTTTTTATACCTCTAGCTTATATTCAGACTGAATATAAGCTACAATTTGGGGTTAATAATTGTAGCTTATATTCAGTCTGAATATAAGCTACAATTTGGGGTTTGTATACTTGTAATATAAGCTACAATTTGGGGTTTGAATAATTGTAGCTTATATTCCGACTAAATATAAGTTACAATTTGGGGTTTGAATAATTGTAGCTTATATTCAGACTGAATATAAGCTACAATTTGGTGTTTGTATACCTGTAGCTTATATTCAGACTGAATATAAGCTACAATTTGGGGTTTGAATAATTTGTAGCTTATATTCAGACTGAATATAAGCTACACTTTGGGTTTGTATACTTGTAGATTATATTCAGACTGAATATAAGCTACAATTTGGGGTTTGAATAGTTGTAGCTTATATTAAGTCTGAATATAAGCTACAATTTGGGGTTTGAATAATTGTAGCTTATATTCAATTTGGAGTTTGTATACTTGTAGCTTATATTCAGACTGAATATAAGCTATAATTTGGGGTATGAATACCTGTACCTTATATTGAGCTTATATTCAATTTCGATTTTTTCTTTGTCTTACGATTTTGGATTTTGATTTCCAGATTCGAATGAGAACTGGAGATTTTTACTCAAAAATTTAATTCAGATAAAGACTTCCAGAATTACCCCTCAAGCCATGTTTAAAGATTAGCTTGAATATGGCTTAGATGAAGGGCTGAGATTCATCCTCATGTTCACAATCAAAGATAGGTTCACATTTGAACTTTCCTCTAAATATAAATATTAAAATATTATATATATATATATAGAGAGAGAGGTTATACCAAACATGTT
This sequence comes from Silybum marianum, assembly GCA_036898165.1. NCBI lineage: Eukaryota > Viridiplantae > Streptophyta > Magnoliopsida > Asterales > Asteraceae > Silybum > Silybum marianum. The sequence goes on from CM072528.1 coordinate 15,181,499, forward strand.
ATCTGTTATATTAGTCAATGAATTAGCAAACCTTGACAGGAATGGTATATTGTGTGTTTGTTATTTTAATTGGAAGAAAATATATAATCAGCTATATCCAACAGCCAGAGAATGTTCCATGTCTTGAATTTATTGAATATTTCTTATGACATTCGTTACTTCATTTAAGTTTTAGCATACAAGATTACAAGTGACATACATAATTATATAGATCAAGTATCTAGTTATCTACCATATGCTTATAATACGATCCATTGTTTAATAGTAATATTTAGATTCCATTCCGATAAACGGGTTTAAAAAATAATTCCACGAAATTTGGATTTTTTTTGTTGATTGTGTATGTTCTTTTATTTCTTGTGGTCGTTTCTTAAAATGTTATACTGATTTCTTTTGGCTGAACAGATTAAGATTTGGGAAGATCGCAAATCGTCACCAACTGCAGTATTGAGGCCGCACGATGGTCTTTCGGTCAACTCTGTTACGTTCTTGACTGCTCCTCATCGGCCATATCACATCATACTAATCACTGGGGTATGTGCTAAACCAATTATCTTGTTTGCATCTTCAATTTATTATATATGGCAAGAGAGAGATCGGAGGATTTTCACAAACAATAAAAAAAAGTGTGGAATAGATTGTCCCTTTTTTAAGTAATCTATCAACCTCATGGACACAATTTTCTTCGTTCATCTTAGGGTTTGTTTGTTAACAACTTAATGAATTTAACGGAATCCACAACTTATTCGGCCAGCTATACATGATTATTTGGTAAGCAAAGTATCTCTTTGAATCACTCAAAGTAAAATAAGATAAAAATGTTTTAAAAACTTGGTAATAAATTTGAATACAACAACATATATAAATATAAATATAAATATAAATAAAGACTAATATGATAACAACATATATAAATATAAATAAAGACTAATTAGGGGAGTTTACCTCATCAATTGGTAAGCAAAAGAAATGAATGTATTGTTTGTCCAAAAACCTTTTTATTTATGATCATAATGAACTTACCAACATTACCAAACAGATGAAAGAAAGACTAGCTAGGTTGATACCAAAATGACTGTTTATAAAGACAATTTGGTGTTTCAGTAATGTTGTAATCGAAACGAGCACAATGTCCAAGACATCAAACACAAGGTGTGACATTATAATTCACTTGATCATACCAAAACACAAGTTTGGTATGCACATGTGCAAAAAAATTGTCTAAGGGATTGATGGATGGACATCATATATAGATGGTAGCAAAGAAGCATGCCATAAGCTTCATTCTTTTAAAGCTTAGCCAATTCTCTGTTTTGAACATAACATTTTCATAATTCAAAAATCCTTTTTCTCAAAACAGGAAGTAAGTGGTCAAAAACAGCAACAAATCACTTCACTACCTGTGCATCAAATCTTTGATAAAAACAAGCTTAAATTGATCAAAAAACACAAGTAACTAAATATGCCATGATCCATAGATTTGGGCATAAAAACAGAACCTTGGTTATAGACATACTACTTACTAATACTATACATACAAACAGAAAACATATAGAGTTCCAAAAGTATATTGATAACCCTAACATCAGAGGTTGATTCATATAAAGTTCCAAAAAGCATATCATATCAATATCCAAAATACCAAAAAAAACATTGAGATAAACTTCAACACCTCTTAAACTTGTAGGTGAATGCCGGGTATATCTCATACGGCTTTTCCGCGTTTACAAGCGACCCTCTTCTTGGAGTGTATCCGGGGAAATCATCTTTTTTGAAAACAGCCAGCTCCTTGACTTCCAAGGAGTGGCTTAAAGTTATATCCTCCAAAAACCATTGGAGGTAGGCTTGACTTGATTTGTTTGTAACATGAATTTTCCCACCCTCACCATTGATCATACCAGCAGCATTTAAAAAGAAGGCATCCATGAGCATACGGTTCTCCCTACCAAACCAAACAAAACAAAAGGTAAGAAATTAAGTAAGTAAGTAAGTAAAAGAAAAGGTAACATTAACATATATATTAAAATTAAAATTAAAATGATTACATTAGCATGTCTTCTTTTGTTTCATGCCTCATCATTGTTGCAAAAGGGAAATTGAAAACTATACGATCAAATGGTATCTTTTCAAGTACTGGATGGCTCCTTATGTGAGCCACATCAAGGTTAGTGAGAACAAGGGCTCCCCTGTTTTTCACTTGTTTCATGTTAATCCCACCAGACTCATATTTCTTTTCAACCATAGCTGAAAACAGAAGAAAACAAACATCATCATCATAATGAAATGCAATACCAATGAAATTGTCATAAAAACACAAAAACATACCCTTGGAATCTTTGCTTGTTGCAATCATTTTTGGTGCATCTTTAAACACTTGAGCTAAACACCTACTAAATGAAAAGTCTCCTTCTCCCACCAGAAGGAGATTGTGATCTGGAGAGTAATCTTTGAGAAAATTACCCATTCTTTTCTTTTTCTTTTTCTTTTTCTTTGGAAGGACCAGTCACTTAAATATGTATATATATATATATATATACGATCATAATTCTTCTGCTCCATGGTTTCACTAATTTTCTACTAAAACAGGGAATGTATGGTTAATTCATTTGTTTCTACAAAATAGGAAAGAGAGCAGGCACGTTTTCTTCTTCTTCTTCTTGTTCTTCTTCTTCTTCTTCTTGTTCTTCTTCTTCTTCTTCTTCTTCTTCTTCTTCTTCTTCTTCTTCTTCTTCTTCTGTTTTTTATCATTCAATGAGCATCTTGTATTTCATAAAAATTGGGAGCAAATGCGAGAATTGAAGCACCAAAGGGAGAATTGGATTCGTAATAGAGATTATGTAAATCTATTTTTCTGTGTATCTTCTTCTTCTTCTTCTTCTTCTTCTCTGAAATTGGAGGCTGCAAAAGAGGATATTCGTTTCTACAAAAATAGAAAAGAGAGCAGGCACGTTCTATTCTTCTTCTCTGAAATTGGAGGCGGCAAAAGAAGCTCCGTAGGGGAAGAGGAAGGAAACGATTTATGTTTCCACAAAAATAGGAAAGAGGGTTTTCTGACATTGGAGGCGGTGGCAAAGGAGCACCTGGGGATGGGGATGGGGATGGGGATGGGGAAGGGGAAGGGGAAGGAGCACGGTCATCTTTTTCTTTCTTAGGCTAGGGAAGGATTATATATATATATAATACAGTACCTAATCCTTTTTATTTCTTTTCTTCTAGAAAATATAATATTATATTTATAAAATATAGTACATAGTTCTTTTTTTTTACTTCTACGAAATATAATATTATATATACATGTTTTATTTATAAATTTGTGAAACTAACTACATGGATAAAAATAATCAAATACACGATAATCATCTCATTTTAAATATAAAAGATTTAAAATGTAACTAAGATAATTATTGACTCCTTCTTCTTCTCCTTCTTCTCCTCCTTCTTCTTCTTCTTCTTCTCCTCCTTCTTCTCCTTCTCCTCCTTCTCCTTCTCCTTCTCCTTCTCCTTCTCCTTCTTCTCTTCCTTCTCCTCCTTCTTCTCCTTCTTCTTCTCCTCTGAAATTGGAGGTTGCAAAAGAGGATATTCGTTTCTACAAAAATAGAAAAGAGAGCAGGCACGTTCTTTTCTTCTTCTCTGAAATTGGAGGTGGCAAAAGAAGCTTCGTGGGGGAAGAGGAAGGAAACGATTTATGTTTCTACAAAAATAGGAAAGAGGGTTTTCTGACATTGGAGGCGGTGGCAAAGGAGCACCTAGGGATGGGGAAGGGGAAGGGGAAGGGGAAGGAGCACCATCATCTTTTTCATTCTTAGGCTAGGGGAAGGATTATATATATATATATATATATAATACAGTAGGCAATCCTTTTCTTTTTTTCTTTTCTTCTAGAAAATATAATATTATATTTATAAAATATAGTACATAATTCTTTTTTTTACTTCTACAAAATATAATATTATATATACATGTTTTATTTATAAATTTGTGAAACTAACTACACGGATAAAACTAATCAAATACATGATAATCAGGAAAAAAATCTGCTGTTACATGCTTCCATACACTAAACATATCCACCAATCAAAAGCTGACATGTCACTATTTATTTAAGAATTATCTAAATATTATTTTAATTAGTAACGGAGGTACAACCTCCGTTAACCTGACCTTCATTTAACCTTATCTCTTCCATTTATCAAGATTATTTAACATTATTATTTTTCACATATTTTATTAAATTCTTTCAATCCAATTATTTATCAAATTATTTTTACATATTTTATTAAATTATATTATATATTTCTAAATTCTTTTTTTCATCCGTTTTTTTTCCTTTATACAAATTTATTTTATATTTATAATTATAATTATCTTTTAAATGAGTTTTTAATATCCCATTTTTTTATCATTCTCATATATTTTTTATATTAATCTTAGTGTTAATTATTATAATCTTGTTTTAACAATACATTTTTATTGATTCATAATTATCTTCCAAAAGATCTATGCCTTCTCTATCTCACTTCTTAAATGAATTTTTTTTATTTCTCTCCTTAATCCATCATTTTTATCCTCGATTTCTCTTATTTTTCCTACTTTGTTTTCTCTTTGCTCATTTTTCTTGTAGAAGACAACATATCAAGTAAGTTTATATTAAATTATATGGAAAATCATGTGAACATATTGTAGAAATAACATCTAACTTTTTCCTTTTTATTTAAGATAATGAATATTGATACAAGTGGTGTGGAAGAACAATCCAACGATATGTTTAGGGAAGGCGAAGAACCTCCGGTCGATGATGCAGTGAAAATAAAACAAATTCATTCCAACATTTTTGATGAAGATATACCAAAGGTTAGTATGGAATTTGAATCCGAAGAACAAGCTTACACCTTCTATAATGTTTATGCTTATAAAGTTGGCTTTAGCACACGAAGGAGCAGAGTGCATAAAGACAACACAGACGGAAAAATAAAAAGTAGAATATTTTGTTGTTCATGCGAAGGATTTCGTGAAAAAGATAAACGATATGATAATGTGAAATGTCATCGTGCTGAAACAAGGTTTGGTTGTTTAGCAATGATGAAAATAAAACTTCATGAATGTGGAAAATATAAAGTAGTTGACTTCAAAGCAGAGCATACACATATGCTTGCAAGTCCCTACACGAGCCACTTACATAGGTCACAGAGAAAAATAACACACGCTCAAGCATCTGAAATTGTATTGGCTGAAAATTCTGGAATTGCTCCTAAAGCTAGTGTGGAACTAATGATTAGACGAGCCGGTGGACATTCAAATCTTGGATTTATTTTGGATGATTGCCGAAATTATTTGCGCACCAAAAGGACAATTCAAATGTGTGTAGGGGGTACAGGTGGTGTGCTTGAATATCTTCAAGAAAAAAAGTCAAAGGATCATAATTTTTTTTATGCTTTACATGCTGATAAAGATGATCTGATAACAAATATATTCTGGGCAGATGCACAAATGAAGGCATCATATTATAACTTTGGTGATGTTGTTTGCTTTGACACAAACTATAGGAAAAATAATGATTGTCGGCCTTTTGCCATGTTTGTTGGGGTAAATCATCATAAGCAAACCACTGTGTTTGGGGCTGCATTGTTATATGATGAAACCAGTGAAACATTTATGTGGTTATTTGACACTTTTGTAGCAGCAATGTCAGGAAAAAAACCAAAAACAATTTTAACTGATCAAGATGCGGCAATGGCAAAAGCATTAAGATCCAAATGGCCTGAAACTTATCATCGGTTATGTATCTGGCATATGTATCAAAATGCAGCAAAACACTTGAGTAGTGTTTTTGAAAGATTTCGTGAATTTGCAATTGATTTTGGAAATTGCATATATGAATATGATGAAGAATGTGAATTCATTGATGCTTGGGGGAATATGCTTAGAAAATATAGTCTTGAAAGTAATGATTGGTTGGCTCAACAATTCAAGTTGAAAGAGAAATGGGCGTTAGTATATGGAAGAGGGACTTTTTGTGCAAACATGACTACTACTCAACAAAGTGAAAGCATGAATAACCATCTTAAAAAATATGTTAGCTATCAACACTCAATGTTGCATTTTTTAGAAAATTTTGAGAGGTTGATTTTGGACCGTCGTTATGAAGAGCTAAAAGCAGACTTTAGAGTTAGTCAATGTAATTTGGCGCCGTCTCTTCCCATTCCAATTTTAAACCATGCAGCAACTGTGTATACCCCTGCAGTGCTGAGGATGTTTGAAGTTGAGTTTTCAAAGGCTTTTATTTGTGCTATGGAACTTTGTAACGAGCTAGGAGCAAAAGTGGAAGAGTATAAGCTTACCCCTAGCGGTAAGCGTTTCCATCATAAAGTTAAATATGACTCATCAGCCAATACAGTGATATGTAGTTGCAAAAAGTTTCTGTTTGCAGGAATATTGTGCTCACATATTCTTAAGGTATTTTGCTTTCGTAACGTCGCAAAAATACCTTCTCAATACATTTTAAAAAGGTGGACAAAACATGCTAAGATGGGAGCTACAGGTAGTACATCCGAGATTAAAGAAGATGATGTCCTAAAGCATGTTTGGCACTACGTTATCAAGATTTGTCCAGATCTTATACTTATATTGTAACAAGAGCATCAGAAACTGAAAGAGCCTACAAAGTTGCAAGAGAAGGCTTTAAAAGAGTTTGGAATGATGTTAATGCATGTTTGATGGAAGAGAAAGTTGAAGGTGGTGAGAAGAGTAATGCTACCGGTGAAATCAATACAACAGTAAAAGGTATAAAAACAAATAACAAGAGAATGTGCAGTGGCTCTTCACGTCCAAAGAATGCTCTTGAGAAGAGTCGTAAGAAAAACAAAGTCTCCAAAAAGAAATCGTCTACGCCAGAGGTTTGACTTCCTTTCTATTATTTTAACTTATGTTTTAATTATAATGTATTGATAATATCAAAATTTATATACTTTAATTTTGTAGGTTTCACAAGATTTTAACAATAATCAAGTCCCTAATTATATGTCATCTTCTCAACGGGGTTTGCAATATTCCACAACACCATTTAATCTTGATCAAGTAATGCATTGAGTTTTTATAATATTATTTTTATCAAGAGTTACGTCTATAAATGGATGATATAAGTATGTAACATTTTACAGATTATCATGACACCTGAAAATGCAAGTAATGGAACGAGTGTAAGTGGATCACTTTTACGAACTGTGTCTACACAAGAGGTTCGACTTTTTCTTTTTCTTGAATATATAATTTCTATCAAAGGTTATGTTTATAGATAAATGCATGATATATGTATATTTTTTTACATATTGACATTGCACTTGAAAATCCAGCTAGAATAACAAGTATGACTGGATTACTGTTACAGGTTGAGTCTACATCCACCGGATATGAAAGTAGCCAAAATTTCAAGAATTTATAAAGATTTGGCTTAATGAGTTATTGATTTCTCAAGATTAAAATAGATTAAGATGTTTGGAATTTAATTATTATGTTAGATATTAGTTACATTTGTAGTTGACATGTTTTGAATTTAATTATTATGTCAAATATTGGTTATGTCTATGTTTTTAAATTTGTGACATTTAGTTTATAGCTCAATTGATTAATTGTTATAAAAAATAAGTACAAATGTTTTTAATGTTTGAGAATAAAGAAACAAATTTCAAATATATGAAAATGTCATTTAAGAAGTGAGATAGAGAAGGCATAGATCATTTGGAAGATAATTATGAATAAAATAAAATGTATTGTTAAAACAAGATTATAAATAATTAACACTAAGATTAATATAAAAAATATATGAGAATGATAAAAAAATGGGATATTAAAAACTCATTTAAAAGATAATTATAATTATAAATATAAAATAAATTTGTATAAAGGAAAAAAAACGAATGAAAAAAAGAATTTAGAAATATATAATAGAATTTAATAAAATATGTAAAAATAATTTGATAAATAGTTGGATTGAAAGAATTTAATAAAATATGTGAAAAATAATAATGTTAAATAATCTTGATAAATGGAAGAGATAAGGTTAAATGAAGGTGAGGTTAACGGAGGTTGTACCTCTGTTACTAATTAAAATAATATTTAAATAATTTTTAAATAAATAGTGACATGTCAGCTTTTGATTGGTGGATATGTTTGGTGTATGGAAGCATGTAACAGCAGATTTTTTTCCGATAATCATCTCATTTTAAATATAAAAGATTTTAAAATATAACTAGGATAATTATTGATTTCTAACAAAATACTTACTTACTTTTTATCCGATAAAAAAACGGTTTGAGGTTTAAGCTCTTATCACAAATAAAAGCAAACAAACAATCCGATTAGACTAACCTCTTATCTTATCTGATCAGACATAAATGGATTTTTTTTCCTCCAAAAAATAATGCTTCCTATAAATAAATTTTTTGAGGTTCAAATCGTCAATAAACTAGCATAGATTAAAAACAATTTCTATAGGGTGCTTTCGGTATGATGACATAAAAGTTGTTCGGTGTAGCGTTTGGTAAGACAGAACAAGTAAAATGACTTTTTTTATATGTATTTAGATTACTTTATGATGTAATTTATTAAATTATAATAAAATTTATTCAAAAAGTTAAAATGACACCAAAATAAAAAGTTTATTTGGTTTCCAATTTACATTTTATAGCTTTTCTATATTATTTGTTTATTACTAATGTTTAATAAATTAACCAAAATATAGAAACTATATAAAAGATACTATATTGAGGATAATAAAGTCAAAGTTTTGTTTATTACTAATATTTATGTCTTGTTTTGTTTTCTTTTATTTTATTATACTTTGATTTATTTGTTTTGCATAAAGTCTGAAAAACAATTATTGAGTTTTCATAAATTATGTTTCTAAACTACATTTGGTGTATATAATTAATTACAAGTTATTAATTTTCATGAACTTGGGTGAGTAAATCAGCTAACATAGGTGCTTAAAATGATAGAAATAAATACCAAATTTTAATCAAAATAAAAGGATTTATATTGGAAAATGTGAAAATATGGTATGACATACTCATGGAAGATATAAAAACTTCTTAAATGATAGTTGGAGGGGAAAATATAAAAACATAACTGATAGTGTTGGGGAGGCGTAGCACCAGCTAGCCTATGCACCTGCATATACTCATGGAAGAGACAAAATACAGAAAATTTGTCCCTCCCCTCACATTTCTATTATATGAAATGTAGATTTGAAGTTACAATTCATACCCTTAGGTTTTTTAGTTTACCTTTTACTTTTTTATTTACACCTTCCGTATTAACACATATAATCATATCTTAATTAAAAAATATATTTTAATTTTAATAAATTATATCATTATAATCGTTTTGTAAACACCTTTCAAATATATTATTATATATCATAAAAATTACGAGAAATATTTAAAATCTATATTTTTATAGTAAATTATTCAATTTATGATACATTCCTTGTTTTTTCAATTTTTTCGTTTTATACTCTTATCATATTAACATACATTTTTTTAACAACAAAACTTTTTTATTACCACATTTTTAATAGTAATAATAATAATAATAATAATAATAATAATAATAATAATAAAGCAATACAAGAGCACCTTCGTGCCAACGAAACGAACTCCTTTGCGTGAAGCAAACTTCCAAACAAAAAACAACAACGAAGCCAATAAGACAAAACAGGATAAAACAGTCTTGTCAATAATCAGCATCGTCACCTACCAACCAGACTTGAAACAGCTGACCTAAAACAACCCCTACACGTTGCTTTGTACGATTCTGTCCAGCCCCAAAAACTGCAGCAAACAGCCGCCTTGAAACCACGATCCAACAGTTCCGAAAACCCGTTTTTATAACTTTGCATACAAAATTTCCGGGTGTTACACATAACCTATTTCATTTATTTTTTATTTTTTATTTTTTCGGTCTTACTATAAATACTAGTAGCATATGCATCATTCACATCAATGTTGACGAGTGTTGTTGTAACACCCCCTGTTCCGCGTGGCCAAGAACAGGGTTATGTCACAGTTCAAGGGACATAAAAAAACAATAATAAATCTACTGAGTATATTTATAAAGTTCAGAGCTTGACTAACTAACATAAACGTGAAATTACCAACCATCGTTTGAAGACAACTATAATTGCGGTTTATATTCACATATACATAGCATTATAAACATAAGAACCAAAAAGTAGACTATCCAAAGATCTTCAAAAGGAGGTCCAAACGTAGTTGTCTTCACTTCTCTTAGTCCCGTCCCCGGTCTAATCACCTATGTACCTGCCGCGTCAACAAAACACACGGCTGAGCAACTTTGCCCAGTGAACAGATTATAAAATTAAAATAAACGAATATTTAACGCGTAGACGCGGAAACAAAAATAAGGAACATTGATACTTATAAATACAACAAGTGTATAATAAATAGGTAGATGATGAAGATTTATCGAGTTCAATAACATGATTCATACAACATAAAATATATATATAAATAATGCATTTATAAGATATCAAAAACCGTATAATCAACCGAACATCATAAAGAGGTAACAAGAGTCACTAAAACCAATTTGTGTCACGAAGACACTTCATTCTCACGGGTTGATCAAACCACGTGAGTCTCATGAGGTAGCAGTGTGGGCACACTCACCGTCTAACCCCTGTCGTGAATAATTCACGACCCGACTCGTGTAACTAGGATCGATCCATTCGCACCCGATAGCCATTACTTGGCCAGACCCCTTATGTGTCCATTCTAAGTGAGGACACCATGATTGTATAGCCACCATGGAAGCATCTCGGCTTGGTGCCCCCAATGACCGAGTATTCAATCAAAATAAAAATGAAAGTCATAGGTCTACAACGTATGCGACCTCATGGAAACAAATTCTAATATCCAATAAACCTCGAAGGTTGTAAGTATGTTTTTCTTGATTCAAAATGAATAAATCTTATATGATTGTGAAACAAATACTCCTTAACGGAGTAATAATATCATTTGATAATTCCGCACCAAAACAAGTTCAAGAATTCAATAAGAAAGGTACCATTTCACTTATGTGATAGGTAATACATGATGTACCATGTTCAAAGAGTAGACACGCATATTCAAATGCGTGTCCAAGTATCAAACGAAGATAGAAATCCGCACCTTTAACTCAAAACGATTTGTCCACTTGTTTGATCGAGTTCCGACAAAGAGAATGACCTATATGATATATAAAACATTTAGAATTTGTACCTACTAAACCCATACCAATCTAAGTCTAATACCCTTTAGAAACTTATTTAAACCTAACTTTAAGTACTAACGTGTCCTAGTATGCTTACACGACAAAACTAAAGGTTAACTAATGTGTGAAATAAGCAAACACTCAAAATTAGGTGCACAAAACAACACTGTTGTGCTTCTGTGTTTGACTTATTTAGCATACTTAAAAGCCAAACTAGGTTCTGAGGTCCAAAACAAAATTGTTAATACATGTCTTATTATTCAAATGACTTTAGAATCACCCCGTTTGGAGTAACGACCAATTCGATATAACCTTTCTAAAAACAGTGCGCAGATCCTATTTTGCACAGGACCAGCTGCAAAAGCACACTGTTTAGACACTCTTAGAGCCATAATTTGGTCACGGCTAAAACTACAAAGTTGTAAAGGAAAGAAAGGTCTTACTAACTGGAAAATTTGAGCTTATTTAGAGTTATGGATGATTTAATACGAATTTTTCAATAACTGGACAGAAAGCTGCAAGTTTTTAAGCATGAAAATCTCTTTAAGGCTTTACATCAAACACCTTGTGGGCATCCATCCTAAGAGCTTAAAACCATTTCAATGGTTTCATCCTCTTGCCCATGTTTTTGTACAAAAGTTAACCAAAGTATCAATTTAACACTCCTAACCTAAAACCATAACCAAAACAAGAATTCACCATGAAAAACTTTCACTACTATACCTACTTATACATAAACAACCAAAATTCATCCTTTACATACTAAAGAATGTAAACCTAAATCTAAAATCAGAAAATTTATCTATAAAGGACATCTTAATATCTTCGATTAGGGAAATTAAAGATAAATATCTTCAATCCTTAGCTTGATTTCCTATGAATTTGAGTTAGAACATGAGAATTGGAGGATGGAACCATGAAGGAGTCGATGGAGAGAGTTCTGGAACTGAAAATGGAATTATAAATTCTAATTTTCAGCTTTTATATTTATCAAATTTACACAATTAATCCCTCAAGTTTCACTTATTGCAATTTTAACCCCAACTAGAGAATTCTTCACATTCTTAATCCTAACCCAAATTTGTTTGTACATGTTTAACCCTTACTGTACCATTTTCATAGCATAATATCCGGTACAATCCTAAAAGCAACATGTACAAACTTCTCTTGCATGATTAAAAATTGAAAATTCTAAGCTTTATACGAAACCGATATTTAAGAGATTCGGGTATTACAGTTGTTATTTGAACATTCTTTTAAATGTATATATATATTAATTAATAAATTATATATTATTTATTTCAACCAAATTGGTAATTCATGATTTCTTATTTTCAAATTAGGTTTAAAATCTAAAATTATTATTTATTTTGGATGTTAGTGTGTAATATTTCGATGTCACGTCAAAATACAATTACGTATGTGTTTTGGATATTACTCGTTATGGTTTTGTACGTGTGACATTATGTATTTTTTTGTATTAAATTGATTTTCTTTTAGTTTTAGGTTATTAATTATTACATGATGATGTGATTTTTAAAAGATTAAATTAAATTCCTTTTGATTTTAGGTTTATTGGAAATATGATACATTTTAACGTGGGTGGTCTCTCGCATATTTGATTTTAAATGACTTATATAAACGGGGGGATGGGGATGCGATCTTATTCCCTGGTGGGACGGGGATCGAGGTCCCCTCCCTATTACCATGCCTACCTCACATGTTAATAATTAGGATTGTAAACAAACCGAACAAACATGAAAGAAGACTTGTTTTTGTTATTTCGTTTAATTTAACTGAACGTAACGAACAAACACGATGTGTAAAAACATGTTTGTTAAGAAACTATAATCCGTTTAATCTCAAACATGGTTATAGTTTAATGTTGAAAATAACTATGTATGTTGTGAAGAATTGTAATTTTTTTTACTTATTATTATTTATAGTATTTTTAAATTTTAAATATTTGATTTATATTTTGTAACATCCCCCGTCCGTAAGGTCTGGACGGGCAGTGTCCCTAGCGGGACTTAATATAAAAACATTAACAATTCAGAGCTACTAATAAACTTCATTCCGAAAAGTATTTATAAACTTATAATATTAACGTCTAAAACGAGTTTGAAAACTGCAAAAGTGCACTCTCGATCTCACGTCCCGCCCCATCAATCACTTGGAACCTGCCGTGTCAGAAAACAAAAAAAACACGGCTGAGCAACAGGGCTCAGTGAACGGATTATAATATAAATTTAAAATACAATTGTAACATCGATAATAAAGCAGAAGACTTATAATTCAATGAATATAATTTCATAGAAAATCAAGACGACTCGCAATTCTCAATTCAAATACAAAAATAAACAAAATTTGTCAAGTCATGTTCAAGTGTTCGATTCATAACTCTCGGTTCAAAAATATAATATACATAAAGTCCGTCAATTCCTGTTGTGTTCATGGGGTGGCCAAACCACAGGAACTATACGGGCCGGCATGCGGGCACACACCCTGAGTCCCACGTGAATTTAACCATGGTCACATGATGGGTTACTCCTAGGATCGATCCATTCGCCCTGGAGCCAATAAAATCGACCTAGTCCACAAGGTGGGTTCACGTAAGCCACTATTGGGCTTAACCCTGTGGACCGAGTTCACCTGGAGGACGCTATGACTATAAAGCCGCCATAGAAGGCATCCCAACTAATGTGCCCATCAATTGGGTGATACTGAAAATCAATAAAACTAAACATATGCCACTACCCGAATGACTTTCATAAAATGTCAAGTTTCAATATATTTCATAAAGTTCACACGTATATCAAATATGAGAATCAAAGAATAAACTCAAGTATTATAATAAAGGTGCAACGATTTATATATATATAAATATACGTATTTTGTTGACCACTTTTTAGTGATCAATCACAAGGCGGTGAACCACCGTTACGAAGGGTCAACTAGAACAACTAGTTGCCCGAGTATCAAAAGAAAGTGAAATTCGTACCTTAGTCAAAGATAAAAAGCAATGCACGAGTAGACGAGATTCACGATACGGTTCGATTTGACTGCGTGCCTAACGAATACGTAAATCAATTACTACTTAAATGATGTAAAAACATATCCTTATTCTACTAATAATCTATTTAGACCTACATGTTTATGAACAACTTAAACCTTAAGCGGGACAGCCGGATATGCATTAAGAACACTTGCGTATATGCAATTTCGTTGCGACTTTTAACAGCTTCGATACCTCTTTTGCGTGAGCATTTTTATCCCACTTAGAGGCCAATATAGAGAATACCATCTAAATGAAAGTTGTAGTGTGTAATCTTATGAATCTACTAGATTTGGAATCATGTCATTTGGATCATCCATCAGTTCTATACGGATGCCGGAAAACTGCTAAACAATCTCCTATAAGCTGCAAACAACCATAAAACGGCACTGTTTTGAGTCACTTAGGTCCAGAACTGAGCCTCAGACCCTTCACGAGAGTTGTAGTATACATTAAGCTCTTTTTACCTGCGAAATTTGAGCTTAATCGGACATAGCGTTTGTGAGTTACGCACAGTCAAAGTACGGATCTGCACTAGTTGGTATGTTCGATTTTCACCGTTTTAAAAATTAACTTTTATAACCTCAACTTCATGAATTGACACTTTTAACGACTCTAAAACATACTTAACATACTAGACATTACCATATGGCGTAATGGTCATTAAGCTAAGATTAATCATGCAATCCTATTCTTTCCGGCATTTAACCGAACACTTGGGGTGCGGTTAAACACATACATAAAATCAACCCATATTGAAACCATTATTTATCCTTTTAATTTATAGAACAATATAAACCAATCCTAGTATACTAGACATTCAAGATAACTTAATTTTAAAAACAACAACCGTAAACATAAACATACACCCGATTATAAACCGGGTTTGAAGATTGGATTCCGAATATACGATCCTTACTTTCCTTCCTACAACAAATCAACGGAAACTGTTGGAGAGAAAAAAAAAAAGAATTATAGAGAAAGAATGATGGAGAATTGAGGCGGTGGAGATAGCGGTCAAAACAGAAAAAGAAGAAGAAGATGGTGAATTCCAATTTATACTCCACGTGCATATATATATATATATATATATATATATATATATATATAATATTTTCATTTTGATTTTGATTTATATTTATATATATAATTATTAGAAGTTTGAAACTTTGGCGGTTTTAATCCTTAACAATTAATTAACGATAAAAGAGACACAGAACAATTCGGGTACTAAAAAGTGAGTTTTAAAAACTCGGGTCTTACAATTCTTCCCCCCTTAAAAATAGATTTCGTCCCGGAAATCGAATATAGAAAGAAAACTTACATAAATTAAAGAAGTCAGGGTACTCCCGCCGCATGTGTTCTTCGGTTTCCCATGTTGCCTCACGTTCCGAGTGATTCTTCCAAAGAACTTTTACAAAAGGAATCATTCTCTTTCGTGTACCTCTCTTATCGCGATCAAGAATTGCTTCAGGCTCTTCACGATAAGACAGATCAGGCTTTATGCGTTCCAAGGGATATTCAATGACGTGTAGAGGGTGATAGTTGTACCCTCGAAACAAAGAGACATGGAACACATTATGGACGTGGGACAACTGTGGCAGTAAAGCTAACTGGTAAGCCACAACTCCAATCCTTTCTAGAATTTCAAAAGGACCGATATATCTCAGGGTGAGCTTATCTTTGAGACCAAAACGGCTAATACCACGAGTCGGGGAAACTTTCAAAAATACTTTATTGCCCGGTTGGAACTCGATAGGTCGTCGTCGCTTATCGGCGTAGCTCTTTTGACGAGCCTGAGCCTCTTTCATCATTTGACGTGCAATCTCGACCTTCTCAGCCTTCAAGAACACGTTCCCCAACTTCATTCCAACAAGTCGGTGTTCGACATCTTCGTTCATAAAGTGCTTCGTACTGCCAGCTATTATTATAGGAGAATTCGATCAGGTACAAGTAGTTATCCCAACTTCCATGCCATTCCAACGCACATGCTCGGAGCATATCCTCCAATGTTTGAATTGTAGGTTCAGATTACCCATCGGTTTGCGGATGAAAGGCCGTACTAAAATTCAAACGTGTGCCCCAATCTTGGTGTAAACCTTCCCAAAATCGAGATGTAAAACGTGGGTCTCGATCGGAGGTAATAGATATAGGGGTGCCATGAAGACGCACAATCTCACGTTGGAATAGTTCGGTCAACTTATCAACTGACCAAGTTTGTCGGAGAGGAAGAAAATGAGCTGATTTCGTTAGTCGGTCAACCACCACCCAAATTGCATCGTGTTTCAAGGTCGTGCGGGGTAATCCGACTATGAAATCCATAGTTATGTGCTCCCACTTCCATACCGGAATTTTTAGCGACTGAAGAACACGACCCGGACGTTGATGTTCAATTTTAACTTGTTGACAAGTGAGACAACGAGATACAAAGTCCGCGATATCTCGTTTCATTCCAATACACCAGAAATGGTTCCTCAAATCCCTATACATTTTTGTTGTGACAGGATGAACCGAAAACATAGAGTTATGAGCTTCGGTTAAAATTAGATTTCGAAGTTCCGAGTTGTTCGGAACACAAAGATTGTCCCGGAACCACAACACGTGATCATCATCGATTCTGAACTCTGAATTTGCATTCTCTTGTGCCTGCTGGAAGTCTGCCTATAATTCACTATCGTCTTGTTGGGCATCTTTGATCCGAGAGATTAATGTCGGTTCTACCATCAGATTAGATAGAATCTCCGTTTAGAAACTTGGATAGATTTCCAGTCCAAACCGTTCAATCTCCAAAGCCAACTCTGTAGAAACAATTAAAGAAAAAACTTGTTCCACGACTTTATGGCTTAAGGCGTCAGCGACTACATTAGCTTTGCCCGGATGATATTGTATCTGAACATCGTAATCTTTCAAAAGTTCGAGCCACCTCCGTTGATGCATATTTAGCTCCTTTTGAGAAAAGATGTATTTCAGGCTTTTGTGGTCGGTGAAAACTTCACAAGTCTCACCGTACAGATAGTGACGCCAAATCTTGAGTGCGAAGATGACCGCAGCCAATTCGAGGTTAGGAGTCGGATAATTGACCTCATAAGGCTTTAATTGACGAGAAGCATATGCGATCACTCTTCCGTTTTGCATAAGAACGCAACCGAGACCTTTCTTTGAAGCATCGCTAAAAACTTGAAACCCACTGGTGCCAAACGGCAATACAAGAACATGTACGGTTACCAATCGATGCTTGAGTTCCTCAAAACTAGAATCTTGTTCGGAACCCCAATTGAATTTGACTCCTTTTCGGAGTAATCGGGTCAACGGCAAGGATATTTTAGAGAAACCTTCCACGAATCGTCGGTAATAACCAGCCAGACCAAGAAAACCACGAACTTCAGAAACGTTCGTAGGTCGTGGCCATTTAGTGACGGTTTGAATTTTCGCCGGATCGACTTTGACACCTTCGGCGGAGACTACATGCCCGAGGAAAGACACTTGATCAAGCCAGAATTCACATTTGGAACGTTTTGCATACAACCTTTTCATTCGAAGAGTCTCCAAAACGATTTGAAGATGTTGAATATGTTCTTTTCTTGACTTCGAGTAAATCAAGATGTCATCAATAAACACAATAACAAATTCATCGAGATAATCTTTAAAACATCGATTCATAAGGTCCATAAAGACTGCCGGAACATTGGTTAGCCCGAAAGGCATTACCCTGAATTCGTAATGCACGTAGCGAGTTTTGAATGCAGTTTTCGGAATATCACAATCATGGATACGAAGTTGGTGGTATCCAGATCGAAGATCAATCTTGGAAAAGTATCGTGCCCCTTGTAATTGATCGAACAGATCGTCGGTTCTCGGCAATGGATACTTGTTACGGATTGTTACTTTATTAAGTTCTCGGTAATCAATACAAGGACACATTGTACCATCTTTCTTTTTGACGAAGAGAACCGGAGCTCCCCAGGGTCGGACACTGGGTCGAATGAAACCTTTCTTCAACAGATCGTCAAGTTTAGTTTTGAGCTCTTTCATTTCAGTTAGAGAAATTCGATAAGGAGCCTTGGAAATAGGAGAAGCTCCCGGAACTAGATCGATGGTGAATTCGACTTCCCGAACCGGTGGTATACCCGGTAGATCATCAGGAAACACATCAGGATACTCAGAAACAACAGGTACGGATGTAGGAGTCGGGAATACCTGTTCCGGATCTTGTAGAGTGCTAGAAAACCTTCGTTGCTCTGCCAAGTAAATTGTTTCGTGGAAATGGAGACTATAGCACTAACATCTTCTTTTGGAGTAGATCCTAAGAAGATTGCCTCTGGGTTATCCACATCCCCAAACAATATTTGTTTGGAGTTACAATCTATAGTTGCCCAATGACGTGACAACCAGTCTATACCCAATATTAAATCAAAGTAGGACATATGCATTGGAAGTAAAGTGACCTTCCGTATGCATTCCCCAATAAGTAACAGACAATTGGAAAACCGAGTTATCACATAGATTGAACCACCCAAAGGAGTAGATATCACGATAGGAAATTTTGGTGGTTTGCTCATAACGTTTTAACTGTGATTCTAATCGTTCAAAAACAACGGAATGTGTTGCACCAACATCAAACAAAGCATAAACAAATAAATCAATTAATTTAACATGACCCGAAATCATACCCGCTTGAGATTTGTCGCCATGTAATGCAAAGACTCGTCCGCTAGTACTTGGTTGCTTTCCTTTCCCTTTGTCAGTTCTGGTTTGAGGTTTTGGACAATCTTTGGACATGTGCCCCTGTTCTAGACAGTTGAAATAAGAGCCAGTCATCTTTAGTCACGGACCCGGTCGATGTCGAAGATTGCATAGACTACAAATAGAAGGAGGGCTAGAAACATTGCGACTCCCACTACTAGACAACACTGGAAGTCGTGGCGTGAATAGATTTGAACTTTTCTGAGTGTCGCTGCTCGACTTGGATTTTATAAAACGAGGATTGCTTCGAGGAAAAGATTCAGATCCGCGTTTCTTATTGTCAACGCGTGAGGCTAATCGTTGTTCTCGTGCACGATCAATATTCTTTGCTTCATCAGCCACTTCAGTAACGGTTTTGAAAGAAAAGTTCAACAGACGATCCTTATACTTCGAGTTCAGAGTCCATTTAAATTTGTCAACTTGTTGGGCTTGAGTGCCGGCAGTATTTCCTGCAAAACGAGATAATTTAAGAAAACGTGCCTTGTAGTCAGCAACTATTTCATCACGATCTGCCGAGGCAAAATACTGCTTGAAGAAGAATTCCTTGAACCGACCCCAAGACAAGTTTCTAACAGAAGGATCAGTTTGGACGCAAACTTCCCACCAGTTATTGGCTTCTTTCTCGAATATATAAGTAGCCAAGCTGACCCTGTACTGATCTGGGACATCCAATACAATGAAAATCTTTTCTATGTGTCGAATCCAATGTTCGGCATCCACTGAATCAATGGCAACTGAGAATGATTGAGGTTTCTGTTTGTTAAACCTCTCGAGCCATGTATATATTTCCCCAGTCGGGTTACCGGAACTAGATCTAGGATTTCCCGCATTAGTTGGATGACCGGAATTTTGGTTTCGAGGAAGATTTTGTGTTGTCTGTTGCATAGCCCGGATGGCCTACTCAAGATACGAAGGCATCAAACTGGACATACGAAGGCATCCCCCCGGATTGGGGTTTGGGTTTGGATTACCTTGGGGTTGAGTTGTGGATTTGCGTGGGTGACCACGTCTCGACATTCTAAAAATAGAACAACACGAAGATTAGAATTCAAAATAATTATAGATCGAAAGACGGTAAATAGAATTAACTTCTAATCTACCCGTTCTAATGTCTATCTAATCCTCACAGGTTAATAATGCTTAATCTACAAGTCGAAACCTAGGCTATGATACCACATTTGTAACATCCCCCGTCCGTAAGGTCTGGACGGGCAGTGTCACTAGCGGGACTTAACGTAAAAACATTAACAATTCAGAGCTACTAATAAACTTCAAACATAGATTATAATCGTCTAAACATAGTTATAGTGCAAAAGATTACATTGCGAAAAGTATTTATAAACTTATAATATTAACATCTAAAACGAGTCTGAAAACTGCAAAAGTGCACTCTCGATCTCACGTCCCGCCCCATCAATCACTTGGAACCTGCCGTATCAGAAAACAAAAAAAACACGGCTGAGAAATAGGGTTCAGTAAACGGATTATAATACAAATTTAAAATACAATTGTAACATCGATAATAAAGCGGCAGACTTATAATTCAATGAATATAATTTCATAGAAAATCAAGATGGCTCGCAATTCTCAATTCAAATACAAAAATAAACAAAATTTGTCAAGTCATGTTCAAGTGTTCGATTCATAACTCTCGGTTCAAAAATATAATATACATAAAGTCCGTCAATTCCTGTTGTGTTCGTGGGGTGGCCAAACCACACGAACTATACGGGCCGGCGTGCAGGCACACACCCCGAGTTCCCCGTGAATTTAACCACGGTCACATGGTGGGTAGCTCCTAGGATCGATCCATTCGCCCTGGAGCCAATAAAATCGGCCTAGTCCACAAGGTGGGTTCACGTAAGCCACTATTGGGCTTAACCGTGTGGACCGAGTTCACCTGCACGACGCTATGACCATAAAGCCGTCATAGAACGCATCCCAACTAATGTGCCCATCAATTGGGTGATACTGAAAATCAATAAAACTAAACATGTGCCACTACCCGAATGACTTTCATAAAACGTCAAGTTTCAATATATTTCATAAAGTTCACACGTATATCAAATATGAGAATCAAGGATTAAACTCAAGTATTATTATAAAGGTGCAACGGTTTATATATATAAATATACGTATTTTGTTGACCAGTTTTTAGTGGTCAATCACAAGTCGGTGAACCACCGTTACGAAGGGTCAACTAGGACAACTAGTTGCCCGAGTGTCGAAAGAAAGTGAAATCCGTACCTTAGTCAAAGATAAGAAGCAATACACGAGTAGACGAGATTCACGATACGGTTCGATTTGACTGCGTGCCTAACGAATACGTAAATCAATTACTACTTAAATGATGTAAAAACATATCCTTATTCTACTAATAATCTATTTAGCCCTACATGTTTATGAACAACTTAAACCTTAAGTGGGACAGCCGGATATGCATTAAGAACACTTGCGTATATGCAATTTCGTTCCGACTTTTAACAGCTTCGATACCTCTTTTGTGTGAGCATATTTATCCCACTTAGAGGCCAATATAGAGAATACCATCTAAATGAAAGTTGTAGTGTGTAATCTTATGAATCTACCAGATTTGGAATCATGTCATTTGGAACATCCATCAGTTCTATACACGGATGCCGGAAAACTGCTAAACAATCTCCTATAAGCTGCAAGCAGCCCTAAATTGACACTGTTTTGAGCCACATAGGTCCAGAACTGAGCATCGGACCCTTCACGAGAGTTGTAGTATACATTAAGCTCTTTTTACCTGGGAAATTTGAGCTTAATCGGACATAGCCTTTGTGAGTTACGCACAATCAACGTACGGATCTGCACTAGTCGGTATGTCCGATTTTCACCGTTTTGACCACTTAACTTTTATAACCTCAACTTCATGAATTGACACTTTTAATGACTCTAAAACATACTTAACATACTAGACATTACCATATGGCGTAATACTCATTAAGCTAAGATTAATCATGCAATCCTATTCTTTCCGGCATTTAACCGAACACTTGGGGTGCGGTTAAACACATACATAAAATCAACCCATATTGAAACCATTATCTATCATTTTAATTTATATAACAATATAAACCAATCCTAGTATACTACACATGCAAGATAACTTAATTTTAAATATAACAACCGTAAACATAAACATACACCCGATTATAAAGCGGTCCCTATAATCTTAACGAAACAAACTTAATGAAAACGAAAGATTGGATTCCGAATATACGATCCTTACTTTCCTTCCTACAACGAATCAACGGAAAATTTTGGAGAGAAAAAAAAAGAATTAGAGAGAGAGAATGATGGAGAATTGAGGCGGTGGTGATGGCGGTCAAAATAGAGAAAGAATAAGAAGATGGTGAATTCCAATTTATACTCCACGTGCATACATATATATATATATATTTAATATTTTCATTTTGATTTTGATTTATTTTTATATATATAATTATTAGGAGTTTGAAACTTTGGCGGTTTTAACCCTTAACAATTAATTAACGATAAAAGAGACACAAAACAATTCGGGTACTAAAGAGTGAGTTTTAAAAACTCGGGTCTTACATATTGTTTAATACCTTTATGCGTATTGAGAGAGAGCAAAAGAGAGTCGGGTTCTCATCTTAACTCCTATTTTCACATGATCATTAGCATTGCATACCCTTCGATACGTTTCGAAATCGAGAGATGTCTACCGATCACATGATCATTACCATCCCTTTACTGGCTAGCATTCTAGGCCCTTGCCATGTTCATTTGAAAAGGTAAACGACCCCGTAAGCGCACCGGGTAAGCAACTGAGTAGATGAAAATTAAGCATCTTGTATTTAAGTAATGCCTAAGGTTTGTCTTTTTCTTTCGTTTTTCATTACTTATCTTAATCTTTCTATTCAGATACATAAACCTCAAAAACTTGTATTTTGTATTTTTTTCCTCAAGGATGATTGAACCAATTTATGTTCTATTCAAGCTTCCTCATTAATCTTTTGTCAAGTAGGTAAATGTTCTCAAGAACTTAACAAATTTGTGGTTTACATTTTGGAACAAAAACCAACCAATGATTATATATGTTCAGAAGTCAAAAGCCAACAAAAGGTTTTGCTCCATGATTATGTAGACAGTTGATGTGTCTCGGTTGAAATTGGGACCAACAAACGAAGTACAACGAGCGTTTTAGAAGTGATGGTTCTGAAGCACCACCGATCCCTGATGAACTTATTCAGATCAATTTCTTGTAAACTCGGAATATGAACTTCCTTTGATGTCCCCAGGATATATGTTTGGTCAACTTTTATACAAACGTTGGCCGACTTGCTCTTCATCAGGTTAGTTTTTTTACATGCAATTATATATAATGTGTGTAGGCATGTGTAGATCCCACATTTGATCAGGTAACGTATGTATGTATGCACGAACACGGAGAACACTTCTAATATTGATGAAGATCCGATGTCGGATATCTCACTTGTATTGAATATCGGTTACAATGATATTATATATTAAGCTCTCTCTAATGATATGAATTAACGTGTGTTAGTTCTAATGCTAGCCTTAACCCTCTATTTATATGTATAGAGAAATATATGGGTGAGCATTTGACCCACAAGAACCGGCCCGAACCGGGACCGGCACCGGTATAGTCCAATCGGTCCGGTTTTCGGTTCTTCAAATCCTCCATATTCGGTTCCGGTTCCAAACCGGGTTCGGTGCCAATTTTTCGGGTATTTAACTGGAACCGGCCCGGAATTTTAAACGAGTATCTAATCCTAATTTAATTAATTTATTATGTGATGGTATTTTGTTGGTGGTGGTAATAAAAGTATGAATTTTGAAGTTTGTTGATCAAACAACTCATATTTATATATATATATATATATATATATATATATATAGATTTTAAACGTGTTGATCTAGAGCAAAAAAATCATAAAAAACATTAGCCATATAATATTTATGGTATAAATTGAAAGATTTAAAGTGATTTATGTTTTTAAGAACTAAATTTTAGGGTTGTCCATTTGTATATTGTTAATTCATAATTGAAATAATAGGTTCTAATATAAAGCGGTTCCAACCGGGTTTTTGACCGGAAAACCGGGATCGAAACCGGTACCGGCACCGGCACCGGTATTGCCTATACGGTCCGGTTATCGGTTCTAATAATATCGCATTTCCTGTTCCGGTTCCAAACCGGTTCGGTGCCGGTTCGGTCCAAATGCTCACCCCTAGAGAAATACACAATAAGGAAACTAAGAAATAAGGCAATATTCACTTACCATAATTTAAGAGCATTCCTATTTTCTAAACATTTCCTAATAGAAAACCTTCCTAATTGATGACTTAGTTAACTTACAGTTTGGCCCTTCATGTCTTCATATTTGTGATCTCGGATACAATCTTTTCAGACCTAACAATCTCCCCCTTTGTATTCGAGAATACAATTCAGCAAATCAACACTCATTTGAAGACGGTGAAACTTTTGTCAACAAATCTTTCTTCTTGATTCTTTTGCTCCCCCTACGAAAATGATCTCTTGTAAGCTCCGTAGCTCCCTCATAACATTAGCATAGATGTCGCAGGGTATCTTTCTTTGAGTAGAACTTTGTCGTTTGATGAAAGAGGTAAAAAATGGTTGTGATATCTTGATGTTCTCGGGTTAGCATTGAGGTTGTCGGGTTAGGTAGATGCGATAACTTTGAGCTTGTCGTATGATGATCTGAACTTGTTGAACATGCGAGAAAATATGTCGGCGGTTCAAAGGGAGTCGACAAGTCTTCGTCTTCAAACATTTGAATCTTTTCTATCTTTATTTCTGAATCTTTTCTAACTTTATTTCTCCCCCTCATAATAGTATGCGTCTTTGATATAACTTTTCTCCCACTCAGAATGATAAGGAGAATCCGAATCATTATGAACAATCAAAGACAATAAGTGCGAATATGATCAAATGTAAATATAGGATATCGGGTAATGGGCTAACAGATAGAAGCACATGTAGCAACTGTTATCACTTAATCAAAAATAAATTTAATTAAGTGGCCTATATTCAGCGATGGCAGCAGGTTGGCACTGATAGGACTTACAGTTATCACAGAAGTAAGTTATAAAACTAACTTCTCAAACTGTTCCGGCATAAACAAAAAGATATGCAATGTGAATCACAAAGACTCGTGCAATGTGTAGAAAGAATTTGTATATATATATATATCGGCTCAAAAATAGACTCGATTGTGCACAAAATATGAAGTTCGGAGACCGGAGCCGTGTGTTTCTTTTTTCAATATCTTAATCTTCCGAGTGAAGAAAAGATAGCAGATATGCTCATTCTCCGTGATTTATGAAACAAATATCTTTCTTGAGATACTTGAGTAGTTGGGTGGGGTGACACGAGTTATCGACATTGAGTCCATGTGTAGTTCAATATTCATCTCCAAAGAATCGAGAATGAATAGATTATGTGGCTACCCGGATAACTGTTTAGGTTTGGTGAAGACCAAATATTTTCTTTTCAGTCTTGTCACACTCTCACATTTTTCTTTTATCTCACAATCACTCAATTTTATTTTAATCATTCCCTTTCAGGATATCTAACCTAGGGATGTGTTTCATGGGTAGGTCCTTCCGGCTTTGGATTGACCATAGAAACTTCTAATTTCTAACACACAAAGAGTTAAAACATTAAAGTCCGAGTTCTGAACTGGTGTACTCAGAAGTCATAATACATTGTAAAACGGGTTAAGAGCAGGTCCATAGCTGAGATACTATGAAGCTAATATAAATGGTAAACATGTGGTACTCCCCTTAAATGTATTATAACCTTTTGAAAGATTGTCATGTGATGTGAATATTCTGAATTTGGAACACACATGACATACCTACAAAACAGATTAAAAAGATTTTGGTACCCAAGCTTTGTTTGGTCCTCGGAGGTTAGCTTTAGATGCAATAAGTGGGGAACTGGGGATACTTTAAGTACCATACTATTTATGATTGAAATTTTGATTGACAAAATCATTTGTTCCACACGTAGAACAACAAATCTTTGTGGCACTTAGACTAATTAGTTGATTGATAGATTTGACAAAATAAGGCAAATTAGTCTTGGAAACAAATGATCTTGTATCAACTACAGGAGATGTATGTGACATGTTTCCAACATTATCATCTGTAGTTGATTTCTTCCTCCAAACCATTTTAAACTTCTTAGAATTACCGGAATTAGCAACAAAATCATTGTGAGATAAAGTAGATTTATGAGTCCGGGAAGTTGGAGAATTATATGATTTGGAGTTGTTAGAATAACTGTTTGATTTGACACTTGAAGACGACTTATTCTTACAGACATTTATTGTAGGAAAGAGAATTCAACTGAAAAATTGAACTTGAAGCAGTTGTAGAACTTTCAAGTTTTCTAATTTTGCACAATAGATGATCTCTTTCTTCCAAAATCACATCAAATTTTGTTTGAGATTCGGATCTCATTTTCCATTCATTCACAAGAGTTGTTTCTAAAACAAATAATTTGTTTGAAAGTTTACTGATTTTCTCTTCAAAAGTTTTACTTTCGTTTTCAAAAACTTTTTCCGAATTTTTGCTTTTAACAACGATCAAAACACTTTTGTTGATTAAATTCGTCTTATCAGTTTCAAACACTTTTCTTTCAGCTTTTAAAAGATTTTGAAGTTCAGAAAGTTGTTTTGATAGATTTAGACATTTCGTTTGAGATGATTTTTATTCTAAAATCACAACTTGTTCGAAATCAGACACTTGTGTCGAAAGTTTTTGAATGCTCAGTTCACAAGTTCTAATTTTGTTTTCAAAGGCTTTTCTCTCAATATCAAACTTGCGTTTCTCATCAGAAAAATATCTTTCTTTTATTCTCAAAGTCTGTTCTTTCATAATCTAAAAACTTTTCAAGTTCTCCACCAGTCGTTGCAGAATCTTTCCTTCTCTTTAGCCCGGAAATTGTGTTTTAAAGATCAAAATTTATTTTTATCAACTCAAGATTTTTCTTTTTGCAAACGTCTTCATAAAATACATGATATGTATTCCTAGTATGCTCGGTGAGTTGTTTTTCTAAAAACTCATTTTTGTTTTTCAATTCTTTATTTGTGTGTTTGAAATTCTTTAGATAAACATTTTCTCTTAAGAGTTCATCAATCACTTTCATATCACTCGTGTGTCTTGCTTCAAGTCTTTCAATTTCAGCATTGAGATCAGAAAATTGGTTTTGAGAACTCATCTTGAAAAATTAATCTCGATCGGTGAGTTTTGGTAATTTTCTCAGATTAATTTTTTTTTCGAAAGAGAGAAGGTTTTCTCGAGTGATGAAGGGTCGAGAAGAATTTTTCTCGGGTGACGAAGGGTCGAGAAGAATTTTTCTCGGGTGACGAAGGGTCGATAAAAAAAATTGTCGAGTGGTATGAGCTCGATAAGAAGATTTCTCGGGTGTATGAGACTCGAAATAAAAATTGTCGGGTGAAGGGGACTCGATGAAACTTTATTTGAACAAATTGTGTCGATAAGCAGAAGTTATCGATCAGAAAAGACTCAATAACTAAAGTTTCTCGATTGATAAAGACTCGACAAAAAAAATTCTTTTGGATAAACACCAGATAATATTAAATCATTTCTGATTTAATATGTTTTAATATTAAATCATTTCTGATTTAATATTAAATCAGAAATGATTTAATATTATGTGGGACCCACATCATATGTGGTCCACAAAGTATTCCTTTATTCCTTTAAAAATGAGTGGTTCTCGTATGATCTTTCCCCTATATATATACATATACATATAAACTTAGGATCATGTGAGAGAACCCAACCCTATGTGTGCGTATCATGAAATTTTTTATTTTTGCATTGATTTGTACGAGTTTGTAAATTTGTACCTTTCGTGCAGTTTGTAATTGAACATCCATATATATATATATATATATGTTGTACACATAGGGTCAGGTTTAAGGGAAAACAAAAAAATATAATTTATTTTTTTGAAAAACAAAGGAACATCCGTTAAACGTTTATATGTATGGTATACACACGTGCATACAAATATTTTTGTGTTGTATGCACATTTTTAATTGATGGATGGAATTGAAGTCTCTAATGTTGATGTAAATTCTACACCGAGTAGGATTTGGGAAGGATAAGATGTATGTAGATTTTTCATCTACCCCACATAGTAGAAGGGGTTTTCATGATCACTTTTATAGAAATGTGTGGTTTAACGATATGCAAACGACAATAGTTTATAACTCAAGATTAACTATTAAATTTGTTTTTGAATGCAGGGTCGTGATGAGTGCCCCTGTTGATCATAACTCTTCTCAGTGATTTGAATATGATTCCTTTTAATACTTAGTGAAATTCCTTCGTTAAGTTTAAGTTCAAATTCAGCGATAAGCATACGTTGACTATCATCAGCGATCACTAAAGATCAAGGAACCTTAAGCTTATCTCTGAAGATCTGAAGATCAGCGATCACACCAAATGACCATTCAACGAAAGTCGAAGACTAAGCTGAAGAAAGAGACAATCAGCTACATGACCTGAAGCGGTTCGGCGATAGCAAAGATTATCTATTCAAAGTGTGAAGTCTTGTGAAGCCTCAGCGATACTGAAAGTTCATCCTTGAAGATTCAGTCTCAGCGATCAAGTGAAGCTTCTCAAAGAAGATTAACGTTGACCTTATCCTCGATGCACAAAAGACAAACTCCATACCATGTCAGAAAAGGACGTACGAATTGTCTCTTATGTCCCCATCATATCTGATATGATACTGTTCATATGCGGCCAAAAACATGGTTGTATTCTGAGCAAAGGACAAGTCTCCTATGGATGGTTGCCACGTTGCACATACCTTTTGTCTTGCATTAAAAGCAAACGGGTATAAATAAGATTAAGATATCTTCTTCATCTGTGTGCATGCCATCTTCTTTCTTAAACCTTCTTTGTTATATCTTACTTCTTTCTTGTGCATCAATCTTAGTGTTTTCTTAAGTTACAATAGAATAGGTTAAAACTTGTTCTATTTCCGCTTGTAACTGTAAATTTGTTTATGCAATATAAACTAATTTAAAAACCAAAAATCTGTGAGTTTGTATTCAATCCCCCCCCCCTCTACAAACTGTTTCTATATCCAAGAACTCTTGTAGACTCCTTAGGGACCAACAAGTGGTATCAGAGCGGTGTTACTTCTATCTCTTAAAATATTTCTCTTTCAAAATTATTTTTAAAATGTCAAATCCTAATACAAACTATAATGACAATGGATCTTTAGCTAAACCTCCAAGATTTAGCCATGATAATTTTCCATTGTGGAAGGAAAGAATGTCTCTGTTTCTAGAACGATCAGATCCAAAGATCCCTTATTATATAGAAAATAGACCATTTGTTCCTACAACTATTGTAGTTAGTGTTCCTGCCACCACTACTACAGCAGCCATCCCTGAAAGGAGTATCATTAAGACTCCTAATCGATGGATTGAAGAAGATAAGAAAGAAGTTGCTATCGACGCTAAAGCAAGATCGATAATAGCAATGTCCCTCCCTGATGAAGTCTATCACCCTGTAATGAAAATGAGGACTTCTAAAGCCATGTGGGATACTTTATGTATTCAATATGAAGGAACCTCTAAGGTTCAAATCACTAGAAGTATTAATCTAGTAAGACAGTATGAAAGCTTAATGCATCATAAAGCTTAATGCATCAATCAACATTTTAACTATCTGTTGATTGATCTAAAAACGATCAGCAGAGATTATTCAAATGCTGAAATACTGACAAAATTCATGGAGGCACTACCCGAACAATGGGCAGTGTACACTACATGTCTGAAATTGTCAAAGAATCTTGAAACTCTTTCTTTAAGTGCTTTGTATGGAATGCTTTTAAATGAAGAGTAATCCCAAGTGTTAAGGAAAAACCTCATCAATGAACTCAAGGGTGCCAAAAGTACTTCTTTAGCACTCGTGTCTTCAGAGGTAAATCCTTTAAAAAATACTTCCTCTTCTACTATTACTTCTATCACGGAATTAGGTCAAACTGATTCACAAGATCAACTCACCGATGCTGACATCTCTGAGTTCGATAACTCTCTGGCTCTTCTAACAAATAACTTTAAAAGATTCACCAGAAAGAGCAACTTTCGAATAACATCGACTCTCGCTGACTCTGATAAAGTAAAGACTATGCCCGCTGAGAAAGCCTCAGCCATATGCTACAATTGTCAGCGAAAGGGTCACTTCGCTAGTGAGTGCAGATCCAAGAAAGTTGCAGCCCCCACTACCTCGCAGACCTCTGATAAGAAAGAGAAGTATTTGAAATTAAAAAACAAATATAGAGATCTAAAGAAAAACCAGCCAAAAGGCAAAGGTCTTATCGCTGAAGAAGTTGATTGGGATGCAGAAGATGACTGGGCTAAGACCTCTGATGAGTCAGGCACATACGAAGAAGATCTTGCCTTCTTGTGTCTTATGGTAAGAATAGAAGACGCTGAAGAATTATCTGAAACCTCTTCCTCTGAGTCTCCGTCTACTCAGGTATCCATCCCATCTATTTTCTTAATATCTGAAAGTGATAACTTATCTGCGCTCGATGCTATGACTGTTGATTTCTACAATGCTCTAAATGGAAAAATCAAAGTTGAAAAAATTAACACTTATTTATCTGAACAATTAAAAAATTCTCATCTAAAAATCAAAGAACTGTCAAAGATTGAAGAAACCTTAAAGGACCAAATCTTTGTAAATCAAACGATTGGCATTGAGAAACAGCAAGCTATCGCTGAAAGAGAGAAGGCCATTGCTGATCTCAAATCAGAAAAGGGTACCATCGAAGGATGGTGCATAGCCTCTGATAAGGTAAATGAGATCATCAATGCCCAGATCCCTATAAAAGTAAGAAGTGCGTTAGGCTTTAACCTTGACGAGGAAGAATCAGAGAAAGACCGTTCCATGCTCAAATTTGGAATGTTTGTCTACTCTATCCCTGATCCTTCCTCCTCTTCTTAGAGACCTCACTCTAATGAGAAGACTCCTGCGTTAAAACCTTCCCATTCTAAGAAAGTGATCAAGAACGAGGTTCTTGACAAAGTTTCTAGAAAGAAGTATGTTCAGAATAAGAACAAGAAATCCTCTAATTCATCAGAGAGCAATCCTAAACCTAGGAGAAAAATCTCTGAAGGTTTTCAGAGATCTACCCCTAAAATTAAGATTGACCTCACTCCTGTCCCTAACAAAGTTTCTTCTATCTCCCTGAAATCTTTGAATTCCAAACCTTATAAATATAGGAAGTGCTATCACTGTGGTGAAACTACCCACATTGCAAGCAAGTGTCCTAATGCTACTCAAGCTGAAAAACTAGCTCATGGAAAGAAAGTAGCTCAAGCAGATAAATCAGCAAAAGTGAAATCCACCAAGGTTGCAAAACCAATAAAGGTAAAGATACCCACTGAAGAGAGTTCTTCAGCAAGTAGCTCCTCCGCCACTCCTCTCACTGACAAAGCAGGACCCATAGTAATATGGGTACCTTTAAAAAATTAATCTCTTTGTTGTATGCAGAGTGCTAAAGGTATTTGGTATCTCGATAGCGGATGCTCAAGGCACATGACTAGAAGAAAATCTCTGCTCTCTGACGACAAAGAAGAAGTTGGTCCATCAGTGACCTTTGGTGGAAATGGCAAAGGATACACTAAAGGCTATGGAATCTTGTCCAATGCCTACGTTGAAGGACTAAAGCACAATCTCTTAAGCGTTAGTAAGCTATGTGACAAAGATTTCTAAGTTTTATTCCTAAGGAATAGATGTGCTGTCACTGACTGCAATGATAAGCTTGCCTTAACCGGCAAAAGATTTGAAAATGTTTACATCATCAATATGAATAGTTCTCACTTTGAGAACATGTGCTTTATCTCTAAAGCATCCTCTGATGTCAACTGGTTATGGCATAAAAGACTATCTCATCTAAACTTTAAGACAATAAATGAATCTTCCCAAAAAGAACTTGTCAGAGACCTCCCAAATCATAGCTTTGCAAAGGAATCTCTTTGCTCAGCGTGTGAAAAAGGAAAGCTGACAAAAGCATCTTTCAGGTCTAAACAAAGTTTCCTCTGTGACCTCACCTCTTCAGCTACTCCATATGGATCTTTTTGGACCTGTCAATGTCCAATCTCTATCTGGAAAGAAATACACTCTTGTGATTGTTGATGAATATTCCAGATACACATGGGTATTCTTTATTCGATCCAAAAGTGACACCCCTGATATGACAATCTCTTTTATCAAAAGGATAGAAGTTCTGAACAATCTGATTGTTCGTTCCACGAGAAGTGATCATGGGACTAAATTCAAGAACAGTACTCTAATAAATTTCTTTGATGAAAAAGGTGTCTCTCACAACTTCTCTTCAGTAAGAACTCCTCAGCAAAACGGTGTTGCTGAAAGAAGAAACCGAACTATCATTGAAGCAGCTCGCTCAATGCTCAGCGAATCACGCCTTCCAACTCAATTCTGGGCCGAAGCTGTCAATACAACATGCTTTACTTAGAATCAATCCCTGATAGTGAAACGATTCAAGAAAACTCCTTATGAAGTATTTCATGGAAGAAGACCAACTTTGAAGTATCTTCACATCTTTGGATGCAAATGCTACATTCTGAATGACAGAGACCATTTGGGAAAGTTCGATCCAAAAGCTGATGAAGGAATATTTCTTGGACACTTCTCTGTATCTAAGTCTTTCAGAATCTTCAACAAACGAAGACAACATGTTGAAGAATCCATGAACGTCAATTTTGATAAATCCCGCACTACCACTACTTCTCCTATCCCTGAAGAAGATGAAGAATTAAATGCATGGATGAAGTCTCACTATGGGGAACCTAAAACTTACTTCAACAATCAACCTCATGCTGAATCAAGTGATGATGGTATCCCTGAAATACTTACTAGCAATGATCCATCTTCAGGGATCAGTGTTACTCCTCTCAATGAGATTCCTCCTCCCGATGCCTCTCCTGGAAATTCCTCAGTGAATAATCAAGCTTCATCCTCCACAAATCAATCCTTTGAGTCTCCTCAGTTGATTTTAAATGATGAAGTACCTGTTGCTGAAACAACAAATAGCATCCCTGAAGAAGAAGACCAAGTCGCTGAATCTATGGTTGATCTCTCTCCTCAACCACCAGCTCAGCGATGGACTGCAAATCATCCAATAAATCAAATTATTGGTGATCTCAATGCAGGTATCAAAACACGTAGAGGTACACGTAATATATGTCTCTATGTTAATTTCATATCTCTCTCTGAACCTAAAAAGATAGATCAAGCTATCTCTGATCCTAGCTGGATTTCAGCTATGCAAGAAGAACTAACTGAGTTTCGTAGGAACAAAGTTTGGAATCTTGTTCCTAGAACCTCTGGTAAAACAGTAATTGGAACCAAATAGGTATTTAGAAATAAGGTAGATGAAAACAAGACTGTTATTCGCAATAAGGCTAGACTTGTCGCTCAAGGATACAAACAGGAAGAAGGTATTGATTACGATGAAACCTTTGCACCTGTAGCTCGTTTAGAAGCTATAAGACTTTTCTTAGATCATGCTGCCCATAAAGACTTCAAAGTTTTTCAAATGGATGTCAAAAGTGCTTTTCTAAATGGGAAACTCAGCGAGGAAGTTTATGTTGAATAACCTCCTGGTTTCTCAGACCCCAACCATCCTGGTTATGTTTTCAAACTTGAAAAAGCTCTTTACGGGTTAAAACAATCTCCTAGAGTTTGGTATGATACTCTTTCTAAATTTCTTCTTAAAGAAAAATTCATTCGTGGAAAAATTGACCAAACTCTCTTTTTAAGAAAATATAAAGGTCATACTATACTCGCTCAAATATATGTCGATGACATTATCTTTGGTTCCACAAAACCCAAATTATGCACTCGTTTCGCTGCAAGAATGCAAAAACAATATAAAATGAGTATGATGGGTGAACTAATGTATTTTCTAGGTTTACAGATAAAACAATCTGACAAAGGAATCTTTATTTGTCAAAGTAAATACGTTAAAGATAT
Source organism: Silybum marianum (assembly GCA_036898165.1). Lineage (NCBI taxonomy): Eukaryota > Viridiplantae > Streptophyta > Magnoliopsida > Asterales > Asteraceae > Silybum > Silybum marianum. Next base: position 15,215,658 of record CM072528.1, read on the forward strand.
GTTGAACAAGTTTGATATGAATCAATGCTCAGCGATGAAGACTCCTATGGCCACTCCTCTGACTTTGAATAAGGACCCCAATGGGAAACCTGTAAATGTCACCGCCTATCGAGGGATGATTGGGTATCTTCTATATCTTATAGCGAGTAGACCTGATATCATGTATTCTACATGTCTCTATGCTCGGTATCAAGTTGAACCGAAGGAATCTCATCTCATCGCTGTAAAGCGAATATTCAGATACCTGAAAGGAACTCCTAATCTGGGTCTTTGGTATCCCAAAGGCTCAGGGTTCAATCTAATTGGTTACTCTGATAGTGATTTTGCAGGTTGCAAAATAGATAGAAATAGCACCACTGGTGGGTGTTAGCTAGTAGGTGGTAAATTAATTAGTTGGACAAGTAAAAAGCAAAATTCTGTGTCCACCTCCACCTCCACCGCTGAAGCTGAATACGTAGCCGCTAGAAGTTGTTGTGCTCAAATCCTTTGGATGAGAAATCAACTCCGAGACTACGATCTCATGCTCTCCAAGATCCCTATTTATTGTGATAGCACTAGTGCTATTGCAATTGCAAACAATTCTGTACTTCACTCCAAAACCATGCACATTGAGATTCGATATCACTTTATCAGAGATCATGTGATGAATGGTGAAATTGAGATTCATTTTGTACCCACTGAATATCAGCGCGCTGATCTTTTCACCAAACCTCTTGATGAAACTAGATTCAATCTACTCATCTGTGAACTTGGTATGTTGAACGCTGAATAGTTATTACTCAGCTAACAACTAGTGATACAAACAAAGTTTTCTGTTACCATTCGCTGAACTCTAATTCAACAATATCTGTCCTTTCTCAATCCAGGTATTAACTTCTTAAACCTTTTCGCTCCCTGACTATTCCATTAATCAGGGAATGAATCTGAAAAGATAAAACTCATCACTAACAATCCTTTATTGTTTTTGATGAAGATTTTTTAAAGATAATGGTTAATCTTTCCAAATGGATAATTATCATTATATTTTTTAAAAATAAGAAAAGGACATGTCAGACCTTTTCTGACACAAGACGGACCACGACGTTTCCTTTCCAATTCTTTTCTAGGGACGTGCGCCAAGTCATCATTTCTTTTTCAAAAACCTATAATCGTCGTTTAGCTATCCTTTTCTCACTCCTCATGCTATTTAAGCAAATCTTTGCCTCATTTCCTTCTTTACGCTCTCATAACTTCCAAAAGGCAAGGATTCTCTCTTGATTTTCACAGCTTTCTCAAAAACACCAAGAATATGCACTTGTGTGTTTTTCTTCTCGAACTTCACTAAGGTTTGATCTAACCTTAAACATTAACCTGGAAACATCTTGTTTCACTTCTCCTTACTTTTCTTATGTTCAAAACAAAAATCTAGGGTAAACAAAAATAAAAATCTGGATTAAACTTCAAAACTTCAAAACCCTGTTCTAAAGTTTTTCCTTAAGAACAGAAGACTTTTCTTTGTTTAAATTCATCTTTTATATTCTATACCTAAATTTTTTATTATGCCAAACCTTTTAAAACATTTGGTATTTTATTTTGTTTTCTACCACAAGTATTTTGATATTGTTCATCGGAACACTTGTTTCTTTTCTCCTTAAAATTGGTATTCTTTATACCAAACTCTGGTTTATACATTTTGTATTAAACCATGATTTTTCTATTTGGGGTTCCCATTTATGAAACAAAAATGGCCTCATCAAGCAAAGTTGCTGAATGAACCCACGTCGCTGATACTCTCGTTGCTGTTGCCGTTTGCCATTTTCCTCTGGAACAAGCAACATTCAAGCCCTGCAACTATCTTGCCTTGGTGGACATCCTTGCTGAACGTCCACAATTCGCTGAAGGTGCTACTTTCATCAAGGCCTTCCCTCTGATGTATGCCTTTGTTCACAATGTTGGTCCTTAAAGGGTCTACAAGAGTTCAATAAATAGTAAACAGTTTGTAGAAGGAGGGGGGGTGTTGAATACAAACACACAAATTTTGGTTTTTAAATGAGTTTATATATCATAAACAAATTTACAGTTGCAAGCAGAATAAGAACAAGTTTAAAACCTATTCTATTGTAACTAAGAAACAGTAAGTTTGATGCACAAGAAGAAGGAAGAAAGAAATAAAGAGGGTTTAGGCTAGAAGGAAGCATGCATTGAGATGAAGAAGGTATCTCCATCTTATTTATACCCGTTTGCATTTAATGCAAGACAAAAGGCATATGCCACGTGTCAAGCTTAGATAGGAAGCTTGTCCTTGTTAATAAGACAGCCATGTTTTTAGCCGAATATGAGCAGTACTATATCAGATATGATGGGGAAATAAGAGACAAATCGTACGTCCTTTTCTGACAAGGTATTAGGTTTGACTTTTGTGCATCGAGGATAAGATCAATCTTTAATCTTGTAAAGGAAGCTTCATTTGATCGCTGATTATGAATCTTCAAGGATGAATCTTCAGTATCGCTGAGGCTTCACAAGACTTCACACTTTGATTAGATAATCGCTGCTAGCGCTGAACCGCTTCAGTTCACTTAGGTGATTATCTCTTTCTTCAGCTAGGGTCTTTGACTTTCGCTGAATGGTATTCTAGTGTGATAGCTGATCTTCAGGTCTTCAGAGATAAGTTTGTTGTTCCTTGATCTTCAACGATCGCTGATGGTAATCAGCGTATGCTATTGCTGAATATTAACAGAAACTTATTCAATGGAATTTCACTAAGTATAGAAAAGGAATCATATTCAAATCATTGAGAGGAGTTATGATCAACAATCTCTCCCTATTTGATTATGATTAAGCAACATAGGAAAATTGCTTTAAGAGACTAGTAAGGACTTAAAAAAAATTGAAGTAAATATTCTAAATACTAATCTGTATAATCTTTTTCAGCTAGTCTACTATCTGAATTGAGTTTCATCTATAAGGATATGAAAGCCCAATTTTTACAAGTAAATAAGCATAAAGTACATTCACTGATTAATTTTTCAAAGTGAAGAATCAGTGAGTAAAGTAGTTTGAAGAAAAATAGAACTCTTATGTTCATTGTCCCTTTTACTTCTTTTTTCAGGGATCTTTTCAGTACATAGATGGAGTAAAGTACTTTGACTGAATTTCATTAAATATAATCTGAAGGAATTACAGGAAAATGAAATTACAATAATAAAAGTAAAGTACTTGTACACTGAAGGAATATTACAAAGGAAATAGAAATCTATAACTAATCAGAGATGTTCTCGTTTCTTCTTTGAAACTCATTCTCATAAAGCGTCTTCTTTCGATTCATTAGAGGGGTATCTGACCAGCATCGCCATAACATTATCTTTATGAGAGAGGATGGGGCCTTGTGAATTTCTTGGTTTTTGAAGAGTCCTAAGAACCCTTCATTATCCAAGAATACCATACCAGGTTCAGGCAGTGAGATGATTTCATCTTCTTCATATCTTCGGTCTTGAGGGAGAGAGGTACGTAGCATTGAAATATCGGGGATTTCAAGATGACCAAGAATGCTTTGATAATCAAACTTGGTTTCATGCTCATTTTTGGAGCTTGAACCACCTTCAGTAGTTGATCTTTTCTTCTTTGATGATTCAGGGAGAGGGGGAACTTGCACGTGTTGTGACATCCTTTGCAGCAACTGATCCAGTACTCTTTCCACCACACCCTTGAATTTGGATTTGGAACCCTGAATGGCGTCTTTGATTTCTAACCATTAAGTATATCCATAAATCCTTAAGAACTCGGCTTCTTCTCTCTCAGTTCTGTTTGTCCTTGTCATTCTTACATATACCTTTGGACCACCTCTGTTGGAGTGTCGCCTTGAATAGTTGCATGAATGATTTTGGCCTCAAATCTTCGAAATTTTAGTCTATCAGTGCACCAGTCAAGCTCTTTGTCTTTCTGAATTGTGGCTTCAACGGATAGTGCACTCAGAATCTTCTGTTGAGCAAGGATTGGATCTACATTCAAATTTTCCTGTGCAAGTTCTCTCTGTACAAGAGCTTCAGCGAACCTTTCAGTCTTTTCAATTGTTCCTTGGCCGCCTTGTCTTTAGCAGAGTCTTCCCTGAGTAATTTCCTTGCTAAAGCAAGATCATTCTCAGTTTGCTATATCTCTTCATCCCTGATACGTTGTGCTTCCAATGCTTGTTCTCTCTCTTCGCTAGACAGAAATTAGAATTCATCTACCATTCTTATTGGTACAGCGTCTATGGGTTCAGCTTGAGGCACCCTTATTCTTCTTTCTTCGAATTCCCTAAGGAATTTTATTCGCCTTTCTTCTTCTTCAGGTTTGCTTAAGATTGGCTTTTGAACGCGACGCCTGGGAATAAGGCCCTCTTCTTCTTCAGAGTCAGTTTCTATTATGTACATAAACTGCTCTTCGGAAGAAGGTTCCTTCCATGAAGTAGAGTCATTTGGGGGACGGTGATCACTGAGGGAAGGAGAGGAGGAAAAAGAATTGTTAGAGAGAGTTTTTGTAGGTGAAGGAGGTGTGGGGGTTTCAGAGAGAGGTGTAATATAAGGGATAAGAGGAAGAGATACCTCATTAGTGGTCTCCCCCTCAGATAATGGGATAGTGGCATCCAGATCTACCACTTCTTTTCCTTTGCCTGAGGGACCAGATTGTCCCTGAGAGGGATGTTGTCCGTCCCCCAAAGGCTCTTGATGAGCGACTCCAGGCCTAGACATTCTGAAGTGCTCTAAGGCACTTCCAATGTCATCGTCGTCTTCATCATCGTCCATTCCCCCATAATGAGGGATGGGATCTTCTTCTTTTTCTTCTTCTTCATCATCTTCCTCAGCATCATCATCATCTTCAGCAGTCAACCCTTCAGGGAGGGAGGATCCCGTTCGCGGGATGTAAGGAGAGATCTTTTCTCTAGGGAATGTCCGGTTGTGCTCTGCAATGATTTCATCTGCAAACTCTTTGGCACATCTCACCCCCTCAATGTTATCAGGAGGTACACAATGCACCATCAAAGTGCGGACGTTGGTCTGAACGTCCTTGACCTTCGTTTCATTTTCCTGAAGCTTAGTCCGATCAACAGCAGTGAAGGAGGAACTAGCCTCAGAGATCTTGGTGAGCATCTGCTTCATATCGGATTGAGTCTTTTGAATAGACTCAAGGACGTTCGCTTGAGCGGCAACCTTCTGCTCTAAGCTGGACAGACTCTGGTGAAGGGCCCTGTTGTCTTCCTTCAGAGAGAAAACGTCAGAGATAAGGATGCTGACGTTGGTCTTGATCGCTGGAGTCCCAACGACGCGTTTGAAGATGAGTTTAGCTGACGTCTGAAGGTTGTCAACCCTAGCCCTGGTGAAAGAACATTCCCTGACCAAATAGTCAACAACAGGGAATGTAGGACTAGGAAGGACAATGGAAGGAAGATCCGTGATGGGAGTGGGAAGCTTGGGAGCTGCCATCTCTATCTTCACATCTCTGAGCCGTGCAACAGTGGGATGGCCCTGAGGAGACTTCCCCATATCCTTGCTGATAGGAGGAGCACTGGTGGTGGTGGTTGTCGCTGTCGCTGAGGAGAAGAGAGGAGCGGCACCTGATGATGACATAGACAAAGATGCCAAAAACACATCTGGATTAGATGACTGATGAAAAACCTTATATTTTTCCTTGAGAGTATCATGAGAATTACTCTCAGGGACTACGTTTGTAGAGGTAGTGTCTTGAGGATCACTAACCAGTGTCTTAGAGTATCTGAGAGAGACACTCTGAGGTCCTTTTAAATTGGCCTTCCAAAACTCAGATTGCCTAAACAATATTGAGGTTTGGACTGCGTGCATTTCAGCATTATCAGGGATAGGGACAACTATCGCTGAGTCATGTGCTGAGGTGAGGACCAAAGAAGAAGAGATAGAAGAAGTTAAGAAGGCTGTGAAAGAAGTACCTGATCCAGCTTCAACAGAGCTGGCTATAACACCCTCAGTGACCGAAGTCCCTGAAGATGGAGGTAGTGCTGATGAAGCAACAACGGATGTAAAGACCGTTGACGTGGTTGCGGCTAAAGTTGGTGTTGGTAGAACACCGAAATCAGAGAGGGTGGTCTTTTGATAGACCATCTTCTTTGGCTTCTTGAGTTTGGTTGCGATGGTCTTTTTATGACCATCGGTTGGTTGCTTCCTCTTAGTAGCAGCAGCAGTGTTCGGGATGCTCGCTGTTGGGATGGGCTCCAATCACTTTCAGCATATAGGGCGTGAAAGGAGCATCACCTGGACTTTCATCTATGTCCAGGGATTTCTTCCCTACTACGGAGAAGAAGTGGTCACCGACCTTCGGGTATTCCTCCCCGAAGGCAACTTCCAAAATAGTTGCGAAGAAGCGAGGGTAGGGAATGACGGGGTGTCTGGTGGCAGCGTTTATGCGATTGACCATATCGCTGAAGATATAGTCAGCATAGTTGAGGTTGTGGCCGGTGCAGAGAGATTAGGCAAGATCCTGAAAGTGCTTGCTCGCTTGGTCATGCGAGCCAATCTTTGACCCAAGGCATTGGATTACCTGGGTAAAGATATATTGCCAGCGAGCAGGCAATCTCTTCTTTTCTACCTTGGAGCCCATCGTTTTCAGCGATGGATTCTCCCAGACGTAGCCGATTGAGTCCAAGAATGCGTCTATGTGCATTTTGGTTGGTTCAGCGCCCCATTGTTCATTCTTGGCGTGGACAAGGAGACGAAGGGCCTTCCTCATGAACCCAGCAGTGAAGGAGAAGTAGCCAAGATCTGGAATCTTGAAGCCTATTGCAGAGAGCACGTTTCCCTTGTCCGTTGTGAGCGTGGTACAATGAGTCGTGTACCAGAGAGCTTGGAGATGAGAGGAAATGCCCACTGGGTTGTGGACAAAAGCGTACATCAGCGAGCACGCCTTGATGAAGGTAGCTCCTTCAGTGAAGTGAGGGCGATCAGCAGGAATGTCAACCAATGCAATGTAACTACATGACTTAAAGACAGCTTTCTCCATAGGGAAGTGGCAGGTTGGTGCAGCGACCAGAGTGTTGTCTTCAGTTGCAGCAACAGAGGTTGTAGCAGTCTTACTTGCAGCGGCCATTTCTTTAGGAAAAATGGGAACACCAAAGATATAAATCATGGTTTTATACATGAATGTATAAACCAGAGTTTGGTATAAAGAATACCAAATGTAAGATTCAAAGAAACAAGTATTTTGAGAATAAGATCAAAATGCTTGTTATAAAAATAATAAAATAGAAGATTATTTTAGAAAAAGTAGAAGATAAATAAAAATGGATAAAACTTTAAGAATAAAGTCTTCTATTCTAAGGAAAGAACTTAGAACAGGGTTTTGAAAGTAGAATTTTTTTTGAGTTTAATCCAGATTAATTTTATTTTCTTCCTAAAATAAGTTTTTATTTCATTTTAGAAGATTTAAGGAGAAGAAGATGTGAAACAAGATGTTTCCAGTCTTAAGTAAAGGTTTAGATCAAACCTTAGGTGATTTCGAGAAGGAAAAACGCACAAGTGCATGTTCTTGGTGTTCTTGAGAAAACTTGAAGATTCAAATGTTCTTTTGCCTTTAGGAGAGTTATGAAAGCGTAAAGAAACAAATAAGGCAAAAGAATTGCTTAAATAGCAAGAGGAGAGAGAAAGAAAGGAGTGCTAAACGACGCTTTTAGATTTTTGAAAAAGAAATGATGACCTGACGCACGTTCCAAGAAAGGAGTTGAATGGAAACGTCGCGGTCCGTCGTGTGTCAGAAAAAGGTCTGACGTGTCCTTTTCTTATTTTTAAAATATTATAATAATAATTATCCATAAGGAAGGTTTATCATTATTAATTTTAGAAAATCATCATCACTGATAATAAAGGATTGTCAGTGAGGAGTTTTAATTTTTATAGATTCATTCTTTGATGAGAAAAGATATCAAAGAGTGATAAAGATTAGAAGATAATACCTGAGGAGATGGCATAGATATCGCTGAATCAGAGTTCAGCGAATGGAAAGTTTGAAGGCATTATTTGTACCACATGTTGTAAGTTACTGAATAATAAATTATTCAGCGTTCAACATACCAAGTTCGCTGATGAGTAGATTGAATCAAGTTTCATCAAGAGGCTTGTGAAAAGATCAGCGAGCTGATATTCAGTGGGTACAAAATGAAGCTCAACTTCACCATTCATCACATAATCTCTGATAAAGTGATATCAGATCTCAATGTGCTTGGTTTTGGAGTGAAGTACAGGATTGTTAGCAATGACAATAACACTAATCACATAGTCTCTGAGTTGATTTCTCATCCAAAGGATTTGAGCACAACAACTACCAGCGGCTACATATTCAGCTTCAGCGGTGGAGGTGGACACTGAGTTTTGCTTTTTGCTTAACTGATTAATTTTCCACCTAGTAGCTGACACCCACCAGTGGTGCTCTTTCTATCTATCTTACAGCCTGCACCTTTCAGAATAACCAATAAGATCAAATCATGAGCCTTTGGGATACCAATGACCTAGATTTGGAGTTCCTTTCAGATATCTGAAGATTCGCTTTACAGCGATTAGATGGGATTCCTTCGGTTCAGCTTGATACCGAGCGTAGAGACATGTAGAATACATGGTGTCAGGTCTACTCGCTGTAAGATATAGCAGAGACCCAATCATCCCCCTCGATAGGCAGTGACATTGACTGGTTTCCCATTGGGATCCTTGTTCAAAGTCAGAGGAGGCGCCATACGGGTCTTCATCGCTGAGCATTGATTCATGTCGAATTTATTCAGCATGTCTTTAACATATTTGCTTTGGCAAATAAAGATTCCTTTGTCAGATTGCTTAATCTGCAAACCTAGAAAATATGTTAGTTCACCCATCATACTCATTTTATATTGCTTTTGCATTCTTGCAGCGAAACGAGTGCACAGTTTGGGTCTTGTGGAACCAAAGATAATGTCATCGACATATATCTGAGCGAGTATGGTATGACCTTTATATTTTCTTAAAAACAAGGTTTGGTCAATTTTTCCACGAACAAATTTTTCTTTAAGAAGAAATTTAGAAAGGGTATCATACCAAGCCCTAGGAGCTTGTTTTAACCCGTAAAGAGTTTTTTCAAGTTTAAAAACATAACCAAGATGGTTAGGTTCTGAGAAACCAGGGGGTTGTTCAACATAAACTTCCTCGCTGAGTTTTCCATGAAAAGCACTTTTAACATCCATTTGAAAAACTTTGAAGTCTTTATGGGCAGCATAAGCTAGAAAGAGTCTTATGGCTTCTAAGCGAGCAACAGGTGCAAAGGTCTCATCATAGTCAATCCCTTCTTCCTGTCTATAACCTTGAGCAACAAGTCTAGCCTTATTGCGAATTATAGTCCCGTTTTCATCTAGCTTATTTCTGAAAACCCATTTGGTTCCTATGACAGTTTTGTCAGAGGGTCTAGGAACAAGATTCCAAACTTTATTTCTACGAAATTCAGTTAGTTTTTCTTGCATAGCTGAAACCCAACTAGGATCAGAGATAGCTTGATCTATCTTTTAAGGTTCAGAGAGAGAAATGAAGTTAACGTAAAGACAAATATTACCTGTACCTCTACGTATTTTGATACCTACATTGGGATCACCAATAATTTGATTTATTGGATGATTTAGGGGTGAGCAATTGACCTATAAGAACCGGCCCAAACCGGAACCGAACCGGGACCGGGACCGGAACCGGCACCGGTATTGGCCAATCGGTCCGGTTTTCAGTTCTCCAAATCCTCCATTTTCGGTTCCGGTTCCAAACCGGTTTCGGTGCCGGTTTTTCGGGTAATTAACCGGACCGGCTCGGAAGTTTAAGTGACCAATTAATTTTGTTATAATTTAAGGTAATTACTACTTCTTTTTTTATTCTTTTATAATTTGTTTATAAATTAATGTCATTATAATTTAATTCTTTTGTTATTAAACATATTGGCCATACAAATTTCAACCATCGCGTCCAAGTCCGCGTGTAGCATTTGTGGTAGAGTTTTAAATGAGTATCGAGCTAGTTTGTCAATGTTGATAGTTGAAGCTTTGTTGTGCACCCAAGATTGGGTTAGAAACTTTAGAAAGTCAATAATATACGACAACTACGATATCTTGAAGGACGATGAATAACTTTGGGTATATTTTGTTTTCAGTTTTTGTTTTTTAAACAGATATTACTTTTTATTAAATACGAACAATCTTTTCGACTTTGTGTTTATATAGAGATTTCACAAACTTTAAACAGAGTAAATGACAAAGCAACGGGGAAAGAAGACAATGGAAAATGATAGTATGATTTTTGTTGGTTGATTTGTTATTAAACTATGAATATTTTGGAATTACTACACACAGTGATGCCATTAATTAAAAGTGTTCACGGATTAATGCATAGTAATACCTTGGATTAACATAAATTTTATTTAAAAGTGGCGCTATATATTAATGTTAAAAAAGTTGTCAAACAATAAAAGGGATTGCATGAATTATATTGCGATGCTATTGATTAAAAAAGAAAAAAAATACTAAATTCAAGAAAAGCAAATGCATTAACAATCGGTTCCAACCGGGTTTTTGACCGGAAAACCGGGACCGGGACCGGCACCGAACCGGCACCGGTATTGCCTATACGGTCCGGTTTTCGGTCCTTACAATCTCTTATTTTCGGTTCCGGTTCCAAACCGGTTCGGTGCCGGTACGGTCCGGTTCGGGTCTAATGCTCACCCCTAGGATGATTTGCAGTCCATCGCTGAGCTGGTGGTTGAGGAGAGAGATCAACAACAGATTCAACGACTTGTTCTTCAGTTTCTGGAATAGGACTAGTTGTTTCAGCAACAGGTACTTCATTTAGAATCAATTCAGGGGATTGATTTTCAGATAAAGCTTGATTGTTCACTGAGGAATTTCCAAGAGAGGAGTCAGCAACAGGAATCTGATTTAGAGGAGTAACGTTCATCCCTGAACATGGATGATTGTCACTTGAAGGATTTACAGGGATTTTGTCATCACATTCTTCAGTAGGAGGTTGATTGCTGAAATATGTTTCAGGTTCCCCATAATGAGATCTCATCCAGGCATTCAATTCTTCATCATCATCATGAGTATGAGAAGTATGAATGGGACGAGATTCATCAAAGTTGACGTGCATGGATTCTTCAACATGTTGTCTCCTTTTGTTGAAGGCTATGAAGGATTTAGATACAGAGGAGTATCCAAGAAATATACCATCGTCAGCTTTTGGATCAATTTTACCCAAATGATCTCTATCATTCAAAATGTAACATCTACATCCAAAAATATGGAAATATTTCAGAGTAGGTCTTCTCCCATGAAATAATTCATAGGGGGTCTTCTAAAGTCGCTTAACTATCAGGGATCGATTTTGAGTGAAGCATGCTGTATTGAATGCTTCGGCCCAGAACTGAGTAGGTAGATGCGATTCGCTGAGCATTGAGCGAGCTGCTTCAATGATAGTTCGATTTCTTCTTTCAGCAACACCGTTCTGCTGAGGAGTTCTTACTGAGGAAAAGTTGTGAGAGATGCCTTTTTCTTCAAAGAAGTTTACCAGAGTGCTGTTTTTGAATTCAGTACCATGATCACTTCTTATGGAACGAACAATTAGATTGTTCAAAACTTCCATCCTTTTGATGAAAGAAATTATCATTTCAGGGGTATCACTTTTGGATCGAAGGAAGAACACCCATGTGTATCTGGAGTATTCATCAACAGTCACCAAAGTATATTTCTTTCCAGAAATGGATTGGACATTGACAGGTCCAAAAAGATCCATATGGAGTAGCTGAAGAGGAGCGGTCACTGGAGAAATTTGCTTCGACCTGAAGGAGGCTTTTGTCAGCTTTCCCTTTTCACACGTTGAACAAAGAGATTCCTTTGTAAAGGTATGATTTGGGAGGTCTCTGACTAGATCTCTTTGAGACAATTCATTTATTGTCTTAAAGTTAAGGTGAGAGAGTCTTTTATGCCATAACCAGTTTATATTAGAGGATGCTTTAGAGATAAAGCACATTCCCAGCAATGAGTCTCAGCAACCAAAGTTTTTCCTTTACTTTGGTTCTTTTCCTTTTCCCTCTTATATTTAGCTTTGTATTTCTTATATCCAGAGGTTTCTTTTGATTCAGGGCTTTCCTTAGAAAAGCGGCTATTTCTTTCTTCAGACTTCCTTGAAGCTGATTTGGAGAAGTCATGGCCGTAAGAAGAAGAAGATTTGAGTTTAGAGGAAGCTTTGGATCTGCACTAAGAAGCAAAGTGACCCTTCTTTCCACAATTGAAGCATTCTTCATTTGCTTTGTCAGAAGAGGGTTTTTGAGAAAACGGTTTTCTTTGAAATTTAGAGCGGTTGGAAGAAAATATTTTATTTTTAAGGTTTCCAGCGATCATTGCCATACTATCAGACAGTATGTCCATGGCTGATTCTTCTCCCTCATCATCAGCAGCACTAAAGTACGCATCTGATAGGTGAGATGAATTTTCCTTAATATCATTTTCAGATTCAGAAGAAAGATAGGTGATTCTAGGGACACCTGAAGAAGATTTAGAATCACCTATTAAAGCAACAGAAGAAGACTTGATATCTTTTATGAGAGATTTTCTTTGGTTCTTAGTTTGTTCATAATGAAGAAGAGTTCCATATAGAGCAGTTAAAGGCATTATTTTAAGATTCTTGGTTTACTTAATGCAAGTGTATATGGTTTCCTAGAAGTCTGGGAGGCAGTCCATAAACTTGCAGAGAACCTCTTCATTATTATAAACTTTTCCTAGAACCTTGAGATCATTTAATAGACAGTTAAAGCGATTAAAGTAGACACAAAGGGATTCTCCTTTTTCAGGGGAGAATAGTTCATACTTTCTAACAAGACAGATCTTGTTGGATTTTTTAACTTCTTTAGTACCTTCATATAAGATACTCAAAGTGTCCCTCATTTCTTTTGCAGAAGAAAGATTAAGAAGAGAATGATATACTTCATCAGGAAGAAATAATGCTAAAGCTGATTTTACTTTGGTGTCTAAAGCAACCAGACATTTATCATCTTCATTATATTTGTTTGGTTGTTTGATGATATATCTGCCAGTTGCATCACTCCTATCGTCATCAGACTCTATATCTTTTCCTTCTGTTTTTTTTTGTGGGCCAAAGCGAGCCCATACTTTTGGAATGATAGGTCCCTCAGACAGAATTTAGGATATCTACAATCAATCCCTTCCAAGAACAGTAACATACGACTTTTCCATAACCCAAAGTTATTTGGATTAAACCTTGGGGGTTTGGCTAAAGAGCCTAAATCGTATGTACCAGCGAAAGGATTTTGTAGAGCACCTTCAATAGATGGAGGGGTAGTAGCCATCGCAGATCTAGTTTATTGAATTAAACTAACTGCTCTGATACCACTTGTTAGTCCCTGTTTAGAGATGGCCAGCTTAGTGAGGGTTTGTAGAAGGGGGGGGGGGAGTTGAATACAAACACACAAAATTTTACTCTTTTAAATTTTTTAATATAAATATTAAAAATTTACACACAGAAGTTTGTTGCGGAAAAGAACACACACACTATTCTAACAAACTTAAACACATGAATTTAACTTGTACACTAAGGAAGTTAATATAACAGTAATTAAATTGGACACTAAGGAAGTTAATATAACACTGCTAGAACACACAGGATTGCCGGAATCAAACAAATGAACACACAGAGGATTTGTTGATGGATAAAGGAAGAGGCCACTCCCTTTGTACTAGGTTAATGGATGAACCATTCTTTGTAGCACGCAATGTCAGATAACTTTATCTCCTTTTCTTTATGCTTTGTGAAGTCCCATCAAACCTTTTAGCTAAAGAAAAACATCCCTTTTTATAAGAATAAAAGAGAATGTCCTTATTTAAGGTTTGGTGCCCAAGTTCTTGCTGCCCACGTATCTTGCATTTGTTGTGAGTCAATGAACTTATCTCTGAAAACTGCTAAGTGATATATGGAACCATGTATCACATCGGTTAGTGCCTTGTGAGGTTGGAACTGATAAGTGTACACATTGCTTGGTGATCCTCATTTTTCACTAAGTGTTGGCAAGTGTACATCTTTGTATTGGTGACTTGTTATCACAACCTCAAGTAAAGGCAACTGCAATTTTAGGTGACCATGTATACATCATCGTTGACCTCCATGTATACCATCGATGACCTTATATGTATCGGTGACCCAGTACATCATCGGTGATCCAATGCGTGAATTGGTGACCCAATATACATCGGTGACCTTATATGTCACGTCGGTGACCTCATCCAATATCGGTGACCCAATCTGTTAGGTCGGTGACCAATCTACACTGGTGATTTCGGCAAGTAATCTGAATTTTAAAGTTAGTTGATACATTAAAAATTCCACATTTTGATGTACAACCCTTGATTGGATAGTCTTAGATTTTCCAATAGTTGAAGTATATTTCAGATCTTCAAAAGAACCTGTAAAAGATCCATCAAATAATAGAGAAGGTTCATTACCAAATCATCGGTGACCCAACAGTAATAATTATATATATATATATGGGCAAGTTCAAATGAGAACTCAAATTTGGTTGTGAACGTAAGGACAAATGAGAGTGCGACACGTGTCCCATTCAAAGAAATATTCAGACTGAATATAGTATTTATTCAATCTGAATATACAAAGAAATATTCAGACAATATAGTGTATATTCAGTCTGAATAATTTATTTTCAGACACGTGTCGCGCTCTCATTTGTCCTCATGTTCACAACCAAATTTGAATTCACATTTGAACTTTCTTCTCTCTTTCTCTCTTTCTCTTTGTCTCTCTCTCTCTCTCTCTCTATATATATATATATAGGGGCGGGTTCAAATGAGAACTCAAATTTGGTTGTGAATGTGAGGACAAATGAGAGCGCGACACGTGTCATATTCAGACTAAATAATGAAAAAAATATTCTGACCGAATAAAAGTATTATTGAGTCTGAATATTTCCTTTATTATTCAGTCTGAATAATACAAATTTAGACACGTGTCGCGCTCTCATTTGTCCTCACGTTCACAACCAATTTTGAATTCATATTTGAACTTTCCTATATATATAGATATATATATATATATATATAGAGAGAGAGAGAGAGATAGAGAGAGTGTGTGTGAGGTGGGTTCATGCGAGGACAATCATCATGAACCCACCTCACACACACTCTCACTATCTCTCTCTCTCTCTATATAGAGACAATCATCATGAACCCACATCATGAACTTTCCTAAAAAATTCGTATGTACAAATGATCGGGTGATGATTGTCCTCGCATGCTCGTAAATTGTTACCATCCTCGTATGAACCCACCTCGTATGTACAAATGATAACAATTTACGAGCATGCGAGGACAATCATCACTCGTAAATTGTTACCATCCTCGCATGAACCCACCTCTATCTCTCTCTCTCTCTCTCTATATATATATATATATATAGGAAAGTTCAAATGAGAACTCTTATACTTGTAAAAAGAGATCTACCTTGGAATTGGTTTTTTATGTGGGAAATGAACAAAACCTGATTATTCAGTTCTATACGAACAATCTGTATTCAAAATATGAAAATGGACATAGAGTTCCACTAAAATATAAGAACATCAAGTATTTTTCAGATAGAAAAATCAACAAAATAAATCAAGTAGATTTAAAACTGGTACAGTAGAAGGATGAAGTTTTCAATTTTGACTCATTTACACATATTACTTTAATCTAGAAGTAGATGAGTTCATCCCCATGCATGCAGAAGAAGAAATAAGATCTAGTTTTGAAAAAGATTTACTTGCGCCTCTAGATGAATGCTTTCTTAAAGAAGTTGCAGAACTAGAAAATAAAACCTTTCAAAACAAAACATCAAATAGCTCTGCACCTACTACAATGACCCGTCAACACGAACGTGTATGGATTAGGGTTGCGTATCTCGACACGATTAGCTAAACAAGTCGTGTCTGGGTTGGCCATCCCTGACCCGTCAACCCAAACACGACATGATTGCCACCCCTAATATAGGCTTATTCATTTATATACTTTTTGAAGAGTAGAAACTCGTGAAAACCAATATAAAAATAAATTTTGTCATAATTTTTTTTAATCAAATGTTATGATTTAAGGTATTGTTTCCAATATGTTTGTGTTTATATGAAAAAAAATTACACGTGGAAAAAACACGTTGGTTCACTATGACATGAAACAAAATTCATACGGTGAAACAAAAATTATATGGTGAAACAAAATTCATATGGTGAAACAAAACAATTTTTTACATGTAATGTTTTTTTTTCATATGAACACACACATATGTGAAACAATATCTTAAATCATAACATTTGATGGAAAAAATTATGAAAAAATTATTTTTATATTGGTTTCTACTCTTTAAAAAGTTTTTAAAAGATTCTCTCTCCCTCTCTCTTTCTCCCTATATACACACACACACACATATATACACACACACACACACACATATATATATACACACACACACACACATATATATATATATATACACACACACACACACACATATATATATATAGAGGGCTTTCTTTTGAGAACCACAATTATTTTGAGAACTTGAGAACCATTTTCAGCCACTAATTAATACTAAATTAGGATTTTTATTTTATTTTGGTATTCTTCTTAATTAAAAAATATAATAAAGGACATTATGGGTATTTATAAATCTTCTCTCTCCTCCTTTTTCTCTCTCCTCTCCTTCTTCGTCGCCAAACAATTCAAACATCTGCACTCAATTTTGTGAACACGTATGTTGGCCGGCGGCTATCGCCATATCTATGGTGGCAGCAAGATATCGCCAGATCTATAGTGGTGGTTGTTGTCGTTGATTTGAAGACGTTTTGCGGCCAAAAAGAGAGCATAGCCATTTGATTTATCTTACCCATTTTCCATCAAGACAACCCGAGAGTGA
Organism: Silybum marianum; assembly: GCA_036898165.1. Lineage (NCBI taxonomy): Eukaryota > Viridiplantae > Streptophyta > Magnoliopsida > Asterales > Asteraceae > Silybum > Silybum marianum. Next base: position 15,232,604 of record CM072528.1, read on the forward strand.
GGAGCAAAAAATGGCAGCCATGAGCCGGTGATGGTGTAGCCTGCGTTGTTTGTGATTTCTACATTACATGGTCGTCGGATTTGTTGGAGTGCTCGATGGAAATAAAAAATTACGTTGTGGTGGATTCTTTGAACTTGAATGGAAGATGGAAAATTTAGGGTTTCCTTGAAGAGAGATAGAGATAGATAGATAGATAGATAGATAGATAGAGAGAGAGAGAGAGAGAGAGAGAGAGAGAAAGAGAGAGGGGTTTTAGAAAATCCCGTGAAATATGGAAAGGTAGGTAAGGAAGGAAATAGATAAATAAATATTTAAGTATTAGTTGTCATTTATTTTAAAAATGACATAATTACCCTTTTATGTTATTTAATAAATAAATTTAATTAATTTAAATGAGTGGACAAGGTTGGTTCTCAAGCTCTCATAAAAGTTAAGGTTCTCAAAAGATTAGACCCCTATATATATAAGGTTGTTTTCCGTTGCAAACTATTTGATTTTGCAAACTTTGTAAAATGACGTAGACCAACAAAAATAAGCCATGTGGATACTATTTTATTAATTTTATTTAATAGTTTATTAATTCATTGAGGGTATCATCGTCATTTTACAATTTAATCAATTTTAGTTATTATCTAATTAAATTGTTATATATAGTAATAATTAGTTAATGTGGAACTAATATTTATTAATTTCCTGCCGATGAATACACTTTCCGATAACTTCATCTTCTCCGGCGAGTTTTCCGGCAAGTTTCAGCATTCATGAATACTAATTCGTCGTTCATGAATATTAATTCGCCATTCGTGAATACACTTCCACCATTAATTAATACAATTTTGCCATTAATGAATACACTTTCGCCATTCGTGAATACTAATTCTCATTTCGTGAATACAAATTCTCCATTCGTGATTACAAATTCACCATTCGCCTACCACCATCTCACCTTCTCCGTCTCTGTTTACCAGCAACCATCGCCATCATCTCCGGCAATTCTATCTTTTCCGGCAACAAACAACAATGTTGTCAACCGACAACCAATGATCCTTTCTCAACCGGATCAGCATCCGGCGAAAACCAAGTCGTTTACGAACACAAAATCGAGACCTCGAACAATTCCAGAAACACGTAGCCGACCGTCCTTCTGAACTCCTCCCACTGTCATCCCACGCCGATGAAGCCGCCGCCTTCGATCCACCGGAAAACAATTGGAAGGCCGGTATGCGACAATCACTTTCTCAAGGAATAGTCTAAGGCCGGTTAGAAAGCCATCTATCAGAAGAAAGGGGCAGGTTATAGAAAGGGAGTTAATAGATTCAATGGTCTTTTAATGAATAGGACCCAGCGAGATGAAAGAGTCAATCCCATCCTGAAGGAGCTAATGAAAGCCTGAATTCAATATCAAAGTGGGCTCTTCTTCTTAACAAAGCTTGAATTCAATGGTCTTACGAACAGTTCGGGCCAAATCCTAAAGAAAGCTAAAAAGAGTTGTTTGATGAGCCTGCGTAGTATTAGGTAGTTGGTCAGGTAAAGGCTGACCAAGCCAATGATGCTTAGCTGGTCTTTTCGGATGATCAGCCACACTGGGACTGAGACACGGCCCGATAGATGGTAGCAAGAAGCATGCCATAAGCTTCTTTCTTTTAAAGCTTAGCCAATTCTCTGTTTTGAACATTTTCATAATTCAAAAATCCTTTTTCTCAAAACAAGAAGTAAGTGGTCAAAAACAGCAACAAATCACTACGTGTGCATCAAATCTTTGATAAAAACAGGCTTAAATTGATCAAAAAAACACAAGTAACTAAATATGCCATGATCCACAGACTTGGGCATAAAAACAGAACCTTGGTTATAGACATACTACTTACTGTACATACAAACAGTAAGTTTGACAGCCAGCTCCTTGACTTCCAAGGAGTGGCTTAAAGCTATATCCTCTAAAAACCATTGGAGGTAAGCTTGACTTGATTTGTTTGTCACATGAATTTCCCCACCCTCACCATTGATCATACCAGCAACATTTAAAAAGAAGGCATCCATGACTATACGGTTCTTCCTACCAAACCAAACAAAAGGTAAAGAAATTAAGTAAGTAAGTAAAAGAAAAGGTAACATAAATATTAAAATTAAAATTAAAATTAAAATTAAAATTAAAATTAAAATTAAAATTAAAATTAAAATGATTACATTAGCATGTCTTCTTTTGTTTCATGCCTCATCATTGTTGCAAAAGGGAAATTGAAAACTATACGATCAAATGGTATCTTTTTAAGTGCTGGATGGCTCCTCATGTGAGCCACATCAAGGTTAGTGAGAACCAGGGCTCCCCTGTTCTTCACTTGTTTCATGTTAAGCCCACCACACTTATACTTGTTTTCTACCATAGCTGAAAACGGAAGAAAACAAACATCATCATCATCATCATAATGAAATGCAAAACCAATGAAATTGTCACAAAAACATACCCTTGGAATCTTTGCTTGTTGCAATCATTTTTGGTGCATCTTTAAACACTTGAACTAAACACCTACTAAAGGAGAAGTCTCCTTCTCCCTCTAGAAGGAGATTGTGATCTGGAGAGTAATCTTTGAGAAAATTACCCATTCTTTTCTTTTTCTTTTTCTTTGGAAGGACCAGTCACTTAAATATGTATATATATATATATATACAATCATAATTCTTCTCCTCCATGGTTTCACTAACTTTCTACTAAAACTGGGAATGTATAGTTAATTGATCTGTTTCTACAAAATAGGAAAGAGAGCAGAAACGTTTTCTTCTTCTTCTTCTTCTTCTTCTTCTTCTTCTTCTTCTTCTTCTTCTTCTTCTTCTTCTTCTTCTTCTTCACGAAGTCGTTTGCGTGAAGCAAACTTCCAAACAAAAAACAACAACGAAGCCAATAAGACAAACGAGACAAAACAGTCTTGTCAATAATCAGCACCGTCACCCACCAACCAGACTTGAAACAACCCATCTAAAACAAACCCTACACGTTGCTTTGTACGATTCTGTCCAGCCCCAAAAACTGTAGCAAACGGCCGCCTTGAAACCACGATCCAACAGTTCCGAAAACCCGTTTTTATAACTTTGCATACAAAATTTCCGGGTGTTACACATAACCTATTTCATTTATTTTTTATTTTTTCGGTCTTACTATAAATACTAGTAGCATATGCATCATTCACATCAATGTTGACGAGTGTTGTTATTTGAACGTTATTTTAAGTTAATTTAAAACATTATAAATGTAAATTTTGATTTTCATACTTCAACCAAATTGGTAATTCATGATTTCATATTTCCTAATTAGGTTTAAAATCTAAAATTATTATTTATTTTGGATGTTAGTGTGTAATATTTCGATGTCAAGTCAAAATACTTGCTATGGTTTTGGATATTACTTGTTATGGTTTTGTGCGTGTGACATCATGTATTTTTTTGTATTAAATTAATTTTCTTTTAGTTTTAGGTTATTAATTATTACATGATGATGTGATTTTTAAAAGACTAAATTAAATTCCTTTTGATTTTAGGTTTATTGTAAATATGATACACTTTGACGTGTGTGGTTTCTCGCATATTTGATTTTAAATGACTTATATAAACGGGGGGATGGGGATGCGATCTTATTCCCTGGTGGGGACGAGGATCGAGGTCCCCTGCCCATTACCATGCCTACCTCACATGTTAATAATTACGACTGTAAACGAACCGAACAAACATGACATAAGACTTGTTTTTGTTATTTCGTTTAATTTAACTGAACGTAACGAACAAACACGATGTGTAAAAACACGTTTATTAAGAAACTATAATCCGTTTAATCTCAAACATGGTTATAGCTTAATGTTGAAAATAACTATGTATCTTGTGAAGAATTGTATTTTTTTTACTTATTATTATTTATAGTATTTTTAAATTTTAAATATTTGATTTATATTTTGTAACATCCCCCGTCCGTAAAGTCTGGACGGGCAGTGTCACTAGCGGAACTTAACGTAAAAACATTAACAATTCAGAGCTACTAATAAACTTCAAAAATAGATTATAACTGTCTAAACATAGTTACAATGCAAAAGATTACATTCCGAAAAGTATCTATAAACTTATAATATTAACATCTAAAACGAGTCTGAAAACTGCAAAAATGCACTCTCGATCTCACGTCCCGCCCCATCAATCACTTGGAACCTACCGTGTCAGAAAAAAAAAACACGGCTGAGCAACAGGGCTCAGTGAACGGATTATAATATAAATTTAAAATACAATTGTAACATCGATAATAAAGCGGAAGACTTATAATTCAATGAATATAATTTCATAGAAAATCAAGACGACTCGCAATTCTCAATTCAAATACAAAAATAAACAAAATTTGTCAAGTCATGTTCAAGTGTTCGATCCATAACTTTCGGTTCAAAAATATAATATACATAAAGTCCGTCAATTCCTGTTATGTTCGTGGGGTGGCCAAACCACACGAACTATACGGGCCGGCGTGCGGGCACACACCCCGGTCCTTCGTGAATTTAACACGGTCACATGGTGGGTTAGTCCTGGGATCGATCCATTCGCCCTGGAGCCAATAAAATCGGCCTAGTTCACAAGGTGGGTTCACATAAGCCACTATTGGGCTTAACCGTGTGGACCGAGTTCACCTGCAGGACGCTATGACTTTAAAGCGGCCATAGAAAGCATCCTAACTATTGTGCCCATCAATTGGGTGATACTGAAAATCACGTAAGCCACTATTGGGCTTAACCCTGTGGACCTACATGTTTATGAACAACTTAAACCTTAAGCGGGACAGCCGGATATGCATTTAGAACACTTGCGTATATGCAATTTCGTTTTGACTTTTAAGAGCTTCGATACCTCTTTTGTGTGAGCATTTTTATCCCACTTAGAAGACAATATTGAGAATACCATCTAAATGAGAGTTGTAGTGTGTAATCTTATGAATCTACCAGATTTGGAATCATGTCATTTGGATCATCCATCAGTTCTATACGGATGCCGGAAAACTGCTAAACAATCTCCTATAAGCTGCAAGCAGCCCTAAAACGGCACTGTTTTGAGCCACATAGGTCCAGAACTGAGCATCGGACCCTTCACGAGAGTTGTAGTATACATTAAGCTCTTTCTACCTGGGAAATTTGAGCTTAATCAGACATAGCGTTTGTGAGTTACGCATAGTCAAAGTACGGACCTGCACTAGTCGGTATGTCTGATTTTCACCGTTTTGACCAATTAACTTTTATAACCTCAACTTAATAAATTGACACTTTTAACGACTCTAAAACATACTTAACATACTAGAAATTACCATATGGCGTAATGGTCATTAAGCTAAGATTAATCATGCAATCCTATTCTTTCTGGCATTTAACCGAACACTTGGGGTGCGGTTAAACACATACATAAAATCAACCCATGTTGAAACCATTATCTATCCTTTTAATTTATATAACAATATAAACCAATCCTAGTATACTAAACATGCAAGATAACTTAATTTTAAAAATAAACCGGTCCCTATAATCCTAACGAAACAAACTTAACGAAAACGAAAGAAATTTATACCGTTACGAAGGATTAAAGATTGGATTCCGAATATACGATCCTTACTTTCCTTCCTACAACGAATCAACGGAAACTTTTGGAGAGAAAAAAAAAGAATTATAGAGAGAGAATGATGGAGAATTGAGGCGGTGGTGATGGCGGTCAAAACAGAAAAAGAAGAAGAAGATGGTGAATTCCAATTTATACTCCACGTGCATATATATATATATATATATATATATATATATTTAATATTTTCATTTTGATTTTGATTTTGATTTTGATTTTGATTTATTTTTATATATATAATTATTAGGAATTTGAAACTTTGACGGTTTTAACCCTTAACAATTATTTAACGATAAAAGAGACACAGAACAATTCGGATACTAAAGAGTGAGTTTAAAAACTCGGGTCTTACAATTCTTCCCCCCTTAAAAATAGATTTCGTCCCCGAAATCGAATATAGAAAGAAAACTTACATTAATTAAAGAAGTCAGGGTACTCCTGCCGCATGTATTCTTCGGTTTCCCACGTTGCCTCACGTTCCGAGTGATTCTTCCAAAGAACCTTTACAAAAGGAATCATTCTCTTTCGTGTACCTCTCACATCGCGATCAAGAATTGCTTCAGGCTCTTTACGATAAGACAGATCAGGCTTTATGCGTTCCAAGGGATATTCAATGACGTATAGAGGGTGATAGTTGTACCCTCGAAACAAAGAGACATGGAACACATTATGGACGTGGGACAACTGTGGCGGTAAAGCTAACTGGTAAGCCACAGCTCCTATCCTTTCTAGAATTTCAAAAGGACCGATATATCTCGGGGTGAGCTTATCTTTGAGACCAAAACGGCTAATACCACGAGTCGGGGAAACTTTCAAAAATACTTTATCGCCCGTTTGGAACTCGATAGGTCGTCGTCGCTTATCGGCGTAGCTCTTTTGACGAGCCTGGGCCTCTTTCATCATTTGACGTGCAATCTCGACCTTCTTGGTAGTGACTTGTACCAATTCTGGGCCTTCAAGAACACGTTCCCCAACTTCATTCCAACAAGTCAGTGTTCGACATCTTCGTTCATAAAGTGTTCCATACGGAGCCATGCCTATACTCGACTGCCAGCTATTATTATAGGAGAATTCGATCAGGTACAAGTAGTTATCCCAACTTCCATGCCATCCAACGCACATGCTCGAAGCATATCCTCCAATGTTTGAATTGTATGTTCAGATTGCCCATCGGTTTGCGGATGAAAGGCCGTACTAAAATTCAAACGTGTGCCCCAAGCTTGGTGTAAACCTTCCCAAAATCAAGATGTAAAACGTGGGTCTCGATCGGAGGTAATAGATATAGGCGTGCCATGAAGACGCACAATCTCACGTGGGAATAGTTCGGTCAACTTATCAACTGACCAAGTTGGTCGGACAGGAAGAAAATGAGCTGATTTCGTTAGTCGGTCAACCACCACCCAAATTGCATCGTGTTACAAGGTCGTGCGGGGTAATTCGACTACGAAATCCATAGTTATGTTCTCCCACTTCCATACCGGAATTTTCAGCGATTGAAGAACACCACCCGGACGTTGATGTTCAATTTCAACTTGTTGACAAGTGAGACAACGAGATACAAAGTCCGCGATATCTCGTTTTATTCCAATCCACCAGAAATGGTTCCTCAAATCCCAATACATTTTTGTTGTGCCAGGATGAACCAAAAACATAGAGTTTTGAGCTTTGATTAAAATTAGATTTCGAAGCTCCGAGTTGTTCGGAACACAAAGAAGATCCCGGAACCACAACACGTGATCATCATCGATTCTGAAGTCTGAATTTGCATTCTCTTATGTCTGCTGGAAGTCTGCCTATAATTCACTATCGTCTTGTTGGGCATCTTTGATCCGAGAGATTAAAGTCGGTCTACCATCAGATTAGATAGAATCTCCGTTTGGAAACTCGGATAGATTTCCAGTCCAAACCGTTCAATCTCCAAAGCCAATTCTGTAGAAACAATTAAAGAAAAAACTTTTTCCACGACTTTACGGCTTAAGGCGTCAGCGACTACATTAGCTTTGCCCGGATGATATTATATCTGAACATCGTAATCTTTCAAAAGTTCGAGCCACCTCCGTTGACGCATATTTAGCTCCTTTTGAGAAAAGATGTATTTCAGGCTTTTGTGGTCGGTGAAAACTTCACAGGTCTCACCGTACAGATAGTGACACCAAATCTTGAGTGCGAAGATAACCGCAGCCAATTCGAGGTCATGAGTCGGATAATTGACCTCATAAGGCTTTAACTGACGAGAAGCATATGCGATCACTCTTCCGTTTTGCATAAGAACGCAACCGAGACCTTTCTTTGAAGCTTCGCTATAAACTTGAAACCCACCGGTGCCAAACGACAATACAAGAACAGGTACGGTTACCAATCGATGCTTGAGTTCCTCAATACTAGAATCTTGTTCGGAACCCCAATTGAATTTGACTCCTTTCCGGAGTAATCGGGTCAACAGCAAGGATATTTTAGAGAAACTTTCCACAAATCGTCGGTAATAACCAGCCAGACCAAGAAAACCACGAACTTTATAAATGTTCGTAGGTTATGGCAATATAGTGACGGTTTCAATTTTCGCCAGATCGACTTTGACACCTTTGGCGGAGACTACGTGCCCGAGGAAAGACACTTGATCAAGCCAGAATTCACATTTGGAACGTTTTGCATACAACCTTTTCGTTCGAAGAGTCTCCAAAACGATTTGAAGATGTTGAATATGTTCTTTTCTTGACTTCGAGTAAATCAAGATGTCATCAATAAACACAATAACAAATTCATCGAGATAATCTTTAAAACCCCGATTCATAAGGTCCAAAAAGACTGCCGGAGCATTGGTTAGCCCGAAAGGCATTACCATCAATTCGTAATGCCCGTAGCGAGTTTTGAATGCAGTTTTCAGAATATCACAATCACGGATACGAAGTTGGTGGTATCCAGATCGAAAATCAATCTTGGAAAAGTATCGTGCCCCTTGTAATTGATAGAACAGATCGTTGATTCTCGGCAATGGATACTTGTTACGGATTGTTACTTTATTAAGTTCTCGGTAATCAATACAAAGACGCATTGTACCATCTTTTTTTTGACGAAGAGAACCGGAGCTCCCCTGGGTGAGACACTGGGTCGAATGAAACCTTTCTTCAATAGATCGTCAAGTTGAGTTTTGAGCTCTTTCATTTCAGTTGGAGCCATTCGATAAGGAGCCTTGGAAATAGGAGAAGCTCCCAGAACTAGATCGATGGTGAATTCGACTTCCCGAACCGGTGGTATACCCGGTAGATCATCAGGAAACACATCAGGATACTCAGAAACAACAGGTACGGATGTAGGAGTCGGGAATACCTGTTCCGGATCTTGTAGAGTGCCTAGAAAACCTTCGTTGCTCTGCCAAGTAAATTGTTTCGTGGAAATGGAGACTATAGCACTAACATCTTCTTTTGGAGTAGCTCCTAAGAAGATTGCCTCCGGGTTGTCTACATCCCCAAACAATATTTGTTTGGAGTTACAATCTATAGTTGCCCAATGACGTGACAACCAGTCCATACCCAATATTAAATGAAATTAGGACATATGCATTGGAAGTAAAGTGACTTTTCATATGCATTCCCCAATAAGTAACGGACAATTGGAAAACCGAGTTATCACATAGATTGAACCACCCAAAGGAGTAGATATCACAATAGGAAATTTGGTGGTTTGCTCATAACGTTTTAAGTGTGATTCTAATCGTTCAAAAACAACGGAATGTGTTGCACCAGTATCAAACAAAGCATAAACAGATAAATCAATTAATTTAACATGACCCGAAATCATACTCACTTGAGATTTGTCGCCAGGTAATGCAAAGACTCGTCCACTAGTACTTGGTTGCTTTCCCTTCCCTTTGTCAGTTCTGGTTTGAGCTTTTGGACAATCTTTGGACATGTGCCCATATTCTAGACAGTTGAAACAAGATCCAATCATCTTTAGGCACGGACCCGGTCGATGTCGAAGATTGCATAGACTATAAATAGAAGGAGGGCTAGAAACATTGCCACTCCCACTACTAGACAACACTGGAAGTCGTGGCGTGAATAGATTTGAACTTTTCTGAGTGTCGCTGCTCGACTTTGATTTTATAATACGAGGATTGCTTCGAGGAAAAGATTCAGATCCGCTTTTCTTATTGTCAACGCGTGGGGCTAACCGTTGTTCTCGCGCACGATCAATATTCTTTGCTTCATCAACCACTAAAGTAACAGTTTTGAAAGAAAAGTTCAACAGACGATCCTTATACTTCGAGTTCAGAGTCCATTTAAATTTGTCAGCTTGTTGGGCTTGAGTGCCGGCAGTATTTTCTGCAAAACGAGATAATTTAAGAAAACGTGCCATGTAGTCAGCAACTGTTTCATCCTCGCCTTGCTGGATCGCAGAATATTCTCGCACATATGCATCACGATCTGCCGAGGTAAAATACTGCTTGAAGAAGAATTCCTTGAACCGATCCCAAGACAAGTTTCTAACAGAAGGATCAGTTTGGACGCAAGCTTCCCACCAGTTATTGGTTTCTTTCTCGAACATATAAGTAGCCAAGCAGACCCTGTACTGATCTGGAACATCCAATACAATGAAAATCTTTTCTATGTGTCGAATCTAATGTTCGGCAATCACTGAGCAAACGGCAACTGAGAATGATTGAGGTTTCTGTTTGTTAAACCTCTCGAGCCATGTATATATTTCCCCAGCTGGGTTACCAGAACTAGATCTAGGATTTCCCGCATTAGTCGGATGACCGGAATTTGGGCTTCGAGGAAGATTTTGTGCTGTCTGTTGCATAGTCCGGATGGCCTGCTTGAGATACGAAGGCATCAAACTGGACATCGTTTGTCGGACTATATCAACAATATTAGGCTCACTTCCACCTCCCCCCGGATTGGGGTTTGGGTTTGGATTACCTTCGGATTGAGTTGTGGATTTGCGTGGGCGACCACGTCTCGACATTCTAAAAATAGAACAACACGAAGATTAGAATTCAAAATAATTATAGATCGAAAGACGGTAAAGAGAATTAACTTCTAATCTACCCGTTCTAATGTCTACCCAATCCTCACAGGTTAATAATGCTTAATCTACAAGTCGAAACCTAGGCTCTGATACCACATTTGTAACATCCCCCGTCCGTAAGGTCTGGTGTCACTAGCGGGACTTAACGTAAAAACATTAACAATTTAGAGCTACTAATAAACTTCAAACATAGATTATAACCGTCTAAACGTAGTTACAGTGCAAAAGATTACATCTAAAACGAGTCTGAAAACTGCAAAAGTGCACTCTCGATCTCACGTCGCGCCCCATCAATCACTTGCACCTGCCGTGTCAAAAAACAAAAAAAAACACGGCTGAGCAACAGGGCTCAGTGAACGGATTATAATATAAATTTAAAATACAATTGTAACATCGATAATAAAGCAGAAGACTTATAATTCAATGAATCTAATTTCATAGAAAATCAAGACGGCTCGCAATTCTCAATTCAAATACAAAAATAAACAAAATTTGTCAAGTCATGTTCTAGTGTTCGATTCATAACTCTCGGTTCAAAAATATAATATACATAAAGTTCGTCAATTCCTGTTGTGTTCATGGGGTGGCCAAACTACACGAACTATACGGGCCAGCGTGCGGGCACACACCCCGAGTTCCCCGTGAATTTAACCACAGTCACATGATGGGTAAGTCCTAGGATAGATCCATTCGCCCTGGAGCCAATAAAATCGGCCTAGTCCACAAGGTGGGATCACGTAAGCCACTATTGGGCTTAACCCTGTGGACCGAGTTCACCGCCATTGAAGGCATCCCAACTAATGCGCCCATCAATTAGGTGATACTGAAAATCAATAAAACTAAACATATGCCACTACCCGAATGGCTTTCATAAAACGTCAAGTTTCAATATATTTCATAAAGTTCACACGTATATCAAATATGAGAATCAAAGATTAAACTCAAGTATTATAATAAAGGTGCAACGGTTTATATATATAAATATACGTATTTTGTTGACCACTTTTTAGTGATCAATCACAAGGCGGTGAACCACCGTTACGAAGGGTCAACTAGGACAACTAGTTGCCCGAGTGTCAAAAGAGAAGTGAAATCCGTACCTTAGTCAAAGATAACAAGCAATGCACGAGTAGACAAGATTCACGATACGGTTCGATTTGACTGCGTGCCTAACGAATATGTAAATCAATTACTAATTAAATGATGTAAAAACATATCCTTATTCTACTAATAATCTATTTTGACCTACATGTTTATGAACAACTTAAACCTTAAACGGGACAGCCAAATATTCATTAAGAACACTTGCGTATATGCAATTTCGTTCCGACTTTTAACAGCTTCGATACATCTTTTTTGTGAGCATTTTTATCCCACTTAGAGGCCAATATAGAGAATACCATCTAAATGAAAGTTTTAGTGTGTAATCTTATGAATCTACCAGATTTGGAGTCATGTCATTTGGATCATCCATCAGTTCTATATGGATGCCGGAAAACTGCTAAACAATCTCCTATAAGCTGCAAGCAGCCATAAAAAGGCACTGTTTTGAGCCACTTAGGTCTAGAACTGAGCCTCGGACCCTTCACGAGAGTTCTAGTATACATTAAGCTCTTTCTACCTGGGAAATTTGAGCTTAGTCGGTATGTCCGATTTTCACCGTTTTGACCAATTAACTTTTTATAACCTCAACTTCATGAATTGACACTTTTAACGACTCTAAAACATACTTCATGAATTGGCATTTAACCGAACACTTGGGGTGCGGTTAAACACATACATAAAATCAACCCATGTTGAAACCATTATCTATCCTTTTAATTTATATAACAATATAAACCAATCCTAGTATACTAAACATGCAAGATAACTTAATTTTAAAAATAACAACCGTAAACATAAACATACACCCGATTATAAACCGGTCCCTATAATCCTAACGAAACAAACTTAACGAAAACGAAAGAAATTTATACCGTTACGAAGCTTTGAAAATTGGATTACAAATATACGATCCTTACTTTCCTTCCTACAACGAATCAGCGGAAACTTTTGGAGAGAAAAAAAAAGAATTAGAGAGAGAGTGATGGAGAATTGAGGCGGGGGTGATGGCGGTCAAAACAGAAAAAGAAGAAGAAGATGGTGAATTTCAATTTATACTCCACATGCATACATATATATAAATATCTATATATCTATATATTTATTAGAAGAAGATGGTGAATTTCAAGTTTTTTGATTTTGATTTATTTTTATATATATAATTATTAGGAGTTTGAAACTTTGGTAGTTTTAACCCTTAACAATTAATTAACGATAAAAGAGACACATAACAATTCGGGTACTAAAGAGTGTGTTTTAAAAACTCGGGTCTTACATATTTTTTAATACCTTTATGCGTATTGAGAGAGCGAAAGAGAATCGGGTTCTCATCTTAACTCCTATTTTCACATGATCATTAGCATTGCATACCCTTCGATACGTTTCGAAATCGAGAGATGTCTGCCGATCACATGATCATTACCATCCCTTTACTGGCTAACATTCTTGGCCCTTGGTAGGCCCAGGGATCACTGATTAGTCGAATGAGCCCATCCCTCTGGCCTATCATTTGTTGGTCGATCCGGCTGGCAATAATCAAGTCTTCAGTCAACTGGTGGAATACACCGCATCAACCTGCCATGTTCATTTGAAAAGGTAAACGACCCCGTAAGCGCACCGGGTAAGCAACTGAGTAGATGAAAATCAAGCATCTTGTATTTAAGTAATGCCTAAGGTTTGTCTTTTTCTTTCGTTTTTCATTACTTATCTTAATCTTTCTATTCAGATACATAAACCTCAAAAAACTTGTATTTTGTATTTTTTCCCTCAAGGATGATTGAACCAATTTAAGTTCTATTCAAGCTTCCTCATTAATCTTTTGTCAAGTAGGTAAATGTTCTCAAGAACTTAACAAATTTGTGGTTTACATTTTGGAACAAAAACCAACCAAAGATTATATATGTTCAGAAGTCAAAAACCATCAAAAGGTTTTGCGACCAGCAAATGAAGTACAACGAGCGTTTTAGAAGTGATGGTTCTGAAGCACCACCGATCCCTGATGAACTTATTCGGATCAATTTCTTGTAAACTCGGAATATGAAGTTCCTTTGATGTCCCCAGGATATATGTTTGGTCAACTTTTATACAAACGTTGGCCGACTTGCTCTTCATCAGGTTAGTTTTTTTATATGCAATTATATATAATGTGTGTAGGCATGTGTAGATCCCAGATTTGATCAGGTAACGTATGTATGTATGCACGAACACGAAGAACACTTCTAATATTGATGAAGATCTGATGTCGGATATCTCACTTGTATTAAATATCAGTTACAACGATATTATCTATTAAGCTCTCTCTAATGATATGAATTAACGCGTGTTAGTTCTAATGCTAGCCTTAACCCTCTATTTATATGTATAGAGAAATACATAATAAGGAAAGTAAGAGATAAGGCAATATTCACTTGCCATAATTTAAGAGCATTCCTATTTTCTAAACCTTTCCTAATAGAAAACCTTCCTAATTAATGACTTAGTTGACTTTACAGTTTGGCCCCTTCATGTCTTCATATTTGTGATCTCGGATACAATCTTTTCAAACCTAACAATCTCCCCCTTTGTATTCGAGATTACAATTCAGCAAATCAGCACTCTTTTGAAGACGGTGAAACTTTTGTCAACAAATATTTCTTCTTGATTCTTTTGCTCCCCCTACAAAAATGATCTCTTGTAAGCTCCGTAGCTCCCCCATAACATTAGCATAAATTTCACGAAAAGAAAGTTGAAGGAGCCGTGATGTCGCAGGGTATCTTTCTTTGAGTAGAACTTTGTCGTTTTATGAAAGAGGCAAAAGATGGTTGTGATATCTTGATGTTCTCGGGTTAGCATTGAGGTTGTCGGGTTAGGCAGATGCGATAACTTTGAGCTTGTCGTATGATGATCTGAACTTGTTGAACATGCGATAAAATATGTTGGCGGTTCAAAGGGAGTCGACAAGTCTTCATCTTCAAACATTTGAATCTTTTCTATCTTTATTTCTGAATCTTTTCTAACTTTATTTCTCCCCCTCAAAATAGTATGCGTCTTTGATATAACTTTTCTCCCCCTAAGAATGATAAGGAGAATCAGAATCATTATGAACAATCAAAGACAATAAGTGCGAATATGATCAAATGTAAATATGGAATATCGGGTAATGGCTAACAGACAGAAACACATGTAGCAACTGTTATCACTTAATCAAAAATAAATTTAATTAAGTGGCCTATATTCAGTGTTGGCGGACGGAGTTGGCGATAGGACTTCCAGTTATCACAGAAGTAAGTTATAAAACTAACTTCTCAAACTGTTCTGGCATAAACAAAAAGATATGCAATGTGAATCACAAAGACTCGTGCAATGTGTAGAAAGAATTTGTATGTATAAATATTGTTGATCATAACTCCTCTCAGTGATTTGAATATGATTCCTTTACTATACTTAGTGAAATTCCTTAGATAAGCTTCTGTTCAAATTCAGCGATAGCATACGCTGATTGCTATCAGCGATCGCTGAAGATCAAGGATCAACAAGCTTGTCTCTGAAGATCTGAAGATCAGCTATCACACCAGAAGACCATTCAGCAACAGTCAAAGACCAAAGCTGAAGAAAGAGATAATCAGCTAAGTGACCTGAAGCAGTTCAGTGATAGCAGCAATTATCTACTCAAAGTGTGAAATCTTGTGAAGCCTCAGCAACACTGAAGTGCATCCTTGAACATTCAGTGTCAGCGATCAAATGAAGCTTCCTCTGCAAGATTAAAGATTGATCTTATCCTCGATGCACAAAAGTCAAACCTAGAACCATGTCAGAAAAGGACGTACGACGTGTCTCTTATGTCCCCATCATATCTGATATGGTACTGTTCATATTCGGCCAAAAGCATGGTTGTCTTATTTACAAGGACAAGCTTCCTATCCAAGCTTGACACGTGGCATGTACATTTTGTCTTGCATTAAATGCAAGCGGGTATAAAGAGATGAAGATATCTTCTTCATCTTTATGCATGCTTCCTTCTAGCCTATACCTTCTGCATTTCTTTCTTTCATCTTCTTGTGCATCAAACTGTGTGTTTCTTTAGTTATAATAGAATAGGTTTTTAACTTGTTCTAATTTCGCTTGTAACTGTAAATTTGTTTATTTTCAATAAACTCATTTAAAAACTAAAATCTGTGAGTTTGTATTCAACCCCGCCCTTCTACAAACTGTTTACTTAATATTTAACTCTTGTAGATCCTTATTGGGACCAACAAGTGGTATTAGAGCAGTGTTTTATCCTTCTCTTTAAAATATCTTTAGATCATATTTTAAAATGACAAACCCTAATACAAACTACAATGATAACGGATCTTTAGCTAAACCTCCAAGGTTCGGCCATGATAATTTCCCTTTTTGGAAAGAAAGAATGTCACTTTTTCTAGAGGGATCTGATCCTAAGATCCCATACTATGTAGAAAACGGACCTTTCGTTCCTACAACAATAGTAGCAGCTGTACCTGCCACTGCTACTACCCTAGCCGTCGCTGAAAGGAGTATTGTAAAAACTCCAGATAGATGGACTGAGGAAGACAAGAAAGAAGTTGCTATTGATGCCAAAGCACGATCTATAATAGCAATGTCTTTGCCTGATGAAGTATATCATTCTGTAATGAAAATGAGAACTTCAAAAGCCATGTGGGATACTCTATGTATCCAATATGAAGGAACTTCTGAGGTTAAAGTAACTAGATGCATAAACCTTGTAAGAAAATACGAGAGTTTTATGTATCAAAAGGGTGAATCTCTTTTTCAAATTCACCAGCGATTTAACTGTCTGCTGATTGATCTTAAATCAGTCTATAGGGTATATTCAAACGCTAAAATTCTGACAAAATTCATGGAGGCATTGCCCGATCAATGGGCAGTGTACACTACATGCATAAAATTGTCAAAGAATCTTGAAACCTTGTCATTAAGTGCATTATATGGTATGCTCTTAAATGAGGAACAATCCCAACTTTTAAGGAAAAATCTTCTTAATGAACTCAAGGGTGCTAAAAGTACTTCTTTAGCACTTGTGACTTCTGAAGGAACTTCTTCTAAAAATGGTTCTTCTTCTACTATCCCCTCCATAACTGAATTAGGTCAAACTGATTCAGAAGATCAACTCATTGATGCTGACATCTCTGAGTTTGATAACTCTCTAGCTCTTTTAACCAACAACTTTAAAAGATTTTCTAGAAAGAGTAATTTTCGAAAATCTTCTAACCTCTCTGATTCTGAAAAACAGAAAACGTTGCCTGCTGAAAAAGCCTCAGCGATCTGTTTCAATTGTCGGAGAAAGGGCCATTTTGCAAGTGAATGCTGGTCGAAGAAAGTTGCTGCTCCCACTACCTCCCATACCTCTGATAAACAGCAGAAGTATTTGAAAATGAAAAACAAATACAGAGATATGAAAAAAACCAGCAAAAAGGCAAAGGCCTTGTCGCTGAAGAAGTTGACTGGGATGCTGAAGATGACTGGGCCAAGACCTCTGAAGAGTCTGGTTCAGATGAAGAAGATCTTGCCTTTCTCTGTCTAATGGCAAGAATAGAGGATGCTGAAGAATTCTCTGAAACTTCTTCCTCTGAGTCTCCGTCTACTCAGGTAAACATTCCCTCTGACTCCTTATTCTCTGAAAAAGATAACTTGTCGGCTCTCGATGCAATGACTGTTGATTTTTACAATGCTTTGAATGGAAAGATAAAAATTTGAGAAAATTAACACTGACTTATCTGAACAATTAAAAAATTGCCACATAAGAATCAAAGAACTTTCCAAACTTGAGGATTCTCTCAAAGACCAAGTTTTTGCAAATCAAACAATAAGCATTGAGAAACAACAAGCTATCGCTGATAGGGAAAAGGCTATTGCTGATCTCAAGTCTGAAAAAGCAACCATCGAAGGATGGTGTAAGGCTTCTGATAAAGTCAATGAGATTATCAATGCCCAAATACCTATGAAAGTGAAAAGTGGGTTAGGCTATAACCCTAAAAAGGAAGAATCAGAGAATGATCGTTCCATGCTCAAGTTTGGAATGTTTATCTCTTCTATCCCTGATCCTTCTTCTTCAACTTCTTCTTCCTCTTTCTCTAAAGAGAAGCTTCCTGTGGATTATTCTAAGAAGGTGATCAAAAACAAGTTTCTTGACCATGTTCCTAAAAATAAGAAAACTCTAGATAAGAACAAGAAGTCCTCTGAGAAGATTTCTAAATTTGGGAAGAAGGTCCCTGATTATTCTCAGAGACCAACTCCCAAGATTAAAATCGATCTCACTCCTACCCCTGAAAAGGTTGTAATACCTCCAAGGACCATGGATAAAGGAATTCTTGGACCTATCCCTGAGAAACTTCTTGCTCCCTCTCTTATCTCCAAACCTTTTAAGTATAGGAAATGCTTTCACTGTGGTGAAACAACCCACATTGCAAGCAAGTGTCCTAATGCTACTATAGCTGATAAACTAGCTCATGGAAAGAAAGTAGCTCAAGCTGATAAATCAGCGAGAGTGAAATCCACCAAAGTTGCTAAACCAACTAAGGTGAAGATATTCACTGAAGAGGGTTCTTCAACTAGTAGTACATCCGCCAATCCTATATCTAACCAAGCAGGACCCATAGTAATATGGGTACCTTTAAACAATTAATCTTTTGTTGTATGCAGAGTGCCAAATATCTGGTATCTTGATAGCGGATGCTCGAGGCATATGACTGGCAGAAAATCTCTGCTCTGTGACTACAAAGAAGAAGTTGGTCCATCAGTGACCTTTGGTGGAAATGGCAAAGGATACATTAAAGGTTATGGAATTCTGTCCAACGGAGCCACATCTTTTTCTCGTGTTGCTTACGTTGAGGGACTAAAGCACAATCTTTTGAGCGTTAGTCAGTTGTGTGACAAAGACTTCAAAGTTCTATTCCTAAAGAATAGATGTGCTGTCACTGACGGAAATGATAAGCTTGCCATCTTTGGCAAAAGAGTTGAAAACGTATATGTCATAAACATGAATAGTTCTCACTCTGAGAACGTGTGCTTCATCTCTAAAGCATCCACAGACATAAACTGGTTATGGCATAAAAGACTCTCTCATCTCAACTTTAAGACGATAAATGAATTGTCTCAAAAAGACTTAGTCAGAGATCTCCCAACTCACACCTTTACAAAGTAATCTCTTTGTTCAGCGTGTGAGAAGGGAAAGCTGACAAAAGCCTCCTTCAGGTCAAAGCAAGTTTCTTCAGTGACCACTCCTCTTCAGCTACTCCACATGGATCTCTTTGGACCTGTCAATGTCCAATCAATCTCTAGAAAGAAATACACTTTAGTGATTGTTGATGAATACTCCAGATACACATGGGTGTTCTTCCTTCGATCTAAAAGTGATACCCCTGAAATGATAATCTCTTTTATCAAAAGAATGGAAGTGCTGAACAACTTACTTGTTCGCTCCATAAGAAGCGATCATGGTACTGAATTCAAAAATAGTACTCTGGTTAGTTTCTTTGAAGAAAAAGGCATCTCTCACAACTTCTCATCAGTGAGAACTCCTCAGCAAAATGGTGTTGCTGAAAGAAGAAATCGAACTATAATAGAAGCAGCTCGCTCTATGCTCAGCGAATCGCGTCTTCCAACTCAATTTCGGAATTTGTCAATACAGCATGCTTCACTCAAAATCGATCCCTGATTGTTAAGCGATTCAAGAAGACTTCCTATGAATTATTTCATGGGAGAAGACCCACTCTGAAATATCTTCACATTTTTGGATGTACGTGTTACGTTCTGAATGACAGAGATCATTTGGGTAAATTTGATCCCAAAGCTGATGATGGTATATTTCTTGGATACTCCTCTGTGTCTAAGTCTTTCAGAGTATTCAACAAAAGAAGACAACACGTTGAAGAATCTATGCATGTCAACTTTGATGAATCTCGTCCCATTCATCCTTCTCATAATCTTGATGATGATGAAGAATTGAATGCTTGGATGGAATCTCATTATGGGGAACCTGAAACATACTTCGGCAATCAAACTCCAGCTGATGTATGTGATGATGAAATCCCTGTAAACTCAACAAGTAACAATAATCCATCTTCAGGGATAAATGTTACTCCTTTAAATCAGATTCCTGTTACTGATTCATCTCTTGCAAATTCCTCTGTGAATAACCAAACCTCTTCTGAAAATCAATCCTCTGAATTGATTCTAAATGAAGTACCTGTTGCTGAAACAAGTCCTATTCCAGAATGCGAAGAACGAATTCGGCCCGAATCTGCTGTTGATCTCTCTCCTCAACCACCAGCTCAGCAATGGACTGCAAATCATCCAATAAATTAGATTATTGGCGATCCCACTACAGGTATCAAAACACGTAGAGGTACAGGTAATATCTGTCTTTATGTAAACTTCATTTCCCTCTCTGAACCTAAGAAGATAGATCAAGCTATCTCTGACCTAGCTGGGTTTCAGCTATGCAAGAAGAACTGACTGAATTTCGTAGAAATAAAGTTTGGAATCTTGTTCCTAGACCCTCTGATAAAACCGTCATAGGAACCAAATGGGTTTTCAGAAATAAGCTAGATGAAAACGGGACTATAATTCGCAATAAGGCTAGACTTGTTGCTCAAGGTTATAGACAGGAAGAAGGAATCGATTATGATGAAACCTTTGCCCCTGTAGCTCGTTTAGAAGCCATAAGACTCTTTTTAGCTTATGTTGCCCATAAAGACTTCAAAGTTTTTCAAATGGATGTTAAAAGTGCTTTTCTAAATGGAAAACTCAGCGAGGAAGTTTATGTTGAACAACCCCCTGGTTTCTCATACCCTAACCACCCTGGTTATGTTTTTAAACTTGAAAAAGCTCTTTATGGGTTAAACAAGCTCCTAGAGCTTGGTATGATACTCTCTCTAAATTTCTTCTTAAAGAAAAATTTGTTCGTGGAAAAATTGACCAAACTCTGTTTCTAAGAAAATATAAAGGTCATACAATTCTCGCTCAAATATATGTTGATGACATTATCTTTGGTTCCACAAGACCCAAACTATGCACTCGTTTCGCTGCAAGAATGCAAAGACAATATAAAATGAGTATGATGGGTGAACTAACATATTTTCTAGGTTTGCAGATTAAGCAATCTGACAAAAGAATTTTTATTTGTCAAAGCAAATATGTTAAAGACATGCTGAATAAATTTGACATGAATCAATGCTCAGCGATGAAGACTCCTATGGCGCCTCCTCTGACATTAAACAAGGATCCCAATGGGAAACCAGTCAATGTCACTGCCTATCGAGAAATGATTGGGTCTCTCTGTATCTTACGGCGAGTAGACCGAACATCATGTACGCCACTGTCTACGTGCTCGGTATCAGTCGAACCGAAGGAATCCCATCTAATCGCTGTAAAGCGAATCTTCAGATACCTGAAAGGAACTCCAAATCTTGGTCTCTGGTATCCCAAAGGCTCAGGATTTGATCTTATTGGTTACTCTGACAGTGACTTTGTAGGTTGTAAGATTGATAGGAAAAGCACCACTGGTGGGTGTCAGCTGCTAGGTGGAAAGTTAATAAGTTGGACAAGTAAAAAGCAAAACTCAGTGTCCACTTCCAGCGCTGAAGCTGAATACGTAGCAGCTGGTAGTTGTTGTGCTCAAATCCTTTGGATGAGAAATCAACTCAGAGACTACGATCTAAAGCTCTCTAAAATTCCTATTTACTGTGATAGCACAAGTGCTATAGCAATTGCTAACAACCCTGTACTTCACTCCAAAACCAAGCACATTGAGATCCGATATCACTTTATCGTAGATCATGTGATGAATGGTGAAGTTGAGCTCCATTTTGTTCCTACTGAATATCAGCTCGCTGATCTTTTCACCAAGCCTCTTGATGAAACTAGATTCAATCTACTCATCAGCGAACTTGGTATGTTGAACGCTGAATAATTTATTAATCAGTGATCGACAAAGGATTACAAATAAAGCCTTCAGACTTTCCATTCTCTGAACTCTGATTCAGCGATATCTAGGTCTTCTCCTCAGGTATTATCTTCTAATCTCTAAAACTCTTTGATATTTCTTATCAAAGAATGTCTCTCTTAAAATTAAAACTCCTCACTGACAATCCTTTATTTTTAGTGATGAAGATTTTACTAAAGTTATTAATGATAAACTTTCCTTATGGATAATTATCATTATAATTTTTAAAAATAAAATAA
Source organism: Silybum marianum (assembly GCA_036898165.1). Lineage (NCBI taxonomy): Eukaryota > Viridiplantae > Streptophyta > Magnoliopsida > Asterales > Asteraceae > Silybum > Silybum marianum. Next base: position 15,254,567 of record CM072528.1, read on the forward strand.
AGAAAAGGACACGTCAGACCTTTTTTCTGACACACGACGAACCGCGACGTTTCCATTCCAACTCCTTTCTTTGAACGTGCGCCAGGTCATCATTTCTTTTTCAAAAAGCTAAAACCGTCGTTTAGCTATCCTTTCTTTCTCTCTCCTCTTGCTATTTAAGCATTCCTTTTGCCTCACTTTATTCCTTCCACTTTCATAACTACCCTAAAGGCAAAAGAATCCTTCGAATCTTCAAGCTTTCTCCAAGAACACCAAGAACACGCACTTGTGCGTTTTTCTTCTTCATACGTTTAAGGTTTGATCTAAACCTTATATCAAGAACTGGAAACAACTCGTTTCAACTTTCTATTCTATTTTCTTTCTTAAAATCAATAAATAAATTTTTTTTAAGTGACCGGCTTTTTCACTTTCAAAACACTATTCTTAGAAATTAATTTTTTTTGCCAACAAGCATTTTGATATTGTTCATCAAAATACTTGTTTCTTTGCTCTTACATTTGATACTTTTAATACCAAAACTCTGGTTTCTACATTCATGTATTAAAACCATGATTTATCTCTTCGGTGTTGCCATTTTTCCTACAGAAATGGCCTCTGCTTCCAACGTCGCTGAAACTGCTGCTGCTAACCAGTTGGTCGCCGCACCAACCTGTCACTTTGAGCTGGAAAAGTCAACCTTCAAGCCACGCAATTACATTGCATTGGTGGACATTCCCTCTGAACGCCCTCAGTTCAAGGATGTTGCAACCTTCCTAAAGGCGTGCCCTCTGATGTATGCCTTCGTCCACAACCAAGTGGGCATTGCTTCTCACCTTCAGGCTCTCTGGTACACGGCGCAATGTACCACACTGAAAACAGACAAGGGCACTGTCCTTCCTGCTATCTCCTTCACAATCCCTAACCTTGGTTTCTTCGCGTTCTCAGCGGGGTTTGTACGCAAGGCGCTAAGACTCCCTCAGCGCAAGAAAAATGAGCAATGGGGTGCTGAACCAACAAAGCAGCAGATTGATGCTTTCTTGGATTCCATTGGCTACAAATGGGAGAACCCCTTAGTGAAGACGGTGGGTTCGAAGCTGGAAAAGAAGCGACTCCCTGCTCGCTGGCAGTATGTTCTCACCCAGGTCATTCAGTGCCTAAGGTCAAAAGTTGGCTCCCACGATCAGGCGAGCAAACATTTTCAAGACCTTGCCTTCTCTCTCTGCACGAGTCATCCTCTGAACTACGCTGATTACATCTTCAGCGATATGTGCAGCCGCCTCAACGCCTCCACCAGACATCACGTTATCCCTTACCCACGTTTCTTCTCCACCATCCTTGAAGAAGCTTTCGGGGAGAGCTACCTGAAAGTTGGTGACTTCGCCTTCTCTATGGTAGGGAAGAAGTCCCTGGACCTGGAAGAACGTCCAGGTGATGCTCCTCTCACTCCCTATATGCTCCAAATTATAGGAGCACCTCTTTTAGTGACCTCCTTGCTGCCCATCCCCTCAGTGAGTACCCAAGGCACTACTGCTGCAAAGAGGAAAACCCCCACTGATGGTCATAAGAAGGCCATCGCCTCAAAGGAACCTAAGAAGGTGGTCTCTTAACAGACCATCCTCTCTGATTTTGGTGTACTTCAATCACCACCCTCATCCACAGCCACTCCAACGGTTTCTGCTGCCGTTGAAGCTTCATCAGCACTACCACCACCATCAGTGACTAAGGTCTCTGAAGGTGTTATAGCCAGCTCTGCTGAAGCTGGATCAGGTATTACTTTCACTGCCCTCTCTACCTCTTCCATCTCTGCTTCTTTGGTCCTCACATCAGCAAGTGACTCAATGATAGTTGTCCCTATCTCTGATAATGCTGAAATGCACGCAGTCCAAACCTCAAAATTGTTTAGGCAATCTGAGTTTTGGAAAGCCAATTTAAAAGGACCTCAGAGTATTTCTTTCAGATACTCTAAGACACTGGTCAGTGATCCTCAGGACACTGCCTCTGCGAAAGTAGTCTTTGAGAGTAATCCTCACGATACTCTCAAGGAAAATAATGCTATTTTACATCCATCATCTAATCCGGATTCTTTTCTCGCCTCTTTGTCAATGTCATCAACTGCTGCCACTGCTCCTGTCTACTCAGCGACAGCCACCACCACCACCACTTCGAAGACAGCAATGAAATCTTCTCAACGCCCTCCCAGTGCCAAAAAGCTCAGGGATGTCAAGATGGAGCACCTTGCCCCCAAGCTTCCTCCCAGGGTCACTGAGCTGCCTCCCGTGTCACTGCCTGCTCCCACATTCCCTGCCATCGACCATCTGGTCAATGAGTGTGCTCTCACTAGAGCCAGGTTGGACACACTGCAAACTTCTACGGAGTTGATCTTCTGGCAGGTCGCTGGCACTCCAAGAATGAAGACAAACGTCAGCAACTTGGTGTCTGATGTTCAGTCTCTGAAGGACGACCACAAGGACCTTCGCCAATCCCTCACCAACATTGAGCAAAAGGTTGATGCTCAGGCCGCTGTCCTCGAGTCTATTCTAAAGACTCAGTCCGAAATGATGCAGGCTCTCTCAAAGCTCAGTGAGACTGGTCCCTCATTTGCTTCTGTTGATCGGACCATGCTCGAGGACGTGCACACGAATGTGCGCACTCTGATGATTCATGTTCTCCCCCCATGATAACATTGAGAGGGAGAAGGTGGCCAAAGAGTTCGCTGACGAACTTATCGGCGAGCATGATCGTCGGTTTCCAGATGAAAGGATCTCTCCCTACATCCAACGACCAGAACCTTCCTCCACTGCAAGAGTTGATGATGATGATGAGGAAGAAGATGATGAAGAAGAAGAGGAACGCATCCCTCACTATGAGGTTGTTGATGATGATGATGACGACTTGGGTTTTGCATTGGAACACTTCAGATTATCCAAACCATGCACATCTCAGCTAGAGCCCTTGGGGGACGAAGCTGGACCCTCAGCCAGAGTGGTCGATCTTGAGGCCACCATCCCTATATCAGAGGGGGAGACCGCTGATAAGGTATCACTTAAGCTTATCCCTTATATTACTCCTCTCTCTGAATCTCCTATACACTCCTCTTCACCCACTAAAATTCCCTCTGACAATACTATTTCCTCCTCTCCTTCCCTCAGTGATCCCCGTCCCCCAAAGGACTCATCCACAAGGAAGGAACCTTCTCCCAAGGTGCAGTTTATGTACATAGAGGAAACTGACTCTGAGGAAGAAGAAGGCCTCATCCCTCGGCGTCGCGTTCAGAAGCAGATCATAAGCGAGCCTGAAGAGGAAGAAAGGCGAATAAAATTCCTAAAAGAATTCGAAGCCAAGAGAATAAGGGTGCCCCAAGAAGACCCAATAAACGCTGTACCAATCAGGATAGTAGATGAATTCTACTTTTTATCCAAAGAAGAGAGAGAACAAGCTCTGATAGCTCAGAGGATCAGAGATGAAGAAATAAAGCAAACTGAGAATGATCTTGCTTTAGCGAGGAAGATTCTCAGGGAAGACTCAGTAAGAGACAAAGCAGCCAAATAGCAATTAGAAAAGAGCGAACGGCTCGCTGCAGCTCTGGCTCAGAAAGAACTTGTACAGGAAAACCTGAACGTAGATCCCATTCTCGCTCAACAGAAGATTCTCACTGCACTAACCACGGAAGCCACAACTCAGAAAGATAAAGAACTGGATTGGTGCACAGAGATGCTGAACTTTCGAAGATCTGATGACAAAATCATTCACGCAACTATCCAAGGGCGACACTCCAACAGAGGTGGTCCAAAGGTATATGTAAGAATGACAAGGCCATCCAGAACAGAGAGAGAAGAAGCAAAGTTCTTAAGGTTATATGGATACACTGAATGGCTCGAAATCAGAGATGCCATTCAGGGTTCCAAATCCAAGTTCAAGAATGTGGTAGAAGATGAGTTGAATCAGTTGCTGCAGAGAATGTCACAACATGTGCAAGTTCCCCCTCTCCCTGAACCATCAAAGAAGAAAAGATTAGTTGCTGAAGGTGGCTCAAGTTCGAAGAATGAGCATGAAACTAAGTTTGATTATCAAAGCATTCTTGGTCATCTTGAGCTCCCTGATATATCAATGCTTCGTACCTCTCTTCCTCAAAACCGAAGATATCAAGAAGACGAAATCATATCACTGCCTGAACCTGGTATGGTATTCTTGGATAATGAAGGGTTCTTAGGACTCTTCAGAAACCAAGAAATTCACAGGGCCCCTTCCTCTCTCATAAAGATCATGCTTTGGCGCTGCTGGTCAGATACTCCTCTGATGAACAGACATAATGAGAATGAGCTAGAAAGAAGAAACGAGAATATCTTTGACTAGTCATAGTTTTCTATTTCCTTTGTAATATTTCTTCAGTGTGCAAGTACTTTACCTTTATCATTGTAATTTCATTTCGCTGTAATTCTTCAGATTATAATTAATGAAATTCAAAGTACTTTACTCCATCCTAGTAGTGAAAAGATCCCTGAAAATAGTAAAAGGGACAATGAACATAAGAGTTCTATTTTCGTTACACTATCTTTTACTCACTGATCTTTCACTCTGAAAGTTCAATCAGTGAATGTACTTTAAGCTCTTCTACTTGTAAAAATTGTGATTTCATATCCTTATAAATGAAACTCAATTCAGATAATAGTTTAGCTGAAAAAGATTTTACAGATTAGTACTTAGAAAATTTATTTTAAATTTTATAAGTCCCTGCTAATCTTTTAAAAGCAATTTTCCTATGTTGCTTAATCATAATCAAATAGGGGGAGATTGTTGATCATAACTCCTCTCAGTGATTTGAATATGATTCCTTTACTATACTTAGTGAAATTCCTTAGATAAGCTTTTGTTCAAATTCAACGATAGCATACGCTGATTGCTATCAGCGATCGCTGAAGATCAAGGATCAACAAGCTTGTCTCTGAAGATCTGAAGATCAGCTATCACACCAGAAGACCATTCAGCAACAGTCAAAGACCAAAGCTGAAAAAAGAGATAATCAGCTAAGTGACCTGAAGCAGTTCAGCGATAGCAGCGATTATCTAGTCAAAGTGTGAAATCTTGTGAAGCCTCAGCAACACTGAAGTTCATCCTTGAACATTCAGTGTCAGCGATCAAATGAAGCTTCCTCTGCAAGATTAAAGATTGATCTTATCCTCGATGCACAAAAGTTAAACCTAGAACCATGTCAGAAAAGGACGTACGACTTGTCTCTTATGTCCCCATCATATCTGATACTGTATTGTTCATATTCGGCCAAAAGCATGGTTGTCTTATTTACAAGGACAAGCTTCCTATCCAAGCTTGACACGTGGCATGTACCTTTTGGCTTGCATTAAATGCAAGCGGGTATAATAGATGAAGATATCTTCTTCATCTTTATGCATGCTTCCTTCTAGCCTATACCTTCTGCATTTCTTTCTTTCATCTTCTTGTGCATCAAACTGTGTGTTTCTTTAGTTACAATAGAATAGGTTTTTAACTTGTTCTAATTCCGCTTGTAACTGTAAATTTGTTTATTTTCAATAAACTCATTTAAAAACTAAAATCTGTGAGTTTGTATTCAACCCCCCCCCCTTCTACAAACTGTTTACTTAATATTTTAAGTCTTGTCACACCCTCACATTTTTCTTTTATCTCACAATCACTCAATTTTATTTTAATCATTCCTTTTCAGGATATCTAACCTAGGGATGTGTTTCATGGGTAGGTCCTTCCGGCTTTGGATTGACCATAGAAACTTCTAATTTCTAACACACAAAGAGTTAAAAAATTAAAGTCCAAGTTCTGAACTGGTGTACTCAGAAGTCATAATGCAATGTAAAACGGGTTAAGAGCAGGTCCATAGCTGAGATACTATGAAGCTAATATAAATGGTAAACATGTGGTACTCTCCTTAAATGTATTATAACCTTTTGAAAGATTGTCATGTGATGTGAATATTCTGAATTTGGAACACACATGACATACCTACAAAACAGATTAAAAAGATTTTGGTACCCAAGCTTTGTTGGGTCCTCGGAGGTTAGCTTTAGATGCATTAAGTGGGGAAGTGGGGATACTGTAAGTACCATACTATTTATGATTGAAATTTTGATTGACAAAATCATTTGTTCCACATGTAGAACAACAAACCTTTGTGGCACTTAGACTAATTAGCTGATTGATAGATTTGACAAAATAAGGCAAATTAGTCTTGGAAACAAATGATCTTGTATCAACTACAAGAGATGTATGTGACATGTTTCCAACACTATCATCTGTAGTTGATTTTTTCTTCCAAACCATTTTAAACTTCTTAAAATTACCGGAATTAGCAACAAAATCATTGTGAGATAAAGTAGAATTATGAGTCCGGGAAGTTGGAAAATTATATGATTTGGAGCTGTTAGAATAACTGTTTGATTTGACACTTGAAGACGAGTTATTCTTACAGACATTTATTGTAGAAAGAGAAATCAACTGACAACTTGAACTTGAAGCAGTTGTAGAACTTTCAAGTTTTCTAATTTTGCACAATAGATGATCTCTTTCTTCCAAAATCACATCAAATTTTGTTTGAGATTCGGATCTCATTTTCCGTTCATTCACAAGAGTTGTTTCTAAAACAGATAATTTGTTTGAAAGTTTACTGATTTTCTCTTCAAAAGTTTTACTTTCGTTTTCAAAAAAAAATTCTGAATTTTTGCTTTTAACAACGATCAAAACACTTTTGTTGATTAAATTCGTCTTATCAGTATCAAACACTTTTCTTTCAGTTTTTAAAAGATTTTGAAGTTCAGAAAGTTGCTTTGATAGATTTAGACATTTCGTTTCAGATGATTTTCTTTCTAAAATCACAACTTGTTCGAAATTAGACACTTGTGTAGAAAGTTTTTGAATGGTCAGTTCACAAGTTCTAATTTTGTTTTCAAAGGCTTTTCTCTCAATATGAAACTTGCGTTTCTCATTAGAAAAAATCTTTCGTTTATTCTCAAAGTCTGTTCTTTCATAATCTAAAAACTTTTCAAGTTCTCCACCAGTCGTTGCAGAATCTTTCCTTCTCTCTAGCCCGAAAATTGTGTTTTTAAGATAAAAATTTATTTTTATCAACTCAATATTTTTCTTTTTACAAACGTCTTCATAAAATACATGATATGTATTCCTAGTATGCTCGGTGAGTTGTTTTTCCAAAAACTCATTTTTGTTTTTCAATTCTTTATTTGTGTGTTTGAAATCCTTTAGATAAACATTTTCTCTTAAGAGTTCATCAATCACTTTCATGTTACTCGTGTGTTTTGCTTCAAGTCTTTCAATTTCAGCATTGAGATCAGAAAATTGGTTTTGAGAACTCATCTTGAAGAATAATAAAAAAATAAAGAACTTGTTACCTGAAAAATTGATCTCGATCGGTGAGTTTTGATAATTTTCTGAGATTAATTTTTTTTTTCGAAAGAGAGAAGGTTTTCTCGAGTGATGAAGGGTCGACAAAAAAAATTGCCGAGTGGTATGGGCTCGATAAGAAGATTTCTCGGGTGTATGAGACTCGAAAAAAAATTGTCGGGTGAAGGGGACTCGATGAAACTTTGTTTGAACAAATTGCGTCCATAAGCAGAAGTTATCGATCAGAAAAGACTCGATGACTAAAGTTTCTCGATTGATAAAGACTCGACAAAAATGGATAAACACCGGATAATATTAAATCATTTCTGATTTAATATGATTTAATATTAAATCAGAAGTGATTTAATATTATGTTGGACCCACATCATATGTGGTCCACAAAGTATTCCTTTATTCCTTTAAAAATGGGTGGTTCTCGTATGATCCTTCCCCTATATATATACATATACATATACATATAAACTTAGGATCATGTGAGTGAAACCAACCCTATGTGTGCGTATCATGAAAAAATTTATTTTTGCTTTGATTTGTACGAGTTTGTAAATTTGTACCTTTCGTGCAGTTTGTAATTGAATTTCTATATATATATATATATATGTTGTACACATAGGGTCCGGTTTAAGGGAAAACAAAAAAAATATAATTTATTTTTTTGAAAAACAAAGGAACATCCGGTAAACGTTTATATGTATGGTATACACACGCGCATACAAATAATTTTGTGTTCTATGCACATTTAATTATAGTATTAATTGATGGATGAAATTGAAGTCTCTAATGTTGATGTAAATTCTACACTGAGTAGGATTTGGGAAGGATGAGATGTATGCAGATTTTTCATCTACCCCACATAGTAAAAGAGGTTTTCATGATCACTTTTATAGAAGTGTGTGGTTTAACGATATGCAAACAACAATAGTTTATAACTCAAGATTAACTATTAAGTTTTTTTTTAATGCAGGGTCGTGATGAGCGCCCCTGTTGATCATAACTCCTCTAGTGATTTGAATATGATTCCTTTTAATACTTAGTGAAATTCCTTCGTTAAGTTTAAGTTCAAATTCATCGATAAGCATACGCTGACTATCATCAGCGATCACTGAAGATCAAGGAACCTTAAGCTTATCTCTGAAGATCCGAAGATCAGCGATCACACCAAATGACCATTCAGCGAAAGTCGAAGACCAAGCTGAAGAAAGAAACAGTTAGCTACATGACCTGAAGCGGTTCGGCGATAGCAAAGATTATCTATTCAAAGTGTGAAGTCTTGTGAAGCCTCAGCGATACTGTAAGTTCATCCTTGAAAATTCAGTCTCAGCGATCAAGTGAATCTTCTCAAACAAGATTAACGTTGACCTTACTCAGCTAACAACTAGTGATACAAACAAAGTTTTCTGTTACCATTCGCTGAACTCTAATTCAGCAATATCTGTCCTTTCTCAATCCAGGTATTAACTTCTTAAACCTTTTTGCTCCCTGACTTTTCCATTAATCAAGGAATGAATCTGAAAAGATAAAACTCATCACTGACAATCCTTTATTGTTTTTTATGAAGATTTTTTAAAGATAATGATTAATCTTTTCAAATGGATAATTATCATTATATTTTCTAAAAATAAGAAAAGGACATGTCAAACCTTTTCTGACACAAGACGGACCACGACATTTACTTTCCAATTCTTTTCTAGGGACGTGCGCCAGGTCATCATTTCTTTTTCAAATAGCTAAAACCATCGTTTAAGTATCCTTTTCTCACTCCTCATGCTATTTAAGAATTTTTTTGCCTCATTTCCTTCTTTACGCTCTCATAACTTCCAAAAGGCAAGGATTCTCTCTTGATTTTTACAGCTTTCTCAAGAACACCAAGAATACGCACTTATGCGTTTTTCTTCTCGAACTTCACTAAGGTTTGATCTAACTTTAAATATTAACCTGGAAACTTCTTGTTTCACTTTTCCTTACTTTTCTTGTGTTCAAAACAAAAATCTAAGGTAAATAAAATAAAAATCTGGATTAAACTTCCAAACTTCAAAATCCTGTTCTAAATTTTTTCCTTAAGAACAGAAGACTTTTCTTTGTTTAAATCCATCTTTTATATTCTATACCTAAATTTTTTATTATACTAAACCTTTTAAAACATTTGGTATTTTATTTTGTTTTCTACCACAAGTATTTTGATATTGTTCATCGAAACACTTGTTTCTTTTCTCCTTAAAATTGGTATTCTTTATACCAAAGTCTGGTTTATACATTTTGTATTAAACCATGATTTTTCTATTTGGTGTTCCCATCTATGAAACAGAAATGGCCTAATCAAGCAAAGTTACTGAATCAAGCCACGTCTCTGATACTCTCGTTGCTGCTGTCGTTTGCCATTTTCTTCTAGAACAAGCAACATTCAAGCCCTGCAACTACCTTGCCCTGGTGGACATCCCTGCTGAACGTCCACAATTCGCTGAAGGTGTTGCTTTCATCAAGGCCTGGCCTCTGATGCATGCCTTTGTTCACAACCCAATTGGCATCTCCTCTCACCTACAAGCCCTGTGGTACACGGCTCACTATACCACCTGCACCACTGACAAGGGCAAAGAACTCTCTGCTATTGGCTTTACCATTCCCACTCTCGGCCATTTCGCCTTCACCTCTGGTTTCTTAAGGCAGGCTCTTCGCCTCCCTGCTTGTGGCAAGAATGAGAAGTGGGTCGCTGAACCTACAAAGCAGCAGATCGACTCCTTCCTCGACTCAATTGGCTACGCATGGGAAAACGCCTTCTCTGAAGACCGTGGGATCCAAGCTGGAAAAGAAGCACTTACCTGCTCGCTGGAAGTATATCTTCACCCAGATCATTCAGTGCCTAGGCTCCAAGACTGGCTCGCATGATCAGGCCAGTAAACATTTTCAAGATATGGGCTTCGCTCTCTACACGGGCTACAAGCTGAATTTTGCTGATTACATATTCAGTGATATGTACAACAGGGTGAAAGCTACAAATAGGCACTCTGTCATCCCTTACCCAAGATTCTTTGCAACAATCTTGGAGCGTGCATTCGATGATGAGTACCCCAAGACGGCCAACCACTCCTTCTCGATGGTGGGAAAGAAATCCTTGGACATTGAAGAACGTCCACGTGATGCTCCCTTTACACCATACATGCTGGCAATTATTGGAGCTCCTGCTTCAGTTTCTAGCTCACTGACAAACCCATTAATGAGTATGCCTGACACTTCTGTCCCCAAAAGGAAACTACCAACCGATGGTCATAAAAAGACCATCGCAACTAAACTAAAGAAGCCAAGGATAGTGGTCTCTCAAAAGACTACTTTCTCAAGTTCTGGTGTTCCACTAACATCATCTACTGCCCAAGCTACTTCAACGGTTTTCTCCTCCGTTGTTGCTTCTTCAGCACTACCAACACATTTAGCAACTACGGTCACTGAAAGTGCATTAGTTAGCTCCGCTGAAGCTGTATCAGGTAATACTTTCATAGCCATCTAGCCTTCTTCTATCCCCTCTTCTTTAGTCCTCACCACAGCAAATGATTCAGTGATAGTTGTCCCTATCTCTTATGATGTTGAAATGCATGCAGTCTAAACCTCAGTGCTATTTAGACACTCTGAGTCTTGGAAGGCCAGTAACACAGGACCTCAGAATGTCTCTCACAAGCATTCTAAGACACTGGCTAGTGATCCTCACGACACTACCTCTGCACCAGTGGTCCTTGAGAGTAATCCTCATGATGCTCTCAAGGGTTATAACATGCCTTCTCATCTGTCATCTAACCCAAAGCTCTTTTTGGCTGCTCTGTCTATGTTGTTAACAGGTGCCCCTCCTCTCTTCACCATAGCGACAACCACAACCACCCCCAAGGCTGCTGCTCCTCCTCTCAGCAAGAACAAAGGGAAATCTCCTCAGCAACCTGTATCCTATGCCAAGCTCATGGAGGTTAAAACAGAGAAGGGAGCTCCCAAACTTCCTCCCCCCATTGTTCTTCCTAGTCCTACATTCCCTGCAATTGATTTTCTAGTCAAGGAATGTGCCCTTACCAGGGCTAGGGTCGAGCACCTTCAGAAGTCTATTGAACACATCTTCTGGACCGTGGTTGGAACTCCAGGGATCAAGTCCTCTGTCAGCAACATCCTCTCTGACATCGAGTCCCTAAAGGAAGACAATCGGACACATGGTCAGTCCATTGCCCGTCTAGAGAAGAAGGTGGATGCTCAGAATCTGGTGCTTGAGTCTATTCAAAAGACTCAATCCGACATGATGCAGATGCTGACAAAGCTCTATGAGAGTAGCTCCTCTTTCTCCACTGCTAACCGGACATCCCTGAATTTGGCCCTTGAGCGCCATGAAGGTAAGCTGAAGGACATTCAAGGGAATGTACGTCTGCTGATGGTGCATTGTCTCCACGCTGACAACATCGAGGGGGAGAGATGTGCCAAAGAATTCGCTGACGACATCATTGCGGATCACAATGAGACCTTCCCTGCTGATAAACTTTCTCCCTACATCAAGCATGCAGCACCTTCCCTTACTGAAGATGTAGTGGAAAAAGAACAGGAAGAAGAAGAAGATGATGATGATGATGATGATGATGATGAAGCCATCCCTCACTATGGTGGAGGCAATGAAGATGATGATGATGACGATATTGGAAGTGCTTTGGAGCACTTCAATATGTCAATACCAGAAGTCTCTCATCAGGAGCCTTTGGGGGACGGACAACCTCCCTCTCTGGGACAGTCTGGTCCCTCAGGCAAAGGAAATGAAGTGGCAGATCTTAACGCCACTATCCCTATATCTGAGGGGGAGACCACTGTCGAGGTATCTCTTCCTCTCACACTCCTCTCTGCTCCAATCTCTGAACCACCCACATATCCCTCTTTTTCACCGCCAAATTTTGGCTCTGACAAATCTCCTTCTACCTCTCCTTCTCTCAGTGAGCCCGGTCCCCCAAAGGACTCCACTTTTTGGAAGGAACCTTCATCTGAAGAGCAGTTTATATACATATCTGACTCTGACTCTGAAGATGAATAAGGCCTCATTCCTAGACGCCGCGCACAGAAACCACTAATAAGCGAGCCTGAAAAGGAAGAAAGGCGAATAAATTTTTTAAACGAACTAGAAGCCAAGAGAATAAGGTTGCCCTCTGCTGAAATAGAATGTCCAACTCCTATCAGCATGGTAGATGAATTCTATTTTCTATCAAAGCAGGAGAGAGCACAAGCACTTGAAGCTCAAAGAATAAGGGATGAAAAGATGAAGCAAACAGAGAATGATCTAGAGCTTGCAAGAAGAATACTCAGGGAGGATGCTGCTCAAGACAAGGCGAATAAAGCACTGATCGAGAAAAGCCAAAAAGTCGCTAAAGCTCTAGCACAAAAGGAACTTAATGAAGAAAATATCAAAGTGAATCCCATCCTAGCTCAAGAGAAGATTCTGAATGCTCTATCCAATAAAGAACAAAGCCACAGAGAGAAAGAACTGAGCTGGTGTACTGAAAGGTTAAATTTTCGTAGGTCTGATTCAAAAATCATTCGAGCAACGATCGAAGGACATCCTTCCAAAAGGTATGGACTGAAGGTATTTGTTCGAATGTACAGACATGCGAATGCTGAAAAAGAAGAAGCCAAGTTCCTAAAGTTCTATGGATACTCTGAATGGTTAGAAATCAGAGATGTCATTCAGGGTTCCAAGTCAAAGTTTAAAGACGTGGTGGAAAAAGCATTGGATCAGCTTCTTCAGAGGATGACACAACATGTACAAGTTCAACCTCACCCTGAACCTACTCGAAAGAAAAGATCAAATACTGAAGGAGGTTCATCTTCCAAAAGTGATCATGAAACCAAATTCGACTATGAAAGCATTCTCGGTCATCTGGAAATTCCTAACATCTCAATGCTCAGAGTCTCTCTCTCTCAAGACAGAAAATATGAAGAAAATGAAATCATCACCTTCCCTGAACCCGACATGGTCTTCTTGGATAATGATGGTTTCCTAGGGCTCTTCAGAAACAGCAAGATCAACAAAGCTCCATCAGCCTTCCTCAAAATCATGCATCACTACTACTGGTCAGATGAACCGCTGATGAATGAACAGAAGAAACTCTATGAAAACGAAATACGAAAAAGACAAGAAAATCTCTGATAAATAGTTAGTTGTCTTTTCTTTGTATCTTTCTTCAATGTAGTGTACTTCCCTTTACTTACTGATTTGTAATTTCATTATTCATGTAATGTCTTCAGATTATTAATGAAATTTCAAATGAAGTACTGTACTGCAATTGTGTACTGAAAAGATCCCTGAAAATAGTAAATGGGACAATGAACATAAGAGTTCTAACTTCTTTACTTAAATCAGTGAATGTACTTAAGGCATCTCTTGTAAAAATTGAGTTTTCATATCTTTATAAATGAAACCCAATAGCTGTACTTAAGGCAATAGCTGAATTTTAAATCAGTGAATGTACTTAAGGCATCTCTTGTAAAAGTTGAGTTTTCATATCTTTATAAATGAAACCCAATAGCTATAATAGATTAGCTGAAAAAGATTTCACAGATTAGTACTTAGAAATTCTTACTTGATTATTTCTTAAGTCCTTACTAATCCCTTCAAGTAATTTTCTTATATTACTTAATCATAATCAAATAGGGGGAGATTGTTGATCATAACTCCTCTCAGTGATTTAAATATGATTCCTTTTAATACTTAGTGAAATTCCTTGGTTAAGTTAAGTTCAAATTCAGTGATAAGCATACGTTGACAACGATCACTGAAGATCAAGGAACCTTAAGCTTATCTCTGAAGATCTGAAGATCAACGATCACACCAAATGACCATTCAGCGAAAGTAGAAGACCAAGCTGAAGAAAGAGACAATCAACTACATGATCTGAAGCGGTTCGGAGATAGCAAAGATTATCTATTCAAAGTGTGAAGTCTTGTGAAGCCTCAACGATACTGAAAGTTCATCCTTGAAGATTCAGTCTCAGCGATGAAGTGAAGCTTCTCAAACAGGATTAACGTTGACCTTATCCTCGATGCACAAAAGACAAACCCCATACCATGTCAGAAAAGGACGTACGAATTGTCTCTTATGTCCCCCATCATATCTGATATGGTATTGTTCATATGCGGCCAAAAACATAGCTGTATTCTGAGCAAAGGACAAGTCTCCTATGGATGCTTGCCACATTGCACATACCTTTTGTCTTGCATTAAAAGAAAACGGGTATAAATAAGATGAAGATATCTTCTTCATCTGTGTGCATGCCATTATCTTTCTTAAACCTTCTTTGTTATATCTTATTTATTTCTTGTGCATCAATCTTAGTGTTTTCTTAAGTTACAATAGAATAGGTTAAAACTTGTTCTATTTCCGCTTGTAACTGTAAATTTGTTTATGCAATATAAACTAATTTAACAACCAAAAATCTGTGAGTTTGTATTCAACCCCCCCCCCCCCTTCTACAAACTGTTTCTATATCCAAGAACTGTTGTAGACTCCTTAGGGACCAACAGCCCCTATAGTCGCCGTGTAGGATTTCCGTGGTTTCCATCTCCATTGGCGACTCTGCAGATTTCTTGTACGGTTTTAGCAGAAATGTGGACGATGCAACCAATATTTTGTTAGAATCGGGAGACGTTTTGATATTTGGCGGCAAGTCGAGGCTTATTTATCATCGGGTAAAGAGCATCATTCCGAATTCAGCTCCCCAACCAGTGTTAAAATAAACCATGCTCCAACCAAACTACTGTGGAACGATTATATCCTGAATTTAGTCCCTTGAACTTAGAGGTAAGAATCGGTCCATGGACGAAAATAGCAACAGATTGCAAGTCTTAGAGACAAAAATCGCAATTTCTAACCATAGATATAAAAACCGAAATTATCAACAAACCACAGGGACTCACTGATAAATATAACAAAGTTTCATATCTTTGTACCATTTTTGACCATTAACTTGCTGACTTTGTGACATTTAATGTTGCTGATGTAAAGCTTATTGTTCACTTAGTCATAACTATTTGTAAATGAATACAAGGTCAACGGATTACCAGTCAAAATGGATATAAACTAGAAAAACTATGAAACTTTGTTGCTTTTAATGCATTTTACTGAATTTCGAATGGTAACAACAATTACATGTAGCGATGCGGTCTTCAGGTCAAGAAATTCAACATCGATGATGAACTTTCCTGTTAATGGAATCTCGAGTGCCCAAACAAAATCATCGCTACTTTTCAGTTGTTTATCCCTAGTTTCTGTATTCGTGTCGTGAACAAGCAAAACAATGTTATTTCGTTGTAAAGTATAAAACTTGATTGTAAAAAAAATATCGTTTAACAAAATCATATGAAAAGTTGGATCATTTGGCAAACTAAGCTGATAAACTACTTGGCAAGGATGGGGTTTTTGGTCATTTATGTGAAATATAAGGGTTATAATTGGAAAAACAAAAGAAAAACACCTGAAGCTTGTTGAAACTTCACCTGAAGTGAGCATCTCCAACATATTAACGATAGTTTCTCTAAATAGAAAACCAAAAGTTGAAATTTCTAAAGAAAAATTATATCCAACTTTAGATATTTTAACTTTGATTTATTGTTTAAATATTTTATAATTTTGTCATCCCAACAACATTTAAAACAATAACTTGGTAAAAATGTATAATAATTCTACTTCATTGGTGAACAAAGAAAAATCACATATCTCTCCTCACATCAGGTTTTATTGGTGAACAAATTCTTAATGAACTGATTTTACTTAATAGAAGCTTTGCACCATCCTTCAATGGTAGCCATTTCAGCTTTGAGTTCTGCGATGACTTTTTCGCTCTCAGTGATAGCTTGTTGTTTCTCAATGCTTGTTGCCCGATTTACAAAAACTTGGTCCTTAAGGTCTTCTTCGACCTTAGTTAATTCTTTGATTTTCAGGTGGCGATTTTTCAGGTTTTTTTAGCTAATTCTTTGACCTTAGTTAATTCTTTAACTTTAGTTTTACCATTTAGTGCATTGTAGAGATCAACAGTTAAAGTGTCGAGAACCGACAGGCTATCATTTTCAGAGATAGTTGAGTCAGTCAGATTTGATACCTGAGTAGAAGATGAGGAGATGTACTATGAAGTAGATTAAGATATTTCTTCTACTTCTTGAATCTTTGCTATATTTGAGTTTTGAAATTTAAGTTTTTTATCAAAGGGATTTTACCTCTTAATAAACAAGTAAGGTGTGATATATACATACCTTTTTCTACGACATCCTAGTATACCGCAAATGAAGCTTGCTATACATTGTTCTTAATGTCACCTTTTGACAATCTAAGTGACATGCAATAGTTACCTCTTAATAATCATGTATTGTGCGACACTTTTTACTGAATTGTGCGATATACTATTGTACATGACATAATGATGTGCGATAGGTCACTGATCATTGCAATAATTTGGATTGATACATGAGGTTCAGGTTGCATGAGATTAAAGTGTACATAATATTTAGGTTTTGCATGCATTAGTTTACATGAGAACTAGTTTGCATCAAATTAAGGATTTTCATGAAATTAATTGTGTTTTGTGTTTGACTTTCAAATATGAATTTCATTCAAAATATCAAATGTTTCAATAATCATTACCGATTAATGCCCACTCCGATCAAGTAACATATCTTATCGGCATTATGATTTACAAAAGCAAATTTCTAAATTGAATGACAAGATTGCAGGTTTTGAAGCGAGACAAGCGAACAACATTCAAGTCATACTTGACTTGTCAAAGGAGAAACGTTTATTCAAGATGATATTGATACGTTTGAAAAGATTCAGAAAAAAAATCTTTGACAGATGAAAAGAATGTTTTAGAGAAAAACAATCTCGAGCTTACGAAAATGATTTTTGATCTTGAAATAGAGTTTGGTACTGAGAGACCAAGTGCAATAAAATCTTTTGAGTTGAATATTCTTGATCTTTCAAACAAAATTTCAGCCCTTGAAAGAGGTTTAGAAGATGAAAGAAAGATGTTTACGGATGAAAGAAGAATATTTGGAAAAATAAAGGTTTTGAAGATGAAAGAAAATATTTTGGGCAAAAATTCTTGAATGTTCAAAGAAAATATTTATCGAAAGGAATCCTTCTGAGAGTGAAAGGAAAATTTTTAAGAAGAAAATTGTGGATTTCTTTAAGGAAACATCTAATATGAGGAAAAGCTAATAGAATGATTTTGAGAATGAAAGAAAGTTTTTGAAGTGGAAATTCTTAAGCTTTCGAAGATATTATCTGAAGTAGAAACAAAATTTGGAACTGAACAAAATATGAGATCTGGTTTTCAAAAAAAATATGATTTGATTTTTGTAGAAAAAAAATGCATTTGCTGACAAAATCAAGGAACTTGAAGCAATAACTTAAAAAAATAATCAGATGATTAAAGGAACATTCCGAAAAACATGAGTTATCTAAATAATTTTGTCTCGATACTATTGTTCAATCTTTGTATGACAATTCAACTAATTTTGTAATTTCTTACAAAATTTCTTTCAGTTCAATACATGTAGATGATTCTTTTTCTTCACATAGTTTTTGTAAGAATAACTATTCTTCAAGTGTCGAATCAAATCGTTGTTCGAATAGAGAGTACAAATCAAATGAATTTTTGAAATATCATATTCATACTTCTAATCTTTTCTATAATGATTTTGTTGATAGTTCAGATAATCAGATTAAGAAAGTTAAGATGGTTTGGAGAAGAAAATCAACTGTAGAAGAAAGTGATGGAAACAAGTTACGTGAAATCTCCTGTAGTTGATGCAAAATAATTTGTTTCAAAGACTAATATGTCTTGTTTTGTCTATTCTATAAACCAGTTGATCATTGTGAGTCGAGAAAAGATTTGTTGTTCTAAATGTAGAACGAATGATTTTGTACATCAAATGTATGTTAATAGATGGTATGATGGTACTTACAGTATCCCTGATTCTTCTATTAACAATTTCAATGCTAAAGCATCTAACCTTCAAGGACCCATTAAAGCATGGATACCAAAATCTCTTTATTTATTTTTTTGCAGGAAAGAATATTCGTGGCACATAACTAAACAAACAGATGTTATGCTATCTTTGAGGGGTTTACCATAATTTTTGGAAAGTAAATGAACTTTATTTTCAAAAAAGTCGTGGTAGATTAATCCGAAAAACTTACTTGTGATTGTTTTTCTCTGATTTCAAATCAATTCCCGAATTGCCACGTGTTAAATTTTTGTTGGATTAGTTATTTTCATGTCTCATATAATTGTTGTATTTTCTATGAAAATACACTTGTTTGAAATCGTCTTGCTGATTTTAAATGTGCTTCATTTCATCTTTATTGATTCAATTATTATTCATATAATAATTTTGAATTGTTCTTCACAATTAAATATTCTAATCACTGAATATATGTTCTAAAAATTGTGCGAACTGAGTCATTCTGTTTAGCATTTGAATTTGTTCATTGACATTTCTAAATGAGTCAGTTATCTAGGTTGTCACACAATCTATTCATTCTTATTTTTGGAGATGAATAATGAAACATACATGGATCTTGTATCGACAACTCGTGTCACCCCACCTAGCTACTCAATTGTATCTCACAATTTTTTTTTCATAAATTGTTGGTCCCTAAGGAGTCTACAAGAGTTCAATGGATATAGAAACAGTTTGTAAAAGGGGGGGGGGGTTGAATACAAAACACAAGCTCTTTTTAAGTTTTTAAATGAGTTTATACTGAATAAACAAATTTATAGTTGTAAGCGGAATTAGAACACGTATAAAACCTATTCTATTACAACTAAGAAATCACGAAGATGATGCACAAGAACAAGAAAGAAAAGCAATAGAGGTTTAGGGAACAGAAAGTAGCATGCACGAAAATGAAGAAGAGTTCTTCATCTATTTATACTCGTTGCATTAAATGCAAAGGAAAAGGTATTTGCCACGTGTCAAGTTTCTATTAGATACGTGTTCTTTGTCCAAAAGATTTGATGGGGACTTAAGGAACAATCCGTACGTCCTTTTCTGACCAGGCATGGAGGTTTTGACTTTTGTGCATCGAGGATAAGATCAACTTTGATCTTGGTAAATGGGCCCCACTTTGATCGCTAAACAAGAGGCTTCAAGGATGATAACTTCAGGTATCACTGAGGTTTTTGCAAGATCTCACAATTCAACTATATGAATGTGGCTATCACTGATCCACTTCAGATCACGAGCTATTCATCTCTTTCTTCAGCTATGCCTTCGAAAGTCGCTGAATGACTTTGTGGTATGAGTGTTGTTCTTCAGATCTTCAGGAATAGGATGTTGTTCCTAATTATCAGCGATCACTGAACATAGTCAGTGTATGTTGTCGCTGATTTCTGAACACTATGCTATGAGTGGAATTTTCACTAAGTATTAAAGGAATCATATTCAAATCACTGAAAGGAGTTTGGATTCAAAATCTCCCCCTATTTGATTATGAATAAGCAAAATAGGAAAATTGCTTGAAAATATTAGTAAGGACGTAGAAAATTTTAAGTAAAGAAATCTAAGTACTAATCTGTGAGATCTTTTTCAGCTAGTCTAATTATCTAAATTGAGTTTCATTTATAAGGATATGAAAACACAATTTTTACAAGTAGAGGCTATAAAGTACATTCATTGATTGATTACATAGTGTAATATCAGTGAGTATGAAGATTTTAAAGAAAGTAGAACTTTTATGTTCATTGTCCCTTTTACTATTTTCAGGGATCTTTTCAGTACCCAGATGGAGTAGAGTACTTCGTTGTATTTCATTTAAAATATAATTTGAAGAATTACAGGTAGAATGAAAACTATAAATTGTAAAAGTAAAGTACAATACACTGAAATAAATTACAAAGGAATTGAAAAACAATCTAGACTTGTCAGAGAGATTTTCTGTTCTTCTTCGTAATTCTTTCTCATAGATCGTCTTTTGAAGGCATTTTGGACTATAGGTGGTCAGACAGTTGTAGTACATGATCTTTATGAGTTTTGTAGGAGCTTTCTTGATCTCCTTATTTATGAGAAACCTTGTTTGCCCATCATTTCCTACAAAAACCTTGTTTGCCTCAGGCAGAGATGTATTAAACATTGAGATATCAGGAATAATGAGGTAGGCTAAGAGACTGTCAAGGTCAAATTAATCTCATGCTCATTTCTGAACGACGGACCTTCTTCAGCATCGGACTTTGATCTTCTCTTATTGGTTTTCTCAGGGAGAGGAGGAACGCCAACATGTTGTGACATCCTTTGCAATAGCTGATCAAGATGGCTTTCTACTACACCCTTGAATCGAGATATCTCATGAAGTTTGCTCTTCTTTGTTCTTCTTCTGGTTCATGGATCGTTTGCTTATGTACACGCCTTGGGACAAGGCCTTCTTCCTCTTCAGATTCAGTGTCAAATATGTACAAAAACTAATCTTCAGCGGAAGGTTCCCTGAAAATGGAGAGTCCTTTGGGGGACTAGGGTCACTGAGAATGGGAGAATCAGAGAGAGGTTCATCAGAGCAGAAATTTGGAGGAGAAAAGGAGGGGTATGTTTGAGTTTCAGAGGGAGGAATGTAAGTAACAAGAAGAAGGCATACCTCTGCGGAGAGCTCCCCCTCATAATTTAGCGAAGTGGAATCGAGATCCACAACTTGCTTGTTCTTCCCTGAGAGATTAGACTGCTCCTTACTAGGAGGTTCCATGTCCCCCAAAGGTTCTTTGGAAACCACTCCAGGTAGAGAGTCACCTGGGCGATTTTCAGCGAAGAATCTTGCGAAGCCTTCTACATCATCATCATCATCATCATCTTCATTTCCACCTACTGAAAGATGAGGGATGTCTTTGTATTCTTCATCATCATCTTCTTCTTCTTCGTCTTCATCACCATCTTCAGGGATTGGATCCCGTTGAGCTGGTTGCTGATTTTAGAGAGGCAGTGGTTCACCAGGAATCATTGTATTTACTTCACCTATAAGCTCATCAGCGAGCTCTCTAGCGAATTTCTCCCCCTCTTTATTACCAACAGGGAGAGTGTGCACTAGAAGAGTGTGCACATTTAAACCCATGTCGGAGAGAGTCTTTGCCTGTGTTGTCTGAGTCTGAGCAACCACACTCAGATTCCCTCTACAGCTTCAGTGAATGAGGGGGCTCTGTCAGTGATACTTTGACAAGACGTAGAAGTTCAGCTTGTGTCTTCTGCATTTCAGCGATTGTCTTCGCCTGTTCTTCAACTACCTTGGCAGGACATTTAATGGCCCGTTCTTTGGCAAAGTTATCATCCTTCACTGTTTGAATATCAGTGGAGATGTTGTTGATGGTTTCCTTCATGCCAAGAACTCCACTGACCGTTTTGAAAATAATCTCAGAGGATACCTGCAATGTATCCACCATGTGCCTTGTGAGAGCACATTCATTGACCAAACAATCTATGGCTGGAAACGATGGAGTCTTTGGGATCTCAGCAACAAAGGAAGGAAGCTTAGTTGGAAGCTTCTCAGTCTTCACTTTCTTGAGATCGGCAGCTTTCCTGATCGAAGGAGAGGAAGTGGGGTTGTTGGTAGGAGCAGCAAAAAGACAGACGGTCCGTTGAAAGGGACAGCGATGGAGGCAGAGGTGGTGGTTGCTGATGAGAAGACTGGAGCAACAACACCTGTTGACAATAAAGATATAGCGGCCAAAAAGAGCCATGGGTAAGATGATATGTGTTGGGAGATAGTATGTAAAACCAAGGGTTCATTAAGAGTATCGAGAAGATTACTCTCAGGGATGGAACATGCGATGGTAGTGTCGTGAGGATCACTAACCTATGTTTGAGAATGTCTAAGTGAAACATTCTCAGGTCTTGTGCACGTGGCTTTCCAATTTTCAGATTGTCGAAACAAAACTGATTCATGGATAGCACGTTGTTCAACCTCATCAGAGATAGGTACAACTATCTCTGAATCATGAGTTGATGTGAGGACTAAAGAATAGGAGGTAGAAGAAGAAGAGAAGGTTGTGCATGTAGTACCTGATGCAGCTTCAGCATAGCTGCCTATTACGTCCTCACGGACCGAGGTCACTAAAGGAGGGGTAAGAGCTGATGAAGCGGCAACGGGAACAAAACCCGTTGTTGTAGCTGTGGGTAGAGGAGAAGTTGGTAGTACGTCTGTATCATAGAGGGTGGTCTTTTGAGAGACCATCTTCTTTAACTTGTTTGTTAGAGGCTTGTGTGCGACAGTCTTTTTATGACCATCAGATGGTTATTTTCTTTTTGCAGTGTCTACCTGAGTGGTAGATGACGAAGTAGAAGTTCTTTCAAGGATAGCACCCTTGATAAGATTCGGCATATAGGGGAGGTAAGGTGCATCTCCTGGTTGTTCATCAACTTCCAGAGATTTCTTCACTACTAGAGAGAAGCCTTGATTAGCCACCTTGGGGTATCCCTTATAGACAAATTCCATGATTGTGGCCATGAATCTTGGATAAGGGATAGTTTTGTCCCCCTTAGGTGCTTTCACCCTATTGTACATGTCGCTGAAAATATAATCAGCGAAGTTCAGCTTCTGTCTATTGCAGAAAGCGTAGCCCATATCCATGAAGTGTCTACTGGCATGATCTTGTGAGCCATTCTTAGTGCCTAAGCACTGAATCACTTGAGTAAAGATATATTACCACCTCGCTGGCAATCGCTTATTCTCCATTTTGGTGATGGCCTTGAAGTCAACATCCCAGCGATAACCGATGGTGTCAAGGAAGGAAATGAGTTCCTCTTTGGAAGGTGGAGCGGCCCATTGCTGATTTTTCTCCCTTGAAGGAAGGCGAAGAGCAGCTTTTACAATTCCAGCGGTGAAGGCAAAAGTGCCCATGGGAATAGTGAATTTGATAGCAGCGTGCTTTGCTCCCTTGTCGGTAGTGACGGTACTGCAGTGAGCAGTATACCAGAAATGTTGTAGATGAGAAGTGATGCCAATAGGATTGTGGGTGAAGGCATACATCAGGGAACATGCTTTTATGAAAGTTGCACCATTAGCGAATTAAGATTTATCAGCGGGGATATCCACCAGTGCGATGTAGTTGCGTGGGTTGATGACGGCCAGTTCAGGAGTGAAGGTGATTCCAGGAGCACCTTGAAACCGTGTGACTGGTAGTTCTTCAACTTCAGAGTGGACCCATTTCTATTTCAAAGATAGGAACACCAAACAGGAAAATCGTGGCTTAATACAAAAAAGTATAAACCAGATATTTTGGTACAAAGAATACCAAATCGATAAAAGAAACAAGTATTTTGATGAACAAAATTAAAAATGCTTGTTGTTTTTGGCAGAGTTTTGAAAAAAGTTTTTAACCAAAGTATATATTTATGGTATTTAGATATACCATAAACAGTTTTGGAAAAAGTTTAGAGGTTATTTTGAATCAAAATCGACCAAAAATGTCTCCTGTTCTAAGACGGAACTTAGAACAGGTTTTTATGGTTTAATGACACAGTTTTATGAGTATTTAAGACATAAATGATTATAACAAGAAGTTATAGAAGATAAGTAGAAGTATTAAACAACATATAAGTTGTTTTTTGAAAAAAAAAGGTAATAAGAAAGATGAAACCTTAGGAGAAACTTGAAAACTGAGAAAAAACGCACAAGTGCGTGTTCTTGGGAGATTGCATAGAGAATTTGAATTCCTTTCTTTGAGTAGATATGAGCGCGTAATTAATGAAAGAGAAAAGAATTTTCCTTTTATAGTTGGATGAAAGACAAAGAGGACAGAGAAGAATGCTAAACGGCGGTTTAACTTTTGGAAAAGGTAATGATGACCTAGGGCACGTTCCTAAGGGTTGATAGGATAGGAAACGTCGAGGTCCGTCGTGTGTCAGAAAAAGGTCTGACGTGTCCTTTTGTTTTGGAAAAATGTTAAGATTAACATTTAAATAAATGTTAATCATTATCCATTTAAAATCCTCATCATAAGCAACAAAAGAATTGTCAGTGATGGGTTTTCTCTTTTGAGACCCATTTTCTGAAGAAGAAAGAATTTAAAGTGTAAAGAATAGAAGTACATATCTTGGTAAGATATTTGTGTTACTAAATCAGAGTGTATATGATGAGTAGTAAGTTTGAAAATTATTTTATCACTAAAAAAATTCAATCACTAAGAATGGTTCAATCTTCAGCGTTTAGCATACCAAGTTCGCTGATTAACAAATTGAATCTGGTCTCATCAAGAAGCTTAGTGAAAAGGTCAGCGAGCTGGTACTTAGTGGGAGCAAAGTTCAACTTCACCATTCATGACATGATCTCTAATAAAGTGATATATTTGATCTCTATATTGGTTTTTGAGTGATGAACAGGGTCATTTGCAATAGCAATAGCACTTATGCTATCACAATAGATAAGAATTTTGGAAAGCTTAAGGTCATAGTCTCTAAGTTAGCTCCTCATCCATAGGATTTGGGCACAACAACTTCCAGCGGCTACATATTCAACTTCAGCGGTGGATGTGGACACTGAATTTTGCTTCTTACTTGTCCAACTTACCAACTTACCAACTTACCACTTAGTAGCTGACATCTACCAGTGATGCTCTTCCTATCAATTTTGCAACCTGCAAAATCACTATCAGAATAATCAGTTAAATCGAACCCTGAGCCTTTGGGATACAAAAGACCCAAATTAAGAGTTCCTTTACAGCGATCAGATGGGTTTACTTTGGTTCAGCTTGATATCTTGCACAGAGACAAGTTGAATACATGATATCGGGTCGGCTAGCTGTTAGATATAGCAGGGAGCCTATCATTCCTCTATAGGCAGTGCCATTGACTAGTTTCCCATTAGAGTCCTTGTTTAAAGTCAGAAGAGGTGCCATAGGAGTCTTCATCGCTTAACATTGAGTCGTCTCAAATTTATTCAGCATATTTTTAACATATTTGCTTTGGCATATGAAAATGCCTTTTTCAGATTGCTTTATCTTCAAACCTAGAAAATATGTTAGTTCACCCATCATACTCATTTTATATTCTTTCTTCATTCTTTAGCAAAGCGAGTACATAATTTGAGTCTTGTGGAACCAAATATAATATCATCAACATATACTTGAGCAAGAATAGTATGACCTTTGTATTCCTAAGAAAAAGAGTTTGGTCAATTTTTCCACGAACAAGTTTTCTTTTAGAAGATATTAATAGACAGTATCATACCAAGCTCTAGGAGCCTGTTTTAACCCGTAAAGAGTCTTTTTAAGTCTGAAAACAAAACCAGGGTGTTTAGGATCAGAAAACCCAAGAGGTTGCTCAACACAAACTTCCTCTTTCAGTTTACCATTTAGAACAGAACTTTTAACATCCATTTGAAAAACTCTAAAGTCTTTATAGGCAGCATAAGCTAAGAAAAGTCTTATGGCTTCTAGTCTAGATATATGAGCAAAAGTTTCATCATAATCAATTCCTTCTTCCTGTCTGTATCCCTGAGCAACAAGTCGAGCCTTGTTACGAATTACAGTGCCATTTTCATCTAGTTTGTTACGAAATACCCATTTAGTACTTATAACAGTTTTACCAGATGGGCGAGGTACAAGATTCCAAACTTTGTTTCTACGAAACTCAATTAGATGTTTTTACATAGCAGAGACCCAAATTTGGATTAATGATAGCATCATCGATCTTCTTAGGTTGGTTAGAGAAATAAAGTTTACATAAAGACAGATATTACCTGTACCTCTAAGGGTTTTAATACCTGCGTTTGGATCACCGATAATTTGATCTATTGGGTGATTTGCAGCCCATCGCTGAGCTGGTAGTTGAGGAGTTTGATGAACATGAGATTCAGCGACTTGTTCTTGTTCAGGGAGAACAGTGGATGCGTCAGCCATAGATTCTTCAACATTCCCTATCATCCCTGGTGGAGATCGAGAGGGTTGTGCATTCCCTTGTGTTGAGAAAGGAGCATGATTATTTACTAATGAATCACCATTGGAGGAATCAGAGGGGGAATCTGATTTAAGGGAGTAACGTCTATTCCTGATGAGGATGGATTGTTACTTGTAGTAGGAATGAAGTTAGGACCTTCATCATTATTTTCAGCGACAGGGGGTGTCTGAAAATAAAATTCAGGTTCCCCATAATGAGATTTCATCCAATTATTCAGTTCCTCGTTGTCTTTAGAGATAAGAATAGAATTTGATGAGCGAGATTCATCAAAGTTCATATTCATGGTTTCTTCAACATGTTGCCTTCTTTTGTTGAAGACTCTAAATTATTTAGATACTAAGGAATATACGGGAAATATACCATCATCTGCCTTTAGATCGAATTTTCTTAAATGATGTCTGTCATTTAGAATATAACATCTACATCCGAAGATATGTAAATATGTCAGAGAGAGTCTTCTTCCATGAAATATATCATAGGAGGTCTTCTTGAATCGTTTTACTATCAGGGATCAATTCTGAGTGAAACATGTCGTGTTAACTGCTTCAGCCCAAAATTGAGTTGGTACACGCGATTCGCTGAGCATTGAGCGAGCGACTTCAATGATTGTTCGATTTCTTCTTTCAGCAACACCATTTTGCTAAGTGGTTCTTACTGATGAAAAATTATGAGTGATTCCTTTTTCTTCAAAGAAAGTAATTAGAGTACTGTTTTTTGAATTTAGTGCCATTATCACTTCTCATGGAATGAACAATTAGATTGTTTAGGACTTTCATTCTTTTGATAAATGAGATAATTTCGTCAGGTGTATCGCTCTTGGATCGAAAAAAAAATACCCATGTATATCTTGAATCTTTATCAACTATCACAAAAGTATATTTCTTTCCAAACATGGATTAGAGATTGACTGGTCCAAATAGATCCATGTGAAGTAGTTGAAGAGGAGTGGTTAGTAAGGAAACTTGCTTAGATCTGATGGATGATTTTGTCAGCTTTCCTTTCTCACAAGCTGAACAAAGAGATTCCTTTGTAAAAGCATGTTTAAGGAGATATCTGACAAGTTCTTTTTGTGATAATTCATTTATCGTCTTAAAGTTCAGATGAGACAGCCTCTTGTGCCAGAGCCAATTAATATCATAAGAGGCTCTTGAGAGAAAGCATACATTTTCAGAGTGAGAACTATCCATATTGATAACATATACGTTCTCTGATCTTTTGCCTTTTAGAGCAAGTTTATCATTTTCATTAGTGACTGGACATCTTGACTTTGTGAACAAGACTTTGAAGTCTTTATCACAGACTAATGCTTAATAAATTATGCTTTAGCCCTTCAACATAAGCAACACGACTGAATGAAGTTGCTCCGTTGGGTAGAACGCCATAACCCTTGGTGTATCCTTTGCCATTTCCACCAAAGGTCACTGAGGGACCAGTTTCCTCCTTGTATTCAAAGAGTAGAGATTTTCTATCAGTCATGTGCCTTGAGCATCCGCTATCGAGATAACAGATACCTTTAGCACTCTACATAAGACAAGGGGATTAATTTTTTATAGGTACCCATACTACTATTGGTCCTGCATTGTTAGTGGAAACAACAGGTTTGGCGGATATTTTACTTGCTGAGGAACTTTCTTTAGTGATTATCTTCACCTTGGATTCTTTACCACCCTTACAGGATTTCACTTTAGCTAGTCAGCGTGAGCAACTTTCTTACCATGAGCCAATCTTTCAGCTTTAGTAACATTTGGACACTTACTAGCAATGTGGTTTGTTTCACCACAGTGATAACACTTCCTATATTTTAAGACAGGTTTTGAGCTGGAAGCATGCAGGGAGATCAAAGCATTTTCAGGACCAGGACCAAAAATTCCTTTTTCCATTGTCCTAGGAGGAATAATCAATTCCTCATAAACAAATGGAGTAAGATCAATGTTAATTCTGGGAGTCGATCTCTGAACAGATCCAGGATTCTTTCTTCCAGATTTAGGACGACTTGATGAAGGAAGAGAGGGATTCTTCATCTTTTGGAAATTCTTGATCGTGGGAACATGATCAAGGAACTTGTCCTTGTTCACCTTCCTTGAATCCTTGGAAGAAGGTTTGGAAGGTCTTTTCTTAGAGATAGGAGCATTTTGAGAAGAGGGGTTAGGGATAGAAGAGACAAGCATCCCAAATTTTAGCATGGAACGGTCAGTGTCTATTTCTTCTTGGTCAGAAGAATATCCAAGACCACTCTTGACCAGCATTTATGAACTTTGTCAGAAGCTTTACACCATCCTTTAATAGTAGCTTTTTCAACTTTGAGATCAGCGATGGCCTTTTCACGCTCAGAGATAACTTGCTTTTTCTCAATGCTTATTGTCTGATTAACAAAGATTTGGTCTTTCAAATGTTTTTCGATTTTAGTAAGTTCTTTTATTTTAATATGACAATTTTTTTACCTGTTCAGAGAGATCTATATTTATTTGTTCAGCTTTTATTTTTCCATTGAGAGCATTGTAAAAATCAACAGTCATCGAGTCAACATCAGAAAAGCAATTAGTTTCAGGTATAAAGGAGTTAGACGGAATAAGTACCTGAGCTGATGGAGATTCTGAAGAAGAGGTGTCAGATGCCACTTCAGCCTCCTCTATTCTGGCCATAAGACAGATGAAGGCAAGATATTCTTCATCTGACCCTGATTCATCAGTGGTCTGAGCCCAATCTTCTTCTTGATCCCAGTCAACTTCTTCAGCAACAAGACCGTTGCCTTTTCACTGGTTCTTCTTCAGATTCTGATATTTCTCTTTTAACGTAGAGTATTTTTTTAGTTTTAGATTTATCAGAGATCTGAGAGGATGATGTAGCGGCAACCTTTTTGGATCTGCATTCGCTGGCAAAGTGGCCCTTGCGCTCACAGTTGTAGCAGATTGCTGAGGCTTTTTCAGCAAGAAGAGTTTTTGACTTATCAGAGTCAGTGATGATGGGAGTCTTTCTGTAGTTACTCTTTCTAGCGAATCTCCTGAAATTGTTAGTGAGAAGGGCTAGAGAGTTATCAAATTCAGAGATATCGGCATTAGTGATATCCTATGAGTTAGATTGATGTAACTCAGTGATAGAGGTTATAGAAAAAGATATGAGTTCGGAAGGTTCTATCTCTGAAGTCACTAGAGCCAAGGAAGAACTTTTGGCCGACTCCGTGTCTTTTATGAGATTTATTTTTAAGGCTAAAGATTGCTCATGATTAAGCAATATTACGTACAAAGCACTTAAAGAAAAGAGTTTCAATGTCCTTTAATAACTTAAGACACATAGTAAAAGTTTCCCATTGTTCATGAAGAGCTTCCATGAACTAAGTTAGGATTTCAAAGTTAGAGTACTCATGATTAGCAGTTTTCATGTTTATTAAAAGATAGTTAAACCTTTGGTGGACTTGAGAAAGAGTTTCATTTTTAGAGGCATGAAGCTTTCATTTTTTCTTACCAAGTTAATACTGTGAGTAATTTGAACCTCATTGATTCCTTCATGTTGAACACAGAGAGTGTCCCACATAGATTAGAAGTTCTCATTTTCATCATAGAGTGATAAACATCATCTGAAAGAGACATTGCAAAAATAGATCTAGCTTTTGAGTCAACAGCTTGCTCTTTCTTGTCTTCATCACTCCATTGATTTGGAGTTTTGAGAATTCATCTCTCAGGTAGAACAGGGGTGTTACCAGTGGCTAGAACTGCTGGAACAAGAAGTGTTGGAACATATGGTCCATTCTCTAGATAGTAGGGGATCTTAGGATCTGACCATTCTAGGAATAAAGAGATTTTTTCCTTCCAGACTAGGAAATTATCACAACTAAATCTAGGAGGTTTAGCTAAAGATCTATTGTCTATATAATTTGTGTCTGTGTTACCCATTTTTAATGGGTTGACTTCCGTTACAAACCACGTCAATTCGTACAAACCGTACAAACCGCATGCAACCAATATTTTTTTTTAATTTTTTCTAATTATTAGTGTTGATTAGTCAATAATATATGAAAAAATTTCATCAAGAACACATGAAGGTTGGTGAATCAAGAATACGTGAAACAAGATTCATCAAATTGAGAGTTTCACGAATCAATTCATTTTCATGTAGAAAGAAAAATAATTTCATGAAGAAAAGAATTATATGAAAAAAATTCATCATATTAAACACTTTCATGAAAAAAAACTATTCAAAAAAACAATGAAACACGCGGTTTGTATGGTTTGTACGAATTAACGTGGTTTGTATTTGAAATCTCCCCCATTTTTAATATAACAAGATATTAGTTGTTTTAAAGATTATAAAGCAATAAACATTGTTCTGATACCACTTGTTGGTCCCTAAGGAATCTACAAGAGTTCAATGTATATAGAAACAATTTGTAGAAGGGAGGGAGGTTGAATACAAAGACCAGCTTTTTTTAATTTTTTAAATGAGTTTATATTGAATAAATAAATTCCGAATTGCAAGCGGGATTAGAACAAGTATAAAACCTATTCTTTTACAACTAAGAAAGCACGAAGATGATGCACAAGAACAAGAAAGAAAAGCAATAGAGGTTTAGGGAACAGAAAGTAGCATGCATGAAGATGAAGAAGAGTTTTTCATCTATTTATACCCGTTGCATTAAATGAAAAGCAAAAGGTATTTGCCACATGTCAAGTTTCTATTAGATACTTGTCCTTTGTCCAAAAGACAACCATTCTTTTGGCCGAATATGAACAGTAACAAAATCAGATTTGTTGGGGACTTAAGAAACAATATGTACGTCCTTTACTGACCAGGCATAGAGGTTTTGACTTTTGTGCATCAAGGATAAGATCAACTTTTGATCTTGCTAAATAGGCCCAACTTTGATCGCAAAACCAGAGGCTTCAAGGATGAAGACTTCAGGTATGACTGAGGCTTTTGCAAGATCTCACAATTCAGGTAGATGAATGTTGCTATCACTGAACCGCTTCAGATCAAGAGCTATTCGTCTCTTTCTTCAACTATGCCTTCGACGGTCGTTGAATGACTTTGTGGTGTGAGTGTTGTATTTCAGATCTTCGGGAATAGGATTTTGTTTCTGATTATCAGCGATCACTAAATGTAGTCAGTGTATGTTATCGCTGATTTCTGAACACTATCCTATGAATGGAATTTTCACTAAGTATTAAATGAATCATATTCAAATCACTGAAAAGAGTTTGGGTCAACATAAATGCATGGAGAATTAGCATACAAACTACCTATTCTTCATGCGAAAGTTTTAGATATTGAAACAGTAAGACACCACCCCCGGTCTCCGAACTTCATATTCAAGTTCACATTGAGTTTATTGATTTCTTAACATGTGTTCCAGTTTAAATCAATCATTGCGCTGAATTTATATAAATCTTTCTTTTACACATTCACGAGTCTATGTGACTCCAATTGCATATATTTGTGATCATGTCGGGAACAATCTGAGAAGTAATATTTATAATTTTACTTCAGTGATGCAGTTTTCATGTCTATTAAAAGACAGTGAAACCTTTGGTGGACTTGAAAAAGAGTTTCATTTTTAGAGGCATGAAGCTTTCATTTTGTCTTACCAAGTTAATACTGTGAGTAATTTGAACCTCATTGGTTTCTTCATGTTGAACACAGAGAGTGTCCCACATAGATTAGAAGTTCTCATTTTCATCATAGAGTGATAAACATCATCTGAAAGAGACATTGTAAAAATAGATCTAGCTTTTGAGTCAACAGCTAGCTCTTTCTTGTCTTCATCACTCCATTGATGTGGAGTTTTGAGAATTCATCTCTCAGGTAGAACAGGGGTGTTACCAGTGGCTAGAACTGCTGGAACAAGAAGTGTTGGAACATATAGTCCATTCTCTAGATAGTAGGGGATCTTAGGATCTGACCATTCTAGGAATAAAGACATTTGTTCCTTCCAGACTAGGATATTACCATTCTAGGAATAAAGACATTCCTTCCATTGTCTATATAGTTTTTGTCTGTGTTACCCATTTTTAATGGGTTGACTTCCGTTACAAACCACGTCAATTCGTACAAACCGTACAAACCGCATGCAACCAATATTTTTTTTTAATTTTTTCACTTTTTCTTAATTATTAGGGTTGATTAGTCAATAATATATGAAAAAATTTCATCAAGAACACATGAAGGTTGGTGACTTTGTGGTGTGAGTGTTGTTCTTTAGATCTTCGGGAATAGGATGTTGTTCCTGATTATCAGCGATCACTAAATGTAGTCAGTGTATGTTATCGCTGATTTCTGAACACTATCCTATGAATGGAATTTTCACTAAGTATTAAATGAATCATATTCAAATCACTGAAAAGAGTTTGGGTCAACATAAATGCATGGAGAATTAGCATACAAACTACCTATTCTTCATGCGAAAGTTTTAGATATTGAAACAGTAAGACACCACCCCCGGTCTCCGAACTTCATATTCAAGTTCACATTGAGTTTATTGATTTCTTAACATGTGTTCCAGTTTAAATCAATCATTCCGCTGAATTTATATAAATCTTTCTTTTACACATTCACGAGTCTATGTGACTCCAATTGCATATATTTGTGATCATGTCGGGAACAATCTGAGAAGTAAATTTTATAATTTTACTTCAGTGATGCAGTTTTCATGTCTATTAAAACACAGTTAAACCTTTGGTGGACTTGAAAAAGAGTTTCATTTTTAGAGGCATGAAGCTTTCATTTTGTCTTACCAAGTTAATACTGTGAGTAATTTGAACCTCATTGGTTTCTTCATGTTGAACACAGAGAGTGTCCCACATAGATTAGAAGTTCTCATTTTCATCATAGAGTGATAAACATCATCTAAAAGAGACATTGCAAAAATAGATCTAGCTTTTGAGTCAACAACTAGCTCTTTCTTGTCCTCATCACTCCATTGATGTGGAGTTTTGAGAATTCATCTCTCAGGTACAACAGGGGTGTTACCAGTGGCTAGAACTGCTGGAACAAGAAGTGTTGGAACATATGGTCCATTCTCTAGATAGTAGGGGATCTTAGGATCTGACCATTCTAGGAATAAAGACATTTGTTCCTTCCAGACTAGGAAATTACCATTCTAGGAATAAAGACATTTGTTCCTTCCATTGTCTATATAGTTTGTGTCTGTGTTACCCATTTTTAATGGGTTGACTTCCGTTACAAACCACGTCAATTCGTACAAACCGTACAAACCGCATGCAACCAATATTTTTTTTTAATTTTTTCACTTTTTCTTAATTATTAGGGTTGATTAGTCAATAATATATGAAAAAATTTCATCAAGAACACATGAAGGTTGGTGACTTTGTGGTGTGAGTGTTGTTCTTCAGATCTCCGGGAATAGGATGTTGTTCCTGATTATCAGCGATCACTAAATGTAGTCAGTGTATGTTATCGCTGATTTCTGAACACTATCCTATGAATGGAATTTTCACTAAGTATTAAATGAATCATACTCAAATCCTTGAAAAGAGTTTGGGTCAACATAAATGCATGGAGAATTAGCATACAAACTACCTATTATTCATGCGAAAGTTTTAGATATTGAAACAGTAAGACACCACCCCCGGTCTCCGAACTTCATATTCAAGTTCACATTGAGTTTATTGATTTCTTAACATGTGTTCCAGTTTAAATCAATCATTGCGCTGAATTTATATAAATCTTTCTTTTACACATTCACGAGTCTATGTGACTCCAATTGCATATATTTGTGATCATGTCGGGAACAATCTGAGAAGTAAATTTTATAATTTTACTTCAGTGATGCAGTTTTCATGTCTATTAAAACACAGTTAAACCTTTGGTGGACTTGAAAAAGAGTTTCATTTTTAGAGGCATGAAGCTTTCATTTTGTCTTACCAAGTTAATACTGTGAGTAATTTGAACCTCATTGGTTTCTTCATGTTGAACACAGAGAGTGTCCCACATAGATTAGAAGTTCTCATTTTCATCATAGAGTGATAAACATCATCTGAAAGAGACATTGTAAAAATAGATCTAGCTTTTGAGTCAACAGCTAGCTCTTTCTTGTCTTCATCACTCCATTGATGTGGAGTTTTGAGAATTCATCTCTCAGGTAGAACAGGGGTGTTACCAGTGGTTAGAACTGCTGGAACAAGAAGCGTTGGAACATATGGTCCATTCTCTAAATAGTAGGGGATATTAGGATCTGACCATTCTAGGAATAAAGACATTTGTTCCTTCCAGACTAGGAAATTACCATTCTAGGAATAAAGACATTTGTTCCTTCCATTGTCTATATATTTTGTGTCTGTGTTACCCATTTTTAATGGGTTGACTTCCGTTACAAACCACGTCAATTCGTACAAACCGTACAAACCGCATGCAACCAATATTTTTTTTTAATTTTTTCACTTTTTCTTAATTATTAGGGTTGATTAGTCAATAATATATGAAAAAATTTCATCAAGAACACATGAAGGTTGGTGACTTTGTGGTGTGAGTGTTGTTCTTCAGATCTTCGGGAATAGGATGTTGTTCCTGATTATCAGCGATCACTAAATGTAGTCAGTGTATGTTATCGCTGATTTCTGAACACTATCCTATGAATGGAATTTTCACTAAGTATTAAATGAATCATACTCAAATCCTTGAAAAGAGTTTGGGTCAACATAAATGCATGGAGAATTAGCATACAAACTACCTATTCTTCATGCGAAAGTTTTAGATATTGAAACAGTAAGACACCACCCCCGGTCTCCGAACTTCATATTCAAGTTCACATTGAGTTTATTGATTTCTTAACATGTGTTCCAGTTTAAATCAATCATTGCGCTGAATTTATATAAATCTTTCTTTTACACATTCACGAGTCTATGTGACTCCAATTGCATATATTTGTGATCATGTCGGGAACAATCTGAGAAGTAAATTTTATAATTTTACTTCAGTGATGCAGTTTTCATGTCTATTAAAACACAGTTAAACCTTTGGTGGACTTGAAAAAGAGTTTCATTTTTAGAGGCATGAAGCTTTCATTTTGTCTTACCAAGTTAATACTGTGAGTAATTTGAACCTCATTGGTTTCTTCATGTTGAACACAGAGAGTGTCCCACATAGATTAGAAGTTCTCATTTTCATCATAGAGTGATAAACATCATCTGAAAGAGACATTGTAAAAATAGATCTAGCTTTTGAGTCAACAGCTAGCTCTTTCTTGTCTTCATCACTCCATTGATGTGGAGTTTTGAGAATTCATCTCTCAGGTAGAACAGGGGTGTTACCAGTGGTTAGAACTGCTGGAACAAGAAGCGTTGGAACATATGGTCCATTCTCTAAATAGTAGGGGATATTAGGATCTGACCATTCTAGGAATAAAGACATTTGTTCCTTCCAGACTAGGAAATTACCATTCTAGGAATAAAGACATTTGTTCCTTCCATTGTCTATATATTTTGTGTCTGTGTTACCCATTTTTAATGGGTTGACTTCCGTTACAAACCACGTCAATTCGTACAAACCGTACAAACCGCATGCAACCAATATTTTTTTTTAATTTTTTCACTTTTTCTTAATTATTAGGGTTGATTAGTCAATAATATATGAAAAAATTTCATCAAGAACACATGAAGGTTGGTGACTTTGTGGTGTGAGTGTTGTTCTTCAGATCTTCGGGAATAGGATGTTGTTCCTGATTATCAGCGATCACTAAATGTAGTCAGTGTATGTTATCGCTGATTTCTGAACACTATCCTATGAATGGAATTTTCACTAAGTATTAAATGAATCATATTCAAATCACTGAAAAGAGTTTGGGTCAACATAAATGCATGGAGAATTAGCATACAAACTACCTATTCTTCATGCGAAAGTTTTAGATATTGAAACAGTAAGACACCACCCCCGGTCTCCGAACTTCATATTCAAGTTCACATTGAGTTTATTGATTTCTTAACATGTGTTCCAGTTTAAATCAATCATTGCGCTGAATTTATATAAATCTTTCTTTTACACATTCACGAGTCTATGTGACTCCAATTGCATATATTTGTGATCATGTCGGGAACAATCTGAGAAGTAAATTTTATAATTTTACTTCAGTGATGCAGTTTTCATGTCTATTAAAACACAGTTAAACCTTTGGTGGACTTGAAAAAGAGTTTCATTTTTAGAGGCATGAAGCTTTCATTTTGTCTTACCAAGTTTATACTGTGAGTAATTTGAACCTCATTGGTTTCTTCATGTTGAACACAGAGAGTGTCCCACATAGATTAGAAGTTCTCATTTTCATCATAGAGTGATAAACATCATCTGAAAGAGACATTGTAAAAATAGATCTAGCTTTTGAGTCAACAGCTAGCTCTTTCTTGTCTTCATCACTCCATTGATGTGGAGTTTTGAGAATTCATCTCTCAGGTACAACAGGGGTGTTACCAGTGGCTAGAACTGCTGGAACAAGAAGTGTTGGAACATATGGTCCATTCTCTAGATAGTAGGGGATCTTAGGATCTGACCATTCTAGGAATAAAGACATTTGTTCCTTCCAGACTAGGAAATTACCATTCTAGGAATAAAGACATTTGTTCCTTCCATTGTCTATATAGTTTGTGTCTGTGTTACCCATTTTTAATGGGTTGACTTCCGTTACAAATCACATCAATTCGTACAAACCGTACAAACCGCATGCAACCAATATTTTTTTTTAATTTTTTCACTTTTTCTTAATTATTAGGGTTGATTAGTCAATAATATATGAAAAAATTTCATCAAGAACACATGAAGGTTGGTGAATCAAGAATACGTGAAACAAGATTCATCAAATTGAGAGTTTCACGAATCAATTCATTTTCATGTAGAAAGAAAAATAATTTCATGAAGAAAAGAATTATATGAAAAAAATTCATCATATTAAACACTTTCATGAAAAAAAATTATTCAAAAAAACAATGAAACACGCGGTTTGTACGGTTTGTACGAATTGACGTGGTTTGTATTTGAAATCTCCCCCATTTTTAATATAACAAGATATTAGTTGTTTTAAAGATTATAAAGCAATAAACATTGTTCTGATACCACTTGTTGGTCCCTAAGGAATCTACAAGAGTTCAATGGATATAGAAACAGTTTGTAGAAGGGGGGGGGGGGGGGGGGGGGTGAATACAAACACCAACTTTTTTTTAAGTTTTTAAATGAGTTTATATTGAATAAATAAATTCACAATTGCAAGCGGAATTAGAACAAGTATAAAACCTATTCTTTTACAACTAACAAATCACTAAGATGATGCACAAGAACAAGAAAAAAAAAGCAATAGAGGTTAAGGAACAGAAAGTAGCATGCATGAAGATGAAGAAGAGTTTTTCATCTATGTATACCCGTTGCATTAAATGCAAAGCAAAAGGTATTTGCCACGTGTCAAGTTTCTATTAGATACTTGTCCTTTCTCCAAAAGACAACCATTCTTTTGGCCGAATATGAACAGTACCAAAATCAGATTTGTTGGGGACTTAAGAAACAATATGTTCGTCCTTTACTAACCAGGCATAGAGGTTTTGACTTTTGTGCATCAAGGATAAGATCAACTTTTGATCTTGCTAAATGCACCAACTTTGATCGCTAAACCAGAGGCTTCAAGGATGAAGACTTCAGGTATGACTGAGGCTTTTGCAAGATCTCACACTTCAGGTAGATGAATGTTGCTATCACTGAACCGCTTCAGATCAAGAGCTATTCATCTCTTTCTTCAGCTATGCCTTCGACGGTCGTTCAATGACTTTGTGGTGTGAGTGTTGTTCTTCAGATCTTCGGGAATAGGATGTTGTTCCTGATTATCAGCGATCACTAAATGTAGTCAGTGTATGTTAAAGCTGATTTCTGAACACTATCCTATGAATGGAATTTTCACTAAGTATTAAATGAATCATATTCAAATCACTGAAAAGAGTTTGGGTCAACATAAATGCATGGAGAATTAGCATACAAACTACCCATTCTTCATGCGAAAGTTTTAAATATTGAAACAGTAAGACACCACCCCCGGTCTCCGAACTTCATATTCAAGTTCACATTGAGTTTATAGATTTCTTAACATGTGTTCCAGTTTAAATCAATCTTTGAGCTGAATTTATATAAATCTTTCTTTTACACATTCACGAGTCTATGTGACTCCAATTGCATATATTTGTGATAATTTCGGGAACAATCTGAGAAGTAAATTTTATAATTTTACTTCAGTGATGCAGTTTTCATGTCTATTAAAAGACAGTTAAACCTTTGGTGGACTTGAGAAAGAGTTTCATTTTTAGAGGCATGAAGCTTTCATTTTGTCTTACCAAGTTAATACTGTGAGTAATTTGAACCTCATTGGTTCCTTCATGTTGAACACAGAGAGTGTCCCACATAGATTAGAAGTTCTCATTTTCATCATAGAGTGATAAACATCATCTGAAAGAGACATTGCAAAAATAGATCTAGCTTTTGAGTCAACAGCTAGCTCTTTCTTGTCTTCATCACTCCATTGATGTGGAGTTTTTGAGAATTCGTCTCTTAGTGTTCTAAATTATGTGTTCTTTACTGAATTCATTGTTCATCGTTGATACCTGGGTTCTAACAATTGGTATCAAAGCCAATTCATCTTACAACCTGGTAGTCAATTCAGTTACGAAATTGTCAGATCTGACAGTTTCTTGAAATCTTGAAATCATGAATTTGTTCATCAAAGATTAATTCGAATTGTATTTCAATCATTACCAAAGGTAAATTAGCGATCAATCAAATCAAAAATGAACAAAGAAATCGTTTCCATCGGATCTGAAATTAAACCTCCTACCCTGTTCTTGGGCAAATACCATCAATGGCGGATTCATATGATCTAGTTCTTGGATAATATTAATGAAGCTTTGATGCAATCCATAGTGAATGGTTCCCTTGACGTATATGTGGAAATCCCAGCTGTTCCTCGCACTAAAACAACTCTAGAAATTCCGCGACAAGAATTAGAAAGAACTTTGGAATGTACAGTAATGCTGAAAAGGAACAAGCAAAGATAG
Source organism: Silybum marianum (assembly GCA_036898165.1). Lineage (NCBI taxonomy): Eukaryota > Viridiplantae > Streptophyta > Magnoliopsida > Asterales > Asteraceae > Silybum > Silybum marianum. The sequence goes on from CM072528.1 coordinate 15,293,905, forward strand.
ATAAGAGAGCTCTTACTCTTCTGACAATGGCTATAGCAAATGAAATATTCAACAGGGTTGATAGTTTAACTTCTACAAAGGTCATGTGGGATGAGGTTGAGGCTCAGATGCAGAGGAGTACAAAAGCTCAAGCACAGAGATTAAACATATGTATTGGTACATATGAGAACTTCAGATACAAGGAGGGAGAGGCTATTACTGATACTTATCACAGGTTTAACAACATTCTGAATGATCTAAGGAGAAATGGAGTTCAGAAATCAAATAATAAAATTAATAACAAATTTCTAAACAATCTTGGCAGTGAATGGTCAAGTTTTTCTAATAACATGGTCACAAGAAATCTGTCCAAGATATCCATTCATGATGTGTATGGTATTTTGTTCCAACAAGAGGAAAAAATAAGATCAGACAAAATGAGATAAAGAAGACAAATGAAAATACAGTAGCATTAATCATTAAGAAAATTAACAATTCATTGAAAACCTGTGATATTCCTGAAGCCAATATATGTGATGGAAATGAGTCAGATGAAGAACTGAAGACAATTTCTGAAGGTATAACCTTCATGACAAAGCAGTTTCATCAGAGATATAACCAGAAGTATAAGAACAAACCTAAAGTTTATGAAGGACCAAAGAAAGTATTTGGTCAAGAAAATGTTCCAAAAGATACTTCTGAACAAGCCAGGTGTTTTAACTGTGGAAAACATGGCACATTGATAGACAGTGCAAAATGCCTAAAGTCAAGAATACTGTTTATTATGAAAAGTAACATATGTTCTCTAAGAACATGGATGCCAATCCTGCTCTTGTAACCAAGTATGAAGAAGACTGGCTAAATTGGAATGATGATGAGGCTGATGAAGAAGTTGCTCACTATGCAACAAATTGCTTTATGTGTCAGATGACTCCAGAAGACACACATACTCATGATACTGAGGTAACCACTTCTTCTGAACTTACTTCTGAAACTATCTCATCAAATTCTGAAACTGCTGAAAATTCTCAAATAAACTTAGAAGATCAAATTCTGAATATGTCTTCAGAATTTGAAACTTTAAGAAACAGAATAAAAGGAGAAAGGTTGTTAGTTAACCAATTCAGAATAAAAAGTCAAGTATATAAAATAAATTGTCAAAATGCTGAAGAAACTCTTGGGAAGATTTTTAAAGAAAAATCTGAATTAAAAGAAAAATGGATAATATGCAAAAGGAAATTGTGAATGCTAAATCTGAAACAGAGGTTCTGAATATCAAAATGAATTTTCTGAAACAAGAAAGACTTGGGTTATATAGAAGGGTTAAGGAATTAGAAGATCTGAATTTCAAAAGAGGTCAAACTGAGCAAACTTTGAATATTTTGACTAGTCAGGCTAAGAATTCAAAATTTTATAATATAAAAACAGGTTTAGGATATACTGAAAGTCCAGTTCTGAAAAAAGCACCATCAAATTTATATGACATTTCAAAAATGAAAATTTTTAATGAAAAAAGTAAATGACTATTAAGTAAACCTGTAGATCATTCTTTGCCTGAGAGAACCCTTTTTGTTAAAACAGAAGTTTTGTTTGCTGATGAATCTGAAACACATTCTGAAGAAATTAAGCCTACTTCTGAACCTATTTCTGAAACCATTTCTAAAGAAAAGTTTGAGATTATTTCTGAACTTGTTTCTGAATCTATTTTTGAAAAAAAATTTGAAAATTCAAATATTTCTGAAGTAACCTCTGAAAATACTTCTGAACAACTTACTTCAGAAATTTATCATAATTCTTCAAACTTAAAGAAAGAAGACATCTCTAAAGAAACTTATGAATAATTTTCAGATATTGAATCTTTACATGATAAGGATGAATCTTCAAAGATTTTCTTTGATGATTCTGAAGAAAAATTGAAACCATCATTAAATTCAGAAAGCACACAAATAAAATTTCAAAACTAAACAGTTTTGCTTCATAAATGACTCAGAACATGTTCTCAGATCTAATGAATGCTTCAGATTCTGAGGTAACCACTTCTTCTGAACTTACTTCTGAAACTATCTCATCAAATTCTGAAACTGCTGAAAATTCTCAAATAAACTTAGAAGATCAAATTCTGAATATGTCTTTAGAATTTGAAACTTTAAGAAACAGAATAAAAGGAGAAAGGTTGTTAGTTAACCAATTCAGAATAAAAAGTCAGGTATATAAAATAAATTGTCAAAATGCTGAAGAAACTCTTGGGAAGATTTTTAAAGAAAAATCTGAATTAAAAGAAAAATGGATAATATGCAAAAGGAAATTGTGAATGCTAAATCTGAAACAGAGGTTCTGAATATCAAAATGAATTTTCTGAAACTAGAAAGTCTTGGGTTATATAGAAGGGTTAAGGAATTAGAAGATCTGAATTTCAAAAGAGGTCAAACTGAGCAAACTTTGAATATTTTGACTAGTCAGGCTAAGAATTCAAAATTTTATAATATAAAAACAGGTTTAGGATATACTGAAAGTCCAGTTCTGAAAAAAGCACCATCAAATTTATATGACATTTCAAAAATGAAAATTTTTAATGAAAAAAGTAAATGACTATTAAGTAAACCTGTAGATCATTCTTTGCCTGAGAGAACCCTTTTTGTTAAAACAGAAGTTTTGTTTGCTGATGAATCTGAAACACATTCTGAAGAAATTAAGCCTACTTCTGAACCTATTTCTGAAACCATTTCTAAAGAAAAGTTTGAGATTATTTCTGAACTTGTTTCTGAATCTATTTTTGAAAAAAAATTGAAAATTCAAATATTTCTGAAGTAACCTCTGAAAATACTTCTGAACAACTTACTTCAGAAATTTATCATAATTCTTCAAACTTAAAGAAAGAAGACATCTCTGAAGAAACTTATGAAGAATTTTCAGATATTGAATCTTTACATGATAAGGATGAATCTTCAAAGATTTTCTTTGATGATTCTGAAGAAAAATTGAAACCATCATTAAATTCAGAAAGCACACAAATAAAATTTCAAAACTAAACAGTTTTGCTTCATAAATGACTCAGAACATGTTCTCAGATCTAATGAATGCTTCAGATTCTGAAAATGATGATTCTTCAAATGATATCAGTTTTCCATCTAAATATTTCAAATTTTCAAATTCTGAAACTCATTCAATTTCAGATTCAAATACCATTAAAACTGAATTCAAAGATCTGAATTCTTCTTTAAAAGGAAAATCATCTATGTCAACTTCAGATTTCATCACTAGAGTCAAATCTTTTGAAGAAGGATAAACTTCAATTCCTACATCCAGGGGCGGAGCCAGTTAAGAGCCATAAGTGGCCTGGGCACCTCCTGAAATTTTAAAATTTTTTATTGATATAAATATAATTTAATAAATTGTCGAATAATATTATTTAATTGAAATATTGAATACACAAATAGTTCCTTGGATCAGTTGGTTAGTGCTCTTTATACATAGGGAGGTGGTCTTGGGTTCGAATCCCTTCCAATACATTTTTACATAAAAATACTTTTTAATTTATTATTGGACCTTCTTACGTTGGACCCATCTAATCTTAGTTTATAATTGGGCCTCCTAAAAGTCTAAAACCCACCAAGACACTAACCAATTAATTGTAATATCATATTTACCTCCCAAAATCTTATTTTTACCCTAACCACACGTCGTTAAAATCAGAATCCAATCATATTTACCTCTCAAGGTAGATAATGAAAAAGACATTTTTTGGGAAGGTTGATAATGAAGATATCATAGATCTGTTTCAGAAAATGAAAACTCGACGAGGTCATTGTTATTTATATTTTTGTGCTCCCCCTCATGGAAATTTCTGGCTCCGCCCCTGCCTACATCTAAATCTCTTAACTTAGAAGTTAAGCAAAACAGAAACAAAAGATTTTATCCTAATATTCATTATTTATCTGTTTTAGAGTTATCCTCTCTAGTATGGAAGAAAAAGGGAGACAACTTATCAGACAAAGACAAACTAGATAGGTTTCCTGTTTTTCAAAAAAATGTTGTAACCAAAAACAAGAAGATGAATAAGAGAAAGAACTCAGTTTCAAACCTCAAATTTGTTCATTCTTATTTTAGTTCTACACAAAATGGTTATTTTAATTATGAACCAAATGTGACAAATCAAAAACAGAAATATCACAGGAATTCTTCAGCATATGGCAAACCTAAAAAGACTACTAATCTGAATAAGACCAAACAAGCAAATATAAATTCTGAACAAGTCTCAATCTTCTTATCTAAAATGCCAAAAGACAAACTTTTTCACTTTTAGCTAATTTGAAAGGACCCATTTTCAATGGGTACCTAAAGCTAAATAAATTTTTTTCAGTTATGTCATATGTAGGTTTTAGATTATTGATGTTCAAGACACGTGACACCATACAAATCATTACTAACTGACTATCATGAAAGATATGGAGGAACAGTTAGTTTTGGAAATAATGTAAGAGATTATGTAAGAGGCTATGGAACTTTGTCAAAGGAGATGTTCAAGTTCAAAAAGTGTTCTATGTGGAAGGGTTAAGACATAATTTGTTTAGTATAAGCCAGTTCTGTGATAAATACTGGACTGTCCATTTCAATATTAATGTTTGTCAAGTTATGTGATAAATACTGGACTGCCTATAGAGATGGTGACATCTATACTGCCACTTTCACAGAAGATGGTCAACTCAAAAGGTTTTGTTATATGTCTACTCAAATGAAGGAAGTAAGCTAGTTATGGCACAGAAGAATGTCTCATCTCAATTTCAGATCTATTTCTGAATTAGATACTCTTAAGTCAGTCAGAGGTTTACCCAAGATCAAGTTTGATAAGTCTTCTCAATTTTCAGCATGTGAACACGGAAAAATTAAGAGAAGCTCTCATCCTCTGAATATGCTATCTTCATGTCAAGCTCCACTTGAAATGCTTCATATGGATTTATGTGGTCCAATGAAGACTCAAAGCTTGGGAGGAAAGAAGTATATCCTTGTTATTGTTGATGAGTATTCTAGATATACTTAGGTTGAATTTCTTAAACTTAGTTCTAATACTTCTGAAATACTAATTCCATTTCTGAAAAGAATACATTTTCTTCTTCAACTTCCTGTTCAAAAGATCAGAAGTGTCAATGGTACAGAAATTACCAATTCTACACTTCAGACCTTCTTGGATTCTGTTGGAATATCTCATAATTTTTCCGCTGCCAGAACTCCCCAACAGAATGGTGTTGTTGAAAGGAAGAATAGAACTCTAGTTGAAGCTGCCAGGACTATGTTTGCTTATTCTGAACTTCCTCTATCTCTTTGGGCAGAAGCTGTTGCTAGTGCATGTTTTACTCAAAACGGAACTATTTTAAATAGAATTTTTTTGAAAACTCCATATGAAATCATTAAAAAGAGAAAACCATCTGTTGGGTCTGATTCAACAAGATCAATAGAGGAATCATACGAAAATCATTGAGTCGTATGTTTTATTGATGAAAGCATTAAAGATTACAAACGCGAATGTAGCTAAACGACTCTCATTGACGAATCCTCTACCCTAGACTCCTTTATATACTACGTGTCTAATACATGTAAGCTCAAGCCCATAAGGAACTAAACATAATATGGAAAGTTACAATTAATTCTTTCCTTCTTTATAAAACTTTCTAAACTTAGGACTTTTAGTCCTAACAATCTCCCCCTAAAGTTTTATAAAGGAAGCATCTTCAAATCTTCTCCCCCTAAAGTTTTATAAAGGAAGCATCTTCAAATCTTCTCCCCCTTGCTTTCTTTAGAAAAGCTTTAGTGTCATCGGTCTTTCAAGCTCCCCCTTGAAATAAGCTCTTACTCTTTGGTTTCAACTGAAAAATACTAGATTCAATGTGCTATAAACTCCACTGATTGCACAAAATACAGCTTCAATCTGTAGACAACTCGACACAACTGTTAGCCGCATAAATCAAAGATACATGTATAAGTAGCTTCAACGCTCAGTGCATAATCAGTAAGAAAAACATTGAATCTGTCTTTAACCGCGAGTTGAATAAGAATTATGTGTAAAGAGCTTTAGTCTAATAAACTCAAGGAACTTGGATCACCAAGAAAATGTATGACGAACTGGGAGATGATATTTCTTGATGAGCATTGCTTCTTTGAGAAATAACTGTTCAGAATATAGCCGGGTTCCAGAATACTTCCAAAACAGAAAGCAGCCAAACTCAGATCCAATCTTCTTAATCAGATGAATGAATATCGTCATTCAACATTCTAGATCACAATCAAACTTCCAGACAGTAAATGGTTAGGAAGAATTAGAACGTAATAAAAGCATACATTTACTAAAACTGGCATCTAAATAAAAACTCCAGAATGATGAGTGCAGAGAGTCAGACTTCTGATTAATCCAACCAGATGCAGAATCCAATCTCCTTTGTCTTGAAAAACTTTTCAAATCCAGCTTTGCATGAAATCTATGAACAATGATCCCCGTCATGAAATCCATGAACAATGAAGTTCTCGGCTGTAGGAATGCGACATTAATGGATGTCGGGTCTTCAAGATGCGACAAGTGAGAATGTCGAGTCACATAGATCCGATAAGAGTTTATGTCGGGTCTTATAGGCCCGAGAAGAATATATGTCGGGTCATGTTGACTCGAGAAAAATATATATCGGGTCATGTTGACTCGAGAAAAATATATGTCGGGTCATGTTGACTCGAGAAAAATATATGTCGGGTCATGTTGACTCGAGAAAACATGATGTCGGCTCAAGCATGGGTCGAGAAGAATGGTTGTCCGGCGTAGTGTACTCGAGAAAAAAATTATCGGGTAAAGTGGAGTCGAGAAAAATGCTTGGGAACTTTTGAAGTCAAACTTGTTGGGTCTCTGGGGCTCGAGAAAAACTCATAGAAAATTATGAAGGAAAACTTGTCGATCCTTTGTAGCTCGACAAAAAAACCATGTCGGGTCTTATGAGTTCGATCAGAATTTATGAAGGACGCCCATAATATATCATGCAGATCAGATCGCGAAAAAAAAGAACTTGCATATTCTATATTTAATGAGTAATCGATTCAAGCAAACTCGAAATATCTTAATCTCCAAAAAATCGATTAGAACATATAGACTTGATGAGCAAGACACTTCAAACGATGAATCCAGTATATAAGCAAGAAGATGAAATCGATATGGATATTAAATTCGAAAACAATCAAAAAACTTTCAGATCGAATAACACCATTAAATCAGAAAAGTCGATTCTGCAGTCCCAATAAAAAAAAACGCACAGTGAGAAAAAAATAAGAATGCTCGATAATACCTTGATCTTGATGAATATAATGATCGTATCAAATCAGATAGATTCGATTTCGGCTCTGATACCACTTGTTGATCCTAGATTAACAAGCACAATGATAAAGAAAACGTTAAATAATAAAGTAATACGAACAATGAGGTTTTGAATGAATACCGTAGTCGTATATCTCTTGAAGTGTATATCGATTACAATGAATAATATCAGAAATCAGCTCTAAAGTAATCGACCAAAACTTATTGAATACCTAGACTCCTATTTATATTGAAAGGTTTAATCTAATTAAGGAAGGAAAGAGTTTAAGGAATTATAAACTTCCTTTTAGATTTGAGCATATCCATTCCTTATTTTGACACAATAAAATATTAAACCTAACAATCACAATGATCCCAGATTAACAAGCATAATGATAAAGCAAACGTTAAATAATAAAGTAATACGAACAATGAGGTTTTGAATGAATACCGTAGTCGTATATCTCTTGAAGTGTATATCGTTTACAATGAATAATATCATAAATCAGCTCTAAAGTAATCGACCAAAACTTATTGAATACCTAGACTCCTATTTATATTGAAAGGTTTAATCTAATTAAGGAAGAAAAGAGTTTAAGGAATTATAAACTTCCTTTTACATTTGAGCATATCCATTCTTTATTTTGACACAATAAAATATTAAACCTAACAATCTCCCCTTTTGTGGCAAAATGAGTCTTAACTTCTTGAGCTCGAACATGCCTTCGAATCTTCTTAGAGTCTGTCGGTATAGGATTCTTTCGTCGATTAATCTGACAATATCTAGTAGAGAATTTCTTTGCGCATTGCTTATCCGTGTAGTACTTTTCCTATCATTTGCCAATTCTGATGCAAGTCTGTTTCGGATTCCCCATAATGTTCCATCTGAGTAAGCATCCATTTCACTAAACCTGATAAACCGCTTTTCTCCTTTCACATGCATCCAGACAACTCCGTGTGTTGGATATGACAAAACAATCGTAACTTCATATTTATCCAACTAAGGAATTGTTTGATTAGGCTTGGTGATGTGAATCTTCTTTTGTTCACTTTCAATCCCTCGTTGTAGGTCATGAAGATAGTTGTACCTCAGTTCCTTCTGTATATGCGGAACTACTGCTCTTAGTGCCCTTTGTTCGTGCTTATTTTTGTTCTTTTCTCTCAAGTCATTGTACAGAGTTTCAAAGTCCATAATATCCAAGCTAACATAATCAGCTTCAGAGAAGGAATACGCCTTACCATCTTCTCTTTGGACTTTGAAAGTAGGATATTCGACTTGAAAGACTCTATCCATATCGATCTTCAGAATCCCAATTATTCTGTGCCTTGAAATCACATTAGCAGGATTTTGAGCTCTCATCTTCAAGATATGGACATACTCTTTAACTTGGGATGCGTCCATTTCCATCACTAGATTAATGTGTGCCAAGTCTTCAGGCTTGTTTTCCTTTCTGAAGATCTTTTCCATTGTTTCTTCAAGGTATGGCACACGTATTTGCTGATTCACCCATTTCGACTTGCTTTCAGTCAGCATCCTTTGCCACCGAATCTGATGAGGCAACAGTCTTGCTTCATTTTGATTCCCCAAAGCATAATTCCTCGCCGTATGCTTTAGGTTTACATAGTCTTGTTCTTGAAGGACTATTTCATATGGATCCCTAAACCAGTTTCTCACTAAGTTCCGTAGACCTTGAACGTCGACTCTTTCTTCACTAGGTTCCGGTGCGGCAGGTTCAGCTGTACTCTCGAATTCGATATCGGCAGCAGGCTTTTCAACCGTTGGCGTATCGGTTTCTTGAGTTGTTGGTGTGCGCTGTCGGTGTTGGGTTACTTGTGTAGATGGTCTCGAAGATGTAGCAGCGGCTGTTCGGGCTTGTGATCTTGAGCCCCGGCGTGTCTACCCCTCAGGACGAGTTGGAGCGGAGCCCGGGTCGTCCTGCTGAGGTCGAGAAGTAGGCACAGATACAGCCGGACGACAAGACTCTTGAATTTCGGTACACAGAGCAGTGATAGCACCCAGAATGTCATCGGTTTGGTGCTGTTGAGCAGTCTTTAGGTCGCTTAGCTGTCGCTCGATATCGGCTCGGAACACGTCAAACTCATGGCGAGTGACAGTGGGGATTTCCAGATTTTTTCTTAGAAGACCCATAAGTGAATCTTCTGGTTGACCGGTTGCAATGGCTTTGGCTAGCAGGTTTGCATATAACATCGACATGAGCTCGTCGTTATTGTACTCATATCGATGCGGGGATGGAGGCCGATCCTCATGTTGGGATCTGGAGCTTGGGTGTGAAGAGCTTGTTTGTTGGGAAACCGGTTGGTTCAGGCGGGCGGCTTCACGGATTTCTCTTACGAAGGCTTCCCTCTCGGCTGTCATTAGAGCAGCATGAGCAGCTAGGGAGTCTTTTGCCTTTTGTAAGTGTACGGCGATAAGCGTTTCAGACTCGGGGGGAATGGAGAATGTGGGAGTCGTGGTACCTGTATGGGAAACACCGAGATCACTTAGATTACCCGTTGACAATACAGTTGAATCAACTGTATGACCTACGTTCAGCGATGACATAGTTGTAGTGCTGGTAGGATTTCCTCCCAATCCTCGTGGAATGTCCGGAATGGACATCACTATGGGAGTTCCGGCTGGGCCACGGAGGCATTCATTGTGTACAGACTCATGTTCCCTAGCAGGCTCTAGACTCGATGTGCATACAATCGAAGTCGAAGCAGGTGAGCTACTGCCTCTTGTTTCAATAGTTGTGCCTCCCGAATGGAGGGGAGCTAAATAAGGTGCTAAACTCACAGGTATATTTGAAACTGTTGGCTGTTGGGAGCCTTCAGAGTGGCTGGGGGGGGGGGGTGCATTTGCGCTGCTAGGTCCACAGCGTCTTGTCCACTAGTCATACCCAACGAATAAGTAGGGCTAGTTGACGCGGTTACCTGGATGGGGGAATCTGGTCTCGCGCTCTCTATAGTTCTTCCCATCGCTCACGCTCACGCTTTCTTTTTCAACTAATACTCCTCCTCTCTCCTTATCTTTCCAGTATAGGGCTCGGTGAATATGTCAGACATTGAGGCAGATGCTTGATCGGTTTCAAAGTCAAAGGGCTCATTTGGCTCATCAGGTTCATCAGTCGTTGCAGCTGGTTGGTCATCGGTGTCCGATGTAGAATCGAATAGGGTTGGTTGTGGACCAATGCGATTTAGAGCTTGTTCTTCGATAGTACCAGTTCGCTGACGGCGAGATAGGGGTTGAGAATCAGATTCATCTTCATCAGACGATGAAGGTCGGGGGCGAACACGGTAACGGATAACGAGCATTTTGACACGCAGAGTAGATCTGGAAGTAGAAGCAGCTTGTGGGTTTGTGGGTGGTGGTATTGGGATGGATGGGGCATCAGTTGTTGGGATGGCTGATCAGGTACACCGCCCTCGTCGTTTCCCCTTATAATATGCTCATCACCCTGTTCAGGATCCCCATGATCCTGAACCTGCTCATCCACCCGAGGACCCTCTTCCTGCACAATATGTTCCTCATGGATTGGCTCTTGGGCAGGCACAACCGGAGGAGTTGGTCGGTCCTAGTGGTGATCCGGTGCGTCTAGGGATGTCAGGTTTGTAAGATAGCATGGCATGAATAAATAGTTGAAGAAACCGTTGGAATGGTACGAAGGCACGATCGCGATGGTTGGACTTGTCTTCTACTAGCTCCACAAAATCCGTCCAGATGAGCATCGCGAAATCATAATGATGGTTGAAAGCGATGTCGTGAAATATTCGTAGAACCGCAGTACTGGCCTTGTCCATGCCAGTGTGCTTGCTAGTCAGACATCAATTGACTATGGTGAATAGCGAAAATCAGATCTGAGGCAAATGCATCCGTTTGAACTGGCCGGGGCTTGTGAGGGGTTCAGGGGAGTTGTACCCAAGGGCTTGGATGTCGGCACAAAGCTGTGGCGACCGGCAGGCGGAGGATGCGTCGAATCCGAGAGGGAGTTAAGCGGGTGACAAAATCATCAATTTTGGCAGTAAAATGGTGGTCACCGTCGTCCGAATGGTATGTCAACGTATACCAAAATTGTTGGAGATAGAACAATGGTACCCGATGGTCCAACGCAAAGGCATATCGAAGCGGATGGCGTTGAAGGATGTCGATGATGACTTGGTGTTCGATTGTGATGCCAAAATCTAGACGGTGGTTGTTTGGTTTGATTTTCCGAAGATGTGCTTTAGGCATCAAGATTTCATCCCGGTTTACCGCATTGGTGCTGGGTTCGGTTGAACGTTCGGAAGGCATCGGGTGTTCATCATCAGAGAGGTTTGGATCATTCATGGCTGCCATGTGTACTGAAATAAGACAGTTAGTCAAAACAGATGAACAGTCAGTGCTAGGAAGTGATGAACAGAAAAGAACAAAAACTGCTAAGTCTTTTTGTCGAGTCCCATTGGGCCGATAACAATTGTTATCGAGTGAAATAGGATCGAGAATCAACAGATGTTAGGCGACAAAAAGACTTGTTAATAAATTGAAAGAACAAACCTGTGTATCTGTAAGATAGATGTCGAGTCATTGGGAATCGAGAAACACAGGTTATCGAGTGAGAGAAAAAAATTAACAAATGATGTCGAGTCCTAAAGGGTCGACGAAATTACTTAGGAAATTGTGAAGAAAAGGTTATCGATCCTTTAAGGCTCTATTCAAATCCTTAATTCCTGTTATCGATTCTATTTGACTCGACAAAAACAGTTGGACAATTATATAGAATGTTATCGATCCTTAAGCACTCGATGAAAAGACTTTGAAGTTTGAAGAAAATGTTATCGAATCGAAGGGAGTCGATAGAAAACACTTAGTGATTTTCATCGAGCCTTTGTGAGTCGATATTAAATGTTATCGAGTTCTAAGGGTTCGATAAAAATACTTAGTGATTTTCATCGATCCTATCTGAGTCGATAACAAATGTTATCGAGTTCTAAGGGTTCGATAAAAATACTTAGTGATTTTCATCGATGCTATCTAAGTCGATAACAAATGTTATCGAGTTCTAAGGGTTCTATAAAAATACTTAGTGATTTTCATCGATCCTATCTGAGTCGATAACAAATGTTATCGAGTAATAAGGGCTCGATAAAATGCCTTAGTGAATACGATGGTGTTCTTATCACTCTAACTTGGGTCGATAAAAACTCAAAGTATATAGAAGGACTCAATAAAAACTCATACAAACTCAGTGATGATCCTAGGTGCTCAGGTCCAAAAACAAGGCCTAAAACTAAGGCAAAATCCTATGGCTAGGTGCGATTAGTGATAGGGAACAAATTTAATTAAGCACTTAGGTCTAATACATACTAAAAAGCCACAAAATCGACTGTTGAACAGTCAAACTCGGAAACCCAAGGGTTTTATGAAAGACCGGACTGTTTAAGTCGCATTAATGAATCATGCATTTGATAAAAACATTAAGTGCAAGAATTAAAGATGTTAAGGGGAGAAATACGAACCTGGTGATACTTTCAGATTTGAAAAATTCGAAGATTTGGAATACTGGTCTTGGATGGTCAAGAACTCGAAGGGTTTCTCAGAGAGAAAGAGGGAAATTCAAAAACTTGTTTGAAAAGTATCTATCAGTATGGGGCCCGATTTCTTTAAATAGTGGTAATCGGGTGATGACACGTGGCATATGGTGATTGGGCCGAGGAAAAAATTCCCTTTATCGAGATGTCGATTGGGGAGGTTATCGACCCAAGTGAGGTCGACAATCCACTGTTGTCAGGCCCTTAGGGGCCGAGAACCTCCCTTGATTTTTTTTTTTTTTTTTATAGAAAAGAGGCCCCCCCTTAACATGTGCATAAAATTTTGTGCTCCCCCTACAAACGTGAATAAGTAAAGAACGTACCTTGGTGCTCCCCTCGAAAGCTGAAACACCATTAGACACAAGACGAAACTAACAGAAATGTAAGGAGGTTCAAAAATCCACAAAATAAATTGAAAATACGGAAGTGTAAGGAGGTTCAAAATCCACAAAATGAGAACCCAAGAGAGAAGCAGATTTACATCGAAGAGAAGGTGAATGTGCGTAGTCTCATGGATAGACGTTTTGAGTATTTTAAAACCGACTGATTTAGTGAAAATCATGTTTTAAGGTTAAGCATTCCCAACTTGGATACTAGGAACTGGAAGCGTTTCTCATCCAGTGCCTTGGTGAACAGGTCGGCAAGCTGAAGTTTCGTATTTACAAAGTATAATTCAATTATACCTCTTTCGACATGATCTTTGATGAAGTGATACCGACGTCGATGTGTTTCGTCTTTGTGTGTTGTACAGGGTTGCTAGAAATGGCTATGGCGCTTTTGGAGTCACAGTAGATAGGAATCTTATCAAACCAGAATCCATAGTCTTTGAGTTGAGTGCGCATCCAAAGAACTTGAGAACAGCAGCTTGCGGCAGCGATGTATTCGGCTTCCGCGGTAGAAGTGGAGACGCAAGCTTGATTCTTTGAAGACCAACTTACCAACTTATCTCCTAAAAATTGAATGTGACCCGAAGTGCTTTTGCGATCAAGCATGCATCCGGCGTAATCCGAATCTGAAAAAGCAGTTAGTTCGAAACTCGTATCCTTTGGAGTAACCGTTCTTTACCAGGTAGGCAGACAGGCCGTCGTACCATGCGCGCGAGGCTTGCTTTAAGCCATAGAGAGCCTTGTCGAGGATGTAAACATGATCGGGTTTTGAAGAGTCGACAAAGCCGTCGGGTTGAGAAACGTAGACTTATTCACGCAGAACACCATTTAAGAAGGATGTTTTGACGTCCATTTGAAAAACCACAAAGTTCTTGTGTGCCGCGTAAGCCAAGAACATGCGAATTGCTTCAATACGAGCTACGGGCGCAAATGTCTCGTCATATTCAATCCCTTCTTGTTGGCGGTATCCTTTCGCGACAAGTCGTGCTTTATTGCGTATGACGACCCCATCATCATCTTGCTTATTTTTAAAAATCCATTTGGTGCCGATAATGGTTTGGTTTCAAGGACGGGGAACTAGGCGCCAAACATTCAAGCTTTCAAATTGATTGAGTTCTTCTCGCATGGCCACAATCCAACCAAGATCATTCATTGCTTCGTGAATGGATGCGGGTTCGATCTTGCTTAGGAACGAAGAGAACATACAGTGGTTGGCCGAGGCGGCTCGTGTAGTGACTGGTTTGGTTGGATCACCGATAATTTGATCAACGGGATGAGAACGGATCCATTTGGTTGTACGAGGAAGCGTATGAAATATATTTGGATCCGGGGTATCATCTTCATAAGAGCCTAGCGGAAGAGCTTGAAGTGATTCCAAGGTTGGAGCCACGGCAGAGGATCTTGTAGCACTTGTGACATCCTTAGGAGCCGAAGTGGATGGTGGGGGACAAGATGTCGGTTCCATAGGACTCGGTTGAGCATCCGGTTGAGGTTCAGTTGGAATGGGAGGAGCATCCGTTGGTGTGGGAGGAGTGGACGTAGATGAGCTTGGAGTTGCAGCAGTTGAGACGGTTTCCGTTGTATTTTACGGGCCGAAAAGTTCGGTGGTCTCGGCAATCTCCAAGGTAGGTTGGGAAAGTTGAGTAGATGTATCCGTGGGGGATCCATGATAATCCGAGTAGAAGTACTCAAATAATTCATCCAGATTGGAAGAAGTAGATTTGGAAGAAGTAGATTTGGAAGATGACGGTTGAGTAGGGTTCGGGCCAGGTTCCGAACGGATGTGTTCAGAAGCTAAAATACCGGTGAGTGCGGGTCCAGAACTGTCATGTTCAGGAGCCATTTCGGCATTAGGATCAAACTGAATATTGACGCTTTCCGTGACGCAACGTGCGTGTTTGACGTAGACCCGATATGCTGACGCGTTTGAAGAGTAGCCGAGAAAGTAAGCTTCATCGGCCTTTGGCTTGAGTTTTCCACGATCTTCCTTTTCATTTAGAATGAAACACTGAATGCCAAAGGTTCGAAGATGATTTATGGAGGGAACGCGATCGTAAACCAATTGATACGGTGTCTTGTTGAAGCGTGTGTTGATGATGGACCGGTTTTGAGTGTAGCACGCAGTGTTAATAGCTTCGGCCCAAAGATATAGTGGCATTTTGGAGAAAGTGAGCATGGTTCGAGCCGCTTCAACGAGAGTGCGATTTCGGCGTTCGACCACCCCATTTTGTTGTGGAATGCGAGCCGCAGAAAAAGTGTGTGTAATGCCAACTGATTCAAGATAGCCATCAAGGGTACGACTTTTGAATTCGGTTCCATTGTCGGTGCAGATGGTTTGGGCAGTAAGTTACAGCTGGACTTGGATGGATTTTAAGAATGTGATAATTGTTTCGGGAGTTTCATCCTTTGAGCGAAGAAATTTCACCCACATGAAGCGAGAAAAATCATCAACCATCACTAGAACATACTTCTTTCCATGTATGGTTTGAGTCCGCATCGGGCCACATAAGTCCATGTGTATGAGTTGAAGAGGTCGAGTTGTGCTATGAACCACCTTGGGTTTGTGAGAGACTTTCTTCATCTTTCCCATCTCGCATGCGTCACATAAGTGTGGTTTGTCAAATTTTATAGCGGGAAGACCGGTGACTAGTCCATTAATGGAGAGGCGATTGATGTTCTTGAAGTTCAAATGAGATAGACGTTGATGCCACAACCAAGTCTTCGAACTAGAGACGTTTGAGATTAGACAAATAGTTGCTGGTGCGGTCACTTGCGAAAGATCGATAGTGTATAGATTGGACTTGCGTGAGCCGGCTAATAGCTCTTTACCATCAAATGTGCATACACAGCATCTGTCGGGTCGGAAATTTACTTAAAGTTGTTTGTCACAGAACTTTCCGATACTCAGTAGATTGTGACTCAGACCTTGAACGTATGAAACATCCGAAATGGTGATGTTGTTTTGGATGATATCACCATATTCTTTGATTGGTGCCAAGTGATTGTTGCCAAATTTAACAAATCCGCCCTTTTTCTCCGTGTAGTTGGCAAGAAGCTCCTTTTGTGCGGTCATGTGTTTGTAGCAACCAGAGTCTAAGTACCACACATGACCGATCTGCAAAAAATTAGATAGATTTAGGTACCCATTTGTAAATGGGTCCATTAGGGTTAGTTGACATTGCACCTTTAGGTACCCACTTGAAGTGAGACTTAGTGGTGTTAGTCATGTGTTGTTTAGGAACCCATTTATAAATAGGCGATGATGGATAAAAGTTATGATGAGAATTATACGAATTTTGCATGCTAGGAAAATAACCATAATCATAATCAATCGGATTTATGCGCACAAAATCATTCACACCACAATTGGAATAACAAATTTGATTACTAGAAAATTTAATTAAATGTCGAAAGGAATGAATTTTATAAGGAAATCTAAAACGATTATGGTTTCTTTTGACATTTGAATGAGAAAAATTATCTTTTTTGCGGGAGGATGACTTTGTAGTACTCGTGCCCTTTTGGACCCAAACTTGTTTGGTTTCTAGAGTATGTACCGCTAAAACATTAAGAGGAACACGGTTAGTATGATTTTTAGATAAATGAGTGGAGTTTGTTTGTTTGGGAGTGTTGTGATTTTGACTCGTGAAACACTCCGTTGGTTTCTCTAGAATAGAAACCGATTCCATTGGTTGTTTGCCTTTGTCTAAAAACTCCGTGTGATTTGGAAGTAGAGGATTGAAGTCAAAACTAGCACACATGTCTTTTAAACACTCGTCCGATTCAAGTGAAGAGTGATTAGAAAGGGCATCTAATTCATCATTGATTTGATCGTCGGAAAAGGAACATTTTTGTTTTGGGGGAATGTAATTTGGATCACGTGTAAACAACTCTTCGCAATCATCTAAATAATTGCTAACTAAGGCTTTACATGTGGAGATATTTGAAATAGTATCATTCTCATGATTTTTTGTGAATTGTAAAGTCTCGTTTTCAAGTTGTTGTATTTTTGTTAAAAATGATTCCTTTTCCTTTTCCCCAGAGAACGCTCAAATTCCAACACCTTTTCAAGTTGAATAATTGTCTTTTCCAAAAATAGAGTGGGAATGTAGGGTTTACATTCTGGAATTGTATTTTGAAGTTCCTCGGCAGAATAAGATGGAAAATAGTCGTTTGGAAGAGATTCTTTTGATGCATTTGATTTACACATCAAATCATGCATTTGAGATACAAAAGCATCATATTCAGAAGCACTTACCTTGGGCGTGTAGTCGGACGCGTGTGAAGGATTGTCATCGGAGTAAGCCATCAAACTGAAATGTGCTTAAGTATCCTTTTCCATATCATCATCATGATTTTGGTTGAGCCATTGTTCATCTTCAGCTAAAAGAACTTTGTCAGCCTCTCTTCGCTTTGCCAACATTAATTTGTATGTAAAGTAGTTGGAATCTTGGACTATCGGCTTCTTGCATTCTCGTGCGTAGTGGCCGGATTTTCCACAGTTATAGCATAGGCTCATCTCACCTTTGAACTTATCTTCGGGTTTGGGTGTTGAGCGAGGTTCTTCTCTTCTTTGTTTGGGCTCAAACATTGCCTTTCGCTCATGATTCTTTGATCCCGAGGCATACCTTTGTTGATTGGAATTTGAGCGACGTGAGAACTTTTGTTGAAAAGATCTCGTAAGGAAGGCCAGCTGTTGTTGAAGTTTGGCAATTTCAGGATCATAGTCAAAGTCTTCTTCTTCTAAATGAGGAAACATCTCTTGAGAATTGGAAGAAGAGTCTTTTGCCACCAATGCAATTGGATCAGAGTTCTTTTTAGTGTTTGACCCCATCAACTCAAGGACCTCTTCTTCATCTTGCTGAAGAGTTTCATAAACCTCGTGCAGATCGAGTTCAACCAGATATTTGTTGTGTTTGATTTGATTAGCAAACCGGCGCCACTCTGGTTGAAGATTGCTAACAAATTTGACGTTGTTCTCGATCTTAGTCTTACGAATTTCATTTTTGCTTAGCTCGTTCACCAGTTGTACGAAACGAGTATAAGTGTTCGTAAGACTTTCTCCTTCTTTAGCCTTGAATTCTTCGTATTGGGAGATGCAATTAGTGATCTTGAGTTGTGTGCCAATTTTAATACCAAGCATGAACTTTTCGATTTCCTCCCACATTTCTTTAGCCGTTTTCTTGTGGCTATCGATGCTCATGTAGATGTCGTTTGGGAGGCTTATCAGTAGATATGATCGGGCTAATTGATAACCTTTCATTATTTTCTTTTCATTTGCATCCCATGCATGTTTTTGTTTTACTTCCCTTCGTGCGGCCACCGGAGGAGTATTGTTTAGCATAGCCGGAAAATCTTGATAAAAAGTAGGAGGAGGACCTTCTTTTATTGAAAGCATGATCTCATCGGCATGATCATTGCGTTCAATAAAGTCAAGAAATCGATCCTACCATTGAGAATATTCCCCCGGAAAGAGAATAGGGGGTTTGGTGTCTGAACCAATTGCCATGGCTTCACGGGTAGTCATTGTACTTTATTTGTTGACCTCGATCAGTGAGTTTTTAAAAATTTCCAAGTTGTCGCGTGAAACAGTGCGTTTTTATCGATAGACAAAGGATCGACAAAAAGGAATTGTCAATATGGGTCTGACTGTAAGGGATTTTATCGGGTGTTCAAGACTTGATAACAAATTTTTTCGAGTGAAAGAGACTCGATAAACCTTTAAAGTAAAATTTGAATCGATAAAACAACGTATTGTCGATCACTGAGTGGTCGATAACTTTGTTTTTCTCGATAGGATACTGAGTCGATAAAATTTTTGATCGATTCCTTAAGTCTCGATAAAAATTGTTGTCGACAAAAAAAGGCTTGATAAAAGATCAAAGATAATTAATCTGAGTTTTCTGTAATTGATAAACAAGAAAACAAGAACAAAGGGTTCTTGACTAAAAATAACAAGTCTTTTTATGGACAAGAATGTCTAAGTTCTCGAGTTTCTTATTTGTTCAATCACTGAAAAATCAAAATTACAAGAGTTTATGATTTTACTAGGGAATTCTTGAGTAAGAAAAGCTGTAGGAGTCACTAGGACCTGAGTTTTCTTATGTAAAGAAATTCAAAAATAAATAAAATAAACTAGAGTAATTTGAATTAAAGCAGATTAAATATTTTGTGTTTTAGTCCATAAAAATTTAATGAACAACAGTATGAATCGATAAAAACTATTCGAGCAGAAGTATGAGTCAATAAAACTTTATGCAACAGATGAGTGAATTCGAGGAAACACAGAAGTAATATTCGAGAAAAACACAAAGAAACAGAGGTATTAATGGATAAAAAAATAACAGGCAGAAGTATGAATCGATGAAAAAGACATGAATTTTTATCGGGTATTATGATGATTAATGGGACTCGATAAAAACTCAAGAATAAGAAAAACGCAGAAATCGAAAAAAAATACCTTCTGTTTCGTGGAAAACCTCAGAAAAGCGTAAAAACTCAGATCGTAGGCTTTGATACCACTTGTTGAGTCCGATTAAACAAGATCAATAGAGGAATCATACGGAAATCATTGAGTCGTATGTTTTATTGATGAAAGCATTAAAGATTACAAACGTGAATGTAGCTTAACGACTCTCATTGACGAATCCTCTACCCTAGACTCCTTTATATACTAGGTGTCTAATACATGTAAGCCCAAGCCCATAAGGAACTAAACATAATATGGAAAGTTATAATTAATTATTTCCTTCTTTATAAAACTTTCTATACTAGGACTTTTAGTCCTAACACCATCAATTGATTTTTTCAAAAAAATTCGAAACAGATGTTTTCTTTCAAATGATGTTGAATACCTTGACAAATTTGCTCCTAAAGGATTAGCTAGTATATTTTTTGGATACTCACAAAGATCAAAGACATACAGAGTACTGATAAAAAGTTCAAAGAGAATCATTGAAACTTCCAACATTAGATTTCATGAACCTACAATGACTTCTGAACAAGACAGTTCAGAACTCAAGCTTAATTCAATTGTTGAACAATTATACACCGATTCCACTATTACTGAAAAATCTTCTGAGTCTAATAAATTACAAAAAGAAAATTTAGATTTACTTTGTCAAGATTTATTTGATATTTCTGTTAATGTCGCTACAGATTATCAAAATCCATCACTTCTAAGAGCAACTCCAGAGTTAGTTCAACCTGTCATATCAGTGTCAAATCTTTCTGAACCCCCAATCTCAACCTCGACAACAGATTAAGTTACTTTTGAACCTATTCAACCATCTTCTGAACTTCAACACGTAACTTCTTAACCAGTAGTTCCTCCTTCTGAACAAATTCAGAATGATACTGTTGAGGGAGAAGCTTCAGATTTACACTCAGCTTTCAATCCAGATTCTGAAGCTGCCATTATTGATGATTAGGAACCACTTAACAATATTACATCTGCCAATACATTGCCAAGTGTAACAAAATGGACTTCATGTCATCCAATACATCAGGTCATATGTGATGTCTCCAAAGGTGTACAAACAGGATCAGCTACTGCAAATGAATGTTTGTATGTAAATTTCTTAATCACAATAGAACCCAAAAAAGCCTGATGAAGCTCTTCAGGATCCAGACTGGGTTTTAGCAATGCAAGATGAACTCAACCAATTTGGGAGAAATAAAGTCTGGAGACTAATTCCAAAACCACAGGGTAAATCAATTATTGGCACCAAATAGGTTTTCAAAAATAAGAAAGATGAACATGGAATAGTTGTGAGGAACAAGGCTAGATTTGTTGCTAAAGGCTACTGTCAACAGGAGGGCATAGATTATGATGAAACATTTGCTCAGTTTCCAGACTAGAAGCAATCAGAATCTTCTTAGCCTATGATACTCATAAAAACATGAAGGTTTTTCAGATGGATCTGAAATGTGCATTTCTGAATGGAGTTCTCCATGAAAAAGTATATGTTGAACAACCAGAAGGTTTTATGAGCAAAGAATTTCCAAATCATGTTTACATATTTGATAAAGCATTGTATGGACTTAAACAAGCACCAAGAGCATGGTATGACACACTCACAACTTTTCTTCTGAATTCCAAGTTCAAAAGAGGTACAATAGATACTACCTTATTTCTGAAAAAGGAAGGTGAGGATATGATTCTTATTCAAATATATGTAAATGATATTATATTTTCTTCTACAAATCCAAATTTTGTAAAATTTTTGAAAAGATCATGCAAAACTGAATTTGAAATGAGTATGATGGGAGAGTCAACTTTGTTTCTTGGTCTTCAAGTAAAACAACTTCCCACTGGCATATTCATAAATCAATCTAAGTATGTTTCTGACTTACTTAAGAAGTTTGACATGTCTGACTGTTCTAGTATTCAAACTACAATGGAAATTGCTACTAAACTTGAACCAGACTTATCTAGTAAACCAGTTGATCAAAAGAAATATAGAGGTAACATTGGATCTTTGCTTTACTTAACAACTAGTAGACCTGATATAATGTTTGCTACATGTATTTGTGCTAGATATCAAGCTAATTCTAAATAATCTCATCTTCTAGCTGCTAAAATAATACGTAGATATCTCAAAGGTTCTACTTCATTGGGACTTTGGTATCCAAAGGATTCTGGATTTGAGCTAACAGCTTTTACAGATGCAGATCATGGTGGTTGTAAATTGGATAGAAAGAGTACATCAGGTTCATGTCAATTTCTAGGTGGCAGGCTTGTGAGTTGGTCTTTAAAGAAGCAAAATTGTGTCTGACCTTCTACTGCAGAAGCTGAATATATAGTTGTTGCAATATGTTTCTCACAAGTCATTTGGATGCAAATTCAGCTTAAAGATTTTGGCTACACTTTCAAGAAGATTCCTTTGTATTGTGATTCTAAAAGTGACATAGCAATAACAGCCAATCCTGTCCAACACTCAAAGACCAAACATATTGATTTGAGGTATCATTTTATAAAGAATCATGTTGAAAAAGACAACATAGAAATGTTTTTTGTTCAAACAGATTACCAGTTAGCTGGTTTATTTACCAAACCTCTTGATGAGAAAAGATTTACATTTTTGGTAAGCAAACTTGGTATGATGAACTTAACCTTATAATTATATTACTCATACCTAAGTAATAAGAATTCACTTCTGAACTCATTTTCTTACACTTCTGAACTTCATACTTCAGAATTTCTAAAGTCATTTTTTTTTCTCTCAGAAGTTTCTATCTTTCCATTCAGAAGTACAAATTTCTTATTACCAAATTGTTTGTAATAACTTTTCAATCACATTTCCATCTAGCATTTTTCAAGTGAGAGCTTAAGTATTTATTTTTTCTTCATTCTTGTTTCAAGGGGGAGTTTTTGATACATACTTATCACTGTGATTATACTGACAATATTCTTCTATCCTTGTTTCAAGGGGGAGTTCTAACAGGTGATTTTTTCTCTGGACTGCAATCTTGAAAGAATGGACAAACTTCTCTAAATTTTTAAATCAATTATAAATTGCTTAAACTACTTCTGAAATACTTCAAATCATTTTTTTAAAAAGTATGCATTTTAATTGAATTTTTTTTTCTGAAAGAAATGTTTCATTTTTGAAATATTTCTGATACTTACTTTCAGTTGTTCAGACTATTTCTGAATCTTCAAACTATTTCTTTGGATACCAGAATATGATCAAGTACTAGAGCTTTTACCAAGAACACGATGAACACGCAATTAATAAAGATCTGAAGTCGGATATCTCAATTGTATTGATTAATATATCGATTATCTCTCTTGCAACTTAGCTCTTAATATGCCGCACGTACTAAAACAATGACCCCTGTGCGCCTATTTATATTGAAGGATTAAACTATATAAGGAAACAAAGAGAATGGCATTATACACTTTCCATGTTTACAATAAAGCAACGTTTCCTTATTTTGACACAATTAAATTAAATCCTAACAATCTCCCCCTTTGGGTCAAAACGACTCTTTATCTTTTCAGCTCGAACATTCCTTCAAATCGTCTTAGAGTTTGTCGGTAGATAATGCGCTTGTCAATCAGCTCGATTGCATTTAAAAGATTTTCTCGTTCATTCACCTTATGCTGATGCTTCTTACTTCTTCTTTGATCAGCACTTGCTTCTGCAGAAAGTCTGTTACGAATAGCCCATAAAGTTCCATTAGAATAAGAAGCAACTTCACCAAATCTTAAGAACCTCATGTCTCCGTTAGGCTTCATGTATACAACTCTATGGGCTGGCCGGGTCATCACTTGAGTTACTTTCAAATTCTTTAGGCCAGGTAAATCTTGACCAGGCTTTGGCAGATAGACTTTCTTCTGTTTACTTTCTACAGCCCTTTGGAAATCATGAAGATAGCTGTATCGAAGTTTTTTTTGAATATGCCTCACAATTGCTCTTAAAGCTCTTTGTTCATCCTTCGATCTTCTGGTTTTGTCTTTAAGCTCAGTATACAGAGTTTCCATATCCGTCACATCCAGTCTGGCAAAGTCAGCTTCAGAAAAATAGTAGACTTTTTCATCATATCTTCTTACTTTGAAAGCGGGAAATTCCACTTGAAAGACTTTGTCACATCCGATCTCCATGATTGTGACAATTCTGTGTCTAGAAACAACTTCTTTAGGATCCTTCGCTTTAGTCTTCGGTATGCTCAAATATTCAGTTACTTGAAGCGAGTCCATTTCCATGATCAGATGTATTCGAGACAGGTCCTCTGGTTTCTTCTTTTCCACAAAGATCTTTTGCATGGTTTCTTCTAAGTATGGAGTTCTGACTTGTGGATTTACCCATTTGATGTTAGAAAGAATTCTTTCCCAACGAATTTGATGCGGCAGCAGAGGTGTTTGATCAATATTTGTTGGT
The DNA here is from genome assembly GCA_036898165.1 of Silybum marianum. Lineage (NCBI taxonomy): Eukaryota > Viridiplantae > Streptophyta > Magnoliopsida > Asterales > Asteraceae > Silybum > Silybum marianum. The sequence continues at coordinate 15,318,051 of CM072528.1, forward strand.
AGGAATTTCTTTTCCGCGTGCATAAGATTTACATAATCTTCTTCTTTTAGCACGGGTTCATATGGATCACGAAACCAGTTCAGCAGCTTGCGATCCACTCCCAATTTCAAATTCTACCGCAGGCTTTTCAACCGTTGGCGGATCTTGTTGTTGTTTGGGAGTTGGAGCAGAGTGTTGTTGGCTTAACTGTGGAACTGTAGATGTAGATGGACCAGAAGTTGTAGCAGAAGAAGGTCGAGATCGAGCTTGAGTTCTTGTAATCCGGCGGCGTGTCTACCCCTCAGGGCGATTTGGACCAGAGGCCGGATCGTCGTGATCAGGTCGACGAGATGGAACAGACGCGACGGGACGACAAGATTGTTGAATTTCAGTGCGAAGAGCAGTGATGGCACCAAGAATCTCGTCAGATGATTGTTTTTGTTTGGTAGCCATATCAGGAAGTTGCGACTCAATATCAGCTTTGAATAACTCGAACTCATAGCAAGTGACATTCGGAATTTCAAGATTGCGACGAAGAAGACCCGCAAGTGTATCTTCAGGTAAACCACGAGCTATAGCTTCAGCAAGCAAGTTAGCATATAACATGGACATGAGCTCATCATTGTTGTACTCATATCTATGTGGTGATGGAGGACAGTTGGAGTCTCGAGGCGGTGGAGAAGAGCGACTAGTGCTGGGACGAGAAGAGCTAGCTTGATTCGGATCAGGGCGTTGGAAGCGAGTAGCTGCTATCACTTCTTGAACAAATTGCATTTGAGCACTCATGCGAACCTCGTGAGCATTTAACGTGTCATGAGCTCTTTCATATTGTGCATCTAGGTAAGATTGAGTCTCGGGATTGACACTGATAGTACGAGAACCTGAAATGGAAACACCGGTATCACTTAGATTACCCGTTGACATCACAGTTGAATCAACTATGTGACCTACGTTCAGCATTAGCAATGATGTAGCACTGGTAGGATTTACTTCCAATCCTCATGAAATGTCCGGAAGGGACATCACTATGGATGTTCCGACTGGGCCATGTAAGCTCTCAGTGTGTATAGACACGTGTTCCCTAAGAGGATCTAGACTCGATGTGCTTAGAAATGAAGCCGAATCAGGTGAGATACTACTTCTTGGTTCAATAGTTATGTCTGCCGAAGAGAGAGAAGCTAGATGAGGAGAATTGTAGTTTGGCAAGAAAAGGCTAAGTGAGGATGTCAATCCTTTATTGGTCGACATACAAGGATGTCGGGTGGAAAGGGATCCATATAAACACTTGGATGTTTCTTGAGAAGCACAAGGGATTATATCAGGTGCTTATGTATCGACAAGGTTTTATATCGAATGATACTGGTGCGACAAGAAGACTTGTATAATATTAGAAAAATCAAACCTGTGACATTCGACAAAAAGTTGTCGACAGAAGTATGCCCGAGATAAGTACTGGGAAAATTTCTGCAATCTTGTCGACCCAAGATGAATCGATAAAAAAACATGTCGGGTAAACGTTGGCGAGAAGAACACTTGAACATTCAAGAGGATGAACTTGTCGATCCTTTATCAGCCGATAAGAAAGGTTGTCAGGCCTTAAGGAGTCGACAAGTTTTTCAAGAAAAAACTTAAAAAAATCTAAGTGTTCATAAGTTCCGATAAGTCTAACCTTTGCCCAGACCAAAAAAATGAGTATTAACCAGATTCAAGCCTATATCCAGGATCGCTGGGTGTCGCCTAACATTATTAAAACTAACCCTAAGGTCCAAAAACCCTAAAACAAGTAGAAATCAAACAAAATCAGACTTCCAAGGGTTTTGGAATCCGAACAGTTAAACAAGAAATCGACACGCATGAAGTGGATAAAATTAAAAATACCAAGACTTAAAGTTGATCTAGAAGTAAGGGCGAACTGGTGATGTCTTTGGAATCGAGAAATTTGAATAATTTGGAAAATGTGTTGTGCAACAGTGGATGTCGAGAGGTTTTGAGAGAGAAAAGAGGGAAGAACACTTTTGAAGTCATGACTAGTGCAAGTGGGGGACCGAGTTTTAAATAGTGGGGTCATCAGAGGATGACACGTGGCAAAATTGAAGGGGCAGCCGACATCATAAAAGAAGTCGGTTCGAGAGCATGTCGGGTCAGAATCATGCCACAAGAAATCTTTTCGGGCAATGAAGAGCCGACAAGTGAATTGAGTTTTGAAAAACTTTGACTGAAAGAAATTTTCGAAGTGCTCCCCCTTGATTCGCGCTTATGGTAAGAAAAATTTAAAAAAGAAAAAATTACTTGTCCGCTCCCCCTTGAATGAAGATAGGTTAGATAACAACATCGAGACAAAAAAAATGAAAAAGACACAGTCATGACGAAAAAGTGTACGAGAAAAAATAAATTTGAAAATACAGAACATTGAATTGTAACAGAAATTCACAAAGTGAGAATTCAAGAATGATTAAAAATTCTCTTTAAGAAGGGAAATTTGCATAAAGCCTGAATGGGCTCTTTGTGTATTTCTGATAATGCTGATTGTAAATCAGGTTTTGAGATTCAGCATGCCCAACTTGGACACTAGGAACTGGAAGTGTTTTTCATCCAATGCCTTTGTGAACAAGTCGGCAAGCTGAAGTTCTGTATTAACAAAATATACTTCAATCATACCTCTTTCGACAAGGTCTTTAATAAAATGATATCGGACATCGATGTGTTTCGTCTTGGTGTGTTGAACAGGATTGCTCGAAATGGCGATTATGCTTTTGGAGTCACTATAAATGGGAATTTTATCAAACCAGAAACCATAGTCCTTGAGTTGCGTGCGAATCCATAAGACTTGAGAACAGCAACTTGCGGCAGCAATGTATTCGGCTTTCGCGGTAGAAGTGGAGACGCAAGTTTGCTTCTTCGAGGACCAACTCACCAATTTATCTCCTAAGAACTGAATGTGTCCCGTCGTGCTTTTCCGATCAAGCATGCATCTGGCGTGATCAGCATCTGAAAAAGCAGTTAACTCAAAGCCCGTATCCTTCGGATACCATAGGCCAAGATCAGTAGTACCTTTTAAATACCGAAAAATACATTTTATAGCACTAAGGTGAGATTCTTTAGGAGATGCTTGATATCTAGCGCATAAGCATGTGGCAAACATTATGTCCGGTCGACTAGCCGTTATATACATTAAAGAACCAACCATTTCCCGATAGGTTTTAGAATCCACCGCTTTTCCCAAGGGATTAGAGTGTAGTTTCGAACCCGGAGACATGGGAGTGCCAATCGGTGTACATGTCGTCATGTTATATTTACGTAACATATCCGAGATGTATTTCGATTGGTTGATGAATAGTCCTGCTGAAAATTGTTTGACTTGAAGGCCGAGGAAAAAATTCATCATTCCCATCATGCTCATATTGAACTTGGCTCTCATGAGCTTGGGAAATTCTTACATTGTTATTGTTAGATCTAATTAGCCCCAATTAGATAGAAAGTTTTATAAAGAATTGTATTTTGGGCTTTGTAGTGTTTTATGGGCTTGGCTTAACACATGTATTAGGCACCTCTAAATATGGTGTCTTAGTTTCATTTATAAAGTGAGACTTGAGGAGAGAAAACACGTTTCACACATACTGACTTATGAGAGTCGATTCATTCTAATATGTGGTGTTCTTCACAATTCCCTCCATAACGATGAACACATGATTATGAGTTGTTGATTTAGTGATTAATGTTCTCTAAATCTTTATCTCTTCTCTACAATTTATGGAGTTTTCTCAATTGTTGCTAGTTTGGGATCTAACAGTTGTGGATTAGTCGAACCGAAAATAATGTCGTCCACATAAATTTGAATTACCATAATATCACCATTTTCCTTTTTAATGAAAAGAGTTGGATCGATTTTACCTTTGGAGTATCCATTTTTCACCAAATACTCAGAAACACTATCATACCATGCGCACGGGGATTGTTTCAACCCATAGAGAGCCTTATCGAGGATATACACATGATTTGGCTTGGAAGGATCAACAAACCCGTCGGGGTGAGAGACATACACCTCTTCACGTAGCACACCATTTAAGAAGGCAGTTTTGACATCCATTTGAAAGAGGACGAAGTTCTTGTGTGCCGCATAAGCTAAGAACATCTGAATTGCTTCAATGCAAGCCACGGGTGCAAATGTCTCATCATAATTAATACCTTCTTGTTGGTGGTATCCTTTTGCGACAAGCCGGGCTTTGTGGTGTATGACAATCCCATCTTCATCTTGTTTGTTTTTTAATATCCATTTGGTACCAATGATGGTTTTGTTTTGTGGACGGGGAATGAGACGCCAAACTTTCAGCCTTTCAAATTGATTGAGTTTGTCTTGCATGGCCACAATCCAATCAGGATCGTTCATTGCTTCTTGAATGGATGTGGGTTCGATCTTGCTTAGAAAAGTAGAGAACAGGCAATCGTTGGCCGAGGCGGATCGCGTTGTGACTGGTTTCGTTGGATCTCCAATAATTTGATCGTCTGGATGAGAACGAACCCATTTGGTAGTGTGGGGAAGCGGTTGAAACGCGTTGGGGTCCGGGTATCGTCTTCATATGTACCGAGGGGAAGATCTTGAAGTGATTCCAAGGATGGAGCCACGTGAGAAGATCTTGTGGAACTGGTGACATCCTTAGGAGATGAAGCTGAAGGTGGGGGAGAGGACGTCGGTTCCGTAGGGAGTGGGTCAGAACTAGGTTGAGCGGGGGTAGCAGTTGCAGATGAGCTTGGAGTTGCAGCAGTTGAGACGGTTTCCATTGTAACTGGTGGTCGTCTCGGCAACCTCCAAGGTAGGCGGGGTGATTTGTTTGGGAATTTCGGTATAAGAGCCGAAATAATCCGAGTAAAAGTGTTCGAATAAATCATCCAGATCTGATGATGCGGTTTGGATGTGGAAGCTTGAGCGGGGTTTTGAGCAAGTTTCGAACGGAGTTGTTCGGAAGTTAAAATACCAGTGAGTGCGGGTCCAGAACTGTCTTGTTCAGGAGCCATTTCGGCTTTAGTATCAAACTTAACATTGACACTTTTCGTGACACAACGTGCTTGTTTCATGTAGACCTGATATGTTGATACGTTTGGAGAGTAGCCAAGAAAGTAGGCTTCATCGGCTTTTGGCTTGAGTTTTCCACGATCTTCCTTTTCATTCAGAATGAAGCAGCGACCGCCGAAAGTATGAAGGTGATCGATGGATGGAATGCGGTTGTAGACCAAATGATAGGGTGTCTTGTTGAATCGCTTGTTGATGATCGAACGGTTTTGAGTGTAGCAAGCGGTATTGATTGCTTCGGCCCAAAGGTAGTGCGGCAGTTTGGAATATGCAAGCATGGTTCGAGCAGCTTCAACTAACGTTCGATTGTGGCGTTCAACCATACCATTTTGTTGTGGAGTTCGAGCCACAGAAAATGTGTGTAATCCCATCTGATTCGAGATAGCCGTCAAGAGAGCGATTTTTGAACTCGGTTCCATTATTAGTGCGGATGGTTTGAGCGGTGAGTTCCAATTTGACTTGTATGGCTTTCAAGAAATTTATGATGGTGTCGGGGGTTTCATCCTTTGAGCGAAGAAATTTAACCCACGTAAATCAAGAAAAATCATCAACCATAACGAGAATGTATTTCTTGCCACGAATGCTTTGAGTACGCATTGGGCCGCACAAATCCATATGGATAAGCTGAAGAGGTCGAGTTGTGCTATGTACCACCTTGGGTTTGTGAGAAACTTTCTTCATCTTTCCCATCTCGCATGCTTCGCATAGGTGAGGTTTGTCAAACTTTATCTTTGGTAAGACGGTGACTAACCCGTGAATGGAGAGGCGATTGATATTTTTGAAGTTCAAATGAGAAAGTCGTCGATGCCAGAGTTCTGGATTAGAGATATTTGAGAGTAGACAAACATTTGAAGGAGCGTTCACTTGGGAAAGATCGATGGTGTAAAGGTTGGATTTGCGCGTGCCGGCCAAGAACTCTTTACCTTCAAAGGTTCGCACACAGCATCGTTCGGGTCGGAAGTTAACTTCGAGTTGTTTGTCACAGAATTTGCCAATGCTTAGCAAATTGTGGCTTAGGCCTTGAACATAGGAGACATCGGAAATAGTGATGTTGTTTTGAATGATGTCTCCATGTCCCTTGATAGGTGTTAAATGATTGTTGTCAAAACGTACGAATCCTCCCTTTTTCTCCGTGTAATTGGTAGGTAGCTCCTTTTGTCCGGTCATGTGTTTGGAGCATCCAGAATCTAAGTACCACACATGACCGATCTGCACAAAATTAGTCAGATTTAGGTACCCCTTTGTAAATGGGTCTTTCAGGGTTAGTTGATTTGGCGCCTTTGGGTACCCATTTGAAGTGGGACTTAGGTACGTTATTCATGGTCTCTTTAGGAACCCATTTATAAACAGGTGGAGTTGGAAAATGATTATGATGAAAATTGTAAGAATAATGCATGTCCGGGTAATAATCACAACCATAATCAAAAGAATTTAAACGCATAAAGTCATTCACGCCGCAATTTGAGCAACAAATTTGATTACGTGAAAATTTAATTAAATGTCGAAACGAATGAATAGTATATGGAAAAATAAAATGACGATTGGTTCTTTTGACATTTGTAGAATTCGAAAAAGAAAATTTGTCTTTATTGCGGGATGACGACTTTGGAGTGCATTTGCCTTTTTCAACCCAAACTGTTTGGTCTTTAAAGTATGAACAGTTGAAACATCAACAGGACCACTGTTAGTACTTTTTGGGAAAAAAGGAGTTGATTCCTTTGGTTAGAATGTTTGTGTTTAGTTTGACTAGTGAAACATTCATTCTGAACATCCGGAATCAAAACTGTTTCTACTGGTTTCTTTCCTTTGTCCAAAAAATCCGTATGACTTGGAAGTGTAGGAATAAAATCAACGTCAGCATTCATTTCATTTAAAAATTCATTGGTTTTAAGTTGGGAAGGATTATAAATTTCAACCGAAACTCCATTTGCTCAAGGTCATCTAATTCAGTATCAATTTGGTCGAGAGAAAGGGAACTTTGATGTTTAGGAGGGCAATAATTTGGATCCAATTTAAACAACTCTTCACAATCATCTAAATAAGTGCCAACGAAAGCTTTACACGAAGAAATATTGGAAAGTGTATGATTTTTGGTTAATTGTAAAGCCTCGTTTTCAAGTTTTTGGATTTTTGAAATTAACACCTCTTTTTCCTTGTTCGACGAAGAACGTTCAGATTCCAACAGCTTTTTAAGTTGAACAATTTTCTTTTATAAGAACAAGGTAGGAATGTATGGTTTAAATTCAGGAGTTTTAGTTTGAAGTTCTTCGTCGTTATCAGATGGAAAATAGTCGTTTGGAAGAGATTCTTTTGAAGATTCCTTTTCTACTGTTTTACGATAGCCAAAAGGAATTTGATGAAAATTCTTGTTTTTCCTATTCAAATCTTCCCTTTCTTCGACGTCGGAATCTGACTTCATAAATTGAATTTTGTATTTCGGACCAAGGTTTAGATATTCAAATTTATAGATAGTCGGTGTATTGTAGATGGCCTTTTCTAAGCATTTTGGGTTATCAAACCCTAATCCAACCTTTGAACTTAAATCTTTTGGAGCGTTTAAGTGAATTGTTTGCTCATTTTGACCAATCTTGTATAGTTTGAGTTCCAAATCCTTGAGTTTTTCTAAAAGATCTTGTCTTTGTATGGTGACAAACTCAAACTTTGATGAAAATTCTTCGGTCTCACGTTTAGATTTGTCAAGTTGATTTGTGAGATCCGAGATTTGTTGTTTTAATTTTAAATTTTCGTTTTGAAAACTTGTTTTCTCCTTTTGATGATTTTGTGCAATACTTTGAGAGGTGGCAAGGTCAGATTGGACAATTAGCAGTTGATTATGATTGTTTTCTAGACGTGCTTCTAAGTTGGAAACCAAGAGTTTTTCGGTTTGCAACCTAGATTGTAATTCTTTCAATTGAATCATCAAATCATGCAATTGGGAAACAAAATTGTCATACTCAGAATTGCTTACCTCGGGTGTGTAGTCGTAAGCGTTAGAAGTGGAATCATTAGAGTAAGTCATCAAGCTGAAGTGTGCTTGTACCTCGTTTTCCATATCATCGTCATCATTACCATGATTGAGCCAATGTTCATCTTCCGTCATGAGTACTTTTCCGGCCTCCTTTTATTTAGCCAACATCAATTTGTAAGTGAAGTAGTTTGAGTCTTTGACTATTGTCTTTTTGCATTCATGAGCATAGTGGCCAGATTTTCCGCAGTTGTAGCACAGGCTCATTTCACCCTTGAATTTGTCTTCCGGTTTGGGTGGTGGACAAGTTTCTTCTCTCCTTGGTTTAGGCTCAAACATAGCTTTGCGCTCATGATTCTTTTGTCCCGAAGCATATCTTTGTTGATTGGGATTTGAGCGACGAGAGAACTTTTGTTGGAATGATTTTGTGAGAAAAGCCAATTGCTGTTGAAAAATTTGGTAATTTCCGGATCATAATTGAACTCTTCGTCCTCTAATTCAGGAATGACGTCTTGAGATGTGCTTTGGGATAAAGAAGGGTTCTCTTTTGTGACTAAGGCGATTGGATCGGAATTCTTGTTGATTTTGATGTTTGCCCCCATGGTTTCAAGTACCTCCTCCTCGTCTTGTAGTAGGGTTTCGTATACTTCGTGAAGATTGAGTTGAGCGAGAAATTTGTTGTGTTTGATTTGGTTGGCAAAACGACGCCATTCAGGTTGAAGATTGCTAACAAAATTCACGTTGTTCTCGATCTTTGTCTTACGAATATCGTTTTTGCTTAACTCGTTCACCAATTGAACAAAACGAGTGTAAGTATTCGTAAGACTTTCACCCTATTTGGCTTTGAATTCTTCGTATTGAGAGATGCAGTTTGTGATTTTCAGTTGAGTCCCAATCTTTGTTCCTAGCATAAACTTTTCAATTTCTTCCCACATCTCTTTGGAAGATCTTTTGTGGTTGTCTATGCTCATGTAGATCTCATTTGGGAGGCTCATTAGGAGGTATGACCGTGCTAGTTGATCACCTTTCATGATTGTCTTTTCCTCGGCAGTCCAGGCAGATTTGGTTTGACTCCCTTTTTGGCAGCGACAGGAGGAGTGGCATTTGGTACGACAGGGAAGTCTTGATAAAAAATGGGTGGAGGACCTTATTTGATGGAACTCATGATTTCATCGGTGTAATCACTACGTTCAATGAAGTCTAGAAACCGATCTTTCCACTGAGAGTATTCGCCCGGAAATAGAATCGGGGTTTTGTGTCTGAACCGATCGCCATTGCTTCGCGTGAAGTCATAGTACTTGACAGAGTGATCCCGATCTAGGATTTTTGAAAAAATTCTAAGAGTTTTGAGAACTTAAAGTAAAATCTCGATTTTGAAAAAAAAACAAATCTTATCGACAAAAAAGGACGCGATAAAATTTATATCGGGTTACGTGAATTCGACAAGAAAACTTATCGGGTTGAGCAGAATCGAGAAGATTTTATATCGGGTACCTAAGAGCCAATAAGTATTCATGTCGGGTAATAAAGAGGCGATAAGAAAACTTGTCGGGTCTAACGAAGGAGAGTTAAACCAAGATTCTGAAATTCCTTTTTATCTTTATTTTGAATTTTGAAGAGCAAGAACGAAGCCTTCGTCGACAAAAAAAGAACAGAGTCTTTTTAAGGAAGAGAAGATCTAAGTCCCCGAGTCCCCAAAAATATCAGAAATAAAGTAAAAATATTTACTTAAAGTTTAAGCAGTGTACTTGAGAACTCTTAAACTAAAAAAACTGCAGAAGTCAGAGACCCTGAGTTTTCTAATGAAAGTGAAGCAAAAGTACTAAGATTTAAACTAAAGTAAAAAATTCGAAATTTGTTAAAGTTTAAGACTTGTACTTGAGAACTCTTAAACTAGAAAAGCTGCAGAAATCAGAGACCCTGAGTTTTCTAATAAAAGTGAAGCAAAAGTACAAAGAATTAAACTAAAAAAATTGAATGAGAAACCGAATCTTGTCGGGTGATAAAGAGCCGATAAAAATTCTTATCAATAATCGAAGATGCGATATAAAATACTTATCGATATTAACAGATGCGATATAAAATTCTTATCGATATTCTAAGATGCGATAAACCAGATTTGTCGATAAACAAAGATGCGATAAGAAATCTTGTCGATTCAGGCTTGGAAAGCTTGAATCGATAAGTTTTTTTTGAACAGTGTAAGATTCGAAATTTTTACCTTGTTTTTCAAACTCGATCAGAATCAGATCAAAACTCAGATCGTGCGGCTCTGATACAAATTGTGGATCCCAGAATATGATCAAGTACTAGAACTTTTACCAAAAACACGATGAACACGCAATTAATAAAAATCCGAAGTCGGATACCTCACTTGTATTGATTAATATATCGATTCTCTCTAGCAATTTAGCTCTTAATATATCGCACGTACTAAAACAATGACCCCTATGCGCCTATTTATATTGAAGGATTAAACTATATAAGGAAACAAAGAAAATGGCATTATACACTTTCCATGTTTACAATAAAGCAATGTTTCCTTATTTTGAGACAATTAAATTAAATCCTAACAATTTCAGATTTCAGAAATATGTAGTTTTAAATGGGTTTCATTCATATTCTAAAGATATTTCATTGGTTCAGTATTGTTTCTCAGAACTTCTGACCTTTAATTCTGAACATCACTTCTGAATTCTTTCTCAGAAGTTCTGAACTCTCAATTCAGAAGATTACCAATCTTCGCGCATGGTCCACGTGTTATTTTCTTATTGGCTATTCTCTAAACGGTTCATTAGTCCAGACTACACGTTTAATCATATTTAGTTTTAGCCTACTTTTCTGCCATGTGTCCTACATCTATCTGCCACGACATAATCACACGATTAAAATCCATGACTTCATCATCTTCATCATCTTCATCATTTTACTCAGACTTTCCCTCTAAAACCTATTCTTTGCAATTTTTGAAAATCCACAACTCTCAGAAGCTGCAAATTTGTCAATCATGTCTCAATCAAATGTTGATCAACCGATTGTTTCTGCTAAATCCACTTTTAGCAACACTGATCATTCATCGAGCACACGATCATTCAAAATTGTTCAAAACACTATGACCATTGGTTCGATTGAAGTTCCTTTGAACACAGATTTATTGATCGAAGGCACTGCAACAAATGTTATGGGTGCTGCTAATCCTGCAAACCCAAACCCTAACCCTAATGCTGAAATTGGGGGAAACCAAATGGAGCCGATTGAACTTAATTATGAATCTTCCTCTCGAGCTGAAAGTCAAAATGTTGTTGTTGCTAATTCTGATTCTGCTGTTTATGGTCCTGATCTTTCCAAACAAACAATCCCAGTTGGTACTCGCAAAGCAATTCAGAAAAATAGTGTTGCTCTGAACTTAAGGTCTAATGAGTTCACTAATGATCAGCAAATTCTCATTGAGTTGTTTAAAAAGCATCCTTTCAGAACAACTATGACTAAGCATTTTCAAGTTCCTAAAGAATATTTACAGCAATGGTGGTATTATGCTGCAGTTGATAAAGAAACAAACAGTATTTCTTTTTTTGTTCATGGTTATAGTTTCAATATAGTTGCTGAAGATCTCAGGAGTATCTTAAATCTTCCACAACCAATTGTGGTTAATGGTCAAGAAACATTTGATGAAAATTCTGCCAATTCTGAGTTGTGTGCTGATATCTTGAAGTTGGGATATTCACAAAATATCATAACTATCTTAAGTTTTTTCAGAAGAAAGTCTTTACCTCAAATCTGGTATAATTTATTCACATTTCTCAACACCTGTGTTGCTGGTAAACATTCAAGTCTGGATCAAGCATCTGCTAATATGAGGATCATATTTCATGGTATTTCTTTCAACAAGAGGTATGACTATGCAAGTCTAATTTTTGAAGATATTCAGACTCCCATTTCCAAAAAGAGCAAGTATGGGGCAAGCAGTTTATCTCTCAACAGAAGGGTGTTTCAGTAACACGTATGGGGCAAGCAGCTTATCTACCATTTGATTCTCCTATGGAGGATGCAAATGTTGAAACAGAAGGATATATGTCCCCCTTCATAGAAATGTGCACATTTAGTTTGAGAGTCCACTCAATGTTGAGCCTAATGAACCACTAAATGTGGAATTCTTTTACACTAGCACACATCTTACAGATGTACATAAGCAAAGCGTATGTCACATTGCAACAACAACTATAAATACTCCTATTTTAGGATTAGTTGGAATTCCTGGTGGGGTGAACATCTCAAAAGCCCCATTCAATGAATCACTTGTGATTCATGATGTGGTGATATCTATAGGCCAGCCTACTTCTGTAGGACTGCAAACAGAACCATCTGTTGGTCCCGGTACTTTACCCTGGTCTTCTGAATTTTCAGAGTTTAAGACCTTCTGTACTTCTGAATTTGAAAAGATTCATAAGCACATAAAGGACTTATCTGAATCTTCCAATAAGGTGATGGAGGATAGGATGGAAAAGAAGTTAGAGGAGAAATTGGATGCTCTCAAGCAAACTACTTCCAATGATTTCAGAAATTTTCAGGATGCAATTAAGAATTCCTTTTCAGAAGTTATTACCTCTGTGTCTGCTATTGCCCAATCCATGGTGTCTCCACAACCATATCTTTCTAACCTGGCAACTAAAGATGATATTAAGCAACTTTTTCAGAAGTTAACAGACGTTCAAAATACTCAATCTCACTCGGATAAAAGAATTGATGCTTTGGAATGTAGACCACAGGCAGATAATTTGAAGAGAAGCATGATGATCGGGATTCTGATAATCATGAGGGGGAGAAAAGAAGGAAAGTATCTGAGTCAAACAACGAAGAAATGTTGCTGTTAAAAGATTCTACATCAGACCTCAAGTGACCATGGATAAAACTTCTGAAGATGCTCAGAAAGATGATAATTTTGAAGTTATTAAAGAAATTCTTATGGCTGAAGTGATCAAGGTATTCTTGAAGATGTTGGTATTGTTTCTGAACCTATGGATATTTCTGAAGATGAAGGTAATGAGACAGAAAAGCTATCTCTGAATTCTGAAGATAATACTGGTACAGATAATACAGATGTACTACCAGACTCCAATGAAGAAATGTTAAATGAGTATTTGGCTTTTGAAGAGGTACTTGGAAAACCTGATGATCTTTCAGATGTGATTTTGTTTGAAGATGAAGTGGAGGTAAATGAACATAGAAAATTGGTGATTTCGAGACCACAAGTTTCGGATAGAGTGGTAAATGATGAAATTAGTGAAATTTTATGGAGTTTGATAAGCCAATTTTGCTAGATATATGTATTTCTGAATAGCCCAAGGAATCTGGAGTGTAGATTCTTGGATGAGAGATTGTTCATTTTCAAAGATTTTCTGAATCAATCGGCGGAATATTTTTATATAGAGATGGATATATGTCATATGCATAATTCTGAAATTTCAGATGAGATTCTGATAGCTTGTTCAGAACAAATACAAGTCAGATTCAGAAAGTGCATTTATATTCCTATAATCAATCTTCCAGTTCTTGAAGAACCAATTGTTGATCAAGTGTATGAAGGAGATACATTATTTGATAGTTGTGGAGAAAGTCAGATTATTTTTCCAGAAAATTCTTACAGAGATATTTACAGAAGATTCTTACAGAAAAAGTCTAAAATTTGCAACTTTAGAAGATTTTGTGAATGATGAATGGTCTGCAGATTATAATTCAAAGGTAAGATCATTTCTGCAAGAACATGGAATCCAAGAAATGCATGATTCCTCATTGATAAAGAAGATCAAATGTATGTCTAAAACAGTTGAAGATGATATACAAGTTGTACGATTTGGTGCTGAAAGAATAAATGGTATATTGACTGAATTTACTCAGTTTGACTTCTACAAGTTAAGATTGCATGATAAACTTACACTTCTGAGTTATGGTGTCAAGAAAGAAGACTCAGAATTGGGTATTTAAATCAGAAATCTTATCAAACATGATTTCCAACTTGCTTTAGAGTATAGACTGACTAAAGTAAATTTGTTGGAGCCAGTGAGCATTGAAAGACATGGGCTTACAAAAGTTTTTACAAATCCATAATTTGGTTTCATTTATGAAGTAGAAGGAATAAACACAAGAACATTCATTGTTTCTGATATACCAAAGTACTCAACTTCTACTTTGAATTGGTTAATGAAGTATGTTGAATGGTTTGTTGTTTCTTCTGAAATAAAAGAAGAAATAATGTATTTGATCAAAGAAAGAATAAACTTCAGAGTCTGCATTAGAAAAAGTTATCTGGCTGGACATACAAGAGTGAATACTATCAGAGAAGTTGATTATATTCTGAGTAATTTGTATGATTTTCATATTCATACTAAGAAGCAAGACATTGAGGAGGTCTTAAAACTTAGTCAGAAGATAAGAAGCTCATAAAGCAGTATAACTTAAATAGAAAAAGAAAAGTAAAAAGGAAAAGAGAAAGTTTCTGAAGATGATCCAAAAGAAATTGTTCCTGTTGGTCAAGTTTCTGAATCTGAACAATTGCAAGACCAAAGAATTGAGGAGAATGCTTTTACTTTGTTCCTTGAATATTTTCATCCAGAAATGTTCATGGAATATGAACAAAGATTCAATTACATTGACTGTTGGATCAAGAAATCTCATGGATGGAAGCAATGGTATACAGACATCATCAGAAAAATAAGAATTCTTGTGAATGAAACAAGAAGAGAAAGTCCTATTGTGAAAGTTATTACAACTGATATAAAATCAAGGAATAATTACAGATATGCTTACATCACTATAGAAAGGAAGAATGGTGAGGTTTCTACATTCTCAGAAGCTGATTTTCAAAATGTCTATCTTAGAGACTTACTCAGAGTTTATAAAAGTCTATCAGAGCAGTGTTTCTTGCTTTCTAATTTTTAAAACAACTAATATCTTGTTATTTTAAAAATGGGTAACATAAACACAAACTATATAGATAATGGATCTTTAACTAAACCTCCAAGATTTAGATGTGATAATTTCCTAGTCTGGAAGGAATGAATGTCTTTATTCCTAGAAGGGTCGGATCCTAAGATCCCCTACTATCTAGAGAATGGACCATATGTTCCAACACTTCTTGTTCCAGGAGTTCCAGCCACTAGTAACACCCCTGCTATACCTAAGAGACGAATTCTCAAAACTCCAAATCAATGGAGTGATGAAGACAAGAAAGAGCTAGCTGTTGACTCAAAAGCTAGATCTATTATTTCAATGTCTCTTCCAGATGATGTTTATCACTCGGTGATGAAAATGAGAACTTCTAAATCTATGTGGACACTCTCTGTGTTCAATATGAAGGAACCAATGAGGTTCAGATTACTCGCAGTATTAACTTGGTAAGACAAAATGAAAGCTTCATGTCTCTGAAAAACGAAACTCTTTCTCAAGTCTACCAAAGGTTTAACTGTCTTTAAATACACATGAAAACTGTTAATCATGAATACTCTAACTTTGAAATCCTAACTAAGTTCATGGAAGCTCTTCTTGAACAATGGGAAAGTTTTACTATGTATCTTAAGTTGTCAAAGGACATTGAAACTATTTCTATAAGTGCTTTGTATGGAATATTGTTTAATCATGAGCAATCTTTTTAGCCTTTAAAAGAAATCTCATAAAATACACTAAGTCGGCCAAAAGTTCTTCCTTGGCTCTAGTGACTTCAGAGATAGAACCTTCCAAACTCGTATATTCTTCTATAGCCTCTAACACTAAGTTAGATCAATCTAACTCATAGGATATCACTGATGTCGATATCTCTAAATTTGATAACTCTCTAGCCCTTCTCACTAACAATTTCAGGAGATATGCTAGAAAGAGCAACTACAGAAAGACTCCCGCCATTACTGACTGATAAGTCAAAAACTATTCCTGCTGAAAAAGCCTCAGCAATCTGCTACAACTGTCAGCGCAAGGGTCACTTTGCCAACGAATGCAGATCCAAAAAGGTTGCTGCTACATCATCTTCTCAGATCTCTGATAAATCTAAAACTGAAAAATACTCTAAGTTAAAAGAGAAATATCATAATTTGAAGAAGAACCAGCGATAAGGCAATGACCTTGTTGCTGAAGAAGTTGACTGGGATCAAGAAGAAGATTAGGCTCAGACCACTGATGAATCAAGTCAGATGAAGAAGATCTTGCCTTCATCTGTCTTATGGCCAGAATAGAGGAAGCTGAAGAGGCATCTTACACCTCTTCTTCAAAATCTCCATCAACTCAGTTACTTATTCCGTCTAACTCCTCTATACCTGAAACTAATAGCTTATTTGTTGTTGACTCAACGACTGTTGAATTTTACAATGCTCTCAATGGAAAAATAAAAGTTGAACAAATAAATGTAGATCTCTCTGAACAGCTCAAAAATTGTCATATTAAAACCAAAGTACTTACTAAAAGCGAAAAAGATTTTAAAGACCAAATCTTTGTTAAGCAGAAAATAAGCATTGAGAAAAAGCAAGCTATCTATGAGCGTGAAAAGGCCAACGCTAATCTCAGAGCTGAAAAAGCTACTATTGAAGGATGGTGTAAAGCTTCTGACAAAGTTATCAAGATCATAAATGCTCAGATCCCTAAAAAGGTCAAGAGAGGTCTTGGATATTCTTCTTACCAAGAAGAAATAGACACTGACCGTTCCATGCTAAAATTTGGGATGTTTTTCTCTTCTATCCCTGAATCCTCTTCTCAGAATGCTCCAATTTCTGAGAAAAGACCTTCCAAACCTTCTTCCAAGGATACAAGGAAAGTGATCAAGGAAAAGTTCCTTGACCATGTTCCCACGATCAAGAATTTCCAAAAGATGAAGAATCCCTCTCTTCCTTCATCAAGTCGTCCTAAATCTGGAAGAAAGAATCCTGGATCTGTTTAGAGATCAACTCCCAGAATTAAGATTGATCCTACTCCATCTGTTTCTGAGGAATTTATTATTTCTCCTAGGACAATGGAAAAAGGAATTATTGGTCCTGGTCCTGAAAATGCTTTGACCTGCCTGCATGCTTCCAGCTCAAAACCTGTCTTTAAATATTGGAAGTGTTATCACTGTGGTGAAACAACCGACATTGCTAGTAAGTGTCCAAATGTTACTAAATCTGAAACATTGGCTCATGGTAAAGAAAGTAGCTCACGCTGAGAAATCAGCTAAAGTGAAATCCTCTAAGGGTGGTAAAGCATCCAAGGTGAAGATAATCATTGAAGAAAATTCCTCAGCAAGTAAAATATCCGCCAAACCTGTTGTTCCCACTAACAATGCAGGACCCAATAGTAGTATGGGTACCTATAAAAAATTAATCTTCTTGTCTTATGCAGAGTGCTAAAGGTATCTGGTATCTCGATAGTGGATGCTCAAGGCACATGACTGGCAGAAAATCTCTGCTCTCTGAATACAAGGAGGAAACTGGTCCCTCAGTGACCTTTGGTGGAAATGGCAAAGGATACACCAAGGGTTATGGCGTTATATCTAACGGAGCAACTTCATTCAGTCGTGTTGCTTATGTTGAAGGGCTAAAGCATAATTTATTAAGCATTAGTCAACCCTGTGATAAGGACTTCAAAGTCTTGTTCACAAAGACAAGATGTCCAGTCACTAATAAAAATGATAAACTTGCTCTAAAAGGCAAAAGATCAGAGAATCCATGTCTGGTGAATCTCGCTCATCAAATTCTATTCCTATCTCTAAAGACGACGAGGAACTGAATAATTGGATAAATCTTATTATGGGGAGCCTGAATCTTATTTTCAGACACCCCATATCGTGGAAAATTATGATGAAGGTCCTAACTTCATTCTTACTACAAGTAACAATCCATCCTGATCAGGGATAGACGTTACTCCCTTAAATTAGATTCCCCCTCTGATTCCTCCAATGGTGATTCATCAGTGAATAATCATGCTCCTTTCTCAACACAAGGGAATGCACAACCCTCTGGATCTCCACCAGGGATGATAGGGAATGTTGAAGAACCTATGGCTGACGCATACACTGTTCTCCCTGAACAAAAACAAGTTGTTGAATCTCATGTTGATCAAACTCCTCAACTACCAGCTCAGCGATGGGCTACAAATCACCCAATATATCAAATTATCGGTCATCTAAACGCAGGTATTAAAACCCGTAGAGGTATAGCTAATATTTGTATTTATGTAAACTTTATTTCTCTAACCGAACCTAAGAAGATCAATGATGCTATCACTGATCCAAATTGGGTCTCTTCTATGCAAGAAGAGCTAATTGAGTTTCGTAGAAACAAAGTTTGGAATCTTGTACCTCGTCCATCTAGTAAAACTATGATAGGTACTAAATGGGTATTTCGTAGCAAACTAGCTGAAAATGGCATTGTAATTCGTAACAAGGCTCGACTTGTTGCTCAGGAATACAAACAGGAAGAAGGAATTGATTATGATGAAACCTTTGCTCATGATGCTAGACTAGAAGCCATAAGACTTTTCTTAGCTTATGTTGCCCATAAAGACTTTAGAGTTTTTCAAATGGATGTTAAAAATACTTTTCTAAATGGTCAACTGTAAGAGGAAGTTTATGTAGAGCAACCTCTTGGGTTTGTTGATCCTAAACACCCTGGTTTTATTTTCAAACTTAAAAAGGCTCTTTACGGGTTAAAACAGGCTCCTAGAGCTTGGTATGATACCCTCTCTATATATCTTCTAAAAGAAAGTTTTGTTCATGGAAATATTGACCAAACTCGTTTTTTAGGAAATACAAAGGTCATACTATTTTTGCTTAAGTATATGTTGATGATATTATATTTGGTTCCACAAGACTCAAATTATCTACTCGCTTTGCTAAAGAATGAAGAAAGAATATAAAATGAGTATGATGGGTTAACTAACATATTTTCTAGGTTTGCAGATTAAGCAATCTGAAAAAGGATTTCATATGCCAAAGCAAATATGTTAAAGATATGTTGAATAAATTTGAGATGACTCGGTGTTCAGCAATAAAGACTCCTATGACACCTCCTCTGACTTTAAACAAGGACCCTAATGGGAAACTAGTCAATGTCACTGCCTATAGAGGAATGATAGGCTCCCCTGCTATATTTAACAGCTAGCCGACCCGATATCATGTATTCTGCTTGTCTTTGTGCAAGATATCAAGCTGAACCAAAGGAAACCCATCTGATCGTCGTAAAGGAACTCCTAATCTGGGTCTTTGGTATCCCAAAGGCTCAGGGTTCAATCTAACTGGTTATTCTGATAGTGATTTTGCAGGTTGCAAAATTGATAGGAAGAACACCACTGGTAGATGTCAGCTACTAAATGGTAAGTTGGTAAGTTGGACAAGTAAGAAGCAAAATTCAGTGTTCACATCAACCGGTGAAGCTGAATACATAGCCGCTAGAAGTTGTTGTGCCCAAATCCTATGGATGAGGAACCAACTCAGAGACTATGACCTTAAGCTTTCCAAAATCCCTATCTATTGTGATAGCATAAGTGTTATTGCTATTGCAAATAACCCTGTTCTTCACTCAAAAAACAAATATATATAGATCAGATATCATTTTATCAGAGATCAGGTCATGAATGGTGAAGTTGAACTTCATTTTTTACCCACTGAATACCAGCTCGCTGACCATTTCACTAAGCCTCTTGATGAGACTAGATTCAATCTGTTAATCAGTGAACTTGGTATGCTAAACGCTAAAGATTAAACCATTCTCAGTGATTGAATTTTTTTTAGTTATAAAATAATTTTCAAACTTAGTACTCATCATCTACACTCTGATTCATTAATACAAATATCTTACCAAGGTATGTACTTCTATTATTTACACTTTGTGAATTCTTTCTTATTCAGAGAATGGATCTCAAAAGAGAAAACTCATCACTGAAAATTCTTTTATTGCTTATGATGAGAATTTTAAATGGATAATGATTAACATTTATTTTAATGTTAATCTTATCATTTTTCCAAAAGAAAAGGACACGTCAGACCTTTTACTGACACACGACTGACCTCGACGTTTCCTATCCTATCAACCCCTAGTAATGTGCGCTAGGTCATCATTACCTTTTGAAAAAGCTAAAACCATCGTTTAGCATTCTTCTCTCTCCTCTTTCTCTCTCATTCAACTATTAAAGGAAAATTATTTTCCCTTTCATTCTTTACGCGCTCATATTTACTCAAAGCAAGGAATTCAAATTCTCTCTGCAACCTCCCAAGAACACCAAGAACATACCTGTTCTATGTTCCATCTTATAACAGAAGACATTTTTGGTCTATTTTGATTCAAAATAACCTCTAAACTTTTTCCTAAATTGTTTATGATATATCTAAATACCATAAATATATACTTTGGTTAAAAACGTCTTTCAAAACTCAGCCAAAAACAACAAGCATTTTTGTGACAGCTGTCAAATTAGAAACTTCAGGTTAGCAATAGTTTAGGACTTCTATAAATTTAAAAATTTCTTTAGCAAGGCTTAATTAGATAGTTAAGTGTGTAACCGGCTTATATTTCCGGTGTCTAATCCCGAAAGCCCACTATGGCAAGTATAGGATAAAATTTATCTTAATGTAATGCCAAAAACATATAATTGCACCAATTATGATAAGAGTTGATGATATAAAATCCTAAATTCAAATATAGAAGTCCAATTTAAAATCTAACCATTTTGCCAAAATTGAGAAAAAATGACCTAAATCTACTTGTATTTCATTTATTTCTTTTCTATGAATACATACACAACAAGCTTGGGCTTTTAAAAAAACATTGTAGTGGATTTGGGCCTTATGTCCCCCCCCCCCCCCCCCAAATCCAACCTCACATATAAAAATCCAATAATTCTTCATTTTCCCTCATTTTTACACTTCTCTCCAAAAATTTGAATTAAAACCCTTTCATTTCTCTCTTCTTCTTCTTCCTCCTTCCACTCCAGCCAAGAACACAAATCAAAACCCCTCTTTTCAACCAAATCTTGAAGAAATACAAGAGATTTAATATCCAAACAAGGTAAAAACTTCATCTCCACACTTTTCTTTCAAATTTTGGTGAAAACCCCATTTTTCTTGCATTTTAAGTTGCTTTTCATCTAACCTACGATTTTCTCTAAGTTCTAAGGGAAGATTACACACCAAAGATATGTAAATGGTCTAAATAATGGTGGTAATCCATGACCCGAGCATTAGAACACAAGAAAAGTAGGCAAAATCATCTTGCATGTGGGTTTTGTTTCTTGAAAATGGCATTTTTGGTGCTGACAGATTACTTGTTAGTACTTCTGTCGCCCATAACTTGCCAAATACTTGTCCAAATGTCATGAATATTTTTCTGAAATGTTACTCTCTGAGTTGGGGTTCTAACCTAAGTGTAATCACTCAAAAATATGGAGTTTTGACCCCCCCCCCCCCAAACACTCAAATCAATTTAGGTGTACAAACAGTGAGTCAAACAGTAGGTAAACCCTACTTTGGACAACCATATCTCCTTGGTTATTTCCCAAAATGCTTGATTTTCTTCTAGAGTTTATTTTAATGAGTTATCTTTTTAATGCAACTGGTTTCACCCAAAAATATGGAGATTTGGGGGTTCAATCTTTTAAAACAAAATAAGGGTGCAATTTGTTCAAAGCTAACAGATTGTTACATGCATGTTAAAAATGTCATAACTCTCTCAAAACTCAATGAAAAAGAGTTATTTCTCTTTTGGAAGTTAGGTTTATGAGTTAGCTTTGTAATCCAATTGGAATCATTGAAAAAGGATAAGTTTTAACCTCCCAACCAACTGTAACTTCCAGATTGTACAATCTGTCTTAAAGATTTTGACCTTTAAAAGTGAGAATAGCTACTTAATAACTTAAACACCTCCAAAATTAGTGATAGTTGCTAACTCAGTAATTTAAACCATACAAAAATTTGGATAATAAATTAATTGAGGAAGATGTAATTTGAAGATGATTTGTAAAACCAATATGAACTTTCTGGATTTTATGATTTTATGTGAACCAAGTTGGAACCTTTAAAAATTTGAGATAAATAAACAATTTGGACAATTCAAGAACTTCTTATATTACAACTCTTTATATATTAAATTGGCATTACATAAGATAGGTTTTGATTCAAGCAAAGTCCAAATTCATTTAGACCCGAAAAGGAAAAGTGACTAATTGCATACCTTGCTTTGATAGGAAGGGAATAGGCCGGGCAATTAAGCGACTACGTTCATCTTCCGGGATTAATACCAATCAAGTGAGTATTCATGGCCCCTTTTACTATGTTAACTACAATTTTTGGGGGAAAAGCACGTTAAATTTGGAATTCGGTAAATGTTTGATGTTAATGAACGTTAAACTTGTAAAATGTTTGAATGTGGCACTAAGGCATGTACATTAGTAGTATGAGTTTGAGTTAAAAACGTTAAGTCCCAAATAGGTGACACTACTAATTAACTCTAAATGAGCCGATAGTTTAGTGGATAGCGCTATTTGGATTGACAATCCTACCTATTACTGACGAGTAGTGGTGCACTCTGCTAACAACACGGGTTCTACACATGTGGATTATTCCACCGCTGAGGTAGTTCAAGAAACATAAAGGGCGTAGTTGTCAGAAGGTTTAGTAGTGGCTCAACACTTATGTTTACTAGAAGTACAAAGTGCCTTGCAATACTACTTAAATTGGAATTTCTTAGGCGTTTTAAATGCATAATCAATTACATTTTACAATTGATGAAAATTTGTTTGTCCAAACATAAAAACCTGTGAACTCACCAACTCTTTGTAGTTGACCTTATATTTTAACATGCTTTTCAGGGGTTAAGAAGGTAAATGATAATTCTTAGTCATGCATGTGTGGCAACAGCAACCCAAGACTTTCTATTTTAAAACTTGTTATGTTAAAATGCTACTTCTTTTCGTTTACTGTTTAAAACTTTGGGTTGTAATTTTGTGACTTTGAATTTATGCTTTATGGTTTGATTGAATGATTGTTGTTGTGTATTTCCTATTGCTATGAAATTTGAGCTGTCGTACCTCGTGTTTCCGCTTTAGCGGGGTGTGACAATTTTTGATTTTGTTCATCAAAATACTTGTTTCTTTTATCGATTTGGTATTCTTTGTACCAAAATATCTGGTTTATACTTTTTTGTATTAAGCCATGATTTTCCTCTTTGGTGTTCCTATCTTTGAAACAGAAATGGCTTCCTCAAGCAAGAACGTCCACTCTGAAGTTGAAGAACTACCAGTCACACAGTTTCAAGGTGCTCCTGGAATTACCTTCACTCCTGAACAGGCCGTCATCATGCCAAGCAACTACATCGCACTAGTGGACATCCCCACTGACATATCTCAATTCACTGATGGTGCAACTTTCATCAAAGTATGCCCCCTGATGTATGCCTTCACCCACAACCCTATTGGCATTACTTCTCATCTACAACATTTCTGGTATACTGCTCACTGCAGTATCGTCACTACTGACAAGGGAGCAAAGCACGTTGCTATGAAATTTACTATTCCAATGGGCACTTTTGCCTTCACCGCTGGAATTATAAGAGCTACTCTTCGCCTTCCTTCAAGGGAGAAAAATCAGCAATGGGTCGCTCCACCTTCCAAAGAGGAACTCATTTCCTTCCTTGACACCATCGGTTATCGTTGGGATGCTGACGTCAAGGCCATCACCAAAATGGAGAAGAAGCGATTGCCAGTGAGGTGGCAATATATCTTTACTCAAGTGATTCAGTGCTTAGGCAGTAAGACTGGCTCACAAGATCAAGCCAGTAGACACTTCATGGATATGGGCTATGCTCTCTACAATGGACAAAAGTTGAAGTTCGCTGATTATATTTTCAGCGACATGTTCTAAACTCCTTTCAGTGATTTAAATATGATTCCTTTAATACTTAGTGAAAATTCCATTCATAGGATAGTGTTCAGAAATCAACGATAGCATACACTGACTACGTTCAGTGATCGCTGATAATCAAGAACAACATCCTATTCCTGAAGATCTGAAGAACAACACTCACACCACAAAGTCATTCAGCGACTGTCGAAGGCATAGCTAAAGAAAGATATGAATAGCTCGTGATCTGAAGCGGTTCAGTGATAGCAACATTCATCTACCTGAAGCGTGAGATCTTGCAAAAGCCTCAATGATACATGAAGTCTTCATCCTTGAAGCCTCTGGTTCAGCGATCAAAGTGGGGCTCATTTAGCAAGATCAAAGTTGATCTTATCCTCGATGCACAAAAGTCAAAACCTCCATGCCTGTTCAGAAAATGACATATGGATTGTTCCTTAACTCCCCATCAAATCTGATTTGGTTACATTTCATATTCGGCCAAAAGAATGGTTGTCTTTTGGACAAAGGACAAGTATCTAATAGAAACTTGACATGTGGAAAATACATTTTGCTTTGCATTTAATGCAACAGGTATAAATAGATGAAGAACTTTTCTTCATCTTCATGCATGTTACTTTTTGTTCCCTAAACCTCTATTGCTTTTCTTTCTTGTTCTTCTACATCATCTTCGTGATTTCTTAGTTGTAATAGAATAGGTTTTATACTTGTTCTAATTCCGCTTACAACTGTAAATTTGTTTATTCAATATAAACTCATTTAAAAAATTAAAAAAAGCTTGGGTTTGTATTAAACCCCACCTTCTACAAACTGTTTCTATATCCACAGAACTCTTGTAGACTTCTTAGGGACCAACAGAAAATGGTTCATTTGGGTTGTCAAATGGGGATAGTTTCAAGTTCTGGAGTGTTAAATTTGAGACATCGATGGATGCTAAGGATGGTGATATGAATCAGAATCATGTTGGTATTGATTTATCTAGCTTTATATCTTGAAAAGCGACAAACCTATCTTCTCTCAATTTGGGACTCAATACTGGTAACAGATTGCAAGTTTGGATCGATTAAAAATCTAGTTCCAGAAGAAGATTGGAGGTTAGATTGTGTAAATTTGTGGAACCAGACCATTTGATCCGTTGCTATTCGAACGAATCGATTTTCCTAAAATGTAGCCAAAAAATGAGGGGTTTTTTGTGGGATTAAATTCATCAAATGGGAATTCCAAACAACTCTGTAATGTGTATTCTTGAAGCTTTAAAACAAGGCGATCACCACATTGGATGCATTCTGAACATTGGAACTTATGGTTTTCAAAGAAAAAAAAGAAAATGTGATCGGGATTCTTTCTCACCCTCATACTCGGGATAGGATTAGGAGCTTTAGGAAGCTTTATCGGTATGTTTATGTAGACGATATTTGCAAATAAACGACAGATTGCCCCCGAAGAATATGCTACAAAAATAAAATTGGCTTAAGACGTTTGTCAGTTTACAAAACAAACAATCTTATTGATTCAAATTTCAAACTTTAGATGTTTGTCAGTTTACAAAAATAAACAGTCAGCACTACCTCTTATAAATAATAAGTGAAATCAGAATTCAGACTTCGGGACCTCTTAAAAACAAACGCCATCCAAGACTTACTTTTGCATTTGTGGTGTAAAAAGGGGAGTGATAATGGCACCCCTTAGTAGCGGTGTGCACGGAATTTATTGTACTTTTGTAGCCTTGTGATTATAAAAAGGGTGTTTTGACAATGATGTATGAGTAGGAATCATTTTTAGGGGTGTTATTAGCAAGACATATGGGTGCCTTTAGCCCCCCCCCCCCCCCCCCCCCCACATTTAAAAACACAAATAACCACTTGTCATGGTAGTGGTAGCCTGGTAGGCCAAACAAAAAGGCTAAATACAGTGAAAACATAAGGAAAAACATATTCATATGTGAATCATTGAAAAATTTAATTTGAATATGCATATGTGAACCCATATGAGTAATCTATAACGTGGTTCACATATGTTTCTTCAAAAAGATTTTTCAATAGATTCATGTATAAACATTTCTTTCTTACTTTCTCACGATATTTAACTTTCTTATTTGAACCAACCTTTCTTATGATATTCTTTGTAACAAAACTTTGAAATCTACTTAGAGGAAAATCACATAAACAAAAATAAAAATATCCTTTTAATTATAAATTTGCAAATGTGTCTACATTTTAACATAAACAAAAATAAAAATACCCTTTTCAATGATGAAAACTTTATAAGCAAGTACAAAATGCATTCTTCAGATATAACACGCCACACACGAAAGCGTTGCAATCTTCTTATGTAACACATCACATACAAATCCGCTGCAATCTTAAGATATAACACGACATACACGAAAGCATTACAATCTTCAGATATAACATGCCACACATGAAAGCACCACAACTGTAATCAAATTTGAAGAAATACAAAAAAAGATTATTGATCAATAAGAAGCATATTTAAGGTTAATTTAGTTGTGTGGAAACAATTCGAATAGTTTTAAGACTACACTTTAACATTAGAATTGCGTGTCAGGGAATTAGGTTTGATTTATTAAGCTATATTAAAATGTTTGATTTTAACTTAATATATACTAAGAGAAGGGTTTAACAAGGTATAAGATAGTACATCGTATCTTACACTAAATTCTCTAATCTGGAGAGAAAAAGAAAAGAAACGAAGGGAAAAGAAACGAAATGAAATAGCTTTTACATTGTGTTCTAGAAAGGAATGAAAAGAAAAAAAGAAATAAAAATTCATATTCTTGAACAAGAATAAAAGGAAAGGAAATATTTCATTTTTACAAATCTATCCTATAAAAATATATCCTTTATAATGAAAGTTCACGTAATTTTGTAATTTTAATAAATTTTCTAAATGATTTTAATTTCTTTATTTTCCTTCACTTTCCTCCCACATTTGAAAAGGAAAGTTTTGAGAGGAAATTTATCATTATTTTCCTTACATTTTCTTTCATATCTCTCCTTTCTCTCCTAAAAAAGTTTAGGAGAACAAGGATATTTTTTTACTTTCCTCCTCTTTCCTTTCCCTTCTTTCATAAAAGAGGTTTCGAGAACGCAACTCCTGAATTACCCTTTTCCTACAATTTTAATTGCACATCTCATAAAAAAATAGCTTCTCGTCAGGCTGGAAGAAAAGGTGGAAGAAGTGTCCGAAAAGGTGGAAGAAGCTCCGCCAGGCTGTCAGTAAAGAATAGCTTCTCGTCTTAGAAAAATAGATATTTTGTACCCAAGCCGGCGCGTAGCGGAATCTCCATTCTTGAAGAATTATCCGAAACTATCGAGATAGGGAAAGCCTTGGGTTTCCCAATGAAGGGTTGCGAAAAGGATTTAGCTGCGATAATCAAGGGCTTGGGTGATCTTAATGGTTATAAATGAATGTGCTTTCAGTAAACGTTCAGGGTCTAGGAGATGGTAATAAAAAGAATTGGATCAAGAAGTTGTGTGAGGTCAGTAATACCAACTTTGTGTCCCTTCAAGAAACCAAGTTGATAATTATGGATATGTTTGATGTTAGACCGATGTGGGGTAATTCACATTTTGATTCGCGTGAAGTCCAGCTAGAGGTCGTTCAGGAGGGATAATATGCATTTGGGATAATGTAACCTTTTCGAAGACTAGAGTAATCTCTTCAGTCTCGGTCTTGGCTATAGAAGGAGTATGGAGCCCAAAAAACATTCAAATCTTGATCCTTGCGGTTTATGCCCCACAAAGCTTGGGGGAAAAGCGATGTTTGTGGCAAAATCTTAGAACTTTGATGGGTGGGTAGCAAGGAGAAGTTTTGATTTTGTGACTTTAACAAAGTTTGGAACACAAGTGAAAGATATGGGTCTAATTTTTGCGCTCAGATGCTTTTAACTCTTTCATACACGAAATAGACCTTGTTGATATCCCGTTAAGGGGATTTCGATTCACTTGGTCCAATAAATGGGCGTCAAAGATGAGCAAACTGGACAGATTTCTCATCTCTCATGGAATTAGTGCATGTATGCCTAACTTGTCGGGAATTGCCTTGGAACAGGGTATGTCTGATCATAGACCTATACTCCTCAAACACCTAGACACGGATTATGGCCCTACTCCTTTCGGATTGTTCCATTCGTGGTTTGAAATGGAGGACTTTCGGCAGGTGGTTGAGGATACATGGAGGAGCTATGTTCCTACAGATGCAAATGAGATGGTAGTGTATAAGCCGAAACTCAAAATCTGAAGAAAGTTTTAAGGAATTGGATCGGGAAAATTCGACCACATGATATGGTGGATAAAGTTGGGTTGAAAAAAGTCATATTTGACATAGACCAAAAGATGGACAAAGCTCAAACCTCCAAAGAGGACACGGAGACTAGAGTCAGGGCTCTCAAAGATTTGGGGGAACTAGATCGCATTGATGCGCTAGACCTTAAACAAAAAGCGAAGGTCGGATAGGGGATCGAAGGCGACGAAAACTCCAAATTTTTCCATGGAGTTATTAACAAGAAAAGGCGAAACCTCGCAATTCGGGAGATTATGAGCGAAGGTGTGTGGCTCGAGGATCCTTCCTTGGTTAAACAAAAATTCTTTAATCATTTTATGTTACAATTTGAACCTAAAATCCGTCCATGCCGGAGTTGGAAATTGTCATGCCTAAGTCTCTCTCGATATCTCAGGAATTAGAGATCGAAGGCGAGTTCACCAGGGAGGAAATAAAAAAGGCGGTGTGGGATTGCAGTGAAGATAAAGCTCCAGGTCCAGATGGGTTCACGTTTGGTTTTATCAAAAAAATTCTGGTATTCCGTAGAGGAAGACGTGACGAAATTAGTCCTTAATTTCGCCAAATCTTGTCGATTTCCTAATGGCTGTAACTCTTCTTTCATCACTATGATTCCTAAAATTCAAGATCCCAACCTCGTCAGTGAATTCCGCCCGATCAGTTTAATTGGATGCCAATACAAGATCATTGGCAAACTCGTCGTCTTTGCTTGGTTATTGGGTATTGTGTCAGTATGGAACAATCGACATTTATTAAAGGGACACAGATGCTTGATGGACCCCTCGTTCTGAATGAGGTATTGAACTGGTATCGGAATCAGAAGAAAAAATTGATGGTTTTCTAAGTTGATTTCGAAAAAGCTTACAATTCGTTGCGATGGGATTTTCTAGACTTGATGCTGGAAAAATTGGGATTCAGAAGTCGTTGGGAGAAAATGGATTGGGGGATGTTTAGAAAATTCAATGTTTCTGTGCTAGTCAACGGTTCACCTACCAAGGAGTTCAAGATTAGTCTTGGACTTAGACAGGGGGACCTCTTTCGCCGTTGCTTTTTCATACCGGCCATGGAGGGTCTCCATGCTGTTTGTAAAGAGGCAGAAAAAAAATTATTAAAGGAGCAAAAGTCGGGAAAGGAAACTTTTCGGTGTCTCACCTCTTTTACGTAGATGATGCTATCTTTGTTGGTGAATGGTCCCAAGAGTGTGCTCAAAATTTAATTCAAATCCTTTGATGCTTCTTTCTGGTATCCAGGCTTAAAATCAATATCAAGAAAAGTAAACTATTTGGGTAGAAGTTGGAGAAGGGGATCTTGGTAGCATGGATAACTTGTTGGGGTGTGGTTACGGTAATGGTCAATTCACATACCTAGGACTGCCAATGGGATGTAACATGTCCAAATTAGTTGGGTGTAGAGGCATTATGGAAAAGGTAGTTACGAAACTTTCTAAGTGGAAAGCCTGAGTCTGTTGGAGGTAGGGTCACGCTAATCAAATCAGTGTTAAGTAGCCTCCCCACTTTTTAATTGTCAATTTTCAAAATTCCTAGTACGATTGAAAATTTGTTGGAATCTATACGGAATAGGTTCTTTATCAGAGGAGACGGATAAGACAAGAAAATGACATGGGTAAAATGGAAAAAATGCCTGGCGAGACGCAAAGAAGGGGGAATTAGGATCGGAAGTATGTTTGCTCTAAATAGAGCCCTGTTGTTCAAATGAATTTGGCATTTTTGGAAGGAGCTGAATGTGATTTGGGATAAAATGATCAAATCCATTTATGGTTACAACGGTTTGATTGGATCTTGTCTAACCACTAAGTAAAATAATTCCCTGTGGGTTGGCATTTTGAAGTCGGTATTACAACTCGAAGATAAGGGGATCAATCTACTAGCTTTGTGTAAGAAATGTATTGGCGACGGGAGGTCTACTTTATTCTGGGAAGAGACGTGGATAGGAAACTTCCTTCTTAAGATTCAATTCTCGAGGATCTACGCTCTTGACGTTGATAAATCAACGACGGTTAAAGACCGCGTAGGTGTAGGTGATTGGAACTCTCTCTTGCAAAGGATGCCGAGAGGTGGGGTGGAAATGACCCAGATGGAATCCCTTCGTGTCTTGTTAAATACAGTTGATGTTTCTAATCAAAGGGATAGATGGCGATGGAATCTGGATGGTTCAGGAGAGTTCTCTGTGGCGTCAGCACGGAAGTTCCTAGACTCCAAATTTTTGGAATTTGATCAGTCGTCTACTACCTGGAATAAACCGGTTCCCACCAAGGTCAATGTATTTGTTTGGCGTTTGGGGTTGAACAAGATTCCAACTAGAGTGATAGTTCCCGTAGATCAAGATGAAATAAGAACAATATACAAGATATAAGATTGGAGCAGCGAAGTCGGATGTATTATTGATATTGACAAGATTTACAAACAGTATATCGTGAAAGTACAAGTATGATCACTAACTCTAAACAGACTAACAGACTTTCTTTTTATGCACAGAGAGAGATACTATACTAACATGTAGTTACAACACTGACCAATAGTATCTATACACGTGTAAGTTTCACTTCAGAACCTCTTCAGAATATGTCTTCAGAACTTCTCAGAAATCTTCAGAACTTCTGAAGTTGCCACTTCAGAAGTTATGCCTTAGGCTTTTCTTCTAAGCTCCGCTTTTGAACTCTTCCTAAGACTTCTGATATGGGACTTCTGAGCTTTACTTAGTCGTTTGTCTGTTCAGCACTAGTTCAGAAGATCTGAACTATCAAACTTCAGAACCCAGTCTGTTTTGAAGCAATCTTTATATATCTAACATAGAGATAACTTGACAAAAAGAAATATTGACATGCATTCCTCTCTTTGCTCATTTGTGAGTCAAAAGTAGAATCGATGAATCATATTTTCTTTGAATGTCAGATGGCGCAGGATATATGGAGGAAAATTGGAAGGTGGTAGAACATCGATATTCCTGGTTTTAATAATCTCCATGATTGGAAGACTTGGGTGGAATCAATTAGATTGAGGAAAGGAGAATCAGAGTGTTTGGAGGCGGTAATATCTACGGCATTATGGTGTTTATGGACCTTCCGGAATGGGACCATTTTTGGATCCGCAAAACCTAGAAAGTCGACGATTTGGGATAGTATTGTGAGTCACTCGTATTTTGGGATTCATAATTGGATTCGTAGATTTAAAATTAATTGGGTGGGATGGCTCCAAAACCTCATCCTTGCTATTTCCGTTTTGTAAGTTTCTTCTAGCACCTTGCTAGTTTTAATAAAGTTGCCGATGTTAAAAAAAATAGTTTATTAGCAATGCATGAATTAAAAAATGTAATGAAACAATGATGTTTAATTGTTATAAATATATTTGAAGTCGTCTCATTTAAGGAATTCATATCTAGGAGTGATGAGAAAGAAAAAACTTGGTCAAGGACCGAATTTCAATCCCCGTCCATGAGCGATTTCGGCCTAGTCAAAGTCCGACTTGTGAAAAAATCCAGATGTCTGGACTTGCTTCTACGAAAGAATTAGTGCACTAAAAAAACAAAAATCAAGTCCTAGCTAACTAGCTAAGGGCCATTAAACTCATATCTATATTAGTTTTCAAGTCAATGATAGGTTAAAGACCAAATGTTTTCAACTATTGGGACCACGACGCTAGTGAGGGACCAAACAAGGGTCGGGTTACGACCGGTTATTATGCATTTCTATGTAGGGGTGGAGCCAGAAATTTGTACTAGGAAGAGCATCATATAAAATAGAATAAAAATAAAAGTTAAATTTCGAATTCGAGATTGAGATTGATTAACTCGTTTATTTACTCAAACTCGATGATTTTTATATTTTGATTATATAATCTATAAACATATAAATATGTTTGGCTTGAAAAAGTGAATGTTGAATAGCTCAGCATGGCTCGTAAAGTTTAATCGAGCTTTCGAATGAGTCGAGTCGAACATTGATCTTACAGAGCTCGACTCGTTAAGTTATGCGATCTTTATTTTGTAGTCGAGATCGACTCGAGCTCGATCATTATTAAGCTATCGATATCAAGATAGACGAGTTCGACTCGTTTACACCCTAGGTCCGATAGACACAAAGCTACTATGTCTGGTGCAAAGGGAGAGGGGTAGGCGCTCCTTATTCCGGCATATGTGTCGCGTATTTCTGTAATGTGAAAGCTTGATCGATTCTATGATTTGGAGAGACGAAAGATCTAAGTTTTGTGATATGTCATTTTTATTGAGCAAAGCCTAATTATTTTCTGAGTTTGGAGTTCCTTTTTGGGAGGGAGTCCCTCGCCAATTAGGTGTTTCACTTTTAATTTTCTGCTTTAACTTGCCAGAAGTGTTGCCTCCTTTCCAGAAAAAAAAAACCTAATTATTTGGAGGAGCCCTCCATTAGAAGTTGAATACATGAATCTATTATTGAAAAAAAAGTATTGGGTAGGGCCTAAATTAATAATAAAAATAATAAATTTAAAAGGTTGAGGGGGAGCCAATACATAAGTGGCTCTGCCGATGTTTCTATGTGCAAAATGGGTCCCTAAGTTTGTTCGAAACCATAGTGATAAATTATAACATTTGATCCCTAGACTCCTAAAACACGCACAAAAGAGACCCTTGAATCTATGTTTCCAAAGAGAGCTAGTCCAAACCAAAAATTCACGCAAATCCATTGAATTTATAAAATGAAAATGACAACTCATAGGATAAAAAGTGAGATGTAATAAAGCCAGAGGGATGAGGTTTGACTGTGTGGATTGAAGCGGATTGAAGCGCCAACGCTGTGCAAAGGTTCAAGTTTCTTACATGGAATTTAATATTATGTTTACATATGAAAGTTAACATCTCCATATAAATTTTCTTGCCAATTAATTCTGATTTAATTTCCAACAGATAGTAAGAAGGTAGCTTAAACTTGTTCCCTCAATTGATGGGGAAATCTGGCTGCTTATCGGGCATGCCATCTTGGATAGCAGGTACATGCTTGTATGCCTCACTCAACCTCGATAAAAGAGGGAACTCGGTCTGCACAATAAGTAATAACTCTTAGCTTTAATGATCCTCACAAACAAACTTCAAAATAACTGCTACTCTGAATTCTACACACACACACACACACATATATATAGGGTTAGGTTATGGGGAAAACCTCAAAAAAAAAAAACTGAAGAACACCCTGGGAGCCCTCCATCTGGATGGTATGCACAAATGCATACTGGTAATTTGTAACATGCATTTGTGCATATGCACTAATGCATAATATGCACTCGTGCATAGAAAAAAGAACAACTTCAATTGCTTGTATGCATTTGTGCATACCGTCCGGATGGAGAGCTCCCAAGGCACTTTTCGGTTCTTTTTTTGAGATTTTCCCCAAAACCTCCCTCTCTCTCTCTCACTATATATATATAAATATTATCAGGGTCAGGTTCAGGTTCAAGGAAAACCGTATAAAATTGAAAAACTGAGGAACACCCCGGTAACCACACAAGTGATTTGTAAGCAATTTGTCCGGTATACACAATTGCATAACATGCAAACGTGCATAAAAACCATGAAACAACTTCAATTACTTGTATGCACATGTGCATGTTGTCTAGATGAATGGCTACCCGGGTGTTCCTCAGTTTTTCATTTTTTTTGAGGTTTTCCCCTGAACTTCCCCCTATATGAACGTCTGAACTTCCCCCTATATGAACGTCTAACCAAGTCTCCGAACCTATTGGTTCTCAGTGCTTCTAATCATAAACAATGTGCACCTCCTCTCTTATCTAAATTTGAGAATGCTTAGTCCCTAATAAATCAAATTAAACAGACCCAGTAAATCAGAAACAAGGTAGGGTCGGGGTCTCTTCCCCAAAGGTTAGAGATTTTGTTTCCGTGAATACCCCTGACTTAAAACAAAAATAAAAAAATCAAGGAGGCATGTGAGAAAAAATAGCAGTAACATAAGAGTGTACTAAGAAACATCTTCTATAGCTTAATTTGTTATTGGGAGCTTCTAACAAACACAAACCTTATTATGTACTAAGAAACATCTCCTATAGCTTGTAGAACATCCAAGGTGATAGCAATGCTAAGAAGAATTGTATATGATTTCTGACAATTGTCAAATATGATGTATAAGAGCAAAGCCTTACCATGTCAAAGTTGAATCTTTGTGTCAAACCAATGATTTGTGGAGCAAGAAACAAATCAGCCTGCAAAAGTTCGGATAATTTCAGACGTTAAGTATATAATAAATTCACATAAATGAAGTTACAAATTATGATGTGAGACCGATTGTTATGGAAGCTTGTTCTAGTGTATTCAACTTCATTACATTTTATTCTTTCTTAGTAGGTTATGTACTCTACGCCTAACAAATTCTCAATGGCTCACAGCCTACAAGCAGTAGCGGATCAAGAAACTTATGCGAATTGGGGCCCTAGCGTATAAAGAAAAATCAAAACCATATAACTCAACCAAACCAAAACGGTTTCGGGTTATTCGGTTTATGGGTTAAACGGTTCAGTTAACCAATAAGGTAAATTTCGATTCCGATTATTTTTTTGCCATAACAGTTAACCGAAAAGAAAATTATACTATTATTTAATTTATATAATTTCCTTCTAGATAGATTGGTTTGAACATATATAAAACTAAAAGAACAAGAAATTGAGATATATTTAACAAAATCATCACCCCACGTTATCATTATACTATGATTGCAAGAACTAGCGGTAGCAATATACGAGAAGAACGATTGTGAAAAGCAAAAGAGTGGGGAGTTTTCGTTAAAGCAGACTAGGCCACTTGGGTGGGGGGGGGGGGGGGGGGGGGGGGGGGCCGTCGAAAATAACAAGGGGGAACCAAGCACATGCATTGTTGTTAGGTGCTTCATTTTATTTTTCCATTGAGGCCGAACCTAAACTTGTGCAGACTTTAACATGATTAAAATTCTAGACTCGTGTAGAATGCCAACTTTAGAATCAAACAAATACCCGACTCATTTTGAACCCAGAAAACCCGACTCAAGATTAAACCACTGGTTGAGCTAAAGCCTGGGTCAGCTTGACTTTTTGCAGCCCTACTTAAATTTAAAGAGTCCAGATCAGCTTAATTATAGCATTGGCATTAAATAACTATGTTTTCAATTAGGAAAGAGCAATATTAAGATTCTAGATGCAAGAGAGTATATGCAATAAGAAAGAAAATATTACCAGAAAAATTTCATCTCCTGTTGCAAACTTTCCAGCATGATCTTTAAGTAATTTCTCCAGTGCTGCAAGAATTTACAGAAATCAGGCAGGCCTTTTAAAATCAAGAAGGGTGTAGCATTATAATGTCAGTCTTACTATCAGGTCTTCCAAAGTTTGAAATCGAAATTCATAATTATTAGAGAGCTTAACCATTGTTAGAACCAGCTCAAGTTATCAAAGTTGAACCTTATCCATGCCCAACATTGTCTACTGAACTAGTTATTGTTAAAAACCTAAAATAATAATAATAGTAATAATAGAACAAAAAACAGAAACTCAAGGCACATGGTATGCTTAATATCACAGTTCACTTAATATGGAGAGGTGATGTATAAATTACAGATCAAGAGAGACAAGAAATGCATAACTTGATAGCTCAGACATGGATAGTAGAAAGAAGTTGATCCTTTTCTGTAAGGTGTAATATGTGGATTATGCTATAGGCCTTCAGATAGTCAACAGGCTGTGACAAAGGAAGATGATATTGGGTCTAGTAATATATAAGTCAAGTTAGTGTATTTTTATTATATAGGACATCTCAAATCTACGCGCCTTATTAGTGTCACATGGGGTATTAAGGTTTTTGCTTTTGTTTTATCTCAGGTTCTTAAACCCTTTTTCAAATTAAGTTAGCTAGTTTCCGGGTTATTGTGGGAAAGAAAGTCGAGTGAAATTAACCTGCAAAGCCCTTTCCAACATGCTTTTGAATCCATGGAATATGTGCAATCAGGACCAACATTTTCTCCGATGTATTGCTGCAAATTCAGGTAATGAATAAAATGTAAGAACTCGTGTGGAAGCAAGGGGTTTAAGAATCAACAATAAAGAACATTTTCTTACTTACCAAAGCAGGTAAGCTTAAAAGAGGCTGTATGCTCGAAGATATAATATTTGCAGCCTACAAATTTGAAAAGAGGCAACTTCAGTTATACCAGGGGATGATTGGAGGAACCACCATCTAAACCAGTAACAAATAAACATACACGCTATCATGTTGTAATATCCCAAAACTTAACCATGTTATTGCATCCACAACCATAAAAAGCATAAGAATATTTCAATCAATATTGCAACGAACTCAACAAATTAATATGTCAAAAAATGTAACCCTAAATTGCTTGATTTACTCAACAATGTAATTCCACTTATGTTGTTCGATCTAATGAGGTTCTATCATGATATATAGTCAACTATTAACATATCTGGGTTGGGTTGCGGACATCCAAGGGTTAAGGTGAGAAGCGTAAGAAGGGATATCCACCGTTGGATGCACATTATGAAGAGATGCACTGAGATGAGATGCACCGCGATGCACCGCATCAAGTCCCGTATGAAGCGCAATTCATGGGTGGGTTTGAGATTAAAGGTGATCGAGGGTCCAGATCCCTTCTTACGCTTCTCAAGTTAACTCTCCTTCTCACACAATCTTATGCCTAACATATCTTAGGTATCAAGGAGAGAGAAATATATTGAGGGGGTTGGGTTTAGTAAGAAGGAGATTTAAGGTGAGAAACGTAAGAAGGGATCTCCACCCTCGGATGCACATTAGGATGAGATGCACCGTTTTAGGAATGTAATTTTGTATATTGTATTCAAGGTTTATGTGCTTTTCTAGTTCA
This sequence comes from Silybum marianum, assembly GCA_036898165.1. Lineage (NCBI taxonomy): Eukaryota > Viridiplantae > Streptophyta > Magnoliopsida > Asterales > Asteraceae > Silybum > Silybum marianum. The sequence continues at coordinate 15,355,093 of CM072528.1, forward strand.
TGATGCAAGGGGTATAAATACCCATTCCTTTGCATTTTGTAACACATGCTTTGAAATTAATATATCACATTTGACTTTCTCCTACAATTTGACTTTTTCTCTTTAAAGACTCCATTGTTGTTCATCAAGCTTTTCATAGATTTCATGTTAGATCGATCATTTTTGGGAATAACATACCGAGATGCACTGGATCAATCCCCATATCAAGCGTGATTCATGGGTGAGTTTGAGATTAAAGGTGTTTAAGGGTCCATATCCCTTTTTATGCTTCTCAGCTTAACTCTCCTTCTCACACGATCCTTTGCCTCGGGATCGCATTGTTATGACTATAATGGATCTTCCCTTTTCTTCAGTGATATTTTAACGTAACTCTTACCAAAAAATTTGATCGATATTATATTGGTAGCAAGTCATGCATGATTAATGTGTATGCCCTAATTTGAAGAGGGTCAACATTGTTAGCTTGTAGTAGGGCTCAGTGATCTACTTATTGTTTTTAGAGATGTGAAGTTAAATCTTAACGTGTAACTTTGTGTGGAGATTATCCCACCTATCAGTTGCTAATTCAATAATTTGTATTACTCTACTTTCCGTTCACGAAGCATGATCATTTATCTTGTACATATTCTCTATAAAATTAAAAAATATCAGTAGCAAATTATAACACCAAAAGAGTGATGACCTTTTGACGCAGGTTTGAGCGTGGAGGATCGGGCGCTATTGTTCTTGGAGACCCATGATCGGGATACCAAACAGGGTCACGCTTAAATGACTATAACTTTCGCTCCGGGTGCCCGTTTCAGGCCTACGACAAGTCGATTCGAAGCCAGGAGCGAGGTGCGCACTGCGGTTAGGCTTTAAGGGGCCTAACAAACTTTTGAACCTCGAAAACACTGTTTAAGCGTACTTTTTGAACATTTTCGTGTTTTTACTCATTTTGGGATTTTTCGTTAGGCCTTTTGTGTTTGGCCAATTACCTTTTTTAGGCTCGTTTTGTTTTGGGCCTCCTATATATATGTTTCTTAGGAGAACTGGATGGTCAGACTGAATTTTGGAAGACTTTAATCTTTTTCCAAATTTTGAGTTTTATGAATTCGATTGTTGAAGTCTAGGATTCGGTATTCGTCAAATCTTAGAAGAGATTATCCACAGGCATTCTCAGAATCAATGTGGTGCTCTGTTGTTTTGTTTTTATACGCTGCATCACCTTTTCCATCATGAGTCTTCGTGGTCTCCTTTTTCTCTCATCTTTCATTGATCACACAAGATAGGATCGGGTGGTTATGGTTTTAGAAATATAGGCTAATAACAAATATGATGATTCCTACAAGAGCAAGTAGGGAAACATCTACTCCATTTTCAAATTGACATTAAACAGTCAATCAAACTATTAAAAAGTGCACCCAGTGATGCTAGCCTCAACTACTGATAACAATGAACAAGCATTTTACTGCATGAACTTGCAGTTTATCCAATCTTATTTCTTTTTGGTTGTTTGTATAAGGTTATTATAATAAAGTGATTTAGAGAGCTACAGAACAAGAAACGAAATGATATAAATTACCTGATAATTTATCGCCCTTTTCTCCAGGTCATGAGGTAACAAAGGATGTTGAGGATACTTCTCTTCGAAGGTACTGATTCATAGGAAGAATAAATAAGCACCAATTAAAGTAAAAGAGCGAAAGAAAGGCCTTCCTAAAACAATACGAAAAAGCATGAAAACATACAAGTAGATCATTTACATGAAGCAGATTATAGAGAGGCAATCACTGAAGTTACTAACCAATATGATTGCAAAAGAATCAGCAAGCACTAAATCACCATCCACAAGAGCAGGCACATACCCAATAGGATTGATCTTTAAATACTCTACACTTACAAAGATGGAAGTTACAAACACAAAATAGAAATGTTACATAATAGAAGCTTCATAAGGAACGAGTAAATCTAGAGGTAACCAAGTACAGAAACCAAATGTAGGGTCAGGTTCAGGGAAAACCTCAAAAAAAAAAAACTGAAGAACACCTTGGGAGCCCTCCATCTGGACGGTATGCACAAATGCATACCAGTAATTTATTTTTTGGAAAAAGTGCATACTGGTAATTTGTAACATGCACACGTGCATAGAAAGAAAACAACTTCAATCGCATGTATGCATTTGTGCATACCGTCTATGCACAAATGCATACCGCTCAGATGGAGGACTCCCAAGGTGTTCTTCAGTTTTGTTTTTTTTGAGTTTTCCCCTGAACCTCCCTCACCAAATTTAAATCTGCAATAAGTATAAATCTAACAATGCAAAAACCAACCGGAAGTAGCACTGTACAGAACTACAGACAAGTAACAAATATGGATGAAAATTAGAAAGTTGAAGCTACATGACACACCCAAACTTAAGTGCTGAAGTTTTTAGCCACTAGAAGAGACAGCTAATAAAAGTTCACAAACAACTATGTATTAACAGATAAAACAAACCAGTTGAAAATTTTGAAGCAGAGATTTGACTCCAACTAGCAAAGCTTTATTTTATACTAGTAACCCAACGGTTTCTGAATTTAGCTATTTTGGCCGAAGAACACGCAAGCCATAGCAATATTAATTATATAAACCTAAATTCATAAGTGAGCAGTGTTCAAAATGGCGCGCCATATAGCACGCCCTGGTGTAAGACACGTGTGTCATGCCATGGCACCTTGAGGGACACCACGACGCACGTTTTTTCAATGCTTGACTTTTTTCAAAAGAAAATTATTTTTTATAAATTTAATTTCTTATTTTTCTAACTTTGGTGTTTTTACACTTTGAACTTTAGATTTTACACTTTTACATACTCACCTAATCACATGACCCACAATTTCATGGATTCACGCGGTTAAAACGAAGTTGTAAAACCCTCCAAGTTCTATTTTAAATATTTGATCACAGACTCTTTATACAATAGTAGTTGATGTATATGATTTTTCTTATTCTAATATAAATCTCAAAACTTTAATATCATTATAGTATTGTTATAATAAAATAGAAAAAATATATGTATACATATATTTATACAGAGGGTGTTTCAAATCTATATATATATATAATTATATATATGACATACAATTTAATGGTATGCATTTTAATCTATGCACTTAATATCCCCAAATACAGATGGTGCATTATTTTGGAAAGAAAGTGGATACAAGTATTTATTCAGCTAACATGCTCATTCAGATTATAACCCTTAAATTGAAACAATTTCAGTTTGTTACCAGGACTGTGCTGCTCTCGTTTGAACAGATTGATGGCTTTGTATTCATAATCAAGTCTTGTTGGCAAACCATAAACAACAGACCCAAATTAAATATCTGTAATTGAAATGATTATTTAGGGGCGTCTACAAACCGACACAAATATGCAATCTCAGGAGAAATAATGAATCAAAAAACCAAACCTTTTAAGTTGAGAGCAATACGAACACGAAAAGAGGCACTGCTCATGGAAAAAAGAATAGAGTTGCAGCTTCTTTGGCAACTCTTCATCACCAACCGTCGTCTAATAGGTTTATTAGTGCAAGATGTATATATATACCGACTACAAAATAAATTACTTTCACCCATAAAAATTACCTAGGAAAATTTCCGAGTGATTACTCATGAATCACCCAGAAAATACCAGTGGTTCGGTAAAATCTGATATTTTTCGAGAAAAAACTAACGGATCACCCAAAGAATTCGTGGGTAATCTGTCACTAATTTGAATTACCCACTAACAATATACCCACCAAATTTTGTGACAGTTTTGTGAGGAATCACCCTTTAGTAACAGATTTTCCAGGGAAAGATCCTTAGTCAAAAGTCTCTTATTTAGTAGTGACTATCAGGGTCAGAGGAAAAACTGGAAAAAATAAAAAACTGAACAACACGTGTAACCGTTCATCACGTTCATTTTGATGTTATGACATGTGCATACAAGTAATTTATGAACAATTTGTTTGGTATACACATCGTGCTCATGTACATAAAAAGTAAGAAATAGCTTTAATCGCTTCTATGCAATAAGTGCACACAGTTACATGTACGGGTACAGGGTTTTTCATATATATATATATATATATATATAAATATATATATATATATAGAGAGAGAGAGAGAGAGACGCACCATATGTTGAAAATGCCAAAGCTACAAAGCAGAAACGCAGGAGGATGGTGAATTGGAGATGGGAGTAGTAGATATGCAAATGTTGAGCAAAAAAGGGAGATCCACCATAAGTGTATATTTTGAAAAAGAGAGAGGAAAGTCACCATCCTGTTTCTAGAAAAGATTTTCTTTGACCGAATTTGTTTATTGCTACAACGAAAGTGATGTTTGGTGGATCATGAATATAATAATATACATACAATATTGAGTAAATAAGAAAAAGGTGACCAATGGAAATTGTGGGTGTCTGAACAGGAAGCGGTCGGTATACCCACTCCAGGACGAATCTTTGAAATTTGGCATCATTTCATAATATATATATATAGAGGGAGGTTCAAGGGAAAACGCTAAAAAAAAAGAAAATAGAAGAACAACCTGGGTGGCTTCCATGTGGATGGTATGCATTAATGCATATCGGTAACTTGTAACATGCATTAATGAATACTCATCAATGCATCTGTAATGATAGATGCATTGATGCATAGGAACAAAAATTACCGATATGCATTAGTGTATACCGTCCACATGGAAGCCTCCCAGGGTGTTCTTCAGTTTTCTCTTTTTTTAGCGTTTTCCCTTGAACCTCTCTCTCTCTATATATATATATATATATATCCTCAATTTAGTTTATTTGGTCATCACGTACTAGTACATATGACATAACATTCTTATCACACACGTCTATGTATAATGTTGAACGACTTTCTAAAATACCCATGTAGTGATATGTAAAAAACAAATTTCTCTACTTTAACTCATGTATTTATAAGTGATCTTTTTGGTCCAACATTCCAAGCACATAGCAAAAGATTGCAATAATTGGTATATAAACACTAAAGGGGACCAAAGATAATTAACTTTTACTCACCTGATACGGAGTCCAATATAACAAAGTTTCATGTTCACCAATAATCTTGGCATGAACAGGCGCCATCATGGAAATGGTGGAACCGCTTAGCATCTCGTATGACAATATCCTTATTTATGATGCTCGAAACAAGCTTCATATATTCATGGCAGTCTCCACATATTCTGAGATTCTTAAATATTCTAACCATTTTATTCGAGTTGTTGTTGATAAGGGAAAAGGCAAGAGCCAATCTTTCACTATGATGGGAAAGAATTTTTCGTTTTTCTCTGTCAGGGACATTGTGAAGCACATAATCTGTATTTGGACTATAGCCTACTGAAAGAAGGCTTTCTTCCAGTTCTTCTAACTTTTTATGGATTTCAAGTATCCTCTTGTGAGAAGTATCTTGAGACAAGAAGACATGGGTTTGGGTATCAACCTCAACCCAACTGCACCCAGGTTCCTTTTTAATCCCCTGATGTGACATTGATGCCCTAATTTGTGCAACTTCATCCCACATCCCTTTGGCTGCAAAAATGTTGGATAACATTATATAATTAGAATCTACTTCCGGCTCAATCTGAAAAAGTTTTTCTGCAACTTTTTGGCCAAGTTCCACATTTCCATGAACCTTACAAGCTCCGAGAAGGGTCTCCCAAATCAAACTATTAGGAGTTAGCTTCATTTGATTAATCAATCTTTCAATCTCATTAAATTTGCCTGATTTGCCAAGAATATCGACCATGCAGGCATAGTGTTCAATGCTCGGAGGAATTCCATAAACTTCATTCATGGAGTTAAAATGTTCCCACCCTACTTCTATCAAACTCAAATGACTACATGCTGAAAGTATGCCAATGAAAGTAACTCCATCTGGTAACACACCTTTAGTTAACATATTATCAAAAGCCTGAAGAGCTTTCTCTCCCTGCCCATGTTGTGAATACTGATTAATGATTGTGTTCCACAAAACTGTATCATGTGATTCCATCGCCTCAAAAATCATCTCAGAATCATCAATGCACCCACACTTCCCATACATATCTATAAGCGCACTTGCGACAAATGGATCATCAATAATGCCATCTTTAATTACAAAAGAATGCAACTGTCTACCGTTTTTTAGGCTCGCAATCCCAGAACAACCTCTCAAACAGCCAGCAAGAGTGAACTCATTGGTTTTAACGCCATCTTTGTGCATCTGACTGAAGTAGTGAATGGATTTCTCCCCTTGATCAGCCTGTGCACAACCGGAAATAATTGTTGTCAAAGTGAAAAGATCTTTTTCGTTCAACCTATTAAAAATCTTTTCAGCATCTTCCATGCATTTGGACTTGGCATACATGTCAATCAGAGCTGTTCCCACATAACAATCACTATCAAGGTTGTCTTTGATAACTTGTGCATGTACTTGCTTCCCGACCTCACTATTTGAGAGGCTAGTACAAGAACGTAAAGTACTGATAAATGTATATATATTCGGCTTGAAACCATTTACTAGTATCTCCCTAAAGATTCTGAATCCATCAGAACTTTCATAGTCATGGAATCCTGATAAAAGCCCGTTCCATGAAACTAAATCCCTTTGACTCATTGCGTTGAAGATTTTGAAACCATCATCAACAGATCCATTCTTCATGTACATTGTGATTAATGCATTACAGACGACAGTTTCATGTGCAAAACCATATTTATGAACACAAGCATGTAGACACTGAGAAAAATATATGTCACCTAGACCTTTGGCAGCACTAACAATGCTTGTAAGGGTAAACTGATTCGGTCTCAATCCTAAAGACATCATCATGCAAAATAACTCGACTGCCTTTTCTTCCCTACCTTGCTGCTCAAGGCAACAAATCATGGCACTCCACGTCACAATGTCGGGAGATTTTATACTCCAAAACACTTTAAGTGCATCATCTGCCAGCCCACATTTCGAGTACATATCAACAAGGCTACAACTCACAAATTCCTCATCTTGACACCCACTTACGATTGCCATTCCATGCACAAGCTGGCCTGTTTTAAAATTTCCAGAACTAGTACACCCTTTGAGAATAGTGCATAATGTATACTTGTTAAACTTCATTTCAGCTTCTTTTATTCTAGAAAATAACCGCAAAACTTTTTGATCATCACCCATGAGAGCAAACCCATTAAGCAACGAATTCCACGAGACTGCATTTTGTGCAGGCAAATTATGGCACACCTTCTCTGCATATTCTAGCTCACCACATTTAGCATAAAGGTCAACAAGAGCAGAACCAACATGCCCATCTGAAAAGAACCCAGATTTAACAATCTGGCCATGTAACTGCCAGCCAAACTCAAGATTCAAACACACACAACAAGCTTTCAGAACAGTGGCTAAAGTAAACTCATTGGGTCTAATGCCGTCTTCAAGCATCTCATGAAACAACATAAGGGCTTGGCTACCGAATCCCTCACCTACAAAACCACTCATAAGAGCTGTCCAAGACACCACATCTCTCTGGGGCATATCAGCCAACACCTGGCGGGCAATACTCAAACACCCACATTTAGCATAAAAATTAATCAACGACACCCACAAATGAGAATCTAACTCGATATCACTTTCCATAATCTGCTTATGAATGGCTTTACCGTCTTTCACAGACCGATTTGCCGCACAATCACGCAGTTTTTCAGAGTAGCGTCTTAGCTTCTCTTTATCCCACTTTCTAGAAGGATTTTTCCTTTTAATGGGTGAATGCGATTGAGCTGTAGATGGGGTAAGTTGCAAAGAAGTCAAGTAGGAAGAAATGAATGAGTTGTTCCTATAAGGGTGATGAGGGTTGTTTATGAAATGGGTTTTAAGGAAAGCGTTGAAGAAGAGAGTTTTCAGAGGAGTTGGTGAACAACGATGCATCTTTTAGATGTGGGAATTGGGGAAAATCCATTCAATCGAATATGGAACGAGAAGGAGATACACACACCAACTTCAGTTGTGTGTGGAACATGAACCAGTTGCTAGTACGATTTCCAGTGACGCAGTCTAGGGCGCGCTGCCGCTCGAATGTAATCACCCGCCAATCAAATGTAATTTTGATTTCCATAACTAAAAAAATTCACAAAATGCACATATGATGAATTTCTATTGTATCATATGTGAAAGAATGTTTACGTTTTTTACAACTTTTTCTTATTACCTTAACTTGAAAATCTCTATATATTTTTACTGTACAAAAATTCTCATCCTGTTAAAGTAAAATCAAATAGAACAACAACAAAATAAAGATAAAGAAATCTGTAATCATTCTCATTAATAATGAACCATTTAAATAGTGATGAGTTTATAATGAAAAAGAAAACAATCAATATAAAAAAACTTTAAATAGTTAGAAATTATTCCTTTAATCACTTCCTTTTTTTATGAAGGCACAATATCCTGCAACACTCCCTCTTGTGGCGAGTCAAGGGAATGATGGTGCACCATTGTTGCTTCGTTAAAACCTTACGCCAAAATAAAACCCAGCGGGAAAAATAAAAATAGGATGAATGAAAGAGTACAATGCACCAGTGTCTTTGCATTACATAGACTTTTCCTTTAGTCTAATATTCTCTCAGATTCATATATTAATCATGAGAGTTAAGAAAGTAGGATGGTATATAACGGTTGCCTCACTAAAACCTTACACCAAGAAACAAAACCCAGTGGGAAAAATAAAACATTGGATGAAGGAAAGAGCACAACATACCAATATTACATATATAGTAGAATCCTCCTTTTGTCTACCACTCCCCCTTATTCGTGCATTAATCAAGGGAATATGGAAAACATTTACATTTTTAATACTTTCTATATATTTCCCAAATCTGATTTTAGATAATGAGTTGGTAATATGTCACGTTCTCCTTGCATCTTACTTGATTCACTTGAATATAGAGGAGAGTTTGTTATTTCTGATTGTATATAAACTTAAAGTAAAATATGCTTTGTGTTATCACCCTTAATGTATTGTACTTTCATTTCTTTGATACATGATGCATTATTTTCATATATGCAGGTAGGGTATTGTATGAATTCAAAACACTAGCTCCTCTAATATATGTAATGATAGTCCTTAAGCATGTATATTGTAATAACCTGAATCCTTATCTTGGAAAGGCTTTGGTAAATAGGGTAGATGGAGCCTAACTTCTCAAACTTCAGGGGCTGAAGTTGTAAATATGAGTTTTAGGTCATAAATGGGGTGAAATCCTCTCATTTAGAAAGAAACGGCTCATAAGTGTGTGTGTTTTTTGGAAGTGCGATTCTTGGTGTTTATAGAAGGAGAAGAGAAATCTTGAGGAAACAAAGGTTCTACAATCAAGTTTCAGGTATGAATGTTCATCTCCTTCACTTTCTTGCTTAGTTGAGTTATTGGGTGAAATAGAATCATAGGGTTTTATGGTTTAAGTGTTGATTGATTGTGTGAGTCTCAAAATCAGAAATGGTTGGGTTAATAGAGTGTGTATTGAGACACTCTTCATGTTTGGTGATTCATATTTCATTCTGAGGGATTGAAATCAATGAATACCTCCATTGTTGAGCAAAGTTATTCAATGAGTAAGTTAATCCAAGGAATCAATGGATGGATTGGATTAAATGGTTCATTTGTGGTTGGGAATGGTTTTGGTACAAGTTTAGACAAGTTTTAAGTCTGTTTTGAGACTGGAAATTGGTAAGATTGGTGTTTTGGGATTTCTTCGTTCGAGCGGTTTTGTGCAGGTCAAACAGTGAGTTACGCGACCTGGCCCGCGACTTCAAGTCGCGCAGCAAGCCGCGTAACTCCCTGTTTCAGCATTTTGGAGTTTTTTCTTAAAGGTTATTTAAGTGGGTTAAGTAGTGTCCTAGCCTAGAGGGTTTATAGGCAGAATGTGTGGAAGTATAATTGGGTCATTAACTTGTAGTTAATTGATCTAAATCAGGTGTTCGGTTAGTGTGTTCATAGGTGGAAAGTGAGCTAGGTGGCTTGGCAATTCAGGCGAGTTCCCTCGTGTGCTAAACTTTTAAATTGAATGTTTTAAATTGAAACGTTTAATTCATTCATATTGGACGGTGTGTGTCCTTCTTAATGATCACGGTGTGTGTAATCACGTTAGTCACGGTGTGTGTGACATTAATATTTACCGTTGCAACAGGTACATAAGTGTGTGGTTAAGTGTGAGTTAATATTCATGACTAAAGGAAGGTGGAAGCTCCACGGGATCAAGTGCGAGCTTTTTAGATGACAGCTACCGAAGCAGAGGAGACGCCCGATGTGGTCACATATACCTTTCTTATTAATTCTATGCATGCCGAGGTGTTATTTGGTTCGGGTGCGAACCGTTCTTTTGTATCAACTGCGTTTATGAGGTTATTGAATATCAAGCCCAAGAAGTTGAATCATGGGTCTGAGGTAGAAATCGTCGATGATAGGCGAGTCATGATGAGAGAAGTTCTAGAAGGTTGTAGCATTGACATAGAAGGTTATCTTATTCCGATGTTGCTCTATCCGATGGCGATGAATGAGTTCGATGTGATTGTGGGCATGGATTGGTTGGCTAGCAACAATGCTTATATTGTGTGTAAGAAGAACATAATTCGAGTTACCTTGCCGGAAGGAAGAGAGGTTGTGATCTATGGTGATCGACGCGATAGGAAGTCGTGTATCATATCCATGTTGAAAGCTAAACAATGTTTAGTCAAGGGATGTTGTGGGTTTATGGCATATGTGATTGATGCCGAGAGCGAGAAGAAGGGTGTAGAAGAGGTACCCATAGTGAAAGAGTACCCCGAGGTATTTCCCTATGACCTTGTCGGATTACCTCCGGATCGTCAAGTAGAGTTTAGAATCGATTTAGTACCCGGAGCCATACCAATAGCTCGGGCACCATATCGATTGGCACCGGTGAAAATGAAAGAAATGATGACACAACTTCAAGAGTTGCTTGATAAGGGTTTTGTACGACCTAGTACGTCACCGTGGGGAGCGCCGGTATTGTTTGTTAAGAAGAAGGATGGGTCTATGAGGATGTGTATAGACTACCGTGAGTTGAACAAGGTAACGATCAAGAATAAGTACCCGTTGCCTAGAATAGATGACTTGTTTGATCAACTTCAAGGAGCAAGTTACTTTTCGAAGATAGACTTGCGGTCTGGTTACCATCAGTTGAAGGTGAGAGAGGAGGATGTGTCTAAAACGGCTTTCCGAACGAGGTACGGTCATTACGAGTTTTTGGTTATGCCTTTTGGCTTAACGAATGCTCCGGCGGCATTCTTGCAATTGATGAACCGAGTGTGTGGTTCTTTATTAGACAAGTGTGTGATTGTCTTCATTGATGATATTCTTATCTACTCTCGAACGGAAATTGAGCATGAAGGAGATCTTCGTATGGTGTTGGAATTTCTAAAGCGTGAGAAGCTTTATGCGAAATTTTTGAAGTGTGAGTTTTGGTTGCGAGAGGTTCAGTTTTTGGGACATGTGGTGTCCGAAGACGGAATCAAAGTGGACCCGACAAAGATAGAAGCTATCAAAAGTTGGGAACCACCTAGAACACCGTCAGAAGTAAGAAGTTTCTTAGGTCTAGCGGATTATTATCGAAAGTTTATTCAAGACTTTTCACGTGTAGCTATACCGTTGACCTCGTTGACTAAGAAGAATGTCAAGTTTGTGTGGGCCGAAGCTCAAGAGTCGGCATTCAATTTGTTGAAGGAAAAGTTAAGTAGTGCTCTGGTTTTGTCATTACCGGACGAGACGGAAGGGTTTGTGATTTATAGCGATGCGTCCAAGTTGGGTTTGGGTTGCGTGCTAATGCAACACAGAAAGGTAATTGTGTATGCTTCAAGACAGTTGAAGGATCATGAAAGAAACTATCCTACTCACTATATGGAGTTAGCGGCGGTAGTTTTCGCGCTTAAAGTTTGGCGACACTACCTCTATGGGGTGAAGTGTCAAATTTATACCGATTACAAGGAGTGGTGCGTTTCGTGAAGAGAGGAAAGTTGAGTCCTCGTTATATAGGACCGTTTGTTATAAAGGCACGTGTGGGTGTCGTAGCATACAAGTTGGATCTTCCGGAGAAACTTCATGGTATTCATAGCACGTTTCACGTGTCTAACTTTCGTAAGTGTTTAGCGGACACGGGTTTGTCAGTACCACTAGATGATATTCAAGTGGATGAAAAGCTAGAATATGCGGAAGAACCGGAAGCGATCGTAGATCGAAAGATTAAGAAGTTGAGGAACAAGGAGATCGTGTTAGTGAAAATGCATTGGAGGTTCCACAAGGGGCAAGATGCGATGTGGGAACCGGAGTCGGAAATGAGGAAGAAATACCCTCAGCTTTTCGCTTGAGGAATTCTGGGGACGGAATTCTTTTAAGGGAGGTGAGATGTAATAACCTGAATCCTTATCTTGTAAAAGCTTTGGTAAATAGGGTAGATGGAGCCTAACTTCTCAAACCTTAGGGGCTGAAGTTGTAAATATGAGTTTTAGGTCATAAATGGGGTGAAATCCTTTCATTTAGAAAGAAATGGCTGATAAGTGTGTGTATTTCTTGGAGGTGCGATTCTTGGTATTTAGAGAAGAAGAAGAGAAATCTTGAGGAAGCAAAGGTTCTACAATCAAGTTTCAGGTATGAATGTGCATCTCCTTCATCTTCTTGCTTAGTTGAGTTATTGGGTGAAATAGAATCATGGGGTTTTATGGTTTAAGTGTTGATTGATTGTGTGAGTCTAAAAATCAGAAATGGTTGGGTTAATAGAGTCTGCATTGAGACACTCTTCATGTTTGGTGATTCATATTTCATTCTGAGGGATTGAAATCAATGAATACCTCCATTGTTGAGAAAAGTTCTTCAATGAGTAAGTTAATCCATGGAATCAATGGATGGATTGGATTAAATGGTTCATTGGTTGTTGGGAATGGTTTTGGTACAAGTTTAGACGAGTTTTATGTTTGTTTTGAGGCTGGAAATTGGTAAGATTGGTGTTTTGGGATTTCTTGGTTCGAGCAGTTTTGTGCAGGTCAAACAGTGAGTTACGCGACCTGGCCCGCGACTTCAAGTCGCGCAGCAAGCCGCGTAACTCCCTGTTTCAGCATTTTGGAGTTTTTGCTTAAAGGTTATTTAAGTGGGTTAAGTGGTGTCCTAGCCTAGAGGGTTTATATGCAGGATGTGTGGAAGTATAATTGGGTCATTAACTTGTAGTTAATTGATCTAAATCAGATGTTCGGTTGGTGTGTTTATAGTTGGAAAGTGAGCTACGTGGCTTAGCAATTCAGGCTAGTTCCCTCGTGTGCTAAACTTTTAAATTGAATGTTTTAAATTGAAACGTTTAATTTATTCATATTGGACTGTGTGTGTCCTTCTTAATGATCACGGTGTGTGTGATCACGTTAGTCGCGGTGTGTGTGACATTAATATTTACCGTTGCAACAGGTACATAAGTGTGTGGTTAAGTGTGAGTTAATATTCATGACTAACCGTTTTCCTCTTATAACTGTCATGCATATATTAACTGTTGTTTTTGGGAATTCACTAGACCTCTCGGTCTAACTCTCTCTTTTATAAAACTGAAAACCCTTTCAGAAAAATGATCGAGTGTTCGGGCAAGGGAAAGGGTAAGCTGTGAGCTCGAGGAGCTAGGAGTAAGGCGTAACTTGTATAGTTAGTCGCCTAGTTTAGAATCGCATGTAATAAATCTCAGTAGCTTAGTTTTATTTCTACTGCAAACTATGAGATCAAGTTTACATTTGGGACCATTTGGATTATGTGTTTGCTACTTTTAGAGCAATGGCACGTTTATCTTTAATTTTAGAATCGTGGTTGTTACATACATTATTGAATAGTCTCATATAGAGTAATATTCTTATAATAGTTCAAAGAGGTAGCTACAAGGGTTTGCCTAGTTTACTTCCAAGCAATCAACATGTTCCCTATGGTAATCCTTATCCAATTTGGAAACAACCTTTGTATGAGTCACATAAATAGTTAATATCAGCAAAGACATACCAAGACATTATTTGATGGTTTTTCTATAAGAGCTAATACTTTTGTCGCTCATATTCAAAGTAGGCATTGAAGTTTCATTATCAATCCCATTTTTCTATTTGTAAGGGAAGTATAAGCCCACGTCAATGGTTCTAAAAGATCAATTTGATATCATTCCAATGATGTTGCGTAGGCGCTGAGCTAAATCTAGCTAACGAGTTCATTGAGAAATATAACATACGGTCAAGTTTTTTGTTCTAAGTACAATAACGCGCCTATTGTACTCAGATAGGGAATTCCAGCTCCCAAAACCTCTTCGTCATCATCCTTTAGACGAAATGGATCTTTCCTTTTATCCAACACTTCGATCGATCATGGGAGTGCTAGCCGGATACGTTTTGTCCAAATTAAATTACCTGATTATTTTCTAACATATGCGATCGGTGAATTAATATCACAAACTCAGTGTCCTAGATTAAATAGATATATAAAACCAAGTTTTCCCAATATCTTTCATCTCAAATTCACATTTTGAATAAATTAAAGTTTCTCTTATTTCATCAAGAGTATCTATTATGTTCATTACATCGACATATAGAGCTATGATTGAACATCTGGAACTCATTTTCTTTATAAATACGCATGGGCACAGTTCATTGTTCTTATATCCCTTCCCAATGAAGTATTCACTTAGGCAGGTACTTGTATCCACCTATAAGCGTTTCAATTTCATTGCAAACGCATTTCATACTTTATGTTAATATAATGTCATCAAACACTTTTATATATCTCTTAATCTAGATCCCCATAGAGATATGTAGTAACCACATCATAAGCTGCATTTCCCGTCCTTCGGAAATTACCAGGCTAACTAATTAGCAGAACGTTATAACGTCCATCATGAGAGGGTAAGTATTCTCGTGGTCAATCCAGGACGTAGTGAGAAATCCTGCGCCAAAGGAAAGCCGTATACATTATGACTTAATTACTCTCATTACGCTTTCTGGCAAATGATTTATCTATGTCCTACAGGCTTTACACTTGATGGGTTAGCACTACCTGACCAAATACCCGTCCATTTGTATAATTTTCCCAGATTGCTTCTTTTCATTTAGGCCAATTTGCTCTTTGTTGACATTTTTCAACTGAGCATGGTTCGATGTCATCGTGCTCTATCATATCATGAGCAACAATGTATGTGATATATCATCAATGAGTATGTATAATCTGTCCATCGACTCATATTCACTTTCATAATTCATTTGAGATTTAGTGGTCTCTGGAATCAATATAAACTTCGGAGCGTCCTCCAGTAATGATTCATAGACATAGTTTTAGTCAGATACAATCTCATAAAAGGTTTTATGTATTGATGATAAATGGTTGTGCCTCACTCTTCTTTTCCTTTAGATGAGTATCTATCGAACCAAGTAGCTTCCCCTATATCCTTTTGGGAGCCACGACCTCAATCACACCTCCGCCATGTGTGATTGCAACGCACTTTCCAATGGCGTTGTGCCCTTGTTTAGGGACTTCTAACCTTGCAGGTATATTTGCAGCTGATATACGTGATCTTGCCACTTCTGGAATAACATTAAACGTATTAGGTATCGAGTCTGATTCGTTTGACTTCAACTTTACATGGTGAAGTTTGGGGATCAAAATGAGACAGAATGAGACATTTCCAGTCGTTCCCATGGAAAATCCTTTTTCATATCTCCCCCTAACGACGGGAAGACTGTCTCATCAAAGTGACAACCCGCTAATCTAGTGGTAAAGAGATCATCCGTCAAAGGTTCAAATTAGCGGATAATTGTTGGGGATTCATATCTAACTTATACTAAATCGTTTTAAGAACCCATTTGGGTGCGCTGTGGGGGCGCAATTGGCACATATATACTACACAACCATGCGTAAATGTAAAATATCAGGCTTATATCCAGTTACCAACTGGTACGCATGATACTGGTTGGCTAGTAGTGGGTCTAAAAACAAATGAGTAAGGCTGCATGTACTATTTGCATAACCCCATGCAAATGCGGTTAAATTGGTGCGCATAACCAATAGCCTATATACCATCTATATTCTTTTGATGACAACTTTTACGAGACCATTATATATATACACACATGGGCTATAGGAAACTCTACATTGATCCTGAATAAATATGCAATAATTATCAATTCCTTATGATGTAAGTTCTCTAGCATTCCAAGTCATGTAGACTTGATGAGATACGGTGGTGAGCCCTTGAACGTGTAACTAGTGCTAGAGTGCAGCATTTTACGTGTACAATAATACGACTAGCATTCATCGTGTCAAAACCAGAACCATAAAATACTTCAGTGGTCCGCACTCTGGTTTTTTATGTCCATTACCTTGTATTTGTTGTAAGAATGAAATATTTTTGTATTAGCTTTAGGATGGTCTCATTCCTGTCTTAGCTACGAATTAGGGTATACAAAAGTTTTAGGTATTCAAGATGACATATTATGATGGTGGTGTTGCTTCTTGTGCTGCATAAGTCAATAGTTGTAATTTGGTTAATTACTTTATTTTGCCTTTCACTCGAAAGATAATGTGTTCATATGTAATTTTCAATACACGGATCATTATGTCATAACCATGATGTCCCACAAGGTCCTGTCGAAACATATGTGTAATTGTCCCAAAGTTCTTTATTGGTGACATAATATGATTTGATGACCAAGATAATCTACTAGTGTGACACATTAATTTCTCTAATATACATTCCTTTTATATCATTAGAGTTGATGTACATATATACCCATTTCCATTCTTATATTGTGATTTCTAATTTATACGAGTATCTTAACAAGGTTCTCATTAATATAGTCGTTTAATGACTATTAATCTTGTACTAACAAGAAGATGACAGTCCATCGTCTAAGTATTTTGGTTGGAGGAGTTATAAATATTAGTTTATCCTTTTAGATTGTGTGGGATTCCCACCAAAACACTCAAGTTCTCCTCGATACATTCCTACACGGAACGGAGAATATTGAGAGTTTCGTATTTGTAATTCTTATATATTTCTTTACATCAATAATGGTTATATATCGGTTTTTCATCAGCAAGTGAAATTAATTTAATACTTAAAATAAATTTCAAATAAAGATGTACTTTACACATCTTTAAATATGATATTGTTCATCAACTTGTTCTCTTTTTGATAGACATTGTTATTAGAGTGTGTTTTTTTATTGTCCATTATCATTGGGGGGTAGTAGTTGAATATCTACTCCAAGGATTGGAAAGTCCTTTCTGACACTTGCTATGACCCTAACCCTTTCCATGGTCTTGTCCATAGGGTGCATAGATGTCACCTATGTGAAATTGTCTATAACTCACTGTTCTTTGGAGTTGTTTCCACCTCTAACACTTTCATTATTGACCACATGAATTTTCTTAGTCCCAACATGCTTAGTATTATTATTTGAAATAACCTTGTTATATCTTTCAACCACTTTGCAGTAGGTTGATGATTTTGTCTAAATGTTACATTTCAACTTGTATTGGTTCATTAATATGATTACTAATATATGAGAGGTGAAAATCTTTTGTGAGTTCCTTGCCACGAAGATTGAGATGCATTTTGAGACATAACATTTCTTTGTTGAAATCAGTCATCTTCTTGCAACTAAGTGGGCTTCATTCCACAATATGATTAGTTTGAGAAGTACATGGTAATGAACACTCCTGATTTTTCTTTTCAGGGCGTCCCACGGTTCTTGGAGGGATTCTAGTTAACGATATTCCCTATAAGGGTTGTGACTGTTGTATCGTCTAAAAAATCTCAAGGTATTTACTTGTAACTTAACATGTGACTTTTAGGGTCAATAGGTTTTAATGGTTTTTACATATTTGCATGTGTTTTTCATAAACCTATCTTATGGTACTCAAGTTCTTCCGAGTCCAAGATGTCGATGATAATGAAGAATATATGATTTTCTAAAAATCATGGTCTATAATATTATGCATGAAATTTCATTATCATAATAATGTTGGAATTTTTTTGTATGTTTACATTTTGTTGATAATACGTCATCAATATTTCAATATTCGAAAATAGATCGCAAAACACTTTTGGATTTTCAGGTAGGAGGGGAATCACGTGGATTACTTAACCTCCTTCAACCTTAGAGCTATTCACACCCGTTTGACAAAATCTTTCGGTGTTATGCAATTATTTCGTTTCATGAAATACATGAATAACATTAATAATTTTATAGATTTTGACATAGGCCAAAATATGAGATAGATTTTTAAAAAAATCATATATGGCAAAAAATTTGGGAGCTTTTGGCAGGAGGCCAAAAGAAATATGAGTTTAGCGTACGAAGCCAACTTAAATGTTTTAATACATTAATAGTTTTTTAAGAGATATTATCATTAGAACAAATAAATATTGGTTTTGACATAAAGTTGAATTTATAGTTTTAACATCTTAATAGTATTTTAACTTTTGGTAGAAAACCAAAATATATATGAGGGTTGAAAGTGTAACTTCCAAAAGTTAACTATAAAATTAAAATTATAAGTAGGAACTCATAATAAGTAAAGATATTTGAATAAGATAAACATTTATATTTAATTATAAAAGTATGAATAAAAACAACCATATAAATATATATTGGGCAAATCAATTCAAGATACTAAAAATCATAATTAAAATAACAAAATACAAATCTAACATGATACATGGATTTTAACATTACTAAATAAATAATAATAGTCGGGTTTAAGATTCTTAAAGCTATACTCACAAAATTTTAATAAGATGATATTGAACAAATATTCAAATATTCATATTGATTAAAGAATTTAAAATAAAGAATATATTGCTCTGATCAAAGTCATCTCAGGCGTTGTTTGTTTTTTCATTTTAAGCTCTTAATCACCACTTATGTCTGATTCGTTTAGACGTTTCATAACCATTTCATAACTGAAATTAGACTTCAGAGTTCAGCACCTCTTAAAAAACAAACGCCACCTCAGTGATAATTGATATGACATATCTATGGGGGAATTAATATCAATTTATGGAATGTGAAATATTTGCTATAATTAAATAAATAAGCAAACAACTAATGTATGTTGAATTTTTTTTTCTTTATCGACATAATTTTCAGTTAATTATGTTATATTTTCTAAGTATGTTTGTTTATGTCGCATATAAATAAACATAATATTTTGAATAGATGAAGGAAGTTTAAGGGAAAACGTTAAAAAAAGAAAAAACTGAAGAACACCCTGGGAGGTTTTCATGTGGACGGTATGAACTGGTGCATGCCGGTAAATTTTGTTCCTATGCATTAATGCATCTATCATTAGAGATGCATTGATGAATATTCACTAATGCATGTTACAAATTACCGGTATGCATTAGTGCATACCGTTCACATGGAAGCCTTCTAGAGTTTTCTTCGGTTTTCTCTTTTTTTTTAATGTTTTCCCTTGAACCTTCCTTTTGAATGGATAATGTTAATAATCTTTAAATGGTATATACAAATCTCCATATTCTGTTATAACAACTGATAATTATAGAATCAGAATAAATAAGATTAAATAATACTAGCTAAAACATAAATATCAGATTTATAAGAAAAAATATCAAAATAGTTTAAAAGAAATCCAACCGTGGGCTCAAAGTTCATAGTGGGGCTATGAATTTAAATTTACCTTTTTTTTCTTTTATCATATGTGTATATAAACCAAGCGTAAAAAAGAAAATTAATAATAAACCACGAACGATGCCATCATAAACCATAAAGCAAAAGATTTTTTTTTTCAACCGTGATTCATATCACAAATTTTTTTTTTACAATCTATTTTACGAGGTCTGGATCACAAAGTAACACATATACTTTTTTTTATAACAAATATTGCATAATATTATATGTTTTAAACATGAAACCATAAATGTATAACATAATTTTAACTAATGTCAATGTATCAAAGTTCATTAGGATATCAAAAGTAAAAGAACTGAAACCATAACTGTAGGAGGAATGTTATTATGCTTTAATTTTCTCATAGCAGAAACAATGATTTCAAGTTTGGTGATGGATTTAATAATCTTCGTAGAACGTAAACGTGTTAAAGTAAAAACAAATTGAACAACAATAAAATAGAGAGAAAAGGTCTGTAGTCATTCTCATTAATAATGAACCCTTTAAATAAAGATGAGTTTACAATGAAAAGGAAACAATCAATATGGTAACTTTAAATAGTTAGAAATTATTCCTTCAATCACTTCATTTTTGATGAAGGCACAATATCTTGCAACACATCCGGACTTTTTCATAGTTTTTAAAAACTTTTGGTCTTTATCATTTTAACTTTACATCATTTATATTGTTGTTTATAGAAATAAATATATTAAAATTTTTACAAATATATATTTATTTATATCTTGAAAGCGCATAAGTTGCTATTTATTTATTTAAAGTAAAATTGAACAAAAATTATTCTCAAAACACCTTAAAATTTATAAATTTGTATAAAAACTAGGTGATCAAGAAATCTATAAAAATTGTGTTAGTCCCTAAAGGGTCTACAAGAGTTCAATCAAGAGAGAACAGTTTGTAGAAATGTGGGAGGGGGGGTTGAATACAAACACACACATATTTTGGTTTTTAAACGAGTTTATTAAAAATAAACAAATTTACAGTTACAAGCGGAATTAGAATAAATTTAAAACCTATTCTATTGTAACTAAGAAACACGAAGTATGATGCACAAGAAGATGAAAGAAAGAATAAAGAGGGTATATGTTAGATAGAAGAATGCATTAAGATGAAGAAGATATCTCCATCTTATTTATACCCGTTTGCCTTTAATGCAAGACAAAAGGTACATGCCACGTGTCAAGCTTGGATAGGAAGCTTGTCCTTGTTAATGAGACAACCATGCTTTTGGCCGAATATGAACAGTACCATATCAGATATGATGGGGACATAAGAGACAAGTCGTACGTCCTTTTCTGACATGGTTCTAGGTTTGACTTTTGTGCATTGAGGATAAGATCAATCTTTAATCTTACAAAGGAAGCTTCATTTGATCACTGATACTGAATCTTCAAGGATGAACTTCAGTATCGCTGAGGCTTCACAAGACTTCACACTTTGAGTAGACAATCGCTGCTATCGCTGAACCGCTTCAGTTCACTTAGCCGATTATCTCTTTCTTCAGCTAGAGTCTTCGACTTTCGCTGAATGGTCTTCTGGTGTGATAACTGATCTTCAGGTCTTCAGAGATAAGCTTGTAGTTCCTTGACCTTCAGCGATCGCTGATAGCAATTAGCGTGTGCTATCGCTGAATTTGAACAGAAGCTTAACTACGGAATTTCACTAAGTATATTTAAAGGAATCATATTCAAATCACTGAGAGGAGTTATGATCAACAAATTGTATGAAAATATATACAATAAAAATTAAAAAAGTTTAATGTAGAAATATGTAAAATTAAAAAGAGTAAACTATGATTTTCGTCCCTGTGGTTTGATGTTTATAACGATTTTTGTCCCTCATCTTTAAAAACTGTTTTTTTCGTCCCTGTGGTTTTCCTTTTATTTCGTTTTTCGTCCCTTAGACTAATTTTGTTAAATAAGTTTGTTAAATTCAGGACAATTTAGTCATTTTATATTCTATTTTTACTTTATTTTCCTTTTTATTTTCTTTTACTAAATTAAAGCATATATTCTAATAATCAAAATAAAAGCAAAACTTAGCCCCACCCCTACCCCTACCCCCACCCCCACCCCCACCCCCACCCATCTTCTAAACCTAATTCCTCCTACCTGCAACATCCCTTCTCAATTCTTCACCCACATCCTGATTAGTTTTTCATGAAATTTTCTTAAAAATCCTTTCTTTAATCAAACATATCTTCAAAATTCTTGGAACCACCATTTCTACTTTCCCTTCACGCACCCATCTTCATCATCACTCTTGCATTATCTCTCTCTATCATCAAAGCGACGATTCCGGTGGGTGAGATGTCGGATATAATGGAGACTGTCGGAGAAATTCATATCTCGTCGGTCCTTCGCTATGAAAAATTGTCGCATGGTCGCCCCCACCTCGTCAAACAGTAGGAACAAATAAACCCCGCCTCCATCAGTCATCTTCTTCAATTTTAAATCAACGGCCATTTCGAAACCCAGTTGTTTGAAACGACTTTTCCTTTCCTTTCTCCTGTCTCACGATCATTTCGCCAACACCACTCCATCACTTGCATGTCCATCATTGGTTCTCTCTCTTCCTTCTCCTTCCCACAACCTCTCAATATACAGAGTGAAAAACCTTGGATTCTAACCGAGAATTTCTCAGTCACATACGTTACAATTTGTTGGCTTAATTTATTGGATTCGATTTTTTGTACTGGTTCTAAATTTGACCTGTTTTTGTTTTTCGTTTGAGTTCTTCCACTTCTGCTGTATTTGATGAATTGGATAAATTGTTTTCTGTAATTTGAAACGATTCCAAAAATGGAGAAAATCTTTGAACTTGGATAGGTTGTAAACTTCGTTTTTGGTTTGATTTGGCTTGCCGGTTTTCTTTTTGGTTGGGGATTTGGATTGCCGATCTTCTTTATGGTTTTAATCTGGGTTACCGTTTACTTTTTGCATTTTGATTTGGGTTTTACCGATCTTGTTTTTTGGTTATAGCTTTTGCCATTTTGGTTTTGGTTTCTTATTTTTTGTAATTTGGTTATGATTATCAATTTTGGTTTTGATTTTACAGATTGAAAATTGCATAGAAAATGCAGGTAGAATATGTTATTTCCACCATCAAATACAGGCATAAATTTCCATAGAAACTACAAATCCATGAAATAATTATATAAAATCTGGAGTCAAATCCTTGTTATTGGGGGTTGTTCTTAAATCCAGACTCAAATCCTTGAAGCTATGAATCAACAATCCCTGCTCATGTAACCCATTTGCAGCCATCGTGGAGTTGTTCTGATAACCCATTTGTGGCACCGGTGGTAGTAATAAGCGATAGCAGAAGATGAAGGTAGAAAAACTATAAAACCGAAAAATAATCAAAGAAAAAGAGAAGAGGTCGATTTGGGAAGTGGAGAAGATGAAAGGGAAAGGGAGCATCAAAAGTGATAAAGGTCGCCGGAGATAAAAGGGAAAAGATGGAGATGTCATGTAATCTCATGTACAATACAAAAATGAAAAATTAAATAAAAGGGTAAAATGACCAGAAAACCCTTGACTTAACGGACTTTTTTAACAGAGTTAGTCAGAGGGACGAAAAGAGAAATGAATTACAAACCATGAGGACGAAAATAGTTATAACCATCAAACCACAAGGACGAAAATCGTAGTTTACTCAATTAAAAATTAGGCTATCAAGAATATGTAAAAACAATACAAAAGTATGTAAAATAAAAATTAATAAAAAGCTAATTTAAGAATATGTATACTAAAAACTAAAAATTAAGTTATTAAGACTATAAAAAAATTGTATAAAAATATGTTAAGTTTGAATTATTAATTTAAATATATAAAAAATCCTTTAATTATGTATTTATTTTTATACTATTTATTTAATAATTTTATATAAATATGATTACGATAAATATAATAAATAAATAAAATTAATTAAATACGAAACTTTTATAAAATTTTGTAACATAAAATTGATTAAATACAAAAAATCCTGAAAAAACAGATTGTGCAATTACAACCTATGACGAAAAACTCACAAAAATACTCAAATGAAAAACATCTCTACTATGTGAAAAGCCTTAAAAGAAGGTTTTTGCTTTTCGAAAACCTCTAAAAAACGGCATAGCGGATGTTGTTGTATTCTTTTTAAAATAGAAGTGGATCCTTGCAATTCAGTGCAATGAATTTTTATTTCCTCTCTTTCAATTTTATTCTATGAATTTACGTTTATTTTAAAGAGAAAGAGAGTTTTTTTAAACGGTTGCAAACTAGTCATGAAACTCCACGAGTGGTTCATAAAATATGGTTACAAAAACATTTTGACAAGTAAAAACTACGATCAAATCACAAAATGGTTACAAAAAATTATGAAATTGTTAAAATCAAATACAAAAGCATTGCAATAACGAAACAACTTTGAACAAATTCTAATTCATTAACTTTGGTTTCTTTGTTATTGGTCCGAAGGTTGTACTGTGTTTTTTACAACAATGTTTGGATAGAGGAAATAACTTCTTGGGTTTTTTAAATGTCGAGAATTCTTCATTTTTCATATGATAGTTGACGAGTTAACTTACCGGCAACTCAAGTGCCTATTGTTTTAACTTTTAACGATATATTTATTGACAAGTCCAAGTATGATCCAAAATTGGAGGTTTCTCAGAATGTAGACCGATAACCATTTAAGCTTGTGCTACTTAAAACCGATCCCCAAACTAGAAATATTCTTGTTATTGCTTCGACTCATATTCCCCAAAAATAGAGGCCCCGAAAACAAAGAGAAGACGTGTACAAACGAGATATGCAGCAACAAGAAGAAGGAGTCTTTCAGTGGCATGTTTCGGTCCTCTTCCCCATTACTTAGAAAAAGTGAGCCACCGGTTCAGGTAGAGTTCGAAAAGGTCAAATTTTTGATCATTCCATCATCTACCAACTGAGCTATATCCCCCCGAGCCAAGTGGAGCATGCATGAAGGAGTCTGGGATCCTTCCTTTCTTCAAACGGAAGGAACAGAGATAGAATCAAACCGATACCAACCACACATTGTCTAACCAAATCAAATTCTCTCTCGATACGTTCCTCAAAAAAGCCCTTTGTCTCTGTGTTTTCACATCGAGAATTATTTGCAGATGAAGAGATGTCAAAGGGGCTTCCCCATATTGTAGGGTGGATCTCGAAAGATATGAAAGATCTCCCTCCAAGCCGTTATGAAGACTCGCTTTCGCTACGGCTCCGGTGGGTTCCCTTAACCAAGCCACTGCCTATGAGTCGCCGGCTCGAAAAGGAATTTGTTTTTTCTATGTGACATTAGAAACAGTAAGTCCATGTATCAATCAATCGACCCATCCAAATTAGGTATGGGAATGGGAATGAGACACAGACCCAAACCCCATCTCATTCCCTTCTTCGTCCCCACTGTTGGTGATTGGTGCAAAAACACATAAATAAAATACATATAAACGCAGCGGAAAACAATCACCAAAAGGAATCAACGTATTGCCAATATGATTAAACGAATAATACAAATAACGGTATACCTTTGTAGCGTGATTTGTAGACAAAACAGATTCTCTTGTGCGGCCTTTTGAAACAAAGTATTCAATGGAGAATACCTCTAGAGAAGTCCACACTACACGTCCTTGATCACCACTGGATGCTAGTCCTCCTTAGTAACGGATCTTGAAGCCTCGATTAATCAATAATCGAGCTTGAAAATGAAAACGAGAAAACCCTAGAAAGGTCTAGGGTGGGGGCCGATTTTAGGAGAGGAAATGCTAGAATTAGGGTTAGCCTCATTAGGTTAATTAATATCTATATATAATTAAACCCTAGAGCTTTTTGGGCCTTTAAATGAATTCTCTACTAAATCTTTATGGGCCTAGGATTTAATTAAGTATAATGGGCTAGCTATTAACTTTAATATAAATCCATTAAGTCAAACTTAATTACCCATTTAATTACCCCATGTTACTTTGGTTAATTATTTAATGTAAATACAATAATTACATTAAAATGGTATCTCAGTGTATATGTGTGTGACCCTATAGGCTCACGTGTGTCTAGCCATATAATTATTTATTATGACACGAGCATATTCCAACAGCTCCCACTTGCGCATGTCATAATAACAAGTAATCATATAAGCAAAGGTTAGCGTCTAGCAACACGCCAATACCCCTAGAGACACATGAGGTTAGTTTCTTAAACGTCTCATTTTAAACGGTTTATTAAATCAGTCATCCCTTTGTTTCAGATACCTTGTTGAATATTAGACATGGATCATATGTCATTCTAATTGTTCAACGATTCTGTTTTTCGATCTGTATGTTGAAATAGATTACCAAATTAATCAAACATCATCTTAATTACATTTGGGTACGGCCGTACAAACATCTATTCAATTCATCGAGGGGCCCAGTAGTACCTAACTCCATTACATGTAGAGGAACAAATCCTATTTTGACTGCATGTGTCTGTCATGTGTTTAACCATATCAAAGACCGACATTCCATCCACACAAAACCTGCCTGCATCTCAAGTCCAAGGACTAGTGATATAACCATTTGCGAGATTCACTGGTGACGCTGATCCATGCAGTGAACTCTCGTAGGTTGGGTCAGTCCAATGTTCATCACCAATGAACAACATGTGAGTTTGGTGGCATCATTATTAACGTTCATTAACCAATCAATGTCACCAATACGCTCACATTTGCCTTAATTCGATGATACTCCCGTATCATCAACTAGAACAAATAAATTATTCATGGATTAAACATGCAAATATAGAACACAGTTGATATGAATGAAAACGATCATACCAAGTACATCAATTCATTGTGAAATAAAAACTGTTCAACGTTCCAATTATTCAAATACTAAAACAAATCTACATGAGACTATTAGCTGGTCGAAGTCCAATGTTCCTAGCATGCTCGACATGTTTGTTACAAGACATTGGTTTTGTAAAGGGATCAACTAAGTTGTCATTTGTGTGAACTTTGATAAGATTAAATTCACCCAACGCGATAACCTCTCGAATGTAGTGAAATTTCGGAGCCAGCATCAGTGTAGCAAGTAACATTGAGCTCTCTTTCAATATCACCACCATAAACAAGGAACATATCTCTAGTATTCCTAAGATACTTTAATATGTTCTTAACAGCAGTCCAGTGACTTTCTTCTGGATTCTGTTGATATCTACTCGTAAGGTTCTGAGAGAACGCTACATCAGGCCTAGTGCACCTCACTGCATACATGATGGATCCCACAGCCGAGGCATATGGGATTCCCTTCATTCGTTTCACCTCATCAGGTGTGGAGGGTCCCTGAGTCTTACTCAAGTTTACGTTGTGTCGTATTGGAAGACTTCCACGTTTAGAAACATCCATTCTAACCGTTTTAGAATTTTGTCAATGTATGCACTTTGACTTAAACCAATTAACCGCTTCGATCTATCCCTATAGATCTTGATTCCTAGGATGTACGCCGCTTCGCCTAAATCTTTCATGGCAAAACATTTTCCAAGCCAGGATTTGACATCTTGTAGCATTGGAATGTTATTCCCCATGAGTAATATGTCATCAACATATAAGATTAGAAAAACGACAGTGCTCCCACTAGCTCTCATATACACACATGGATTATCAAGGTTTTGGGTGAAGCCATACGTTTTGATTTCCTCATCAAACCTTTTATTCCAGCTTCTGGATGCTTGCTTTAGTCCATAAATGGATCTTTGAAGCTTGCATACTTTCTCAGGATGTTTCGGACTCACAAAACCCTCAGGTTGCAACATATAAACATCTTCATTAAGGTGACCATTCAAGAAGGCGGTTTTGACATCCATTTGCCAAATCTCATTGTCATAGTATGCTGCTATGGCTATAAGAATCCTAATAGCTTTAATGTCAGCAAAGCGCCCCTTCTTTCAAAGAGAAGAGGACGGATTATTCACATTTCATATATTATATCTGAATTCAAAATCTTTAATTTGAATTCATTTTATTCGCAGATAATTACGTATTTACAAAATACCGTCTCAATTCATCCTATTTCATCAGATTCGGGATGTGATATGGTTCCCGTCAACACCTCGGTGTAGGTCCGGGATACTCCTTTGTTCCATAGCCCTGGATTCCTATTCGAAGAGTGCATAACCGCATGGATAAGCTCACACTAACCCGTCAATTTAGGATCCATTTTTAAATTAGTTTATTCTGCGGCAGCAAATGCTAGTTACCATTTGTATCTATATGCATCAGGATCCCGATTCATGGATCTCTCGGTTCGAGAATCTACACATTGATTCTTTTTTTTTGACCGTTGCGAGAAGGTTTCTTCATAGTCAACCTCGTAGGTTTGAGTGTAACCTTTTGCTACTAAACGGGCTTTGTAGGTGTGTATATTTCCATCCATATCGGTATTCTTCTTGAAGATCCATTTGCTCCCAACAGTCTTGCCGTTCGGAGGAAGATCAACCAAGTTCCAGACTTGATTGTCTTTCATGGATTGCATTTTAGCATTCATAGCTTCAAGCCATTTATCGGATTCTGGATCCAACAATGCAGCTTGATAGTTAGAGGGCTCACCATGATCCCCCAAATTTTGCTCCTCGGCATCGATATAATAGCTATATCGTTTAGGTGCTTGAGGTGTCCTTGCTGATCTACGAATGGGAATTACATCATTTTGTGGTTCAACATCTGCATGTTCAGCCTCAACATGATGTTCGCTAGTATTACCATGAGGTTGTGCATCTTCGTCTAAATCTCGTCAAGGTTTACAGTGCTCCCACTTGTTTCTTGTAAAATGAGACTGTTCTCAAGAAACTCAACATACCGAGCATCAAATATTTTGTTTTTGGGTGGGTAGTAGAAATAGTAACCCATTGTATTCTTTGGGTATCCTACAAAGATACACTTGATAGATCTAGGCTCAAGTTTGTTTGGTGTGTCTCGTTTCACGAGAGCCTCAGAATCCCAGACTTTCAAGTAAGACAGATTAGGGACTTTCCCGTGCCATATTTCATATAGTGTCTTATCAACCTTCTTGGTCGGAACCATATTGAGTATGCGAGCAGCAGACTCTAGAGCACAGCCCCAAAAGGACAATGGCAAAGTGGTTAGACTCATCATGGAACGAACCATGTCTAACAAAGTTCGATTTCTCCTTTCAGATACACCATTATGTTGTGGGGTGTATGGAGGAGTAAATTGTGAGACAATCTCACACTTAGTCAGATGGTCTAAAAACTCTTGACTCATGTACTCTCTTCCTCGATCAGATCGAAGAGCTTTAATAGTCTTGCCAAGTTGATTTTCTACTTCATTTTGAAAGGTTTTGAATGTTTCAAAGGCTTCATGTTTATGTTTAATCAAGTAAACATAACCATAGCGACTGAAATCATTAGTGACAGTAATGAAGTACTTAACACCTTTCCTAGACACAGTTCTAAATGGGCCACATACATTAGTATGTACGAGTCCAAGTAGATCTTTTGCTCTTTCACCTACATGAGAGAAAGGTTTTCTTGTCATCTTCCCAGATATGCAAGAGAGACATTTTTCAAATGACTCATCGTCGGTTGACTATAGAAGCCCATCATGTTGCAGCTTCATAATGCGCTTCTTACTTATGTGGCAAAGACGGCAGTGCCATAGGTAAGTTGAATCCAAATTTCTTTTGGATTTCTTAGTGCTACATGTATATAGAGAACTATCATTTGTAAAAAGATTATGCATGTCAATTTCATAAATGTCATCACGAGGAATAACATTAAAATAAAACATATTATCCTTAGAAACCGAAATACCATAATCCGTAAAAACATGAATAAAACCGTTTTTCTTCAAACGAGAAAGCGAAACAATACCCCTAGTAATAGTAGGTGTATAATGACAATTGTCTAAAACAATAATCAATCCATTAGGGAGGATAAGATCAAATCTCCCTATAGCTTCAACAGCTACACGCATTCCATTGCCTACGTATAGGTCTAAAGCTCCATTGTTTAGCTTTATACTTCCCCTTAGTCCCTGCACATTGTTACAAATGTGAGTTCCACAACCGGTGTCATAAACCCAAGATTTACTAGGAAAAGCATAGAGTTCTATAGTGAAGATACCTGATGTGCTAGCCGGGGTAGCTTTGTTCTTCTTCAACTCTGCCAGGTAAGTAGGACAGTTCCTCCTCCAGTGGCCTACCACTCCACAGTGATGGCAGGTGGCGTCCTTTGCAGGGTGCTCCTTCTTAGCAGGTGGGGGGATCTTGGGTTTGGGTTTAACATATTTACCCTTGCCTCGACCCTTGCCCTGTGCTTGCGGTTTATGTTTCTGGATTTTACCTTCCCTGATTGCTAGAACAACAGGGGCTTTCTTGGGCATCCCTTGTTCTACAAGCTTCAGCGTAGCATGCAGTTCAGAGATTGTCTTCCCCATGCTATGCATGTTATAGTTCATAACAAACTGGGTATAGTCCTTGGAGAGTGAGGTAAGAATCAAGCTCACTCCAAGAACTTGTGGCATGGGGTAACCAAGACGCTCCATTTGGTCAAGATAACCCTTCATCTTCAAGACGTAAGAGCTAACTGACTGGCCATCCTCTTGTTTACAAGCGTGGAATGCTTTGACTGTTTCAAACAGTTCCTGCTCTGCTTGTTGTTGAAACATAGTTTTCAACTCTCGTAGCATTTCAAAATTTGTGAGTTCCTCCAAGTTCTTTTGGATCTCAGGGGCCAAGCTCACTAGCATAAGAGCAACTACTTCTTGTTGTTCGTTAAACCTACGGGTGTAGGCTGCACGAATTGCAGTAGTAGCAGTGGCAGGAGGTGCCTCAAGTAAGGCCTCTTCCAGATGGATCAACTTATTTTCAGCTCTGAGGACGATCCTCAGATTTCGAAACCAGTCGATAAAGTTGATACCTGTCAGTTTCTCTTTTTCAAGAACTGACCTGATACTTGAGTTGCTTATTTGATTTGTTGTTGTCATCTACATACGAAGTTCAATATTAGTATTTTCAATAATTAATCCTTTAAAAAATCAATTACCCAAGTTTTACATTTAAAACAATTAGCTTTACGAAAAGGCTAAGATCCTTATTGAGGTTCTATCATCACATCAGTTGATCTGCTAGCAATGGTAGATTCAATAGGTAGGTGACATTCACCAATTGCATTACAAGTACAATTCTTAGATCCTTATGGGACCCATGGCATCTAGTGGCCTAGCAACTAGTGTCAAGCTGGCATGTTTAGTCCCATCCTTGCCTCGGGTCAAGGTCTCACCTGCTTAACTCGATTAAGTCATCCAATTTGAAATCATGTAAAAATAGATCTAGGTCTCACGCATAGACAATAATCACCTCGGGATTACAATTCAACCTAGGTCTCACGCATAGACAATAATCACCTCGGGATTACAATTCAACCTAGGTCTCACGCATAGGCAAAAAGTAATGGCGAGTGATTTCAAGCGGATTGGACGGCATGACTTAAAATTGTGACGGGTATGAAATTTTTGATAAAGCGTGTCAATCAAAAATAATGTACGAAAGAAGCATGCATTCTTCATTCGTAGCATAAGTTAAAAAACAATTTTCAACTTAGAGTCTAATTTATTTTATTTTATGTATGTTGAGATGTCCATTTAAAGACTAATATATTACCTACATGAGATATTAATTAGTTTGGACATTACATAAATTAAATAACCGATAAAACATTTTTAAGCGTTATTTATAAAACTTTAGTTTTAAGTTTCAAATCCAATTTAAACTTATGTTAACTAAATCTAAAGATTTAGTTTCTAAAGTGGTATGTGTTTAATTTTATGTTTGAAATCCTAGACATAGATAACAAAATAATACAGAAAATAAAACACACAATCAATATGTGCAAAACCTCAACCGATGAAAATCCTTTGCTTGATCTCGTGAGTCATCACGACGGACCAAGAGGGCAACTAAGGACGGGTCAACATAAACCCTTACTAGGCTCCCACTTGCTCCAAGACCATCAAGAGCAAGTAGAATCCATATAAAGATTCGAACACCAAATCTGTCCCGCAAAAAGCAGCAGCTTCAGGACCCGAAAAGTCATGGAAGGATTCTTCCCCAATCGAAGCATCCTTCTGCAAAGTTGTGCCCCTGTGTCTTATGTAACTTCATCAACAAGAATTAGCGCAATACGAGGTGCCAAACTCCGGGAAATCCATTTCTTGTGCCGGATGTTCAGCAACTCCGAATTTTGCTTTTCGACTCCAACTTCACCGCCATTCTTTTCCAAGCAACGGTTACATTTTCTTGATAAAATACATTTATCCTACTACTAAACTAAGAATAATAAATTGCCCAAAAAAATATTACAATATTACAACCAAACAAAAAACCGACAAACAAAGAAACAAGGCACACACATGGTCCAAGGTTTTCATCGGTTTTGCACATTAACATAACAATACAATATCATTAAGAGTGTTGGCTTGGTCCATGATAAAAAAAATGCATGTTTTTACCATGGATCTAAAACACTTACAATAAGAAATAAAACAAGCCAACGAATCGAAGAAAAACTACAATAATAAATCTACGATTAGTATATGTAACTTGTGGCTTTAGGATCTTAAAAAAACATTTTTTAAGATCTCAAGAGGGTCGAAATTTTCAGAAAATTCGAACCACAAAAAAAATTTATCCACTTTTACATATACCCGCTAATCATACGACACATACGATGGCTCTGATACCACTGTTGGTGATTGGTGCAAAAACACATAAATAAAATACATATAAACGCAGCGGAAAACAATCATCATAAGGAATCAACATATTGCCAATATGATTAAACGAATAATACAAATAACGGTATACCTTTGTAGCGTGATTTGTAGACAAAACGAATTCTCTTGTGCGGCCTTTTGAAACAAAGTATTCAATGGAGAATACCTCTAGAGAAGTCCACACTACACGTCCTTGATCACCACCGGATGCTAGTCCTCCTTAGTAACGGATCTTGAAGCCTCGATTAATCAATAATCGAGCTTGAAGATGAAAACGAGAAAACCCTAGAAAGGTCTAGGGTGGGGGCCGATTTTAGGAGAGGAAAGGCTAGAATTAGGGTTAGCCTCATTAGGTTAATTAATATCTATATATAATTAAACCCTAGAGCTCTTTGGGCCTTTAAATGAATTCTCTACTAAATCTTTATGGGCCTAGGATTTAATTAAGTATAATGGGCTAGCTATTAACTTTAATATAAATCCATTAAGTCAAATTTAATTACCCATTTAATTACCCCATGTTACTTAGGTTAATTATTTAATGCAAACACAATAATTACATTAAAATGGTATCTCAATGTATATGTGTGTGACCCTATAGGCTCACGTGTGTTTAGCCATATAATTATTTATTATGACACGAGCATATTCCAACACCCACTAGGGAATATGATCACCTCCCTATTCTCGTCCCCAACGGGGAACAAGGATCCATAACGGGGTATTGGGAATATTTTTCCCTATTTATGTTAGATATTTTAAATTAAATGTGTTAAACACCATACTTAATCGACAACGATTAATGTTTTAATCTCACATATTTACAAAATTTTGTTTTTGTGAAGTATCAAATATTCATATATGTAAACAAAATCACAACATTATCAATAATTGTTTAATCAAACCATTTCAGCTCTCCATGCCTTTTATCTATAAAAAAGTAAGTCACATCAGAGAAAATGCATACTAGAAGAACAATCAAAATTGTAACACCCTAAAATTTAGAGTGAATTTAAACCAAAATAAAATGCGGAATAATATAAAATTCACCCAATTAATGGGGGAGAGTATATGGGAGTCAACAACATGAGTTTGATTATACAACAACAATCTAACAATCTATATTGAACAAAACATAGATTAAACTAGATGTTGCTAATATCTCCAAAAGAATGTTCTAATACTCCAAAAGAATGTTCTAATACTCCAAATATATACGCTCTAAGGTGCATATCTCAAAAAGATGCTCTCACTCTCTCGGCACATCATCCCGCTCTTCTCTAAAAAGCCCCATCAATTTGCTTCCCTACTAAACCACATTGAAATCAAGCGTTAGGCTTACGCCTAGTGAGAACAAACAGTTTAATGGATAAAGCAGTAAAACATTATAAATCAAGAATGATACAATTATCCCATTTAACTTCATTTGACAATTGACTCCGCCCTTTATGCCTATGGATTCCATTACATATTAATCTCTAGGCCAACTACATCATTTATAACCAGGGCCGGTCCAATGGTTTTTGGTGCCCTGGGCGAAAGTGTTAAAAAATGCCCCTTTCCAGAAAAAACGCTAAACTATTTCGGATTTGCAACAATGTTGAACATGATGTTATTGAACAACAAATTCACACAATGTATACTATAATAACATCAAAACTTTGTTCAATGGTTTTTAATTCTTAAAAATTTATATAAATGTAAAATAGCAACCTTATTATAAAAAAAACAATTGAAAATAACTATATTAACACATGTTCATACTAAAACTATAAACAAAATTGAATATGCATGTAAAGAAATGCAACAAAAAAAGACAACTCTCTCTATTGGTTATATAAGTGTTTGGTAAAAGCATACATATAAGAAAATTAATAAGATTTCAAATATTATCGATCTTTTTATTAAAACAAAAATCCATATAAATATTAATTATTAAATGTGATTAATTTTATATCAGATAAACATTTGTTGATATTATAAAAATCTTTATGAACGGAAATAACAAGGGTAAAACGTGGAAAGAAAAGTAACAAAAATGGCATTGCCTCAATGGTAAGAGCCATTGATATAGTACTTGTGATCTTGAGTTCAAACCCTTGCTGCAGCAAAGTTTTCTTATTTAATTTTTATTAGTAACAATATCACAAGCCCAATAAGAAAATTGATGCCCTGGGCGAAGGTCCATGCCGCCCAGCCCTTGGGCCGGCCTTGTTTATAACACAATAGTTTCCAATCTACTATATTATTTGTAACACAATCATAGTTTCCAATCTACTATATTATTTATAACACAATCATAGTTTCCAATCTACTATATTATTTATAACACAATCATAGTTTCAATCTACTATATTATTTGTAACACAATCATAGTTCCAATCTACTATATTATTTATAACATAATCATAGTTTCCAATGTACTATATTATTTGTAACATAATCATAGTTTCAATCTACGATATTGTTTTTAACATACTCATAGTTTCCAATCTACTATATTATTTACAACATAATCATAGTTTCCAATCTACTATATTATTTCTAATATAATCATAGTTTTCCATCTACTATATTATTTATAACGTAATCATAGTTATCCTAACAACTATATTATTTGTAACATAATCATAGTGTTCCAATCAACTATATTATTTCTAAAATAATCATAGTTTTCTGAGCCAAAACCTTTTCATAAACCAATTCCTCTTCAAATACCAGTTTTAGAAATAAATTAGGTCAAATCACGTTGAGTACCGAAATCAAAGATTATTTCATTTTATAACCTTTCCAAGAATCTTAAACCATTTATGATGATTATTTCATCATCTACATTAAAATACTCAAGCTTCTCATTTTGACCTAAAATCTCCCAAACTTACCCAAATACATAAATATTTGAATCAAAGCCTAAACTCGGTAAAATACCACATTTATAACAAGTATTTGAGTTTACAAAGTTTGGATTTGAACTCACGTAGCTAGATTTAGGCTAAATCTAGGTTTTATCCCAATACCGAGCTTCATTAGGTGAGGACTTCAGATCCACAAGTTTCTATCTATAAAACCTTCATCTAGATCATAAACAAACCAACATTCACCAAAATCAAACCCAAATCAAAATCATAGAACCAAGCCTTAGATATGGTGAAAACCCTAAAATCTCACATTTTGACATAAGGGAACCACATCTATTTGAGGAATCACGAATTATCCTTGCTTTCATGCTAAAGAGCTCTGAAAAAGAAAACTGTAGCAACTTGAATCGCTCAAAACGAAGCTGTGGTGGAAAGTTATGGTGGAATGAAGTTGAGATCCGAATTTGTGACTTTAATCAACTCCACAGAGAATTAGGCGGGTTGGGCCGCGACCAGAAGTCGCGGACCAAGCCGCGCGCTAAGGGAAGAGCCCAAACAGTGAGTTACGTGGGCTGGGCCGTGACCTAAGGTCGTGGGCCTTGTGGCGCGCGTCAGAGAGGCCTATACCAACTTCAGCTTCAATAAAAAAAAAATAAGATATCTGATGCTAGTGTAAAGATTTGAACCCTTAACTTCTTCTATACAAGTAAATGTGCTTACCACCACACCACTGCCCTTCCTTGAGTTATAAAAATACCATTAATTCTTTTATTTCCTCTTTCTCATCCAACTTTCTTTGATAACTTCGACACCGATTTCGCATCAGACGTAACTCGATTTTTCTCAATTACTCTATCATTATTATATGAGTTGCTTCATCAAACCATCATCATATAAAAATAATTTCCGATAATAATTCTCCAATTAATTGCCAACTTATCCCAACACAAACCAACCAACCTTAATCTTTTAAATAAACGATTTCACTATAACAATTTAATCTTCTAAAATTTCGGGTGTTACAATCCTCCCAGCCTTAGAATGATTTCGTTCTCGAAATCTAATGCTGATCCAAAAACATAGAATGTCATACAACTCCGAGCACAAGCTCGACAAATGACTCGTTCCATCCATCCCAACCGGATGACAATAACACGAAAAGGAGACCTCAAAATACTATACCTGAGCAATCCAATAACTTTACTTCCAAAGGAGTGCTTAAACGTAGCTTTTCCTCATCTACGATACGTAAAACTTCTTTGCCACGACGAACACTTCGCTTCTCATAACGAGTCATCACTACACGCTCGTTATATTCAATACATCCCACTAATATCAGAAGGAACACTGAACCAC
Organism: Silybum marianum; assembly: GCA_036898165.1. Lineage (NCBI taxonomy): Eukaryota > Viridiplantae > Streptophyta > Magnoliopsida > Asterales > Asteraceae > Silybum > Silybum marianum. The sequence continues at coordinate 15,391,801 of CM072528.1, forward strand.
GTTGAACCAAACTTCGAATCTAAGCTCGATGTTGCCTCCCAATCTTAGGTGGTTCATATCACCTTGGGAGTAGCTTTTGGTTTTAATAGATCAATTCTACAATTGATGCCCAAAATGTAATTACTTCTTAGAATTTTCAAATCACTTCCAATAAGTCGGGATGCTATCTCCCTTTGTATTCGACATTCGATTTCTTTCGCAAGAGCTCATCCGGATAAAACCAAAAAGATTCCCTACACAACATATTACCCATTACTTTACCCAGATGGTAAAGGAATCCGGCATAAGAAGTTCTGAAAAGACCACGACCACATCAATATTTTAACCTCGACGAATCAACTTCTCCTTAAATAAATGATTTCAGTTTAGCTCTACCTTAATAATCACACTACATTTTTCCAATAATCATCACCGACGAAGATTTATCATCCCTTTAAAGATCACCACACAAGGCCTTCAACACTATTTGAAATCAACCAAAGTATTCCAGTCATTCTAATGTCCTATGACCCTAATGACAACCAAGGTTGGCCTCATGCCAAAAACTTCTCGAGGTAAACAAATGCCTAAAAGTTTCCAACCCAAGGATTGATGACACTAGAGGATCATCACGTAACTAACTCGAAGTGACCCAAACGTCCAGTTACTCTGAGTTTCTATAACCATCGGCCGTTCAGACCGATGTCCCAAAAGTGTAAAGTAAAACAACTGTCACAATCCGACGCAATAGTCAAAGGCACACCATGCCTTGAGACAATTTCATCCACATACAACTTAGCTAGCTAATCAACTGGACCGGCTTCTTGCGTTGTCAAGAAGTGAGTACTCTTCGTAAGTCCGTCCACCACTACTCATATAGCATCGTGACATTTCAAGGTCTTCGGTAACTTCGTCCCGGAATCTATAGCGAGGTGCTCTCATTTCCATTCCGGAATTTCCAACGATTTAAGACTTCCATACGGTTGTTGGTGTTCCGCCTTTACTTATAACATGTTACACCTCTCTCTACATATTTAGCCACATCTAACTTCCTGATAGGCCACCAATAAATCAAATTCAAATCTCTATACATCTTGGTACTTAGACTTATGTGCGTCCTTCCAACAGTAATTCACAACCATAATTCTTAAGCAATTCCAACCAACGTTGTTGCCCCATGTTTAGCTCCTTTTGATCAAAACATGCCTCAAATTTTTATGATCGGTGTAGAGTGTACGTCTAGTTCCGTAAAGACAATGTTGCCATAATTTAATGCAATCACCACCGCTGCTAGTTCCATAACATGGGTTGGATAACTCTTCTCGTGTTCCTTGAGTTGCCTTGACGCATATGCAATCACCTTGCCTCTTTGTATTAATACACAATCCAAACCCATCTTTGTCGCGTCACTATAGACCACAAAACCTTCAGATCCTTCTGGCAAGGATGAAATCGGTGCTTCACACAATTCCTCTTAAAGAGTTCAGAAGACCCCTTCTTGTTTGTCGGTTCAAAAACACTTCACGTTCTTCTTCGTCAAAACCGTCAAAGATGATGCAACGTTTGAGAATCTTGGATAAACCTTCGATAATAGCCCGCCAATCCTAAGAAGCTTCTAATTTCGGACGGATCCCGAGGCGGTTCCCAATTCATCATCGCTTTAGTTCGGATGGATCCACTTTCATTTCGTCTTGAGTGACAACATGACCCAAAATTGTACTTCTTTCAACCCAAAAAGTCACACTTAGAGAATTTGGCGTATAACTTCTCCTTCCTTAACACCTCGAGGACTTCTCGAAGGTGTTGCTCATGGTCTAACTCGTTCTTCGAGTAGACGAGAATATCATCAATAAATACCATCATTGGTCGATCTAGAAACGGTCGACATACCTGATTTATCAAATTCATAAACATCGCTGACGCGTTTGTCAACTCAAACGGAATTACTAAGAACTCTTAATGACCGTACCACGATCTAAATGCCGTCCTTGCTACATTATCCTCCTTCACCTTCACTTGATGATAAACCGAATGTAAATCGATATTTGAGAAGCAACCCACTCCTTGTGGTTGATCAAAGAGATCATCAATTCTTGGAAGGGAATACTCATTCTTCACGGTTGTTTTAATCAACTTTCTATAGTCAATACACATCCTAATCGTGCCATCTTTCTTCTTCACAAATAAGACCGAAGCTTCCCCGGCACTATATCTCTTCGAAACGGCACTTGTCTATCAGGTGGCAAACCGGGTAAATCTTCGGGGAACACATCGGGAAGCTTATTAACGGCCCGTACATCATTTAACTTCCTCTTCTCTAACTTCGCATTTAGAACATAGACTATATACAAAAGACATCCCTTGACTAAACACTTGCACGCCTTTGCCAAGGTTAATCAAGCTAGTTCGCCTTTCCTTCCTTCCCCGTAGATTACCACTATACTTCCATCCGATAACGGAGTCCGAATTAACTTCTTAGAACATCGACTTTTGGCTTGGTTCTCGGCTAACCAATCCCTTCCAATCATCACATCAAACCCTCCTATCGACAAAGGCATGAGATTTACCTCAACTTACTCCCTTCAACTTCCAACATACAAGCCTTAAGAATAGTCCAAACTAGAACTTACTTGCCATCGGCTATTTCAACAATATAGACATCTTCCAAAGTACTCATGGGTATGTGTAGATTTGAGTAGAAAAAGTGGACACAAAAGAAAAGTGGCACCAGAATCAAAAGAAAAGAAGTGAGTATACCCTCTCACCCTCTCGTTCCCTTCTTTGAGAACGCGAACATTCATCCACGATACGACCTATAATTCTCTCATTGCGACCCTCTTCCAAAACTTTTGCTTTGAATAATTCCCAAGCGGGCATAGCGACTATGACTGGCCCGAAGGTAGTCGTGGTAATGTCCTACCATGCTAAAGCCCCGCCCCTAAGCATCTGTGAGGAAAAACTTCCTCTTGTACGCCCGCTTCTACCATTAAAGGATTACCCTGATCAAGATTGACTTCAAGCAGTTGATCTAATCTGGGCACATCCCTTGTTGGAATAAGAGGAATCATAGGTGATTGAGGGACTTGCACTGTCACTTGTAGATTCGAAGTAGAAATACTGTTATTCGCGTCCTCAACTTCGTTACACGATCTAGTATGTGTATTAATCATCTCAGTCGGCCACAAACATAGAATAGGAGTAAGACAAGTCTAACATAAATACGTATAACACATTCACCAATCATTGTAACCATAGTAAGTAAGCGTACTTACATAACAATATACCGAACATAGCATTAGCTACCTGATATCTTAGATATATCATTCATATAAGAATTCTCATTACCAAAGTCACATTTCATAGTTTGTGCATTTTCGTCGACTCTAAAGCTCTACTATCTCCAGAGTGTCTACCCATTCTCACATAGCATCACTTAAAGTCTCAGCTTAAGTCTAGGCATCTTAGGTTCATATCTAGTTCGCTTAAACTAAAGCTCTGATACCAACTTGTAACACCCTAAAATTTAGAGCGAATTTAAACCAAAATAAAATGCGGAATAATATAAAATTCACCCAATTAATGGGGGAGAGTATATGGGAGTCTACAACATGAGCTAGATACTACAACAACAACCTAACAATCTATATTGAACAAAACATAGATTAAACTCGGGTGTTGCTAATATCTCCAAAAGAATGTTTTAATACTCCAAATATATACGCTCTAAGGTACATATCTCAAAAAGATGCTCTCACTCTCTCGGCACATCATCCCGTTCTTCTCTAAAGAGCCCCATCAATCTGCTTCCATGCTAAACCACATTGAAATCAAGTGTTAGCTTACGCCTAGTGAGAATAAATAGTTAAATGGATAAAACAGTAAAACATTATAAATCAAGAATGATACAATTATCCCATTTAACTTCACTTGACAACTGACTCGGCCCTCTATGCCTATGGATTCCATTTCATATTAATATGTAGGCCAACTACATCATTTATAACATAATCATAGTTTGCAATCTACTATATTATTTGTAACACAATCATAGTTTCCAATATACTATATTATTTGTAACATAATCATAGTTTCAATCTACTATATTATTTCTAACATAATCATAGTTTCCAATCTACTATATTATTTGTAACATAGTCATAGTTCCAATCTACTATATTATTTGTAACATAATCATAATTTCCAATCTACTATATTATTTGTAACATAATCATAGTTTCAATCTACTATATTATTTGTAGCATAATCATAGTTTCCAATCTACTATATTATTTATAACATAATTATAGTTTCAATCTACTATATTATTTGTAGCATAATCATAGTTTCCAATCTACTATATTATTTATAACATAATCATAGTTTCAATCTACTATATTATTTGTAGCATAATCATAGTTTCCAATCTACTATATTATTTATAACATAATCATATTTTCCAATCTACTATATTATTTATAACATAATCATAGTTTCCAATCTACTATATTATTTATAACATAATCATATTTTCCAATTTACTATATTATTTATAACATAATTATAGTTTCTAATCTACTATATTATTTCTAACATAATCATAGTTTCAAATCTACTATATTATTTATAACGTAATCATAGTTATTCCAACAACTATATTATTTGTAACATAATCATAGTGTTTCAATCAACTATATTATTTCTAACATAATCATAGTTTTCTGAGTCAAAACCTTTTCATAAACCAGTTCCTCTTCAAATACCAGTTTTACAAATAAAGTAGGTCAAATCACGTTGAGTACTGAAATCAAAGATTTTTTCATTTTATAACCTTTCCAAGAATCTTAAACCATTTTTGATGATCATTTTAATCATCTACATTAAAATACTCAAACTTCTCATTTTGACCTCAAATCTCCAAAACTTACCCAAATACATAAATACTTGAATCAAAGCTTAAAATCAGTAAAATACCACATTTATAACAAGTATTTGAGTTTATAAAGTTTGGATTTGAACTCATGTAGCTAGATTTAGGCTAAATCTAGATTTTATCCCAATACCGAGCTTCATTAGGTGAGGACTTCAGATCCACAAATTTCCATCTATAAAACCTTCATCTAGATCATAAACAAACCCAACATTCACCAAAATCAAACCCAAATCAAAATCATAGAACCAAGCCCTAGATATGGTGTAAAACCTTAAAATCTCAAATTTCGACATAAGAGAACCACATCTATTTGAGGAATCACAAATTATCCTTTCTTTCATGCTGAAGAGCTCTGAAAAACGAAACCGTAGCAACTTGAATCGCTCAAAACGGAGTTGCAGTGAAAAAGTTATGGTGGAATGAAGTTGAGATCCGAATTTGCGACTTTAATCAGCTACACAGAGAGTTACGGGGGTTGGGCCGCGACCTGAAGTCGCGGGCCAAGCCGCGCGCTAAGGGAAGAGCCCAAACAGTGAGTTACGCGGGCTGGGCCGCGACCTAAGGTCGCGGGCCTAGTCACGCGCATCAGAGAGGCCCAAACCAACTTCAGCTTCAATAAAAAAAATAAGATACCTAATACCAATGCCAGGATTTGAACCCTTAACTTCCTCTATACAGGTAAATGCGGTTACCACCACACCGCTGCCCTTACTTGTGTTATAAAAATACCATTAATTCTTTTATTTCCTCTTTTTCATCCAACTTTCTTTGATAACTTCGAATCGATTTCGCATCAGATGTAACTTGATTTTTCCCAATTACTCTATCATTATTATATGAGTTGCATCATCAAACCATCATCATATAAAAATAACTTCCGACAATAATTCTCCAATTAATTGTCAACTTATTCCCAACACAAACCAACCAACCTTAATCTTTTAAATAAACGATTTCACTAAAACAATTTAATCTTCTAAAATTCCGGGTGTTACAAAAATAAATTTTCTAAAGTCTAAAAGATAGTAAACATAATTCTTTATAAATAATATATATAATATATTTAATATACGGGGGCGGGCCGGAGATCACGTTACTCGCCCCCGTCCCCATCCCCGGTCCTCGGGTTTGCAGGGGATCCCCAACCCCACCATGGTACATCAGGTTCCTCAATGGGGTGGGTCTAATCCTCATGTCTAATCCAAATCATACAAGAGACTTGAAGTTAGAATCTTGTTGTAAACATAAAGCCTATAGATAATGATCGTGAATTCAACTAGACATGGATTGTAACGAACTTATTTGATCTGATTAAGAACTACTATGACCTAGTTACAAATTGACAACTAGTTATATCCGTGAACGTTTATGACCTTGATATAACCTACTTACAATTTTGTTTATTAACTTGTTACAACCTTGAATTTTATAAAACCGGGCCAATAGTTACAAGATTTTACAAACTATCATCGAGTTTTTTTAAAATATCATGAAACAGAATACTTGAACATTTTTGACATCTTATAAACTCACAATTTTATTATATTCCTATCAAGACACCTCTTTATCATTGAAGTAAGCTATTTGTAGTGATGACTAATGAATGCATCTAAAGATAAAAAAGAAATATTTGCATAAAAGTAATCCTTATACTTTTACATTTATTGAAATAATAACGTGTCAAACTCAAATGCAATCCATTGTGGGAACAAGAGAACAAATATCCTCCTTATATCAATATGAATTACAAATTTCTATCTTTTCTTTTCTAGGAATGATAAAAGCATGGCTATTGGCTATATATGTTCATTAGTCTAAAACAAGAAACCATACAATCCTCCTCCACCTCCTCCTATGTTGAAAATCCCAAACAAAAAATGAAAAAATAGCACCATCATTTTAACACAAAATTCTAAATACCATAAGTATAAGTAGAACAAGAGAAAATAAAATGAAATTTGAGTTATGTATCTATCTAGGCGTCGTTTGGTTTTTGGATAGGTGGGGGATTCCCGGCTAGCCATCCCCACACCCCTCCTGAACTTTGTTTTTGCTTTGCATAAGCTTCTTCCGAAGCAGCCTTTTGTCTTTGCAAGATTTCAACTTCTTTCTGTAACGTCTCCATTGTTTGTAGCTTTTGTCGTAGCTCTGCAACATCCACCTGTTTAAAAACATATATCAAATATTTCATTCTATAACATATATTATATATATATATATATATAGAGAGAGAGAGAGAGGGAGGTTCAGGAGAAAATGCTAAAAAAAGAGAAAACTGAAGAACACTCTGAGATTCCGCCATCTGGATGGTATTTCTTTTCTATGCATCAATGCATAAATATTCATTAGTGCATATGCACAAATGCATATACGCGATTGGAGCTCCTTTTTTATATGCATCAGTGCATATTATGCACAAATGCATGTTACCGGATGGCGGCCTCCCAGGGTGTTCTTCAGTTTTCTTTTTTTTTTAGCGTTTTCTCCTGAACCTCCCTCTCTATATATATAAGGGCGGGTTCAAATGAGAACTCAAATTTGGTTGTAAACGTGAGGACAAATGAGAACTCAAATTCAACGTGAGGAAAAATGAGAGCGCGACACGTGTCATATTCAGACCGAATAATCAAAGAAATATTCAGACTGAATATAGTGTTTATTTAGTCTGAATAATGCTTACTGAGACTGAATAAGTATTATTCAGACTGAATAAACACTATATTCAGTTTTATGCGGTCTGAATATTTCTTTGATTATTCAGTTTGAATAATCTACATTCAGACACGTGTTGCGCTCTCATTTGTCCTCACGTTCACAACCAAATTTGAGTTCGCATTTGAACTTTCCTATATATATATATATATATATATATCTCAACACTCCAAGAAGCAATAATTGTTTATCCAATCTTTAACAATACAAGTAAAGATATGTTTTAGTTACCTCTAGTTTAAAACATCTTGATTGCTCTGCAGCAAGCTGACCACGCACAGACTGGAGTTCCTGCAGAATTGTACCAATCGCAAATGAAGTTCAACTTTCTCAACCCATTGAAATTTAAGTTTCTGCAAACCTAAGGAGTCTTTGCTGAATGGTTTGGTGCAGAATGATTAAGAGGCTTTTATGATATAGTGCAAAATGAAATATAATTGTTTGGTAATTGTTCAAAATGAAATCAGGGCTCTGAATGGTTAAGGGAGGTCCAGGATACAAAAGGATTTAGAGGGTTTTGGAACCATTAAGAGGCAGACTTATTTTTTGCCTCTTAATGGAACTGTTAAGAGGTAAACAAACAACCCCTCCCTTCACCAACTGAATGGCATGCTCCAAATTAAGATTTTTTTTGCATAATATGATCAACAACTAAATATGCAACAACAGTTGAATTAAGATACAACTAGCTGACCAAAGGGCCTTTGGCCTAGCGGTATGTGAGCCTCTGGCCTTCTAGGAGGTCAGGGGTTCAAACCTCACCAAAGGTGAGGAGAGTGTGTGAGTTCTTTATTTCATTTGCCGTATATAAATATTATATACTTCAAAAAAAAAAGATACAACTAGCTGAATCAATAAACAGACAGGCACTTAAACATTTTGTTCTGAAGAAAGAAGAGAGACAACTTTCTGAATTACATATGGTTTGCATATATTTCAAGTCAAGTATATCCTGTGATAAGCTACATCTTTGTGCTTTAATTTCATAAAACTTTTAACAATTTTTGATATTTAAACCATTTGAAAGATGTTACCTTGTACAAGTCTGTGTTCTTGGATTCAGCTTCTATTAACTCTTGCTTTAGCTGAAGTGATTGTGACTTCTCCATGTTGAGTGCCGATTCTAATTCTTCCTTTTCGGTCTTAAGGGAAGCTATGATACGCTCACTGACTTCATTAACTTCATTTGTCTGCATAATTGTGGACATATTTACACAATACACTTGTGCAAAATTCTATTTGAATGCATAATTTGTGCCAATTAATTAGCAAGAGTTTAAGAGATGGGAACTAACTATTTACAAATATTATAGTTGTTGTAAACTTTTTGTGTATAACCGGCGATCTAATAACGGTGAAACAGATTCAAACGAGTGGAGTTATAATAGTGATATATACCTGTGGCTCATTATTATCCATACTGATTTCCCTAATTTTTGCTTCTTGGCCAGCTTCAAACTCTAACTCGACATCTCTTGTGCCATTTGTCGCATTCTGTACACCAGAACCACTATCAAGGGCAGGCGTTCCTGACATAGTTGCTTGCAAGGTTGATTTGTGGCTGGGTTTCAGTAAGTTGACCTGGTCAAAATCACATTAAGGAACGCCTAGGACACGACTGATATATATATATATAGCTAGATAGATAGATAGAGAGGCTCACTTCCTAATCCTACCTCATTGTGGTATCTCCCATTATATCCTCCAAAAGATACCAGCACATCTTCACCATTGTAGGAGCTCAACACCAAACTCAACCCCTGCAGGCATGGAGAATTGCTGTCATTATCCATGTATCATTCTCGAAAAGGCAAAACTTTACATCTCCCAAAAAAGCTAGTCCCATTTTATTTAGCTTTTTAAGAGCATCTCCAACAGCTATGCTATAATTTTCCTATAATATTGTAAGAAAAGTCAAAATCTATATAAAAATTTACATCCAACTCCAACAGCTACTCTATTTTAGCAATTCTAACATTAGCTATATTAATAAAATATTCAATGCATCTAATAAAATATTATTTCTCTCTCCTACACATTTTATCACAACACTCTAATAGTCTAATTGGTTGATAACTTGATATAATTAAAATATTATTTTCTCTCTCTCTCTTCTAATGAGTTTTAGAAATTTCTCTAAAGTTAGAGATTTTTACAACCTCTCCTCATTTTTCTATTTTAGCATAGAGGATAGCATAACTCATGGAGCAACAAAATGCTAAAATCCCACTTTTTCCATTTTAGCATAGTTGTTGGAGATGCTCTAACACCCTTATCTTCCCTTCCACTCCACTATGACTTTAAAATCAATTTTTTCTTGCAAGGAAATACCTCACTAGCAAGAGGAACACGCCCTTGAACAGTTGTTACAACGGACCAAGATAAAGTAGACATGTTGAGGACAACAGTTTCTGAAACTCCTGCAAAAAATAAAAAATAAAGAAGCAATTATCACTAAAATCAAGAATGTAAAGAAAGAAATGTCAAAAATAATGTAATTCAAAACCAACAAAGAGCTCCTTCAGAAGGGTATCTATACCACTTTTGTTATCTCCACCACCAACAATGAACCAACTCTCTCCAACGATGACACCAGCATGGCCAGCTCGTGGGCTTGGTATCTCTCCTTGTTGAGTTGGTCTTGACCATTCCATCTAATAGAAAACATCAGACATCCATATAAATTAATGAAGTTAAAGTTTGGGAGTAACATCAGGGCCAGGTTCAGGGAAAAACGTCAAAAAAAAAAAACTGAAGAACACCCTGGGAGTCCTCCATCTGGACGGTATGCAGAAATGCATACCGGTAATTTGTAACATGCAATTGTGCATATGCACTCGTGCATAGAAAAAAAACAGCTTCAATCGCTTGTATGAATTTGTGCATACCATCCAGATGGAGGGCTCCGAGAGAGTTTTTCAGGGTTTTTTTTTTTGAGGTTTTCCCCTGAACCTCCCTCGTAACATCAAATATGAAATTAAAGTTATCTCACAGTTTTCAAATCAAGGACATGAAGATCATTGAAACAAGTTGCATGTGTGCCACCACCAAATATAAGAAGATAACGCTCTGCATGTACTGCAGCAGCATGGTCAGACCGTGGAGAAGGAGAGACACCTCTGCATAAATAGGAAAAACAAAGCCATTATTTGGCTTACTTGCATAATTCCTAAAAGGGAAACAAGAATGATTGAGTAAATAACTTACATTGTGTCAATTTCATCCCAGGTCATGCTTTCCAAATCTAAAATGTGCAGGTCATTCAAGAGAGTTCTGTTTCCATCTTGTCCACCAAATATAACTAAGTTACTCCCCACAAGTGTAACTGATTGACCTCCACGTGAAACCTGCAATACAAAAACATGTTTGAAGTTCATCAATAACAAATAGAGACGGACCACAAACTGAATTTGAACAGCTGTGTTTCATTTGTACACTATAAATCTTCATTGCCACTCCACCTTTGATAAAATTAATACTATTTTACAATAAATATCTCATAACAAATAAAGCTCCAAATTCAAAGTAAAAAACTGTGTTCAGTTGAAAAAAAATCGTTTTGATTTGCATGTTCGTTTTACATTCATTTTCGTATTTATTTTTTACTTCTCATGTGAATTAGTTTTCTAAACATAACACCAAATACCTTGGAATGTTGTTTGACGCTTGTAGAAATACAAATTAATTGATTAATCTTGATACTTGATATGCAGAACTATTTGATCTCCATTTTGGTTTTTAAGTTTCTACAGTAAAAAATGGATTTAAGCTTATGTTACATTGTAAAAGATATATTGTAAAATATTATGTTTATCATAAGAGTTGAGGTGCTATGCTTTAGAGATTAGTGGTACAAGTAACATCATATTATTAATGTATAGTGCTGCTTAGGTTGACCAAGTATATATTTCAGTTTTTTTTTTAAACTGAGGTGCTACGCTTTAGAAAGTCATGAAGTACATATATTAATAAGTTTTATCATTTGTAGTTTACATTTTTCTTTGTGTAGATTATAAAAATGGATTTGATCTACACATTATATCGATTCGTATGGTTGATACATTGTAACTTGGCCAATCCATTGGTTACTTACTGCATCTATGAATCAATGTCTTTAATTTGTAGGTGCACTTAAAAGGATTGAAATATATCACATCTAGATCACGTTCAATTGTATCAAGAGTCCTATATTAGTAGGATAGAACATATGGGAGTAGAAAATAAAACTAATGGCAAGGGATTATCAATGCATACCGGCGGTTTCCCATAGGTCTTCATGGTTGACCAAGTACATGTTTGTAGATCAAACGCCCTCACTGTTAAAATAAAAGATGTTATCATATATACAAGAACATGTACATCCAAAGTTCAAATTTATAAAAAGGAAAAAGAAAGGTGGGTACAGTTCTACAATGAATATTTCCTTTCAGTATTTGGTGCTTGAAAAGTTATACAACTTAAACGATTCATGGACCTTAAAACTTAAATAATAAATAGTATGTTAGGAATCGTCAATATAGAACAGTAAACCACCAACTCGTTAAGTATTTTCTGTTATGCGTTTAGTAATAAGTAATAACTTATGGATTTATCTAATAGAAAACTAACAAAAATAAGTAAAAGAATTTTAGATGCCTATTATTCCTGGTTAGTAAAAATGAAAACAAAGGTTCAAGTTCAAACAAACCATTGACAACTTCGGAAGGATCCTTTGAATGTCCTGCAATTGATATAAGTTTATTCCCTTCCCATGGTATCTACATATCAACATGTTACAACCGTTGTATTAAATAACAAACTCAACTCAATTATATATATATATATTTTTTTTAAGTATATAGTATTTATATACGGCAAATGCAACAAATAAACTCACACAAACCACAAGGGTGGTGCCTCAATGGTTTGAGCTTGGGCTCCAAAGGTCAAAAGTACCAGGAGGTCATAGGTTCAAATCCAGGGAGGGGTAAAATAAAATCCCCTTGTGGCCACGGAGGTTCAAATGCGGTGACTCCGGGCTACCCGCGAAGCGGGTAGTTGCCCTAGGATTAGTCGGCTCCCATAGCGGGTTGGATATCCAGGTTAATCAAAAAAAAAACAAATAAACTCACACACCCTCCTCACCTTTGGTGAGGTTTGAACCCCGGACCTCCTAGAAGGACAAAGGTTACGATACCGCTAGGCCAAAGGCCCTTTGGTCAACTCAATTATATTTAAGGAACAGATGTAGATACTGACCAAAGAATGCCCGGCACAAGGAATAACTGTCGCTGGAGCCTCGGAGTTTGCTTTAACTTCAATCCTTGACCATGTCCAATTTCGTAAATCAAGTGTCTGCAACAAACCCTCACTATTATAACGAACCTAACCTAAGTACGCCTAACTAAGCTGAAACAATAGCAAGAAGAAAGAGGTAGTTTAAACAATTTTAACACAAAATTGAAGAGAGAACTAAGACCAGGTAGAATAAGGGACCGCTGTAACTTCCTAGAAGTAGTTATGAATATATAAACACAATTTTTTAATGTAAATACAGATATACATCCCCTCTGTCCCAAAAAAAATAAATGAATTGATTAGGCACATAGTATAATAGAAGTTTGACCACTTGTCAAGCATCTAAACTGCCCCTCAGTAAAGGCAAAATAGAGGAATCTTGTCAGCAAAATCAATGCCTTTAGTATCTTGTAATGATTACTAAAGGATAAAAAGGTTATAATGCAGTAAAACTTTGCCAAAAAATAAGAACGATGTATTTATCTTGGGACAACCTAAAATAAGAACTGCTGCATTTATTTATTTTATCCACTTGGAGGTGCGCATACATGGATACCATGGTTTGGAGATTCTAAAAAGTTAAGGATGTGAGGTGTATCTATATATGCGTATACATGTGTGTGTGCATAAAAGCATAAAACTTGCTTTGTTACCTATGCTGTTAATTGCGGCAGAATACCGCTGCAATAGCGGCGCAATCTTGGATTGCGGCCCTAAGGAAAATAGCGGTGGTCATATTGCGGTGGAAATAGCAGTAACGCAATTATCAGCGCAATTACCGCAATTTTGACCGATATTTAGAGGGTCAAATTGCGTTTGCAATACCGATATTTAAGTTAGGTTTTTTTTTGAGGGGGGGGAGGCTTTATTTCTTTGTTTTTTGGGGAATCGGGCTTTGTTTCTTTGTTTTCCGAAATTCCAATTTCACAAGATATGCATCAATTTCGAATGTTAACATGTAGTTTTCAAGATTTGCTTAAAGCATTTGAAGGATCAAGGATCAAGACATTCTCAATAGAGTAAGTTGCATTTATAAGTGTTTAAAGGTCAGTCTCTTCTCAATAGTGTAGTAGCAATGGACATTATTGTTATGGTTCAATTTGAAAAAGGTAAAATTCCTTTCTTTTAAGCCTTTATAACAATATGTAATCATCAATTGTGGATCTCTTTGTAATATCACTATCAATATAAATTAACTTTTTCCCAAAAAAAGGAACAAGATTACGCTAATTGAGTGACTTATTTCTCCTGCATCAATGCATTGAATCCCATACCTGAAGATCATTTAGGTAACGTCCATTATGGTTTCCACCAAATATATACATTTTATCATCAACAACAGCTGCTGCATGCTGCCAATTTTAAAACTATGCTCAGAAAAAGGTAAAATAAAGAAGAAAGAACCAATGAACCAAAATGGGAACTGAAAGGAAATTAATACCTCATATCGGGGCTTTGGACGTGGACCAGAAACCGGAGGGGCAACCCATTGGTCATACACACCAACAGAACCAAGTCCTTCCACCATTACATCTTTGTCTTGAGTTTCCCCAGAATTCCCATTCTCGGATGGGATGGTTTTCGTTTCAGATAAAGCAACTTCACTCTTGGGAAACCCCGCCTTATGCTACACCATATGAAGAAAAAGAAAGGAGACTGGATTAGCTGATATTAAAGATGAGAATTACATTCATGACAAGAAAAAAACATCCCCATGGTCTCTAATCTATAAGGTTGTAAGGCTCAGTTGTTTCGTATTGAGTTCTCGTTTCTTTTCTCCTCCACACCCTGTCTCTACCATGCACTAAAGGGTGGAATTCAGGTGATTTTAGTAAAGTAAGCAACTATTTGTCTATTTCATCAATAAATATTCCAAATTCGCACTGCAAAAGTAAACCATATTCTATCGAGAAGATATTGACAACCATAAACCAAATTGATCCAGTAAATCCCACTCAAAAGTAGGGTCCCGAAGGTGTGAGATAGATGCAGACCTGAACTCTACCCGAAAAGGGTAGAGCGACTGTTTCTGTTAAGACCCCTGGCTATATTCACAACCACAACTTCTATGAAATGGAAGGTGAAGAATGGCACCCGATGGTTTGATTTCATTGGGATCTTTTTATATCAAGATGTACCACAAAAAGAAAACTCAATGACTCCCAAGGGTTAGGATCGTGTGAGAAGGAGAGTTAAGGTGAGAAGTGTAAGAAGAGATCTGAACCATTGATTACTTTTAATCTCATACCCACCCATGAATTGCGCTTTAGAAGGGAGTTGATCCGGTGCATCTCGGTGCACTAGGTGACTATTTGCATGATGCCACCATCTAATCAAATGGTTCATGGTAAGTATTTTTTTGTGTGACCTTTCAACAAAAAGTGCAAAAAAAATGCACTTGATTTACACACATACTTCAATTAATACATAACAACAGGATGGTTAAGTAGGTGTAGTGGTGTAATAAAAGAATAGTAGAAAGGCTGGAATTAACTTTTGCTCCATTAATTGTGAATGTACATGCACTGATGATCAATTTATATATAGCAGGATTCTCTTCTTGAACAGAAACAAGAAGAAATATGTAGTAGGTATGCAACATTTCCATTCTTCCTGGTAACTAAAAGAAATTATAACATGGCATCCCACCATGCACCCCTGGTGCAATTATTCACGCTCCAAAAACAAAATTTTCCTTGTGTTCCTACAAGAGATGAAATTAGTGAACATAATACTCCAGGAAACTATATTCTAAACATTAACTTAACATAAATGTCAGCACCATTCCCTTTTTCCTCTCCAGTTTCATTAGTATCCATTTCTCTTCAGTTTAACTGTGTTTTTCATCATTGAAGTGTCAACAAACCTCCTCTGATGATAGTATTCATTTCAACTTTAACTATCGATATTTTTTATGACTGAGACTATAATCGGCTGCTGACAGAAAGCATTACACCGTGTATATAAACAAAAAATATGTTGAGCAAATTAATTGACAAAGACAAAGTAAAACAAACAGACCACCCCCACATATATTTTATAAAAGAGATATTATACTACAATCAAGGGCTTAAGGGAGCAAAACATTTTGCAGGCTCACATTCATCTCTACGTCTACAACAGGCTCTGAAATAAAATTGGATATCCTTGAGTACCATCCTGGATCTTCTTCCTACTCAAGGAATAAATATAAGATAAGTTAATGGGTGTCTAGAATATAATATTTTAATTTAAGATAAAACACCAAGTTAAATATACCTCCAATATTTTTACAAAGAGGCGCATCGCTTCAATGGAAGCCATGCTTCCAAGACCATTCCAACTGCAATAGGAAAAGGGAGAAAAAAAACAGATATTATTTAAGTTGATTGTATAACAAATTCTCGACTAGCCCCTAACTAAGAGAATGGTTGTAGATCATTGAATGATCCTGCTTAATAGTTAGCAAGAGGTATAACTTTTCCTTCTCCATGATCACTGACCAGATCATTGGTTTCACTCATAGCTGTGTGTGGAAAATAACTGACCCTAGTGGCTAGGTTTCCGGCAAGAAAATGAGAAAGTAAACAGGAAAGCATGTATTAATGACTTAAACCTAAAGTTATTCAATCAGCTGAACTTGATTGACATAAAAAAGGTGTAAAGAAGTAAAGGATTTCATTTTCTAAAGTTTTTATTATGCCCCCACATTCAAAACTAATTCACCAGGTCTTCATCAAGTACTTTTAAGGTACAACTTTATTTTATGAAGTAGTTTCATTCTAGAAGGGGTTTGGGTTTCAGTTAAATCATCGTTTATGCAAGTGGCATGAGCGCCTTTATTCATATTTTGGTTCATTAAAAAAAGATTGCATATGCATTCAGTAGCTTAAAGAAACAAACCTTGTCCATTTGCTTTGTTCCACTGGACTCCACCCTCTTGGTTTTGGTAAGTTACAAGGTCCAACAGTTGCCTGATTTGAAACAAAATTCCCTATATCAAATTGCCATTCTACATATAAACTTTGATTAAAAAAGAAAGGCTGGTACCTATTCACTAACAAAAGCATATCTCAGAAGCTATGTTAGGATTCAGAAATTTTGAAAGATTTTGGGAATCAAGATGCATATATACACACATACAAGGAGGCTAAAATGAGAACGATAAAAAAGTTGAGGATGTGCAAACAGTCCTCAACCATTAGATCGTTTTGATCAAAGAGATGTGATTAACTTACCTTTTTATTACTTGAAAGATATATTACTAATTTTATCACCAATCTGATCATGGAAGATCACGTATATCCGACTATCTCTAATTAGGTTTCAACTTTTTAACCGTTTTCATTTAGAATTAGATTTGCACCGCAAATTGTTCTGATTTAGTAAATATAAAATTATAAATCTTTATCTTTTACACTAAAATGGATTATCCTATCCTATGCTTTTTAAATCTGCTGAAGTCAAACAAACTATACCAAAAGAACAACCATTTTTTATTCTCTTTAATTTGACACCCATATTGTTATACCTTTTCATTCGTTTTTTAACAACATTTTTTCCATCCATGCGAAGCTCCATTAGAATGGTTATGACAATTTCCTTATGTTACAAGTAAAGTCACATATGAAGTTGTACCGTAAGGGTTTGTTTGGTACATTGGACTAGACAGAAAAAAATAGAATAGGGATCACTGTTCCATGTGTGGCAGGATTTTTATGTGGAACAGAGTGGAACAGGCGTGTTCCACCCCCATCTCATGAAACAAGGTGGAACAGACCTATATTTTACCAATGTAACCTTAAAAAACCTATTTCTCTTGTAAAACATCAAATATGCCTCCCTCTTTACATTTTATTCATTCTTTAAATTTTATTTAGTTTATTTTATGCTTTTTAAGCTTTCATTTTACCCTCCCAGCAATATTATTTTTATATGGTTTCTATATTTTGGTTAATTTATGTAATTTATTAAATATTAATAATAAAAGAATATATAAAAAGGTATAAAATAAAAATTGGAAGCTACATAAACTTTTTATTTTGGTGTCATTTTAATCGTCTTGACGAGAACTTTCTAATGATATATTTTTTATAAAAAATCTATTTTATAATAATTTAATAAATACATGACTTAATCAAAATGTATATAATATATAAACAACTCATTAGGGGTAAATTGGTCATTTTATGTGTTTTGTCTTGTCCAGTTTTGTCTTACCAAACATTGAACAACTGTTTTAAACTGTGTTGTTCTGTCCTGTCCTATCACATTTGAGGTTGCATTGTAAATGTTATATAGCTTCATATCTTCACATATGAAGTTGCATTGTAAATGATCTGTAGCTTCATATGGAGCTTCACATGTGAAGCTACATATATTGTGAAGTTCCATATATTGACTACGTACAATTTACAATATGGTTACATATGTTATTTTACTCATAACAAAAGGAAACTGTCCCAACCAATTATATGTAGCTTCATATGGATGGGAAAAAACAATTAAAAGAACAAATGAAAATATATAACAATAACGGTGTCAAATTCAAAAGAAAAAAGTGCTCGTTTTTCTGGTATAACTTGTTTAAAAAATGGGGTAATCCATTTCCTATCTTGCCCTCTCAACTTCTTAAATGATTTGAAAAAGCCGCCATCGTCCAATCATTTACAAATATGCCACCATTAAAATTGTCCCTTGATGAATCTAAACTAATAATTGAGGAATGTTTGCACTATCTCAACCTTTTTAATATTGTCATTTGAACCCTCCCCTACAGTACACACATATATACATGTGTACACACAAAGATAGCAAAATAGAAATAATACATAAATACACGCACATCCATATATAAATACAAGGATAAGCATTTGAGGTATCTTCGTATCTCACCATGAATGATGTTTAAGGAAGAGTACTTCCCTCACACAACAAGCAAGTACCACTAGGTGGACCTGTAGGGAAGCTCCTTCCTTATTCATAATGTTGAATACCTCAATATATTTACATATATATGTGTGTGTGTGTACGGGCATGTGTGTAAGAAAATGGTATATATGGCTAACATGTGGGTAAGATTACCACCGGCCATAAATCAAATTTAAGTTATCTTGATTGATATTTGGATAAAATGTTGGCAGTAAATGGCTCCATACATTTTTACCCCTTTAATTAGCAACCAAGTAACCAATAAAGAATACTAGTAGAAATAAAAAAAATTGTAAACTTCATTTAAAAACCATATCATAGGACGTCCAATACATGAAACTAAGACCATAAGAGTGCATGCATGGTCTTCCCTGTACTGAAGAGGAGAGATAACGCTGTGTTCAAGGAGAGAGTGAATGGAAAAAGGAGGGGAATAAAATGAATGAAAACAACATAGATTACCTGCATAAAGCCACATATTCATGTTTCCCCATATGTGTCTGTATTAACATAAAGGGAGCCACCATTGGCCCAGGGTTGGCCCATGATCACCCTCAAAATGTATGAAATAGTTTTTTTATTCAAGCACAATAATTAATTTCTATAAAAACTAACCTCAAGTCTTTCACTAAACAGTAGGCCGACCTTCAACTAAAGTAGCCTCAATTAATTTTTAAACTTCTTTTATATGGGCTAAATAGTATTTATAAAAACTGTTAAAGTTAAAGCCTAGATTCTTAAGTAGTGTTTACCGCCTTTTGTAATGTTGATGGTGTCTTATTTTCTTATCATTTAAGCAATGCCTTCTGCCTTTTGTAGTGTTAAAAAAGTAAAGGTTAGTGTTCCATTTTGTATTGAAGCTAATTAGTTACATGCATTTATTTTTTATTAAGCGTTGCTATTAATATAAACTCTTTATATATTTATTTATTTTTATTTATATTTAAAAGGACCACCCTAAGTAATATTCTTGGCTCCGCCCCATGTGTATGAATGCACATAATATACGTGCACAAGCACATAAACATGTATGTATATGTGTGTGTATGTATATGCGTAGATAGGCTGGTAAATGGATAAATATACAGATATAGATAGATTTGCATAGTAAAATACCCATACTATCATCAAAAAGGTAACTGTAAGCTAGAAAGGGGGTCCTAAAACACTTGCTACAAAATTACTATTCTATTTAATGTGTGTGATGATATTATTCATTAATTTCCGTACAACATATTTATATATTGAATCAAGTCATAAGAAGTATTTTATGCATATCCAATTTCCATGAAGTTCCAATATTGACGTTCCAAAGTCATTATTGAGTACTAGGGATTTTTCGGAAGATCCATGCACTAGTCACACCACAAAAATTCTTTTCCAATTTTTTATAAAGCAAACGTAATGTTTTAAGCCATCAACAAAATAGTGAGACGGTCTGAATCACTTTCTCCTCTACTCCTTTGTATATTAATTTCTTGTCTAACGAATCAATTATGGGTCAGAAACTGACATCGGGATCTCCAACCTAAACCCATGAGCCTCACCTTAACAAGATCAAGGGACCAATCCTAGCCTTTGCCTCACCTTGTGGCTGCCGCCACATGACCACCAGACTGTCTATGCCACCACCATCCTCCCCTGGCTACAAAAATATGTTGGTCGTCGATTCCACATCAAGACGACAAATTGGTCAACCCAAAGTGCAAGAGGGTCACCGGTGAGAATATTGATCAACTTAAAGCTTGGTTCAACTTCAAGCTAGCCAGCTAGGTTTGGGTTCGATCATTCTACTACATCGGATGATTGCGTTTCAAATACTCTACCAGCTTTGGGCTCCAATCATGCCATCAACAAGCAAAACCTTGAAAAAAATGTTTAAGACATCATCCATGTCAGGCTGTCTTCTTCATCGTCATCATCATATTCACATCTTCTATCCCTCTTATCGTCTCCATAGGCAGCCCCATCACCCCATTTGGCCATGGTAATTCGTTTATGAGCCCTAACTTGAGTAACTTCTCATTCTCACACCTCTCCGTCTTTTTTTCACAAAAATGTGATGGACGAGTGAAGATCGCCAGCTCTTTCTTCCCCGTGAATTGACTTCAACTTAAATCGGACGGACCGGCTTCTCCCTTTGAGCATAGCATGCTTTTGGGGAGTAAGTCACTCCACAAATACCACTTTCGTACCAGTAACGTCATATCCTCTAGCATTTACCATCAACAGTGCAGGAAATGGCCAATGATGTGCCATGTGTGAACTTTTATGCACTCGAGCCTTTATACGATTTGGGAGCACAAAGAGGGGCTCAAAGGTAACTAGCAAAGTGGCCAAGCCCTGTATTAAGCTCGGAAGTCTCTAATACAAGGTTTCTAATCACTGAGATAGTACACAATCGACATTTAAAGTGAAACAATGTAAACTAGTCAATTGCAAACTAAAACTACACAAACTATAGAGGAACAACCATAAAGTTAACTTTTTTAATGAAACAGTAAATATTTTCATTTGTGTTAAGAGTAAATTCAACTCGCATAGTAGCATTTAAACTACCACAGATTCCAACCAAACCAGCTCCACAAGATTCTCAATCTCAAATTCCTAAACTCGACAATTTGCACTGTTACTCCAACAGCCAACCATTATTCTGTTATTCTCCCTCCATTCCTATAAATGAATAAGAAAAAAGCTAAGATCTGAATTCCATGTGTAAGTGGGGTTGCTTTTCAGCTCCTTCACTGATAAGAATTTTGAATTTCATCAAAAAGTTTAGGTAATTAATTATATTAACTTTATAACCAAATACTAGGAATAGAGCGATTCAGGTGTTCAGTTTGCACAAAGAAAAAACACAAATTTTTATGAACATGCAGATATTTAGATGCATTACATCAGACGTTTTAGCTAATATGAATCCATCATTTCACATCAGATGAGAAAGGAGGGAGAAGATCATAAAGCACACTTCAATTTCTCGTTTCTTTAATCCAAAACCATAGAATTCTCATTTGTCTGAAACATATGGCAAGAATCTCTTTCCTAATTACAACAATTTCATAAAACCCAGACCAAATGAAGTTGAAAGCAAGTAATTTAATTATAAAACACAACTACTGGTAGAGATCAATTGAAAGGAAATCAAAAAAATTAAGCAATTACGAATTATGGAAGAAAATGTTAAACAAAACGAAAGGGAATTTGAAATAAAACCTGCTGATACAAGGCGTAAAGCAAAAGAGCAACGTCGTTAGAGAATTTGGAGGTAGCGCCTTTGGGAGACCCACCAAAGCCCGCATAAGTAGCAGCAGCGTAGAAACGATCAGGGTATGCGAGGCCAGAGCTTGCCCTCGCCATCGCCATTTTTGTTTTAGATTTTTGATCGATCAAATCAAATCAAATCAGATCAGAACAAATTCAGATCGATGAAGAAGAAGATGGTAGGTGTGCCAATTCAAGCAGTAATTCAAGACCGGAGTGAGATTTGAATTGAATTTGGGGCGAAGATGGTAAGTGACGACAGAGTGCTAGCCAAGCTCACCAAAAAAATATTGTTTTTCTATTCCATTCTACAAATCAAACTCATTTTAACTTAAATTTGGCTGTGAATCTTAACGTCAAAAAGATAAGACTATATTTGTCCATTCGGTCTGAATATATATTATTCTATTCGTACCGAATAATGTATGAACTTTACATTTGTTATTTATTCACACTGAATACCATTCATTATTCAGACTGAATGCCCACGTGTTGCACTATCCTTTGTTCTCATGTTCGTAACCAAATTTGAGTTCGCATTTGAACTTTCATCTGTATAACCGGTATGTAACCAATCAATTATTTGTTATGTTTTGACCCGTGGAATAAAGATAAGAATAAAGAAAATTTTATCTATTTATCGACTAAGCAATTACTCGTTAGTATATATCAATGTTCTAAAAAAAAGCGTCTTGGCGCAGCCTTGCCGTCACGTTAACTACCTTGGCATCCATATAAGGCGTGGAGCTCGTTATGGAGCGCCATGGCGTGTTATGGCCTTACAAGTTTTTTTAAAGTTATGGCGTTACAAGTGACATAGCGTTATAAGACGTGGAAGGAAATTTGCAATTTGTAAAATTTGAATATGGGTAAATGTAAATATAATTTTATAGTTTTTACGGACCAAATACTTAATCATCAAAATGGGGGAAAACTTTAAATTACTTCTTAACAAACGAAAATTATTGGTCGACTATTTTCATTTATTGTTCTTTCATTTCATTACTTTAATGATGTTCTTTGATTACCAAACAGGGACCGTAAAGAGTGACTACTTTGTATATTTGATATCGTTTTTGTAAGTATCAAACTATCAATTCATTGTTTTCTTTTTATTTATTGTTTTATATGAATTTAAATTGTTCATAACTTAATTAGTATTGTTCAAGACACTGACATAAACACACACGTACACATGTACACCCATATATATACATATTTGCCGCCTTAAGCATGCCTTGAAGAACGTCATGATCTTGCCGTAACTCGTGAGACTTGACATCACTGATCCACCACGCCTCGTGCCATTTAGAACTTTGGTATATATATAGAGGTGGCTTCATTTGCAAACCACTTTTATGATGCAAACTTTGCAACCCTTGTAGATGTCATCCATATCATCAATCGAGGGTCGGGATTTATTTGGGTTATTTATGTTAATAGATTTAAATGAATTTTGACTCTTGATTGATGATATCGATGGAATCTACAAGGGTTGCAAAGTTTGCATTATAAGAGTGGTTTGCATTTGATCGCATTATATATATATAGAGAGAGAGAGAACTTTATATTTTTAAAGGAACAAAGGGACACTTGTGTATGTAGGGTGTATTCGGAAAACAAAGAAAACAAATAAATAAAAGATGCCGAGTCCCGTGTTTGACACGGCTTCCTTAAAACAGATTCGCCCCTAACGGCGCGTCCGTTTCCCAGGATATAACGGCAAAACGGCTCAAGAAAGGGAGAGTCGCGAACGTAAAGTGATAGTCGTTTACCTTGCTTCAAAATGTCGAGTTCCAGTAGAGAGGAGAGAAGATTGTCGATCTAAAATGGAGTGAGCGGAACACCCTTTATATATTGTTGAGATCGGGTATAGAAAACGAAACCGACTCACTACATATGGTATTTGTTATTCCTGGAAATGAATTATTCCAAAAACGAATTTGAAAAATATCTCATTCATTAAATTCGAATTTTAAAATTCAAACCTTGGCGGGAACTGAAAACTGACGAAAATTTTAAACGATTTTTGGCAAAACTTTACTTGAACTTTTCTGGTCGACCTCGAGTTGCATTCGTGTCCGCAGGACGCACGCTCGTGCATGAGTTCAAGGGTCCGAGTACAATTCGGTCCAGTTTTTGCACCCCCCCCCCCCCCGTGCGCACACGTGAGGGAGACTTTCCTTCAAGACAACTTAATCCATCTACAAGTGGAATTCCTTATAAACATGCCAAGTCTTCCAATTTCTACCGATGTGGGACAACCCATTTCCATTTCTCACATTTATCCTCTCCCTACTACTTTGGTGATCAATTACTCATTCACATTAACTTCGTTTTATACTTGTAGTATGTCGAAACGAAGCTTTCACAAGGGACTACGTAAAACCCATAAATATCTATTTATCTCACTCATGGATTCAAGTGTATTTTTGGGTTCTAAATTGGTATAAAACCCAAAATTTTCCAACAATTCCCCACATGAATGGAAATTGATCACTCGACATTTATCTGTCAGATAAAGTCGGCGGTTGGGCCCTGCTTAGGATAGGTAGGTGTTATCCTTTGAACCTTCCCTTGTGGCATACATTATCTTTACTAGCGGCCTAGACTCGATGTCCTTGAACTATTCAGCCTTTTGTGTAAATGATTAACATGTGTCACACAGGATCCTTCCTGACACCATACGTTCTCATTGTTTGTTCGTTATGGTCATGAACATGTGCCTGGTTCAATAAGAGCTCTTAGGAATTTGTGCCCATTTCTAATTCCCTTCGAAGCGACCCCACTTCTCTCTTACATAGGTGATTTTACAAGAATCATTAAAAGTCGTATGCTTATCCTAATGTTCACATCACTGTTGTTTGAGGAATAAGACGGGAGAGTTTCCCCCCCCCCCCCACAGTGATTTAATCAAGTTTAAATACAATTAGGTTGTCCCTTTGAACCTAGATCTTGGGATCTCCAGCCAGCTAGGTTGGGTTTCCTTTGTATTAACTTTGTTCATTCAAGGGCTTTAGTCCCATTCCTCTTGATGACTTACTCACTAGTTCTCGATTCAACCCTTTGGTTAGCGGATCCGCAATGTTATCCTTTGACCTTACATAGTCAATGAAGATAACTCCTGCTGTGAGTAGTTGTATAATGGTGTTATGTCTTCGACGGATGTGTCGAGATTTACCATTATACATAGCACTTTGTGCCCTGCTAATTGCTGATTGACTGTCACAATGTAAGCATATTGTAGTCACCGGCTTGGGCCATCTTGGTATTTCTTCCAAAAATTGACGTAGCCCTCAGCTTCTTCCCCACACTTATCAAGTGCCATGAACTCAGATTCCATGGTGGATCTAGCTATGACCGTTTGCTTTGAAGATTTCCATGAAATAGCAGCACCTCCAAGAGTGAATACAAACCCACTTATCAAGTGCCATGAACTCAGATTCCATGGTGGATCTAGCTATGACCGTTTGCTTTGAAGATTTCCATGAAATAGCAGCACCTCCAAGAGTGAATACAAACCCACTAGTGGACTTGGAATCTTTTATGTCAGATATCCAATTTGCATCGCTATATCCTTCAATTACTGCAGGATACGTTGTATAATGCAATCCATAGTTTCGGGTGTACCTTAGATATCGCAATACCCTAGTTATGCTTTTCTAGTGCTCGGAGCTTGGGTTGCTTGTGTATCTGCTTAGTCTGCTTACAGCATATGCTAAGTCAGGTCTGGTGCAACTCATTAGGTACATAAGACTCCTAATAATTCTTGAGTATTCTACTTGTGCAACTCCTTCTCCTCTGTTTTTGGACAAGTGGTGGCTAGTATCAATTGGTGTTCTGGCGATGTTTGAATCTTCGGCATTAAATTTCTCAAGAAGTTTGTCCACATAGTGGGCTTGATTTAAAACAAGACCATTTTGAACTCTTGAGATTTTAACTCCAAGAATCACATCCGCCAAACCCATGTCTTTCATGTTGAATCTAGTCTTCCACGTATTCTTTGTAGATTTCACCATGTTATCGTCACTGCCAACAATAAGCATATCATCAACATAAAGGCATAGAATGACATATCCAACCATTGTGACTTTGATGTACACACACTTGTCACATTCATTGATCTTAAAGCCATTCTCCAACATGACATGATCAAACTTTTGATGTCACTGTTTTGGAGCTTGTTTTAACCCATACAAGGATTTCACAAGTTTGCAAACTTTCTTTTCTTGCCCGGGGGTAACATATCCTTCAGGTTGTTCCATGTAGATTTCTTCATCTAAGTCTCCATTAAGGAATGCCGTTTTTACATCCATTTGATGTACTTCCAAATTTCTTAGTGCTGCAATGCAAGTACCAATCTGATGGAAGTAATTCGAGTTACTAGAGAATATGTATCGAAGTAGTCAAGGCCTTCACATTGCCTGTAACCTTTGATCACCAACCTCGTTTTGTACTTTTCAATGGTACCATCAGCCTTCATTTTCTTTTTGAAAATCCAACGGTAACCTAGTGGTTTGCATCCTATGGGAAGATCCACTAGCTCCCAAGTATGATTTTGAAGGATCCATTCCATTTCACTCTTGATGGCTTCTTTCCATTAAGGTCCTTCAGGAGATGTAGTTGCTTCTTGATACGTTTGTGGTTCCTTTTCAATCATGTACGCAAAAAAGTCTGAGCCAAAGGATTTTTTCACACGTGCCCTTTTGCTCCGTCTAGGCTCTATCTCTTCTTCTCTTGTTAGCACTTCACTAGTATCTTAATCTAGCATAATTGTGTCTTCATTTACCTCACGAGATACTTCCATGGGTTTGTTTGTCTCTTCTTTATGAGACAAGGGAACACATTTTCAAAGAATGAAGCATTCCTCGATTCCATTATCGTATTCTTGTGAATATCTGGAATCTGCGACTCATGCACAAGGAACCGATAGGCACTACTGTTTTGAGGATATCCAATGAAGATACAATCAACAGTCTTTGGTCCTATCTTTACTTGTTTAGGAGGTGGTACCGCTACTTTTGCAAGGCACCCCCACGCTCGCAAGTATTTATACGAAGGCTTCCTTCCCATCCATAACTCATATGGCGATTTGTCTTGTGTTTTCTTGGGTACCTTATTTAGAAGGTAGTTAGCGGATAACACTGCTTCCCCCCACATGAACTGGGGCATCCCAGAGCTTATGAACAAGGAATTCATCATTTCTTTCAATGTTCGGTTTTTCCTTTCGGCAATCCCGTTTTGTTAGGGAGAATAAGGAGCAGTGAATTCGTGTCTAATGCCATGGCTAGAACAGAATTTGGCAAACGGGGATTCATACTCGCCTCCACGATCGCTCCTTAAGACCTTGATCTTTTTGTTTAACTGGTTCTCCACCTCATTCTTGTACACCATGAACTTGTCTATCGCTTCATCTATAAAGGTGATGAAATATTTGTTTCCACCTCGTGATGGGGTTGATTTAAGATCACACACATCAATTTGTATCATATCAAGAGGATTTGTGTTTCTTTCAATAGAACGGAATGATGATCTAGTTAGTTTTGCTTCTACGCATGTGTTACATTTATGTTTTAAGTTAATCTAAAAATTAGGTATGGCATTTAACTTCATTAAATGACGAATAGAATCAAAATTTATATGACCCAGTCTAGCATGCCAAATATTAGAAGACTCAATCAAGTAAGCAGAAGAGTTATTCATTTCATTGATAGAGGGCCTAATCGCTATTACATTGAGCTTAAACATGCCATCAACGACAAAACCTTTTCCAACATACATTCCCTTTTTGGACAACACAAATGCATCAGACTCAAACACTAAACAAAACCCATGCTTGTTAAGCAACCAACCAGACACTAAATTCTTCCGAATCTCTGGCACAAACAACACATCATTCAATGTGACTTCCTTTCCGGAAGGAATCTTCAACACAATTTTCCCACTCCCCTTGATTTCAGCGGTAGCAAAATTCCCCATGAATAGCTTTTCCCCAGAACACACATGTCGTGTAGCACCGGTGTCAATCCACCATTCCCTTGGATTAGAGCCCACAAGATTCACTTCAGAAATCACCGCTGCCAGATCAATATCAGAAACATCCCTTGTAATGTCATCAACCATGTTTGCCTCATTCGACTTGTCTCTCTTAGGAAGCTTGCACTTTGCAGACATGTGACCTGGTTGATCACAATTGTAGCATTTCCCTTGGAACTTCTTCTTGATTTTCCCAGCTTTAGGTCCTAGTTTGTACCCACTTCCACGAACCTCCTTCTTTCCCTTTGCAAACCTGTTTCCCACCCCTTTTGAGGATTTCCCATGTTCAACCATGTTAGCCTTTGCCGAAGCCGGAACATAGCTCCGTTTTAGCGCCAACTTGTTGTCTTCTTCAATACGGAGCCTCACAATGAGATCTTCCACAGTCATCTCCTTTCGCTTGTGTTTTAGGTAGTTCTTGAAATCTACCCATGCCGGAGGAAGTTTTTCAATTATACAAGTAGTTTGAAAACTTTCACTAAGAGTCATTCCTTCGGCATGGATATCATGAAACATGATTTGAAGCTCTTGGACTTGATTAATCACGGTTTTAGAGTCAATCATTTTATATTCAAGAAACCTAGAAACTATGAACTTTTTGGCTCCGACATCCTTAGTTTTGTATATTTTTTTCTCAAGAGAACTCCATAATTCTTTAGCCGTTTTGGTCGCACTATACACATTGTATAGTGCATCCGAGAGGCCATTAAGTACATAGTTTCTATACAAGAAATCAGAGTGTTTCCATGCCTCCATGGCATTTACTGTTTGGAAGTCATTTGTACCTTGAGCAATGATAGGTGCATCCTCGGTTAGGAAACGAGCGAGATTAAGAGTGGTCAAATAAAACAACATCTTTTGTTGCGACCTCTTAAAGTGCAAACCGGAGAATTTCTCCGGCTTCTCAGCATGGTTCACAGGAATGTTAGGAACTTGCCCAACCATTCTGATCCCAGTATTGCGTGGCATAGTCGAGTTCAGGTTCGTGTTATTGGTTCCGTTTGTCATATTTTCGGTCACGTCAATAGTCACAGTATTGTTCATGTTTTGGTCCATTTCTGAAAGTTTAAAAAATTCTAGTAAAATGATAATTATAATGGTAGATATATACAATTGGAATAAAGGAGCAAGAACCAACGACAATCAGTAAACAACTTGTTATATTGTAAGCATAATTAATTAAAATTAAATGGATACAACTAAACAAAAATTAGACTTACGAGTTGGTCCATGATAAACACGAGAAGAAATAGAAATTCTTTCGTGTTTTAATTATTTATAATAAAAACCAACCAAAACCGAAATTAGATTTTCCGGTTTGGTATACAACAAACACGCGAAGAAATGGAATTTCTTTCGCGTTTTCAACTATTTAGAATAAAGTAAAACACGAGAAGAAATGAAACTTTTTTTTCGTGTTTTTCAACTGTTTAAAATTAAGTAAAACACGAGAAGAAATAGAACTTCTTTCATGTTTTTTCAACTATTTAGAGTTAAATACAACCAAAACGAAATTAAGATTTTCAGATTGGTACATGGCAAACACGAAAAGAAATGGAACTTCTTTCGTGTTTTCAATTATATAAATTAAATATAACCAAAACCGAAATTAAATTTCCAGTTTGGTATATGGCAAACACGAAAAGAAATGGAACTTCTTTCGTGTTTTCAACTATATAAAATTAAATACAACCCAAACGAAATTAAAATTTTCAGTTCTGTATATGGCAAACACGAAAAGAAATGGGACTTCTT
Source organism: Silybum marianum (assembly GCA_036898165.1). NCBI lineage: Eukaryota > Viridiplantae > Streptophyta > Magnoliopsida > Asterales > Asteraceae > Silybum > Silybum marianum. The sequence continues at coordinate 15,421,664 of CM072528.1, forward strand.
TCGTGTTTTCAACTGTATAAAATTAAATATAACCAAAACTTAAATTAGATTTTCAGTTTGGTATAAGACTCATGACATGGACGAAGGGTAGAAGACAAGATCCGAAGAACATAAAGGTAATTTCGGATCTTGGGGAATATGAATGTCCTAAGTCTTTATCATAGCAAACCAACAGAAACAATATGAAACGGTATCTGTATTTGGTTTGTCCATGAAATTTTCCGAATACATAAAGGAAAATCTGTTTTAAGACTGTATGTAGGGTGTATTCGGAAAACGTAGAAAACAAATAAATAAAAGATGCCGAGTCCCGTGTTTGACATGGTTTCCTTAAAACAGATTCGCCCCTAACGGTGCGTCCGTTTCCCAGGATACAACGGCAAAACGACTCAAGAAAGGGAGAGCCGCAAACGTAAAGTGATAGTCATTTACCTTGCTTCAAAATGTCGAGTTCCAGTAGAGAGGAGAGGAGATTGTCGATCTAAAATGGAGTGAGCGGAACACCCTTTATATATTGTTGAGACCGGGTATAGAAAACGAAACCGACTCACTACATATGGTATTTGTTATTCCTGGAAACGAATTATTCCAAAAACGAATTTGGAAAATATCTTATTCATTAAATTCAAATTTTAAAATTCAAACCTTGGCGGGAACTGAAAACTGACGAAAATTTTAAACGATTTTTGGCAAAACTTTACTTCAACTTTTCTGCTCGACCTCGAGCTGCATTCGTGTCCGCAGGACGCACGCTCGTGCATGAGTTCAAGGGTCTGAGTATAATTCGGTCCAGTTTTTGCACCCCCCCCCCTACGCGCGCACGTGAGGGAGACTTTCCTTCAAGACAACTTAGTCCATCTACAAGTGGAATTCCTAATAAAAAGAAAACTGAAGAGCACCCTGGGAGCCCTCCATCCTGATGATATACACAAATGCATACAAGCGATTGAAGCTGTTTTTTTTCTATGCACCAGCGCTTCTTGACAGCATAATACCGTTCGTGTAAACATAGTGGGCACAAAGTCCCTACAGTGGTTGTTGTTGGTCCCTAAGGAGTAAACAAAAGTTCAATGGATATAGAAATAGTTTGTGGGGGGGGGGGGTTGAATACAAACACAAGCTTTTTAAGGTTTTTAAATAGGTTTGCATTGAATGAACAAATTTATAGTTGTAAGTGGAATTAGAAAAAGTATTTAACCTATTCTATTACAACTAAGAAATCACAAAGATCGATGCACAAGAATAAGAAAGAAATAGACTCAGAGGTTTGAGGAGAGAAAGTAGCATGCATGAAGATGAAGAAGGGTTCTTCATCTATTTATACCCATTGCATTTAATTTCAAAGTAAAATGTATATGCCACGTGTCAAGTTTCTATTCGAGACTTGTCCTTTGTTTATAAAGCAACCATGCTTTTGGCCGGATATGAACAGTAACCAAATCAGATCTTGATGGGGATATAAGAGGCAATCTGTACGTCCTTTTTGACAAGGTATGGGGTTTTTAATTTTGTGCATCGAGAATAAGATCAACATCGATCTCGCTGAATGGGCCCCACTTGATCACCGAACCAGAGTCTTCAAGGATGAAGTCTTCAGGTATCACTGAGGCTTTTGCAAGATCTCACACTTTAGATAGATAAACATTTCTATCACTGAACTGCTTCAGATCACGAGTTATTCATCTCTTTCTTCAGCTATGCCTTCGACAGTTGCTGAATGACTTTGTGGTGTGAGTGTTGTTCTTCAGATCTTCAGGGATAGGATATTGTTCCTGATTATCAGCGATCACTGAACACAATCAGTGTGTGCTATCGCTGATTTTGAACACTATCCTATAATTGGAATTTTCACTAAGTATAAGAGGAATCATATTCAAATCACTGAAAGAAGTTTGGATCACCAATCTCCCCCTACTTGATTATGATTAAGCAACATAAGAAAATTGCTTGAATGAAGGACTTAGAAATTTTAAAGTAAAGATTTCTAATTGCTAATCTGTGAGATCTTTTTCAGCTAATCTACAATCTGAATTGAGTTTCATTTATAAGGATATGAAATCATAATTTTTACAAGTATAGAAGCTATAAAGTACTTTCACTGATTGATTACAGAGTGTAATTCAGTGAGTATGAAGATTTTAAAGAAAATAGAACTCTTATGTTCATTGTCCCTTTTACTATTTTTAGGGATCTTTTCAGTACACAGATGGAGTAGAGTACTTCATTAAATTTCATTAAAAGTATAATTTGAAGAATTACAAGTGAAATGAAATTACAATCTGGGTAAAATACAATACACTGAAGGAAATTACAAAGGAAATGAAAAACAACATAGACTAGTTAGAGAGCTTTTCTTTTCTTCTGCGTAATTCTTTCTCATAGATCGTCTTCTGAATACATTTTGGACCATAGGTGGTCAAGAAGTTATAGTAATTAGTACATGATCTTAATGAGCTTTGATGGAGCTTTTTGAATCTCCTTATTACTGAGAAACCTTGTTTGCCCATCATTTCCTAGAAATGCCATTCCAGTTTCAGGGAGAGTAGTGATCTCATTTTCTTCATATTTTCTCGCCTCAGGCGGGGATGTATTGAGCATTGAAAGGTCAGATATAATGAGGTGGGCAAAGAGACTGTCAAAGTTAAACTTAGTCTCATGTTCATTTCTGAACGATGGACCTTCTTCAACATCGGACTTGGATCTTCTCTTATTGGATTTCTCAAGGAGAGGAGGAACGCTGATATGTTGTGATATCCTTTGCATAGCTGATCGAGATGCCTTTCTACTACGCCTTTGAATTGAGATTTGGATTTCTGAATGGCATCTCTAATTTCTAGCCATTCATAGAATCCATAGAAATTTAGGAATTGGGGTTCTTTTTCTTCGCTTATACTCCCTCTGAACATGGTTACTGTTATCCTTAGACCTCTTCTTAATTTTCGTCCTTGGATAGTTGCACGAGTAATTGTTGTAGAGCGAATGCGAAAATCAACCTTTTTAGTACACCATTCAAGTTCAGCATCCTTAGGTTCTTCATTCTCTCTATTCAGGGATTGAAGAATCTTCGCTTGTGCTATAATAGGATTAACTCGTAAGTTATCTCTGGTCGGTTCCTTTTCAGCTAGCTTCTCAGCAACTCGCTCACTCCTTTTTTCAGCGTGTATTTGACGTTGGGCTCTCATGGTGTCTTCTCGAACCATCTTTTGAGCAACTCTGAGACTTTCATGAGCTTGCTTTATCTCTTCATCCCTGCGTCGCTGAGCTTCTAGGGCTTCACCTTGTTCTTCAGGGGACAAAAAGGAGAACTCGTCATAGACGCTTATTGGAACAGGGGCTTCAGGCTTAGAGGTACAAAGAGGAATTTTTACTCTGGCCAATTCAAGATCTCTTATGAAGTTCGTCCTTCTCTGTTCTTCTTCTAGTTCAGGGATTGACTGTCTATCTACATGCCTTTGGATAAGGCCTTCTTCCTCTTCATATTTAGTGTCAGATATATACAAGAACTGATCTTCAGCGGAAGGTTCCCTCAGAAATGGAGAATCTTTGGGGAACAGGGATAACTGAAAATAGGAGAAGAAGATAAAGGTTTATCAAAGACGAAGGTTTGTGGAGGATAGGTAGAGAGTGTTTGAGTTTCAGAGGGAGGAATGTATGAAACAAGAGGAAGTCATACCTTAGTGAGAGCTCCCCCTCTGAATTTGTTGAAGTGGGATCGAGATCCATCACTTGCTTGTTCTTCCCGAGGGATCAGACTGCTCCTGATTAGGAGGTAGCTTGTCCCCCAAAGGTTCTCTGAAAACCACTCTAGAGGTTGGACGGTTATGAATAAAAAAGTTGGAGAGTTTGACGGGAATGTCATCATTGTCATCATCATCATTGTTTCCAAATGATCGACAAGAGATGTATTCATCATCATCATCATCATCGTCATCGTCATCATCTTTATCATCTTCATCATCACCGTCACCTTCAACAATGATGGGTGGTTGTTGTTGATGTTGATGTTGGGTGTCTTCAGGGAGGAGTGCATCGGCGAGCTCTTGGGAAAATTTCTCCCCCTCTTTGTTCCCAACAAGCAGAGTGTGCACTAGGAGAGTGTGTACATTAGAGTTCAGAGTAGAGAGACTCTCAGCTTACGACATTTGAGTCTAAGAAACCAAGCTCAAATTTCCTTTGTCCGCATCAGTGAATGATGGGGCTCTGTCAGAGAGGCCTTGAACAAGGCACAAGATCTCAGCCTGAGTTTTCTGAATTTCAGCATGAGTCTTCTCCTGTTGGTCAGCTCATTCGGCGAGACGAATGATGGCCCGTTCATTTGCAGGATTATCATCTTTCACCGTTTGAACGTCAGTGAAGATGTTGTTGATGGTTGCTTTCATACCAGGGGCGCCACCCACTTGGTTGAGAATGATTTCAGAGGAAAACTGCAAGACATCTACCCTATGCCTTATCATGGTGCATTCATTCACCAGATAGTCCATGGCAGGGAAAGAGGGAAGAGGCAGAGAGACCATGGGTAAGTCCATATGAATGGAAGGTAGCTTGGAGGATAAATTATCTTTCTTCACCTTCTTAAGATCTTCAGCTTTGTAGATCTTGGGGGATTTCAAAGGTGTAGCCTCTCTGAGAGGAGCAGCAGTGGAGGTAGAAGTTGTGGTTGTTGATGAAAAAATCGGAGCAGCGACACCTGTTGATAACAAGAAAGATGAGCCAAAAGGAGCTCGGGGTTAGCAGAAAGATGTTGGGAGGTAGTATGTATAACCAAGGGTTCCTTGAGAGTATTTGAAGGATTACTCTCTGGGGTGGTACATGCTACGGTAGTGTCCTGAGGATCACTAACCTGTGTTGCGAATGTTTAAGAGAAACATTCTCAGGTCCCGTGCACGTGGCTTTCCAAAATTTAGATTGTCAAAACAAAGCTGATTCTTAGATAGCACGTTGTTCAACCTCTTCAGAGATACGGACAACCATCTCTGAATCACGAGTTGATGTGTGGACCAAAGAAGAGTAGGTAGAAGAAGAAGAGAAGGTTGTGTAAGTATTACCTGATCCAACTTCAGCATAGCTGGCTATCACATTTTCAGTGACCGAGGTCGCTGAGAATGGGGGTAGTACTGATGAAGCGGCAACGGAGACAAAAGCCATCGTCGTGGCTATGGAGAGAGGACGCATTGGTGCGATTCCAGAATCAGAGAGAGGCGTCTTTTGAGAGACGTTCTTCTTTTGCTTCTTAGTAGGGCGTTTGTGAGCGACGGACTTCTTGTGACCGTCAGTCGGTTCTTTGCGTTTAGGAGGGGAGGAGGAAGTGTCGAGGCTAATCACTGATGGGATTGGCAGTTTAGACACAGTCTCTACCTGAGTGGTAGGAGTTGGAGTTAAAGGACCAGCATGTCAGCTTCCTTGATAAGATTTAGCATGTATGGGATGTAGGGGGTGTCTCCTGGTTGTTCGTCGATCTCCAGTGCTTTCTTCCCTACCTGAGAGAAGCTTTGATTTCCAACCTTGGGGTATCCCTAATAAACAAATTCCAAGATGGTTGCCAGGAATCTTGGGTAAGGGATGGTCTTTTCCCTCTTTGGTGCCTGAACTCTGTTATATAATTTGCTGAAGATATATTCAGCGAAGTGCAGCTTACGACCAAGGCTTAGAGAGAATTTCATCTCCACAAAGTGCTTACTGCTTGATCTTGAGACCAGTCTTAGTGCCCAAGCACTGAATCACCTGAGTGAATATGTATTGCCACCTCGATGTCAATCTTTTCTTCTCCGTTTTAGTTAAGGTCTTGACGTCAGATTCCCATTTATAACCAATGGTGTCAAGGAAGTCGATGAGTTCTTCCCTTGAGGGTGCAGAGACCCATTGCTGATTCTTTCCTCTAGCAGGGAGGTGAAGAGCAGCACGTACAACTCCAGAGGTGGTAGCGTATGTTCCCTTGCTGGTGGTGAACGCAATGGAAGGGAGTTCAATTCTTCTTTCAGTAGTGACCTTGGTGATGTGTGCTGTATACCAGAAGTGTTGGAGGTCAATGGTGATTCCAATAGGGTCATGGGTGAATGCGTAGCATTTCTTGATAAATCGTGCACCATAAGAGAAGTGAGGTTTGTCAGCGGGAATGTCTATCAACGTGATGTAGTTGCTTGGTTCACGACGGCTTGTTCAGGGGTGAATGTGGATTTAGGAGCCCCAACGAAGTTTGTTACTAGAAGAACCTCACCTTCAACGTACTTCAAGTGTGTGCTTGAAGATGTCATTGTTGTTTCAAATATAGGAACACCAAATAGGAAAATCATGGCTTAATACAAAAGTGCATAAACCAAATATTTTGGTACAAAGAATACCAAAAGGATAAGAAAAACAAGTGTTTTGATGAACAAAGTCAAAATACTTGTTATTTGGCATATTTTAAAAAAAACGTTTAAACAAAGTTTTAGTAAAATGGTACCAAAGTGTTAATTATTGGTATAAAAACATACCGTAAACAGATTTGAGAAAAAGTTTAGATGAGATTTTGGATCAAAATGTCTTATGTTCTAAGAGAAATTTTAGAACAGGTTTTTATAAAGTTATGATGTTCAACAACCAGATTTAAAGCAAAAATCTTTATAACAAAGTGTTATAGAAGATGAGTAGAAGTTATAAACAACATTTAAGTTGTTGTTCATATAAAAGGTAATAAAAAGAAATATCAAACCTTGAGAAAAGTGGAAAGCGAGAAAACGCATAAGTGCATGTTCTTGGTGTTCTTGAGAAATGTAGAGAGAACTACAAACTTTTGCTTAGGAGAATATAAGCACGTAAAGAGTGAATTGGAAATGAATTTTCCTTATATAGGTGGATGAGAGAGAAAGAGGAGAGAGAAGAATGCTAAACGACGGTTTTAACTTTTTGAGAAAAAATGATGACCTATTGCACGTTCCTAGGGTTTGATGGGATAGGAAACGTTGAGGTCCATCGTGTGTCAGAAAAAGGTCTGACGTATCCTTTTCTTTCGGAAAAATGATAAGATTATCATTTAAATAATAATGTTAATGATTATCCCTTTAAATTCCTTATCATTAACAATAAAGTATTGTCAGTGATAGGTTTTCTCTTTTGAGATCCATTCTCTGAATAAGATGATGTTCAGAGAGTGTAAGGAATAGAAGTACATATCTTGGCGAGATATATATATATCGCTGAGTCAAAGTTCAGAGTATGACTAATAAATTTGAAAATTAATTTGATACTCACTGACTATTACTGAAGAATAATTACTCTTCAGAATTTAACATACCAAGTTCGCTGATTAATATTGAAGCTAGTCTCATCAAAAGACTTAGTGAAAAAGTTAGCGAGCTGATATTCAGTGGGTACAAAGTGAAGTTCAATTTCACCATTCATAATATTATCTCTGATAAAGTGATATCTGATCTCAACATGCTTGGTTTTTGAGTGAAGTACAGGGTTATTTGCAATAGGAATAACACTAGTGCTATCACAATAAATAGGGATTTTAGAGAGCTCAATGTAGTAGTCTCTGAGTTGATTCCTCATCCAAAGGATTTGGACACAACAACTTCCAGCGGCTACGTACTTAGCTTCAGCAGTTGATGTGGACACTGGGTTTTGCTTTTTACTTGTCCAACTTACCAACTTACCACCTAGTAGCTGACAGCCACCAGTGGTGCTCTTCCTATCAATCTTACAACCTGCAAAATCACAATCAGAGTAACCAGTTAGATCGAACCCTGAGCCTTTGGGATATCGAAGACCCAGATTAGGAGTTCCTTTCAGATATATGAAGATTCGCTTTACAGCGATCAGGTGGGATTCCTTAGGTTCAGCTTGATATCTTGCACATAGACAGGTAGAATACATGATATCAGGTCGGTTAGCTGTTAATATAGCAGAAAGCCAATCATTCCTCTATAAGCAGTAACATTGACGGGTTTCCTATCAGGGTACTTGTTTAGAGTTAGAGGAGGTGCCATAGGAGTCTTCATTGCTGAACATTGAGTGATCTCAAACTTTTTCAGCATATCTTTAACATATTTGTTTTGACATATAAATATGCCTTTTTCAGATTGTTTGATCTGCAAGCCTGAAAATTATGTTAGTTCACCCATCATACTCATTTTATATTCTTTCTTCATATGATTTGCAAAACGAGTACATTGTTTGAGTCTTATGGAGCCAAATATGATATTGTCAACATATATTTGAGCAAGAATTGTATGACCTTTATATTTTAGTAGAAAGAGGGGTTGATCAATTTTTCCACGAACAAACTTTTCTTAAAGAAGATATTTAGAAAGGGTATTATACCAAGCTCTAGAAGCTTGTTTTAATCCGTAAAGATCTTTTTGCAGTTTGAAAACAAAACTAGGGTGTTTAGGGTCAGCGAAACCAGGAGGTTGCTCTACATAAACTTCCTCTTTAAGTTTACCATTTAGAAAAACACTTTTCACATCCATTTGAAAAACTCTAAAGTCTTTACGGGCAACATAAGCCAAGAAAAGTCTTATGGCTTTTAGTCTAGCTACAGGAGCAAAGGTTTCATCATAGTCAATTCCTTCGTCCTGCCTGTATCCCTGAGCAGCAAGTCGAGCCTTGTTGCGGATAACAGTGCCATTTTCATCTAGCTTGTTACGAAATACACATTTGGTACCTATAACAGTTTTATCAGAAAGACGAGGTACAAGATTCCAAACCTTGTTTCTACGAAACTCAGTTAGCTGTTCTTGCGTAGCAGAGACCCAACTTGGATCAGTGATAGCATCATCGATATTCTTAGGTTCGGTCAGAGAAATGAAGTTTACATAAATACATATATTACCTGTACCCCTACGGGTTTTAATACCTGCGTTTGGATCACCAACAATTTTATCTATTGGGTGATTTACAGTCTATCTCTGAGCTGGTAATTGAGGAGTTTGATCAACATGAGATTCAGTGACTTGTTTTGTAACACCCGGGATATTCGTTGCTATCTTTCATCGTGGGTACTTCTTTAAACATTAGTTCGTTAAGGTTTAAATTGAGCTCGTTTGAATGCTCTTAAGTGTTGTAATATTGGCGTTTCAAAACTCAAGGTAAAGTTTGGTTAAGGAGGAAAAAAAATGAGTCAAGCTGGTTACGAAGTGAGTTAGCAACCGAAACTAGCTTGATAACTAGCCTAAGGGACTTTACACTCAACAAAGGCTAGCGTGGGTTACAATGCCAGTTACGAAACCGTAACCAACTTCATAACTAGCCCTAAGTTTTTATGCTTCGCGTGGGTTGCAATGCCAGTTACAAAAACGTAACCAACTTTATAACTAGCCCTAAGCTATTTTGCTCCGCATGGGTTACAACGCCAGTTACGAATACGTAACCAACTTCATAACTGGTGTCAGCCTCTGTCAACGTTTTTAAAGACCGAAAATCGGGATCTTTCTCATTTGAACCATATCTCTCTCAATAATGCTCCGATTTGGGTGATTCAAGTTGCTACGGATTCGTCTCTTGAAGCTATACAACATGAAAACAAGTATGGCTAGAGGCTATTGGTTGATTTTGGAGTTCATAGATGTGAAGGTAAGATCTTAATCCTTGAATCATGAATCTAGGGTTTGGGTTCTTCCACCAACAACTCTTATTCTCTCTTGGGTTCGTTCTTGTGTATGTTTTGGAGGTTATGTAGGTGTTCTTGAAAGACTTACACCATGGATCTAGAGGCATAGCTCTAGGATCTAAAGTCTTCACCGAATGGAACTCGGTATTGGGGTAAAATCTAGATTTAGCCTAAATCTAGCAAGGTGAGTTCAAGATAGTTTGTGAAAACTTTGTACATGCCAAAAACGTCCATTTTAAAGTATTAACATGTTTTACTTGTTATTTATCAAATGTGTGAGTATTTGGGTAAGGTTGCATATTTGGTATAAAAAGGATTTATAAATCATGAAAGAGGCTTATGCCTGGGTTTTAGACATTTTGGCAAATAAAGTATAAGTGTGGGTTGTTTGGGTTCAATGTCTTTAAATGAAAACCATTTGGTTGTATTTGCATCTGTAAAGTATTGGAATTTATAATTCGTTAAAAAATACAAGTTATTGCATTATGGGTCATTTTGTAAATGCATGAGTGTGAGTTCAAATCTAAACTTGTAAACTCAAATACTTGTTGTAAATGTAGTATTTTACTGATTCCTAAACTTAATTTCAAGTAGTTGTGTATTTGGGTAAGTTTGGAGGTTTTGGGTCAAAATGAGAATTTTGAGTATTTTGTGTAGATGATGAGTTGAGCATCATTAATGGTTTAAAATACTTGGAAAGGTTATAAAATGAAATAATTTATGGTTTTGCAACTGAAAATGATTTGACCTAGTTTTTGGTAAAACTTGGATTTGGAAGGAAATGGTTTATTGAAAGGGGTTTTCAAGGTTGGAAAACTAGTAATACGTCTCGTTGATGTATTTGGTAGTAGGACTAGTATGTAATGGATCCATAGGCATATAGTCGGTTTAAAGGCGGGATTGTTGTCCCTTTTTGGTTGCATAGTTGTCATCGGGGGCCTCGTACCGTTGGGGATTATGCCGGATCATTACCGGATGCCATTGACTCTATGTATGCGCTAGGAGGGGTCACCGGGGGGCATATACCAAGGTGCATACTCGGTTGTTGCCGGTTGCCATTGACCCATTACGCGGGCTTTCGTAGGAGTCATAGGGGGCCAGGTACTAAGGTGCATAGCCGGTTGTTGCCGGTTGCCATTGACTCTTATAGATGCTCAACATCGAGTAGTGACCTACTTTTGTATCCGTCACCAAAGATGGTATGATCGGGAATCCCCCGTGAACTTCAGATATTTCTATCCCTTTTAAAGGTCCGCGTGAGTTAACGATTCATAAAACATGGTTAAAGGTTGTTTTCTATCTCCACGTTTATAAACTCAATCATGGTCGTGTGAGTATTGAAATTGGTATTACATTAAAAGAATATTTCTATTTAAAGTTTTCTCTTATAATGTCATTTTGGTCTAAAGATTTTATTATGGGACTATTGAATTTGGGGAAAGACGTTGCTTTTATAATAAGGTTATTTCCTTTGAGAATTATATTTTATTAAGCAAATCTTTTGGTTTCAAATCAATCATAAATATGTTAAAAACCCTTGGCCTCACTAGGCGTTAAGCCTAACCCTTTTTCTTTGTCGGCATGTGCATCAGGTTATCGTGGGGATTGGTACTAGCGACACGTGTGGACTTGAGTGCTAGGAAGTGGTACAATAAAGACTCTTGGTGACGTTTTCTGCATTCGGAGATAGCGACTCTTATTGGTTTAGTAACGCCCAACCGTAAGTAGGTCTTGTATAGGACTTGATTTGTTTGTTGTAGAGGTTTATTACTAATTGTGGTTTGAGGAAAGTTATTTATTGATATAATATTAGAAATTTTAAATTAGTCGCTCTTTCCAGATTTGAGGGTGTTACATGTTCTTGTTCAGGGAGGACGGTAGATGCTTCAGCAATAGGTTCTTCAACATTCCTTGTCATCACTGGAGGAGATCCAGAGGGACGTTCAGATAAGGATGGCACTTGATTATTCACTGATGAATCACCATTTGAGAAATCAGAGATAGAAATCTGATTGAGAGGAGTAACATCTATCCCTAAGGTTGATGGATCATTACTTGTGGTAGGAATAAAGTTAGGAACTTCATCATCATTATTTTCAGCAATAGGAGGTGCATTAAAATAAGATTCAGGTTCTCCATAATGAGATTTCATCCAATTATTCAATTCCTCGTCTTCTTCAGGGACAGGAATAGAATTAGTTGAGCGAGATTCATCAGAGTTCACATGCATGGTTTCTTCAACATGTTGTCTTCTTTTGTTGAAGACTTTGAATGCCTTGGATACTGAAGAGTACCTAATAAATATACCATCATCTGCCTTTGGATCGAATTTTCCTAAATGATCTCTGTCATTTAGGATATAGCATCTACATCCGAAAATGTGAAGATATTTCAGGGAGGGTCTTCTTTAGGGATGGAAACGGGGCGGGTATTAGGTGGTTAATGCATCCCCGTCCCCGACCACGACCCCCGTATAACACCCCCGTCCCCGACCCCGCCCCGACTAATCCCCGACGGGTTCGGGGAACCCGTTTAGTAAAAAACGATGTATTTTAAAATTAAAATTATAAAAAAATCGTTACTATATTAATCAACAATATACAAATACAAATATATTTGCTATTTAATAATAAATAAATACATATACACATGTTTATTTATTTATACACACACTATATACATATATTTAATAAAATTAAAAAATTAATCGGGCATATTAGGGGTGGGTAATGCCATCCCTGACCCGGACCCGATCCCGTTTCGGGTATGAAAATATATCCCCGTCCCCGCCCCGTTACCCGTTAAACTGGGGGATCCCCTCCCCAGCAGGTAAAATTTTCATCACTAGTCCTCTTCCATGAATTAATTCATATGAGGTCTTCTTGAATCGTTTGACTATCAAAGATCGATTCTGAGTGAAACATGCAGTGTTAACTACTTTAGCCCAGAATTGAGTTGGTAGATGAGATTCGCTGAGCATTGAGTGAGCGGCTTCAATTATCGTTCGATTTCTTCTTTCAGCAACACCATTTTGCTGAGGTTCTTGTTGATGAGAAATTATGAGTAATGCCTTTTTCTTCAAAGAATGTAATTAGGGTATTGTTTTTAAATTCAGTGTCATGATCACTTCTCATGGAGAAAACAGTTAGATTGTTCAGGACTTCCATTCTTTTGATAAAGGAAATAATTTCATGAGGTGTATCACTCTTAGATCGAAGAAAGAATACCCATGTATATCTGGAATATTCATCAACTATCACAAGAGTGTATTTCTTTCCAAATATGGATTGGACGTTGACTGGTCCAAATAGATCCATATGAAGTAAGTGAAGAGGAGTGGTCACTGAGGAAACTTGCTTAGATCTTAAAGAGACTTTTGTCATCTTTCCTTTTTCACACGCTGAACAAAGAGATTCCTTTGTAAACGTGTGTTTAGGGAGATCTCTGACAAGTTCTTTTTGAGATAGATCATTGATCATTTTAAAGTTCAGATGAGAAATTCTTTTATGCCAGAGCCAATTTATATCAGAGGAGGCTTGAGAGAGAAAGCACACATTCTCAGAGTGAGAGCTATCCATGTTAATGACGTATACGTTCTCTGATCTTTTGCCTTTTAGGGCAAGTTTATCATTTTTATCAATGACCGTACATCTAGTCTTTGTGAACAAGACCTTGAAGTCTGTATCACAGAGTTGACTAATGCTTAATAGGTTATGCTTTAGTCCTTCAACATAAGCATAAAAGAGGTTGCTCCATTGGATAGAACGCCATAACCCTTGGTGTATCATTTGCCATTTCCACCAAAGGCCACCGAGGGACCATTTTCCTCCTTGTATTCAGAGAACATAGATTTTCTGCTAGTTATGTGCCTTGAGCATCCGCTATCTAGATACCAAATACCTTTAGCACTCTGCATAAGACAAGGGGATTAATTTTTCATAGGTACCCATACTACTATGGGTCTTGCAGTGTTAGTGGAAATAACAGGCTTGGCGGATATGTTACTTGCTGAAAAATTTTCTTCTTCAGTGGTTATCTTCACCTTGGATGTCTTACCATGAGCCAATCTTTCAGCTTTAGAAACATTTGGACATTTACTAGCAATGTGTGTTGTTTCACCACAGTGATAACACTTCCGATATTTAAAAAAAGCTTTAGAGCTGGAAGCAATCAGAGAAGAGGTCAAAACATTTTCAGGACCAGAACCAATAATTCCTTTCTCAGGTTTAGATGGAGTGAGATCAATCTTAATTCTGGGAGTTGATCTCTGAATTGATCCAGGGATCTTCTTTCCAGATTTAGGATGACTCGTTGAAGGAAGTGAAGGATTCTTCTTCAGTTTTTGGAAATTCTTGATCGTGGGAACATGGTCAAGGAACTTTTCCTTGATCACTTTCCTTGAATCCTTGGTAACAGGTTTAGAAGGTCTTTTCTCAGAGATAGAAACATTATGAGAAGAGTGATCGGGGATAAAAGAAATAAACATTCCAAATTTTAATATGGAACGGTTAGTGTCTATTTCTTCTTGGTCAGAGGAATATCCTAGACCACTCTTGACCTTTTTAGGAATCTGAGCATTGATGATCTCACTGATTTTGTCAGAAGCCTTACACCATCCTTCAATGGTAGCTTTTTCAGCCTTGAGATCAGCGATGGCTTTTTCGCGCTCAGTGATAGCTTGTTGTCTTTCAATGCTTATGGCCTGATTTACAAAGACTTGGTCCTTAAAATCTTCTTCGATTTTAATAAGTTCTTTAATTTTCAGATGGCAGTTTTTAACCTGTTTAGTTAGATCTACATTAATTTGTTCAGCTTTTATTTTACCATTTAGAGCATTGTGAAAGTCAAAGGTTATAGAATCGAGAGCAGACAAGCTATCATTTTCAGGTATAGAGGAGTTCTTAAGAATAGGTACCTGATTTGAAGGACTCTGATGAAGAAGTGTCAGCGGCTTCTTCAGCTTCTTCTATTCTTGCCATTAGACGTATGAAGGCTAGGTCTTCTTCATCTGACCCAGACTCGTTAGTGGTCTGCGCCTAGTCGTCTTCTTGATCGTAGTCGACTTCTTCAGCGACAAGGCCTTTGCCTTTTCGCTGGTTTTCTTCAGGTTATGATATTTTTCTTTTAACTTAGAATACTTTTCATTCTTAGTTTTATCAGGGACCTGAGAGGTAATGGGAGCAACAACCTTCTTAGATCTGCATTCACTGGCAAAGTGACCTTTGCGTTGACAGTTAAATGTGTCTTTGACTTATCAAAGTCAGTGATAGCAGGGATCTTTCTGAAGTTACTCTTTCTGGCAAATCTCCAGAAGTTGTTAGTAAGAAGAGCCAAAGAATTATCGAATTCAGAGATATCTGCATCAGTGATATCTTCTGGGTTAGACTGATCTAACACAGGATAGAGGTGATAGATAAAGATATAAGTTTAGAAGGTTCCATCTCTGAAGTCACTAACGCCAAAGAAGTACTTGCAGTTTTAGTGTATTTAATGAGGTTTCTTCTTAATGTTTGGGATTGCTCATGATTGAGCAATATTCCAAATAAAGCACTAAGGGACAGAGTTTCAGTGTTCTTTGACAGTTTGAGACATGTGGTAAATGTGTCCCATTGTTCAAGAAGAGCTTCCATGAACTTAGATAGAATTTTTAGAGTTAGAGTACTCTCTATCAATAGTTTGCATGTCTATTAAGAGACAGTTAAACCTCTGGTGGATTTGTGAAAGTGTTTCATTTTTCAGAAACATGAAAACTTTCATATTGTCTCACCAAGTTAATATGGCGAATAATCTGAACCTCGTCTGTTCCTTCATACTGAACGCAGAGAGTGTCCCACATGGCTTTTGATGTCCTTATTTTTTCATCACAGTGTGATAGATATCATCTGGAAGAGACATTGTAATAATAGATCTAGCTTTTGAATTAACAGCTAGCTCTTTCTTGTCTTCCTCCCTCTATTGATTTGGAGTTTTAGGAATTCGTCTCTCAAGAATAGCAAGGGTGTTACTAGTAGTTGGAACTACTGGAATGAGAAGTGTTGGAACGTATGGTCCATTCTCTCGATAGTAGGGGATCTGAGGATCTGACCGTTCTAGTAATAGAGTCATTCTTTCCTTCCATACAAGGCTCACGGCTAAATTTAGGAGGTTTAGCTAAAGATCCGTTGTCAATGTAGTTTTTGTTTGTGTTAGCCACTTTAAAATAATAGAGAAAAAGTTGTTTTAAAGTTTAGAAAGCAATAAACACTGCTCGGATACCACTTGTTGGTCCCTAAGGAGTCTACAAGAGTTCAATGGATACAGAAACAGTTTGTAGAAAGGGGGGGGTTGAATACAAACACAAGCTTTTTAAGGTTTTTAAATAAGTTTATATTGAATAAACAAATTTACAGTTGTAAACGGAATTAAAACAATTATTTAACCTATTCTATTACAACTAAGAAATCACAAAGATTAATGCACAAGAATAAGAAAGAAATAGACTCAGAGGTTTAGAAGAGAAAGTAGCATGCATGAAGATGAAGAAGGGTTCTTCATCTATTTATACCCGTTGCATTTAATGGAAAGTAAAAGGTATATGCCACGTGTTAAGTTTCTATTAGAGACGTGTCCTTTTTTATAAAGCAACCATGCTTTTGGCCGGATATGAACAGTAACCAAATTAGATCTTGATGGCGATATAAGAGACAGTCCGTACGTCCTTTTCTGACAAGGTATGGGGTTTTGACTTTTGTGCATCGATCTCGCTAAATGGGCCCCACTTGATCACTGAACCAGAGTCTTCAAGGATGAAGTCTTCGGATATCACTGAAGCTTTTACAAGATCTCACACTTTGGATAAATGAACATTGCTATCACTGAACCGCTTCGGATCACGAGCTATTCATCTCTTTCTTCAGCTATGCCTTCGAAAGTTGCTGAATGACTTTGTGGTGTGAGTGTTGTTCTTCAGATCTTCGACAGTTGCACAAAGTCCCCACAGTGGCGGTGCAAGTGCACGCCGACACTATGGTCGCCTTCAAGTAATAAGATGGTAAAATACTAATATCGTTCCCACAGGGACTGGAACAACTGAGAATCGGAGATTTTTATGAACTTCTTTGTTTTCGGTTTTGGTTTAATTTAAAATGATTTTGGGAGTTGGTGAATAATTGTAAATAACGGGATTAACAAATAAAATAAAAGATGGGTATGGGTGCAAGTTTTCCTTAAGATAAATATAATAACATGGTTGGAAAGTTATGAACAATCTATAGAGCTTCCTATTCTCTCAAAAGTGAAGTTCTTATAGACGACTTATAAATTTACTTAAAGTTCCCATAGTTAATACTTTAAAGTTTGTTGATTTAGAATCAGATTACATTGGGCACGACGGAATAAATCCAAATTTCTTTGTGATATAAAGTATGAAAACCAAATAAATCCTATCTAAATACATACAAAGTCAGCATCTCTGCGTGACTATTCAAAATTCTCTCAAATCTTTGTGCATTAATATTAATATTAATATTATTTATGTCATGTATTAATATTCTCTACTAGAGGGATTGAAAAGATCGAGGGTAAGTTGATTCGTTTCTGGGATGATGTTTGGCCATGCCACTCTACTCAGAGATGCATGCCATAATTTAACAAGGTCCCGGGCCCTGATGGATATTCTGCCCCTTCTTCAAAAGTGCTTGGAAATTGTGAGTCAAGATGTAATTTCTAAAGTGTTATAAAGAGGGAAGGCGTGCTACAATTAACATAACAGCCTCTTCCTTTTAATATGTAACTTAATTTATTTTTTTCTATCTATTGAGTAAAAGAGTTCATGATGATTAAATGAAAAGCAAAACGGGGCTGGGAAAACAAATACAACAAAAAGTGTTGTGTTATGATTTTTATATGGGTTTTAAAATATTATGCTATAAAAATATTCAGAGTATTATTAAAATGTCTGTTAGACCAAATTAGGTATAAAATAATTACCAGGCATAGATGCCAAACAAACATGATCCTTATTTATGTGTCCCTTCCTTTGACCCCTTTTCTGATTATTTATAAACTTATGTTTTGCCTATATGCTCTCTTATAGGATTTTGAAGATTAGGAAATCATCTCTGAAAGGTAATATATGTTAACTCCAAGCTTGGTTTCCTACGTTAATGGAGCTTTGTTATTTGATTTGGGAATTTAGTGTTCATATGAGTATTTTATAAGAAAATTATGTGTTCTTCATGGAAATCCATCATTTATCCGATTTTGGTATTAGATTTGACATTTGAGTATTTCCTTTTTGAATCCTCACGTTGTTTGTAAATCATTCTTAACTTGGGATTTTTTGGAAAGGAATGGGTTAATCCATGATTTTGATTTGGTAAATTGGTTTAGCTTGATGATTGTTTGTTTAAATATGATTTAGTGTTAGCTTCGAGAGCCATATCTATGTTGGGAAACCTTTGAATGGAGTCTAAAATTGAGAAAAGCGGTTTTGTTGCTAGAATGGGGAGCTTTCCAAAGTTGCAACTCGAATAGGAGGCGACACGACTTAGGTCACAGTGCAAGTCGTTTGGGGCCCTCTTTTGATGCACTTATGACTATTTGGTGCTCATTTCGGAGGCAGTTTGGAGCATTCTGTAAGGGGTTATTTATGGATTTATAAAAGATGATTAGATAGACAATTAGAGATCGTGGTGGAATGTCGGGTGACAAGTGAGTTCTCTTGTACAATTTTTACTTGCCTATTTTTATATCTATGAATGGTGTGCGTATTCATGTTATTGGATACTGAGATATGTATGGTTGGTTCGAGATTTACATGTGGGAAGGGTACCTTACATAGCAGGAGTGAAGTGTATGTGATTGTGATAGTCCACACAGTTATGTACGGGACATTTCATGAATTTGTTTCACAAAGGGCATTGACGACATTTATTGCGATCTTGTCAGGATGATTACCGTAAGGATAGGAACGTTCATCCAAACCTCGCCCGCACTACACTGCACAGAACTTCTGCGGTGTGGTTTGTGGTTTGCATTTTTACCAAATCATACTATGTGGTGCGGTTTGCGGTTTGGAGTTATCAAACCGTGGTTCAAACCGCACCGCATATTTTATACATTTGTTAATTTTATATAACACACACACACACACATATATATGTATATATAGAATAACTTATTATTTATTTAATATTTTTAGACTTTATGTTTTGGACTTTGAAGTGATTCAATATGACAATGAACAATATTAATAAATTAATTGGACATGTCACAACTCACACGTCCAATTTAGTTTGAAGTTTATTTTTTTACATCTTAGACTATTTTTAATTATGCACTATGAATTGGGAACTCGTATGTATTGAAACTCTTTATTTTTTGGACTATGATCACTTTATTGTTGATTCTATAATGTATTTTTAAACTTATAATTTTTTGAATTGTAGACATAAACTACGATAGGTACTAACCGCACCGCACCGCATTTTGCGGTGAGATTTGGTGCGGTTTGAGGTTTATGCGATGTGGTTTGTGGTTTGGGAAAATGTTCAAACCACATGTGTGGTGTGATTTGCGATTTGATCCCAAATCACACCATGAAGACCCCTATGTAAAAAGTATAATGAAAACAATTGTTGTGGCTAGTTACCTAAAAGGGCGCATTCTTGCGAGTCTACATCTATCGAATGTTGATATTAAAATTATGAATTTGATGCTTATTTTGAATTAAGGGAATTCACCGGACCTTTTGTCAAATCCTCTTTTAGATGTTGAAACTATACTTGTATAACTCTTACCTTACTTTTGGAAAATGTTTATGCCAAAAATTGGTTTAATGTAATCAACGTAAGGTTTTGGGTGAGGTTTGCTCAATTAAAGATAGTATTCTCCGACAAATAGTCGATGAAAAATACAAACGGAGATAATGCAGAGAATTGGTGATGCGGAAAACCCCTATCGAGGGTAAAAAGCAGGGACGACAGTTAAATTCGTCGATGCACTAGTGAAAAATGATGTCAAACAATGATGTCGTCCTTGTATGAAAATGATGTCAAACAATGATGTCGTCCTTGTATGAAAATGATGGTAAGTGTAAAGGTTATAATATGATTATAAATGAAATGTATCACAGAAAATCCTTGTTATCATGAGTTCTTGTCGCTGTCAAGAGATTGATTGAGAGCTCTGAGAGTATTTCCAGTGAATTGTCTGTGCCCCTTGTGTGATTCTTCAGCTAGTTTGTATACTTGTTTTGTTTTTAATATACAACGGTGATTATAGTTTGAAGTCATCGATTGACTTTAATTAATGGTCTTCGGTTATGGATTCTTCATTTAATGCTCGAGATCCTGGATTGAAGCATTAAAAAACGGTATGTCGTCGGTTTAAACAAGAGTCATAAGTTACATGATGTATGTCGTGCGTCATAAAAGTTCTAGCAAATATTTCTTGTTAACGTCAACCGGTTATCGCCGTTTTTCAGTCTTAAAAAGTTTACTTAAGAACCATAACTGGTAGTAAGTTGTTCCTCGTTTGTTTCTTAGTGTGAATTTTTACCCAAACAGTTTGCCCCAAATTTGAAATGAGAAGGGAAATTCAAATTTCAAATTTCTGCTAGGTGTCCTATGTGAAACTAGCTCGATTTCTTAGTAACTGGATCCGTCACTTAGGGAACTGACAAGATCTTTGAAAATATTATGACATCAGCCCATGGCACATGCGCATGTCAATGGCTTTGGACAGGTGTCACGGATCTGATGGTCGAATGGGAACAAGCATCTAGCAAGTGTTAATGTGGAATAGCAAATCGTTTTCTATAACCGTATAAAAGGAATTTTTACCCAAGATTATTTCCTTTTACTTGCTTTGATTTTTGTTTTTAGGGAGAATTCATACCAAAAACCTGTGGGACTTCCAAAATCGGATGAGGTTTAGAGTTCTATTTAAGGTACGACCTCCTTTTCATCTTCCTAAATGTGCAAGAAGTCTTTAGCCTACAAACCTAAAAAGCATTGGGAGGCTTTATCTTATTATAGAGACGAAGCTAGTTCGATAGATAATACATACGATAAGATGAACCCTTTAAGTAAAATCGTTGATTATGATTATTGCTTATCCGGTATCCCTGGCGACATTATCTTACGATGTCCAGGGAACATCAAGGCATTGGATTGCCCACGAGGATATTTCATGTTGTAAGAATATCCTTTTAGAATAGTTTTTTCTTAGCCATTCTTGGGTTTAACACGGGAATTCCTCACTAGGTATGAGTTACCAATGGGCAGTTTATGCCTCAATTATGGTGGTTCGTGTTTACGATCGATCGTTTGACGGCAGACTGGCCGTCAAAGTTCTAGGTTTATGAACTTCTGATGGCATATTCGGTGAAAGTTGTGGCGAATAACTGATATAGTCTTTTCAGCCGCTATATAGGCGTGCGGACCCTAGTCCAGGGGACTGCAGTCAACGATCGTCAGTGGAAGATGAGATTCATCTTGGGTCGTATGTTCATCTAGGGGACGACAATCAGTGGATCATCTCTGGATGGAACACTATTAGTGAGTCTTAATGTTTTTCTTTTTTTCTTTTTTCACATAGTCTTTCTTTGATATTAATCGTATTGTAACACCCCCTGTTCCGCGTGGCCAAGAACAGGGTTATGTCACAGTTCAAGGGACATAAAAAAAACAATAATAAATCTACTGAGTAGATTTATAAAGTTCAGAGCTTGATTAACTAACATAAACGTGAAATTACCAACCATCATTTGAAGACAACTATAATTGTGGTTTATATTCACATATACATAGCATTATACACATAAGAACCAAAAAGTAGACTATCCAAAGATCTTCAAAAGGAGGTCCAAACGTAGTTGTCTTCACTTCTCTTAGTCCCGTCCCCTGTCTAATCACCTATGTACCTGTCATGTCAACAAAACACACGGCTGAGCATCTTTGCCCAGTGAACGGATTATAAAATTAAAATAAACGAATATTTAACGCGTAGATGCGGAAACAAAAATAAGGAACATTGATACTTATAAATACAACAAGTGTATAATAAATAGGTAGACGATGAAGATTTATCGAGTTCATAAACATGATTCATACAACTTAAAATATATATAAAAATAATGCATTTATAAGATATCAAAAACCGTATAATCAACCGAACATCATAAAGATGTAACAAGAGTCACTAAAACCAAATTGTGTCACGAAGACACTTCATTCTCACGGGTTGATCAAACCACGTGAGTCTCATGAGGTAGCAGTGTGGGCACACTCACCGTCTAACCCCTGTAGTGAATAATTCACGACCCGACTCGTGTAACTAGGATCAATCCATTCGCCCCCGATAGACATTACTTGGCCAGACCCCTTATGTGTCCATTCTAAGTGAGGACGCCACGATTGTATAGCCACCGTGGAAGCATCTCGGCCTTGGTGCCCCCAATGACCGAGTATTCAATCAAAATGAAAAATGAAAGTCATAGGTCTACAACGTATGCGACCTCATGGAAACAAATTCTAAAGTCCAATAAACCTTGAAGGTTGTAATATAATTGTTTGTGTGTTTTTTCTTGATTCAAAAATGAATAAATCTTATATGATTGTGAAACAAATACTCCTTAACGGGGTAATAATATCATTTGATAATTCCGCACCAAAACAAGTTCAAGAATTCAATAAGAAAGGTACCATTTCACTTATGTGATAGGTAATACATGGTGTACCATGTTCAAGGAGTAGACACGCATATTCAAATACGTTTCCAAGTATCAAACGAAGATATAAATCCGTACCTTTAACTCAAAACGATTTGTCCACTTGTTTGCTCAAGTTCCGACAAAGAGAAGATCCTATAAGATATACAAAGCATTTAGAAGTTGTACCTACGAAACTCATGATAATCAAAATCTAATACACTTATAAATCTTACTTACAACCTAACTTTAAGTACTAACACGTCCTAGTATGCTTACACGACAAAACTAGAGGTTAACCAATTTGTGAAATAACCAAACATTCAAAATTAGCTGCATGAAACAGCACTGTTGTGCTTCTGTGTTTGGCTTACTTACCAATTAACATTTCTAACACAAAAGCATAATTAAATTCAACAATCTACTATGAAATACCTCAAGACCTTGCCTATTTAATATCAACAAACCAAAACTCATCATTTTTCTCCCAAAAAAAAATACCTAAACCCTAATCAGAATTTTAAGCCATAATAAGAGCATAAAACAACTTCCAAAAAGAGAAATTAGAGGTTTCTAGATTCATACCTCAATGATTAGAACCCAAACCTTCAAAATCTTCAAGATTTGGTTTGATTTCCTTATGAAATTGAGTTTGAACCATGAATTGATAGGATGAGAGTGAAAGAGACGTGAGGAGTAATCTGATGGATAGAAAAAAAATGAATTTAAACTCTAAAAAATCAACATTTATATTTTTCCAATTTACCTAGTTGACCCCGAAGTTTCACTTATTGCAATTCTAACCCAATTAGACGATTCCTTCACATTCTAAGTCCTAACCCAAAATGTATTTGTACATGTTTAACCCTCGTTGTACCACATTCATAACATAATAATCCGATACAATCCTAGAAGCAACATATACAAGTTTCTATGCTTTATACGAAACCGATAAATTAGAGCTTCGGTATTACACGTATGTTCTTTGGTTATTTGCAGGGATAAACTTCTCTTTGAATCCTCTGAGCGATACATCTACCAAGATCGAGAGCTTCTACTATCGTGCAAGGATAAACCTCTCTTTTAGTGTGTCCGATCGCACCTTCTACTCTCGTGCACGTTCGTTGGTCGATGAAGACGGCGGCGATATTTACTTATCTTGGTACTTCTCAAATGACCGAGAGGGTAGAAGAAAAGGAAGAGTCTGAGAAAGTGAAGAGAAAGAGGAGGGAGAAGAAGTCGAATATGAAGAAGAAGAAGAAGACTTTTTTAAAAGAGATGACGGGTAAGTCTCCTTGTCGTGATTTGTCGTTTAAATTGTTCATTCTTTGCTGATTTTAACTTCCTCTTATATTAGAAACTGGCGTCAACCCACCGAAAAGCCTATCCAAGAGGGAGGAGGCGACATTCATTGCCCGTAAGGGTCGGGAGTTGGAAAGAGGGGATTCGATGTTTGAATCATAGCCCAAAAGAATCAAGATGGAGCTCCTGAGGGAACCATTTTCGAAGGCTAGAGACACCTCTAAAGTTGCCAGTCCTGAGAATATGACGACACAACCTGGCGTGGTCGACATGATGCTGCTGAGCTTCGTTCCTCCGCTAGCATCGGTGATTCTTCCCACGACGTCAACAATTCTAGCTACGTCATAAATACCATTTGCGTGGACGGTTTTGCCTTTTGAGGACAAAGGGAAAGGCGTCCAGGTCGAGGGACCAGAGGATGACGATTCGTCGGAGTTCACTACGATGAACATAAAGACCCCCAAGGACTTTATGTTGCACGACACCATCTCAAGGAGCAAACTTTTTCCTCACCCAAACAACTTCCTGGTGCCCAATATCGGAAATCGCTATGAGAAGGCGACGATCGAGGATTTGGACACTCACGGGACTGGGCTATACTTTTTGCTAAAATCTTCATCCTTTTTTAATTTATTTTTTAAATCTTGAAATATAATGTCCATGTTTCTTTTTCCATACGTTCTAGGCGTCTCTCTACCTCCACGTGCACATTAACAAAATGAAATCCTTGATTCCGAATATGAAGGAGTGGGATCGGGCGGCTCTTGCCAAGGAGGAAGCCACCCTAAAGAAGGTTCAGGATCTGGTGGCTCTCCCGGACGATGTTTACGATCATCTAGAGAGGGAGTCTCACACCAAATATGATGTTTTTCCTCGTCTGAAGGAGGCTCTGATCAGGATGTCGTCTACTGAAGCCGAGGTGGTGACGAATAAAGCAACCTTGAATGAGGATGAAAAGGAGGCCAAGGTCCTTAAGCCCGAGGTAGAAGAGGCGATGGAGAAGGTGGAAGGTCTTCAAGGAAGGTTGGACGCTTCTGAAAAGAAGGTGGGTGATCTACATTGGCAAGTGGAGAAGCTCCAGAGGAAGGTGGACGCTCAGGAGGTTTTCACACGCTTCAGGACAAGGGCTGCTCTCATGTGTCGCCACTTGGAAGGAAAGGACGTCCTTAAGTCTTCTTAGGCGGAGCTCGACCATTTCCTAAAGGAAATCGGGACCTATGCGGATTTGGATCTGGATGATGAGAAACATGGGAGGATGAGACTGAAAAAGTTGGAGCTTCTTCCACTGCTATTGACATGACGCACGACCAACCTGTCTCCCGAGCCTTTAGTTTTTAGTAGTTTAAGGACGTTGTTCGTGATCGTGCCTACCTTTTGTAATTTTCCCTTGAATCAATATAAATCGTACTTTTTGATTTACCAACCTTTATCATTAAAAACTTATTAATAGTCCAAAAATAAGTAGCGTGATTAGGACTTCATAAAGTATATAAGAAATTTCAAATTTATCATCAAGTATCAAAACTTGTTTGAAATATTCAAGTAACTTCTGTCGATAGAGACTTACAGTTTGAGACTTATGACGTTTTAAAATACTAAAGCAACTTATGATTGACGTGAGATCTTGAGACACAAGTTTCTAATGAATGATGCGTTCTTGCAGTTTAAACAATGTTAGCGGTGGTCATTGGTTTGACCAACGACTATTCGCTGCTTAAGTCAGTATTGGTAGGGAAAAATAATCGAAGAAGCAAATTTAAAAGAAATATGTTTTTAGATGTACCCCATTCCATCTACATGGGACTTCTTGGTCGTCGAGAGTTTATAACTTGTATGCTCCCTTTCCGATGACTTTAGATATTTGATATGAAACTTCTCATTTATTTGTCAACTTACCTGCGTTCAATGCTTTTGTGTTTTGAAAAACACATCACAATACATAATCTCTCCTTCTTGAAACATTTTGACTTTTACGTTCTTGTTGAAATGTCTCGCGACAGCTTGTTGTTGCGATGCCATTCGGATTAACGCTCCTTTAGTCCTTCGAGGGCATTAATGTCATAACTTAAGTCGACCAAATTATGGTCGACAAAGGTATGATGTGCAACAGGAAAATTTACTTCAACTGGTAGGACAACTTCACATTCGTAGACCAAGAGAAATGTGTCTACCCTGTCGACGTTACTGAAGTTGTACGATTTACCCAAAGATCTGTTGGCAGTTCTTCGACTCATCTGCCTTTCGCAGCTCTAATCCTTTTCTTTTTAGCATTGATGATAGTCTTGTTACTTGATTCTGCCATTTTATTTGGTTGAGGATAACAGGGTGTCAACATCGTAAGTTTTATGCGACGTTCTTCACAAAATCGTTGCATCCTGTCACTTATGAATTGCGACCTGTTATCACAAACTATTTCTGATGGGATGTCAAACCTCTATATGATGTTATCTGGATAAAATAAATTACTTCTTTTTCCTGAACTTGGGAAAAAACAGTAATTTCTATCCACTTTGAGAAATAATCAGTAAGCACGAGTAAAAATATCTTTTGACAAGAGGTCGGAGGAAATTTGTCGACAAGATCCATGCCTCATCGCAGGAAAGGACATGGAATTAATAACTTATGTAAAGATTATGAGGGTCAAAGGGTCATACCTGAGTGCTTTTGACAAGCATCTCAACTTTGGACATACCCGATGGCATCCTGTCGTAAGGTCGACCAGTAGTATCCTTGTCGTGAGATTCTATTTGCTAGGTTGCAACCTCTAGAGTGATTGCAACCTCTCGTAGTATTTCTTCTATACACGTGAATATATATTAATATTCATGATAAATGTTTTAGTGAAAATGTATACTCATGATGAAGATCATATTGATGTATAAATATTGAAGAATTGTTGTATACGTAAACATATATAAATATTCATGATTAATGTTATAGTGAAAATGTATATAATCATGATGAATACCATAGTAATGTGTGAGTATTGAAGAGTTGTTATATATGTTGGTCTCAACCATCGAATTTGTATATAATACACATAATATCCGACCAAACACTTAGAAAGATACATTCTTGATTACCTTGTTTCATAAGGTATATATTCGATGAACTTCACTCATCAGATATTACCTCATATATCATTTGATCCTATTGTCTAAAGGATTTAGATATATCACCCATCGGATGTATCCTTTAACAGTTGAGTTTCACCTAAACACTCATTGTATCCTAATCCGATTGACTCTTCTATCGAATAAAGGATTTCAGTCTCACTGTACTCATAGTATATATATCTGATGTGGTTTCTTCATAAAGATTCTATAGCTAGTAAATCCGATATAACTTATGTATCAGATATAAATAAAGGTAGGATTTTTACTTATAAAAGTCTTATAACTGTCTGTATTGATCCTAGAGCAAATGCCTTCAACAAAATAAAAGACTAGTTAAAGTGAGGTCAACATCGTCACCAAAGTGGATTGGTTTATCATCTAGTCGAAAGAAGATCATTACAAGATAAAAAGTCCACTAGTAGTCTGACAAATACTACTACTGGCAAGCCGAATCTTGAAGTACAAACTTGGCCAACAAGTTTGGATCATCAACTCTCTTACTTCCTCTATTGGTATGCAGGGGCGGAACACAACGCTTCCAACCTAGGGGGCCGAAATGATTCGAGTTGAGCAGTGATTGACTCAGGATTTCTGCCAAGCGAGTGCAACTTTAACTTGGATCAAATGCTCGCAAAGCCACCGCAAAGCCACTCGAATTGTTTTTAGCCGAATTCCGCCTTCGGGGGATGTTTTCAGTTTTTTTGATTGATTTCAATGTTTTTTTTTGTTTTTTGGTTGATTTCGAAAGATTTTTTTTGGTTTTTCAGTAAAGACTCAAAACAAAGTTTTTAATTGTAGTCGCAAGCGTAATCTCTTATATATTTTCAAATACAAAAAAAACACACCATCCGAAGATATAACATATAATTAATACATACTGAAACTCTAAAAGAAGACATTAAATATTAGATATGAAAAATGTCAAACATGGCTTATCAAAAGTGTTATGGAAAACTTGTAAGGACGTGTAAAAACATCATATTAAATATTGCAACACTCTTACACAAACAAAAGTGCGTTTGGCCTAGTGGTATGGTATGTGAGTTTTTGGCTTCCTAGAAGGTCGGGGGTTCAAATCTCACCAAAATGAGAAGGGTGTGTGAGTTCATTTGTTTCATTCACCGTATATAAATATTACATACTTAAAACAAAACATTCTTACACAAGAAACATAACTCATGGACCACAATTGTTTTCTTTTATTTTAGTTAACCTATTACTTTTATTGGTCTAACAAGGAGTCCAACATCTTTTAGTGGAGGGGCCTAAAATAAAATATTTATTGAACTACTTGTTAGAGTAAACTGTCTATATTAAGTACTCACAAAATCACAGGGGCCATGGCCCCTAAAGCCCATCCGTCTATGTTGGAATGAGAACATGTATAACATGTCGGCCTAAGCAAGTACAAATGCACCATGTGATTGGTACTTTGTTTGCTTTACGGTTCCCTCGACATACTAAAGGATGGAGTAAGTTAAAATAGTGTCTACATCAAACTCAAATGCTGAAATGAAGGGTACTAGGATACGTGGATCAACCAACCAGAAGAAAACACACATAAAATTCGAAAGTATATTTATTACCAAGTAAAGAGGAGAATTTTCAAAAAAACTATAGATATAAAGCTTCCTTCGTAACTCCCGGAACTTCTTCGTAGTGGCTCCCTTCCATGCCTCATTTCATAGGGAACCTCAAAGTGGCTGGAATATGAGTGTGTGACTTGTTATAATTGATCCTATTGATAGCACAGAGAATGGGTCTGTCATCTTCATAGAGATGGTGCAAGTTCATAGGACGAAAAGAGATTTTTTTGAGTCCCTTATACTCAGCCTAGCATTGAATAGGTAGGTAGCAGCTTTGTAAGGTAGTTTTCCATATCCGTTAACAGCTCTAAGCCTAACCGCTTATTCCGACTTGACTTTTGCCAAGTTGGACATAATGCATTTGATGCAATAATGGCTATAAAAATGCCTCATTGGCATTCATTGCAACTCACCCGTTTTGAAAGAACTTCCATAAGAGTGTTTCTAAAGTAAATTCGGTGTCATCCTCTAAAGAACTTCCTTAATTCTTCGGATCTGAAAAAGAACCTTATCTCGCTCTTTCGAGGACTAACAATATACATGTGAACGTGCATAAATATTCATGATAAATATTGCATATATAAACCATTTCACGTAAAAAAGAACAATTATAAAAACTATATCGAGATAAATGTCAAATCAAAGAAAATGAAACTCTCTTTTTTTAATGTAATTTGTTTGCTTAAAATATTTTTTTTTATAATTATTTAATTTAAAATGTAAGGAGGAAGAAGTTTTTTAAATAAAAAAGAAAATAAAAAATCAAATAAGTTAAGCGTTTGATTCAAGTTTGAAATTAATTCCATTAATTTCTTTAAACATTCTTTAATTAACCACTTTGTGCTTTAAACATTGATTAGTGTTTCTTAATTTCGATCAATGGCTCAGATATGTCCACTTACAACCTAAAATTTGTTTTCAATTGAACCCAGCTTTATGTATATTTAGGCATGGAATGAGACATGCCTCATTGGGAAACCAGGTGTACAACCCCTATGCGACGGGGGTTTCCTACAAAACTGGGGACCGAAGATTGGGACGGGGATCCCTGAAAGTTAAAAATTGAGATGGGGATGGGGACGGGCCGGGTAACATGGCCCTCGCCTCGTCCCATCCCCCAATATTAAATATATTTTTATCAAATTTATTATTTATAAAGAATTAGATTTAATATCTTCTATATTTAGAATTATTATTTTGACATTTCTTCTTATATACATTTTTTTGAGTTGTCTTACTTTTTTTAGATAAAAAAACGTTGAAAGGCAAAGTGTTTGATCAAACAATTACATATGATGTCACGATTTTGTTCACATTATATTTGATACTGTATAAAAACAAAATTTGAAAATATGTGATATTTAACCATGAACAAAATTTGAAAACAATTAAGTATGTTTAACACATTTGATTTAAAACATATTAAATTAAGGAGAAAAAAATCGTCGATTCCCCATCAAGGATATGGATGTAATCATATTCCTCGATGGGGATGGGAACGAGGACAGGAATTAAGGTCTCCGCCCTATTCCCATGCCTATGTATATTGAATTATATGTAAATTAATTTAGTGCAACCTTAAACCAATCATTTATCTAATCGATGATGTTTAGTTTGGATTGTAAATTTGTAATAAATTAATAAATCGTAAATTCATGTCAACCATCACACTTACCTCGAATCTCACAATAATTTATTGTAAAAGAACATATGAAATGATAAACGTTCTCTTTAGTTTTTACTTATACGTCCACTTGTGACTAAGAAGTTAGATTAAAAGAATCAACAATCTTGTAAAAGTCCGGTTTGAGAATGGTCCATCCTAATTCTGGTGTTTGTGCGTTGAGAGTGAATAAACGACCACCCCGAGCACAACAAACCGCCACATTGTGCCGCCTAAACGAAGGGCTTTCTACTGCAAATTCCAACACGTAGTACTTGATCTTTTTCACTTCATCTTCTCTTAAGTTTGATTTTATCAGTGTTCCTTTAATATCTGACTGTCGACTAGATCCTGTAATCTTCCGAACAATGGCTTCTCCTACCTCCTCCGGACCTCCAAATGCTTCAATTCTATCAACAATCCAACAACTATGATTACATTCTTGAAACAATATCTTAATTTTTAATGTCACCTTTGACTTTTAAGTTAAAGTTATCTCTACAACATAATCAAGTTTGTAAGAAGTCAAAAAATGTCTAAGTGTTTCAAAAGATTGTTTTATAAGACTTAAAACTTAGAAACAAACAATTATATGTTATATGTAAAATTGTTATAATAAGTTTATGATACGATGTTTGTTTTAAGACATCTTTTAAATATTTTTTATATAATATTATTTAAGAAAATGTCTTACTAAAATAATTATCGTATAACAATATGCGTCCACATGACACTTTTTCAAAGTGTCAGGTAAAAAAGATGATACGATATTTTATTTTAAAAATGTGCTAAAAACATGTTAAGATGTCTGAAATTATCACGTAAGCTTATTTTAACACTCAACGACGCACGATCATTTGGTCCTGTAAACCTAAATTTCATAAATTAATCTATTAGGACATCTGAACATCTTTTACGTCCTATAAACCCAATTTTATTATAGTGTAACTTCTTTATGTATTTTTTGTTTACCAAATGTATGAAACACATGACTTACGAGAAATCGAGAGGAACAGGAGAGACAACGACACTAACGTTGAGCTCACCACTTGACCCTGGTGGACCAAAGGCAACCACCGGTTCGTTTACATTCCTACGGCGGTTAACCGGCGGCAGATCTAGCGATCTTTCCAGCTCGGCTTTCCCGGCTGCTCTATACAACAAGGTCTGATCTCCAACCCAATTTGCAGGGTATATAAATTCTGAGCATCATTGCAACACATTAACATTAAAACCAAAATTTCAAGTCAAAGAACTTAATTTCAAAATCAAAATTAATACCAATTTATGAGCTTTTAGATTAAACATATATAATGGTATTAAAGCTTTTGAAAAATTTAACAAATTGAAAATTCTGGGTATGAATTTGACCCCAAAATTAATGTTTAATTTAAATTTGAAGTTCAACAAGTTTGACTCAAAAAGCCAACATAGATAGGAATGTTGAACAACGAGTTATCTTCCACTTTTAAGTTTTAAGTAAATGTATGGTTAAGAAGAGTTGTTACCAACCAAATCCTTCTTCCGATTTGATGCACCGTCTGAAACCTTTGATGGGATAAATTACATCAAGTTTGAGATTCCGGCCATTTTCCGGCGACAATCCAAGAAGAAAACTAGTTGTTCCGGCGAAGTTAGCACCGACGACAACTAGAGAAGCTGATCCAATCCCAGTTAGAAGCCGGCGTCTGAATGCGGTTAAGTTGTTGGAAGGGATTGTAATCTCCGGCAAGTTATCTTTCCGGTCACCGGAATTTTGTTGGGTCATGTAAGTCCGGTAGGGAAAGCTCTGTTGAATGGCCATCGTTCCAAGTTCCAACTGCTGTTTTCTTGATTCGGGCTTATCGCTTAGATATTCTCATTTTGCATAGCAAATGATTCAGCCAATCATACCATGCCATGTCATTTTCACATGTTTTTCAGGAATTTTTTTTTAGCTTTTGTATAATAAAGAAAGAAAATTATATACATGATTTATTTTATTAATAAAGAAAAACATAATACTATTAAAGTAATGTATAATTTTTAATGTAAAGAGTATGATTAGAATAACAATTACTCCCTTTAGGTGAATCACAATAAAGGGTGGTGTTTGTTTGGTCTGATAGAGAGCTTTATAGGTCAAAAGTGTCTTAAGGTTTCAGGTTCAAATTTAAGTAGGAAAAAAAATCTCTTGTGGCCACAAAGGTTTAAATGCAGTAATTTCGCAAGTGGTCGTGCTGTATTAGTCGGCTCATATAGCGAGTTGAATATTCAGGTTAATCAAAAAAAATTGAGCATCTCCAACATATTCCCAAAATTTCTTTAAAATGGAGAATTAAAAGTCAAAATCTCTTAAAAGAATTACATTCATCTTCAATAGATTTCTTATTTTAGAGAATCCAATATTGATTATAATACTTAAATATTTCATTCATCTATTAAAATATTATTTATCTCTTTAAATATTTATTTTTAATTTCCTATTGGTGCTCTCATATGTTAATTTTTTTTTGGTGTTCTCCATATTTGGAGAAAAAAAACTTTTCGCTTTCCTATTTTCTCCATTTTGAAGATAGTTTTGAACAATTGTTGGAGGAAAACATTAACTCAAAGTCCTCATTTTTCTTCATTTTAAGGAAGCTTTTGGAGTAAAATATTGACTCCAAACCCTTCTCTCTCATATTTTTTACATTTTAAATGATAAAGACACGCATATATGAATATTTATAAACAAAGTGAATCATTACTACTCGTTAGACGGAAAAACAAACTTGAAAAATGTCAAATTCTGGTTAAATTCTCTTCGGCAATTTATGGAGGTTCCAAAAATAACAACGGAAGAAAATTCTTTGTGGTCATAAAAAAGACTTGAACGGACAACCTACGAGGATGAGCTATATGGGTTTGTTTGTCTGTTACATTTTATGCTTCTATCTTTTAAGATTTCAATTTTTGCCTTTTTCATTTGTGGAACTTTTGTTTATGTAAACTTCATAAGGAAGGTTAATACATGAATCCATTGGAAAAACCGAAATGAATTATTTGAAGATGCATATGTGAATCGACATTATTGATTTTTCATATGGATTCATATATGCATTTCAAACTAAATTTTTCCAATAATTCATATATGAACCTTCATTTTTTCCCTTGTCACGATTTTTTTGCCTTATATTTGAATCTCGCACTACCAACATATATACATTTGGGGATTGAAGTCTTCTTAGATTCAAGTGTACGTGATTGCATTCCAGTTGCGTCTCAAGTCTATGTTTTAGGTTGCGTTTTCCTTGATTTGGTTAACCAAATAATAAACAAAACTAATCGAAAACGAAACTTACCTTATTTGGTTAACCAAACCGTTTAACCAGTAAACTGAACAACTTAACTGGAAATCGTTTTGGTTCAAGTAAGTTAAAATAGTTACACCCTTAAAGGCCCCCACTCCCTTAAGTTTTCTGAATCCGCCGCTGCATATAAATAACTAATTCATTTCCATAAGCGTGTTAAATAGTTTACATCACAAAAACCTATACAACTATACTCATAAAGAAGATTGACACAAATA
Source organism: Silybum marianum (assembly GCA_036898165.1). NCBI lineage: Eukaryota > Viridiplantae > Streptophyta > Magnoliopsida > Asterales > Asteraceae > Silybum > Silybum marianum. The sequence goes on from CM072528.1 coordinate 15,455,164, forward strand.
CTCTCTTTCAGACAAACAAATGCTATTTTATGTGTCAAAAATTTTATTCCAAGGAAGTACTCAAGCTTCCCTAAACTAATTATGAAACTTGGTTTTCAAAAATCTCACATTATTAATTTCCACCATACACTATTTACAGTTAACACACAGTATGTCAAAATAAACCAACATAATCATAAAATTATCAGTGTTGAGAGCTTGTTTAAATCAAGTTTTAAATAGCGTGACGGCAAAGTCAAACCTTAAGTCTTAGAAGTCAAGGCGAACCATGACGTTTTTCAAGTTGTGTCTTATGACGACAAATTTATATATCATATATACTATTTTACATACATAAACTTTTGTTTATTATTATTACTTAACGAGTTAATAATATTACGCATTTTTAATTAGGTTATATATTAAAAAAAGACACTAAAAGGGTAAGAATATCAAATATGGTGTTACATAAATCACACATTGGACCATGACGTGCCAAAAACATAACGTGACGTCAGAAACGAGTCTTAAGTCATGGCGTGCCACATCGACTGGTATGACGAGTTTTTTAGAACATTGGTTTAAACCATATAAAAACCTAACAAGCTTACAACCCTTTTATCTTTTTTAATAAAATTAACCTAGAGATAACAACATATACACCTCTTCAAACAACTCACCATATAAGAAAGCATTTTTTAAGTCATAATGAAATAAGGGCCAACTACTTTAAATAACAAAACTAATGATGCACCTCACATTGACCTATTTTAACCACTACAATTGGCAAAAAAGTCTCCCCATAATCCATCCCCACTTGTTAATTTTAACCCTTAGCCACCAACCTGGCCTTATACTTCTCAATCTCTCCGATTGATTCATCCTTGATCTTGTATATCTAATTACAACCTATCACTTTCCTCTCATAAGGCAAATCATTGATGCAGTAATTAACAACCGGCATACCATTCCTAAACAACGCCTCGTCTCAATGTTCATGGCATCTACCCGGTTTTCATCTTGACACCCCTTAGCATAGTCCCTAGGTTCAATAAATTTGTTAAGGTTCGAAGTAAAGTAGAAAGTAGCAAATCAAGATGAGAAGAAGTGACATGTTTCTCAATGTCATATTTGACTTGACAATTAACAACAAAATAATCAAACCACTTAAATAAACTTGAAACTCTACTATACCTCCTAACTCATATTCAGACAAAAAGTGTTCGAGTGTCCTAACAGGAAACCTCTATAAGGTGGGTTCGAGTGGAATTTTCAATGTTGACAACTTGGTTTGAATGATTCTACACTTCTTGTTCATATACACCATCACTTTTATCAAAACCACCAAAGATTGGCTATTCAAACTCATCATGAAAGGATATATTAATTCAAACAAGAACTGTTTAGTATCAAGAATAAACAATCTATAACCCTTTTTTGAGTTCGAGCAACCAAACATAAAACATTTTTCAGTGCTAGCACTAAACTTATTAGAGTCATTAGGTGTAAAAACAAAATATAAACAACCAAAATTTTGAAGATGAGTAAGAACAGACTCAAATTCATACATTGTTTCATCTTAACGTGTTTATAAGTTAGTTATTAAAGTGTTTTAAGAACTTAGTTATATACACCCTAAAATTTGAATAGATATGCACTAATCAATAGTAATAAATGCTAAAAAGATTGTTTTAAAATTTTGAACAAAGTGCTTTATAATATATCCAGAGATTATTTTGAGAAATGGTAAATATTTGAGAAATGAAGAAGAAATGATCCTATTTTTCTCTTCATATGATCAAGATCGAATTTAAGTGGTCAAGAATTGCGGCTATGCGAAAAATAGAGAGAGTAGTTTCGTATCTTTCACAAATAGATGGTAAACGTGTTCATATGTGAACAAGTGTGAATGTGTGATTCACATATAAACTATGTGTTCAAATGTGAACTCATATAATTCACATATGAACTATTTTAAATGATTCATATATGATCCCGTAGGTTCATATAAAAATCAGTTAAATAGTTCACATATAAATTCATTAATGGTTCACGTATCAACATGTTTGCCACATATTTGTGAAAGTTACGAAAATACCCCTTTATCTTCTGTATACCCATGCAAGGAGTCACTTTTTTACTTCTCAAATACTCACCACTTCTCAAATGAACCCTTCCCTTATAATATAACATAACTTTATTATGTATTCTATAAAATATGTCGAGTTTATGACTCAGGAACCCGAGAGGCATCCCCGCCCCGTCCCCGGTTCCAGGGGCGGACCTGTTGTGGTTCACACAGTGGCACAGGCCACCGTTTTATTTCTTCAGCGAAGGGTAAAATTTTGTAGGTTTGTGAAAGATGCAACCGTATCGTTTTGGAACTTCGAAAGGGTGCACTTAAACTTTTGAAATCAACCAAAAAACCAATTTTTTTTTTGAAATCTACCAAAAAAACCCTGAAAAAACTCTTGAAATCAATCCAAAAATCGAAAAAAAACACTCTTGAAAATCAAACAAAAAACCTAAAAAAAGTCCCTTGAAATCGATAAAAACCCTTCGAAAAATTCCCTAAAATCAAGAAATATTAACTTTACAAATCCCTTGAAACAGTGGAATTAGGTTAAAAACATATCGAATGATATTGAACGTTAGTAAAAACATAAAAATACGTTAATAAAAAGGGAAATTGGATTAAATGACCAATTTTGATAAATTGTTGTATTCAGTGACCATCTCTCTCCTTATTTGACAAAAATAACCAAAACATCCGTTAAAACAATTGAAACCTCCGTTAAATTAGAGGAGATATCAAAACTACTTCGTTTTGGCCATTTTTAACGGAGATTGGCATGGAAAAATTGAAACCTCCGCTAAATTTAGGAAACCTCCGTTAAAATCTCTCTCTGACACCATTTTGTGGATTTTTTTTAAATATTTACAATTTTAACCCCTATAATTATGTAATAAATTTATTTAGGTCCCTTACTTTTTAATTTTTTATTTTATACTCTTATTACATTAACATACATTATGGTGTATCAATTAAAACACGTCTAAAAAATACGTTTTTATTTTAACAAGTTACACCATTATAATCGTCTCGTCGATACCTTCGAAATGAGCCTAATATTAAATATTTTTTGATTTAGTTATATTATTATATATTATAATCATATATTAACTTTATATTGTTAACAATTAACAAAATATTAAGAATACGTATTTTAATCGAAAAAGCAAATGATATATCACAAATTAAATAAATAACTATAAGAATATAATGAAAGATTTGGTAATTTTATTAATTTTTTAAATGATTTTAATTTCCTTCGTTAAATGAGCTTCGAGAATACAACGTAAGTATTAACTCAATAATTATTTTAAGTTATTAATATTTAAAATTAGATGTTTATCATGTATTTGATTAAGTTTATCTACGTTAGTTATACGAACTTAAACATGAAACTTTAATAAGTTGTATTTATGCTTAGTTAACTTGTAAACTTGAAATTAAGTAATTTGACTTTAATTTATTGTACATAATGTTTAAAAAGTTGTCCGTAAGAGTTTATATGAAAATTTTATATTATAGTATAGATAAACGTACAAATTGTAAATATTAAAAAACATTTTTTCGTATTATATATAAAATATAATATATAATAATATAACTAAATCAAAAAATATTCAATATTGGCTCATTTCGAAGGTATCGACGAGACGATTATAATGGTGTAACTTGTTAAAATAAAAACGTATTTTTTAGACGTATTTTAATTGATATACCATAATGTATGTTAATGTAACAAGGGTGTAAAATAAAAAATTAAAAAGTAAGGGACCTAAAGTAATTTATTACATAATTATAGGGGTTAAAATTGTAAATATTTGATAAAAATTTCTACAAAATGGTGTCGGATTTTTAAGGGAGGTTTCAATTTTAACGGAGGTTTTAATGGTAATTAACGGAGGTTTAATGGTAATTAACGGAGGTTTAGGGTATTTAACGGAGGTTTAAGGTATTTAACGGAGGTTTAGGGTATTTAACGAAGGTTTAGAATATTTAACGGAGGTTTAGGGTATTTAACGGAGGTTTTGGTTATTTTTGTCAAATAAGGAGAGAGTTGGTTATTATGTATAATAATTTTTCTCTCAAATGGTTATTTCTATCAATTTCATACTTTTTATAATTATATTTTATCATATAATATATTATATGGTGTACTCGTATGAGTTCGGCGATTGACGATTCCATCGAAACATGTGTTTTTTAACCAATCTCTAGTTCTCAAAAGAAAAAAAAAAAGAAAAAGGAAAAAGGAAAAGGGCAAATGGGCCACCGTATTCGATCCAAAAGACCTAAAATGGTGTTTGTAAATAAATCACAAAAGCGCTGGTTCACCACCCGCAGGCGCAGCAACGTAAAACCCTTCACCGCCACGAAATAAATCCAACAACGTAAAACCCCTTCACCATCGCTAAATTCACCCACCCAAAACCCTCCTCCTTCATCACAACCACCACCGTGATCATGATTCGGAATGCAGTTAATTCATCCTGATATGTTTTTATTCACATATCTATCATTCAATCGCCAATATACGAATTGAGGTATGTTTAAGCCCTCAATCTCTCTGTATATATACATACATTATTGCATCTGGAACTCGAATTCGATTGAACCCAGTCAAAAAAGATACCAGCTTTTACTCTTATGGTTATGATTCCTATCTGAGATTTGAGAAAATATGTTCTCTCTGCGCCTATGTCGTAGATTTAGAGCCTACGCGACCATCCCATCCTCCATTACATCTACTTCTAAATGTACAGTTAGTTTGACTGCAAACGATATTAAGAAACCCTTAACTTTAGAGGAACCTGCTCTTGTTAAGCTAAAGACAGAAAGAAACCCTGAAAAATTATTTCATTTGTTCAAGGCTAATGCCCATAACCGCTTTGTTATAGAAAATAAGTTTGCTTTTGAAGACACAATTTCGAGGCTAGCTGGAGCTGGCCGGTTTGATTACATTGAGCAATTACTTGAGCATCAGAAGGCACAGCCTCAGGGCCGTCGAGAAGGGTTTATTATGAGGATAATAAGGTTATATGGAAAAGCTGGAATGGTTAAGCATGCTATCAATACTTTCAAAGATATGCATTTATATGGTTGTTGTCGAACTGTTAAATCTCTTAATGTTGCCCTTAAGGTTTTGGCACAAACAGGTGATTTGGATGCATTGGAGTCGTTTCTTAGTGACGTTCGTTGCCAGTTTGATGTTAAGCTAGATGTAGTTTCTGTGAATATTCTGATAGATGGATTTTGTCGAATGGGTATTCCTGATAAAGCTTATTTAATCATGGGAGAGATGGAAAAATCAGGGATAACACCTGATGTGATCACATATACGACTCTTATATCTGCGTTTTATAAATTGAATCGAGCAGAAATAGGTAATGGTCTTTGGAATCTTATGGTGATGAGAGGCTGTTTACCAAATCTAGCAACTTTTAATGCTAGGGTTCAGTTCTTGGTGAACAGAGGACGGGTATGGCAGGCTAATAGTTTAATGGGTATGATGCGTTATCTTGGAATAACTCCTGATGAGGTTACATTTAACTTGGTGATAAAAGGGTTTTGCATAGCTGGTTATATTGACATGGCCAAAAGGGTTTATTCTGCTTTACATGATGAGGGTTATAAGCCGAATGCCAGAATTTATCAAACAATGATGCATTATTTATGTAAAGAAGGTGAATTTGATATGGCGTATACAATGTGCAAAAATAGTATGGAAAAAAATTGGTTTCCAAGCGTCGATAGTATCTATCAACTACTTCACGGGCTGCGGACCACGGGGAAGATTGATAAAGCTAGGTTTATTATATCTTTGGTGCATAAAAGAGCACCTTCATTTACTGCAAATCAATTGGGCATCATGGAATCGGTTTTGAAAAAGAGTTGACACTGTTCCAAGAGGGGAACCAACAATTTTTTGTACAGTTTTCATATCTTGTGTTGAGAACAGTTGATTTGAGATTCATTCATGATGAATAATTATTCAGGAAGAGAAATATTCTAATATGTTAGGTAAATTTGTTGTACCATCTTACTACGGTTTATGATGGAGATTTACATGGAGATATTGAGGAGAACCAACTTGAATTCTTTGACATTTTGTTCTTTTTAACTTTGATTTTCTCATCTGGTTATGATTAACGTATGTGAATATGTTATTGTGGATTTACCAGGTTATCAGCTACTTACTATCATACCTTGCTTCATCTTTTGGGAAATTGGAAATGTTGTTGACATCTGCTTAATAATATACTTAGAAGTGGTTGTGAGAAACGAAATGGTCAATGGGATACAGAAGTTTCCTCCTAAAAACAATTCAGTTGTTTCAGACTCTTTGCAATCAATACTAAATCTTCCTGAAAAAAGTTTATAGTAACAACTAAAGTTAATAAACTTTTTTTTGCAAAAATGTGACTTCTAGCTATGCTTTTCAAATCTTTTCTGCAAGCCATGGGTCTTTTCGAAAATAGCCTCATCATCTCTTGAGGCAGAGGAAAGGTCTGCCTACATTCTGTTCCCTCAGAGGCTCAGACCCTACTTTCCGGTGGTATACTGAGTTTGTTTTGTTAGAAAGCTGTTAAAGATTTGATGCTTCTGTAGGACCTTGATTGTAATTTAATGGTGGCTTTTCTTTTGTTTGAATAGAGAGAAGGAAAGGACTGAGACAAACAAGCTACAAATGAATTTCTTATACTTATTCAACATAACTTGAACTTCTATTTTCTGTTCAGCCTAGTTGATTTCTTAACCATCATTATCTGGTTGAAGAAGAAAGGATGCTAGAAGCACAAGGAAATGAAGCATCTGAACAGGAGGGCGATGCAAGTATTTCACAGGTTTGTACTGAGAAATTTCACTTTCAGTTATTATTATTGTTGATTTTCGTTGTTATTGTCACTCTTTTCTAAGTATCTTGAATAAATCAATGAGTGTTGTATACTTATTCAGAACCACTTTTGTGTCATACAATTCTCTCATCGCGTCATGTATCTTTTGGAGTTCATCTTAGTTTGGCTATGGTATGATTTTCTGTATGTATACGTTGCCCATAAGTTCCATGATGTTGGTTTCTGGTTGATTGAAGTTACAGCTTAGAATAACCTCAGTTGATTGAATTATGATACAAAGAAGAAAAAGAATCGAATAATCATAATCATTGTATGATGAAAATAGAAACCAATCTCTAATATTAGAAAAAAGTTTCATTAGGTTGGATTGCTGGCAGCAATAATTGGTTTTTTTTTGCCATCATGTTTGATGAATTTGGAGAACATTAGTCCCCTCAATTTAATGTGATTTGCTTTATCTGTTCTAAAAGGAAAATTCCATGGTTTTGATGCCATTCTTACATTTCACTTCAGTACCATTTCATTTTCCTTTTTTTTTAATTAACATGGATATCCAACCCGCTGTGCTAGCCGACTAATCCCAGGGCGACCACCCGCTACCTAGAGTCACCGCATTTGAACCTCCATGGTCACAAGGGGATTTTTATTCCTCCTTGGATTCGAACCTATGACCTCCGAACACTTTTGACCTTTGGAGCCTAAGCTCAAACCAATCGGGCACCACCCTTGTGGTTAATCATTTTCCTTTTTCCATTCTGCATTTTTTAGTTCTTTTATCAGTAACCTATTGCAATTACATTATTTATGAAAGTTAATAAGATAACAATTTCGAAGCTGAATAGTGGTATGTTTGATTTTCAAAAGTAAAAAAAATGAATCCTTCTTTTGAGATTCTTCTTCTTGGTTGTTGGTGGTGGTGGGGGGGGGGTTGTGAAGGGAACTCAAGCGAAGTATTATGTATTAAAGATTGAACCATACAGAAGAACCATGAGAAAATATTGAATCATGCAATCTTAAGTATCCAGACTCCTTGATTCAGGAGGGCAAGGTCGAAGAGGATATGATTCATCACATAAACACGGGTGGCTAAAGTGGAGAACTGTCATGGGGGTGGTATGACTAAAGTTGAGAGCTAAAGGGGGATCTTTAGAGGATAGTCATAAGAGCGGCTATGTTGTATTCGTTGGATAGTTGGTCGATAAGGAAGGCCCATGAATGGAAGATGGAAGTCGTAGAAATGATGATGCTGAGACGGTCCTGTGGTAGAGCTAGGTTTGATAGGATATCGTATAAGGTCTTCTTAGCGGTGTTGGCAGTTGCGCCTATCACAAATAAGTTGAGGGAGGGGAGACATATTCACAAGGCTCATGCGCCTTTTGGTCCTAGGTGTGCCTCATATAGAGTTACTAAATACTCACTCAAGGCGAAGGATCTTGTGAGAAAAAGAGTTAAGATGAGAAGCGCAAGAAGAGATCTGAACCCTTGGTCACTTCTAATCTCATGCCCAACCATGAATTGCACTTTAGAAGGGAATTGATCAAGTGCATCTCAATGCACCTCATTAGTGTTGACATTCAATTAGGATTGATCCAAGGGTGGAGCTCTCTTCTTACACTTCTCACTGTAACTTCTCTTCTCATCGGTACTCAACCCACTCTCAGACCCTAATATCAAATAACTTTTCTCATCTTCTAGACTTCTTAAAAAAAGTTTTGTTAAATCGATGAAATAAGTTAGATCTCACCCACCAAAGTGAATCCTTCGAAATAGCCAAGCTAGTTTTTCTCCTTGTCCGGGTTCCCGATAAGGAATGGCTGGTAGGATTGAAGGAATTCGATCGAGATGTCCACGCGCCTGGGAAGGCAACCAACCCTATTTGACTTGTATAACTGCATGTGTGTGTGTGTGTATGTATATATATAAAAGACGTGCCTTGCATTTTTGAGGCCTTCGCCTCACGCTTAGGTCCCAGGATCCCTTTGGGCGTAAATGCGCCTTGAACCTTTAACAACTTTGTTTGGGGTTAAAGGTCAGGTCTGCCGCCTGCCTACATCTTACCACGACCCCACCTCCTAGTCCTGGTGGTACATACTTTGTTGGTTCGGTTTGGTTACCATGTCATCGAACTTTTTAGATATTCTGAAAAATGTTTTCTTCAACAAACCAGAAAAACTAAAGCATGGTGTCGCAAATGGGTTTTTGAAACAAACGGAGAGAAGATTAATGTATAGGTAGGTTCCACAATCGAAAATTCTTGCCCATAGTGGTCAATTGGTTTGTCTCACTGAAGGTTCCAAATGACATGAGGCATGGCGTGGCAGCTAGGCCAAGCCTCAAGATTTAGGAGATGTTTTTCAAGGCATGACCTATGGCAGAAAATCTCCATATCGTATGTAATATTATCTATATAAACATACGTTCTCTACTATCATTTTATTTATCAATGATTTAACCCATTTGAGTTAGGTTATACATTAAAAACTAACAGGTAAGACATTAAAAATAATTCCTGTATGGATAAAGTTGTCCATAAAAGTTGTCTGTGTGGATTAATCCGTCCACAGTTAATATAGATGACCGAATAAGGGTCTGTTTGTTAGCAGCTTAAAGAGCACTCACAGCTTATTCGGTCAACTATACATGACTGATTAGGAGTAGCTTAATGATATAGAATGTGACTTAATTAGTAAGCTTCTAGGAGAGAGCTTTATGCAGAAAGCCATGTTTTTTTTTCCAAACTTGCCCCTCCCATTTAAGAAAAACACGCTCCCTCCGGCTATGAAAAAACCCTCCCAAACAAAAATCTTCCTAATCTATACAGACTGATTAATCCATACAGACAGTTTATACAGGACTTAATGGAATACCAACCAAACAGCCCCTAAGTTGATGATATATATACACGTTTGTTGCGGATTAATTTTGTTGTCAAGTATTCAACTTAAACAAATTCCTATTCTACATAGATGTTTAAATTATGAATATATATATATATATATAATAAACTCCTCATTTCCTTTTTTTAGTAACGGTTTTTGTGGGGCTGCTCATACAATTTGTTTTCAAGCCGATGGGGAGGATGTTCCAGTTTGGTGGCATGCCATGAGAGGTATGTACTTTTGGCTTGTTTCAGATAAGTGATCTATATTCTCTGTAAATTTGTCCCTCCAAACCACAAGACTTGTAGCGTACTGGTTAAGGCTTGTGGGGGATGAGGCTAGATAACCTATCTACCCCAGGTTCGAATCCAGGCGCAAACAACTTGTGGCCACTGGGGAATTATCTCAGGACTGCATGTTTTCGCAGTCTTAAAATTGTCAGGGATTAGTCTAGGTAAATGCCTAGAATACCCTTTCCAAAAAAAGTTTGTCTCTCCAAAATCAACAATTATTAACAAAATAAGATGGATGGTTTGTTTGTTTAGTTGTTGACAAACATACTTGTTTAAAACAGACACATATATCTTTGAAGAAGTTGGGACTTGGAACTTGATATGATCCATGAAGACGCAGAAGGGATTGTGATTTGTGGCGATTTATGTTTATTGGAGTTCTGGATCGATGATGGAGTAGTATTAAAAGAGCATTTGTTTCAATAACTTTATTCGGAAAGCCGAAATTGAACAATTTTTTTTAGTTCAAGTCAATATTTGTAGATTCAAATTTGATTGAAAATTTAAGTTATAGTATTAAGTTAAGTTGTTTGTAATCATTTGAGATCATGGATCGAAGAAAGAAATATATATTGAGTTTGTTAATTCTAAAGAATGTATATAAGTTATAATGTAGCTTGTTGTGTTTAACCTATATCGATCAACTTTGTCACACTTGAATAAAAGTTCAAACAAAGACATCATGTTCAATTTTTATTTATAAAATATAACTTGATTTATATATTATTATATAACTTTTAAATATATACATATTTATTACAAAATTTAAAGAAAAATTCAAATATAATACATTGGTTTTCACTTTTTTATTTATTACTATCGAGGACGATGATAAAAAAAAATTAATGCATGGAAAATTTTGAGAATATTGTGGAATGTAATTTATTGGAACACCCCAAAATGGAATAAAAAAAATTCAAATAAATCAGAAATGTGGTATTGAAATATTGAGATACAAGCCTTTACAAAAAGGGAACTTAAATACACTGCTAAATTACAATTTCTAACAATAGGTTATGAGGATAACAACCTTTTATCTAATTTCGTAAAGAAATAAGATTACATTTAGGTATCACCTAAACCACTAAAATACCACTCAAAGAATGGTGCCTTACAAAGTCCCCAAACCCTCCTTCTAAAAGACCGGTCAAGTCTTCTTGGTGACCACGCCACTAAAATCTGAGATACATGCCAGACACCAAAACAAGTGTTAGACCAAAAGGCTATTGAGCATGAACAAATACAATAAACAATCATGTTGGTCCCTAAAGATTCCACAAGAGTGTATAAGTATCAATACAGTTTGTAGAAGGGAAATGACTACAAATTCTACAAACAAGTTATGTTTTAAATAAGTTTATTATGAATAAACAAATTTACAGATTGTAAGCGGAATAAGAACAAGTATCAATACCTATTCTAGAACAATATAAGAAACACTAAGATGTTGGTGTACAAGATAAGGATAAAAAATAATCAGAGGTTTGAAGAGAAAAACAAGTATGCATGAAGATGAAGAAAAAGTTCTCCATCTATTTATACCCAGTGCATTTAATACAAGGCAGAAGGTACATGATGCGCATCAAGCATCCATTGGAGGCTTGTCCTTTGTTTATAAAGTAACCATACTTTAGCTGAATATGAACATTGACCTTATCAGAGTTGGTAAAGCGTGGAGGCAATAAAGTAACTCCGTATGTACTATCCAACATGGGCATGGGGAGGTTGACTTTTGTGCATCGCATAAGACAAACTTTAATCTTGTTGAGTACACTTCATTTGATTGATGATACTTAAAGTCTCAAGGAAGATCCCTTCAGGTATCACTGAAGCATATACAGGACCTCACACTTTATGTAGACGATCTTTGCTATCACCTAACCGCTTTAGATCACGAGCTAATTGTATCTATCTTCAACTCAGTCTGCGACTTTCGTTGAAGGTACCTTTGTGTGAATGTTGTCTTCAGGTCTTCTAGATTAGATAGTATCCCTGATGGCTTCAGCGACCACTGAATGCAATCAGTGTTTGCACTCGCTGAACCTGAACAATACCTAATACTAAAAGTTTCACTAAGTATAGTAGGAATCATAATTAAATCAGTGAAGGAGCTTGGATCAACAAATTACAACATAATTAGTTCGAAACAATTTGTACAGCAAGTTATAAAATTTAGGTGGAATCAACGGGGGAGACCCACATCTATTCAGAGTGACGCAAACACAAAAGTATGTCACTCAAACAATGTTGTCGTAAAACACTTCAAGACTCATCGTCTATTCTTGTGAATTCTACCTCAAGGCTCATCACACTTAGGGGCCGTTTACCAAATCTTACCAAGGTAAGTGCTTACCAGCAAAATTCAACACTATAACTTACTTACCGGGTAAGATTTTAGTCCACAAAAACGGCATCGTATGCAACAATTTACCCGGTAAGCTCTTACCGTGGTAAGAGTCATTTCCATTACTTGCCCGGTAAGACTCTTGGTCATTGTTTTTCTTGTCTCCGCTCTTACCGGGTAAGATTTTTGGCACTTGTTATAGTCCTCCGGTAATGTAATATGACTTGGTAAGCACTTACCCCGGGTAAGATTTTGGTAAACAACCCCTTAGTGTCTACCCCAACGATAGCACCTTAAGCGGTAAAGATATTAGTGTCTACCCCTAAGGTAACACCTCAAGATTCAACCTTCTAGTGCCTACTTGGAAAGTTTTATTTGAACAAATAACTCAATCAAAACATCCATCTAATCCACATAATGAAACTATTTCATTTATTATGCCATGTGAGTTATCAAATACCATCATATCAATATTTTCAAACTCATAAGATTAGCATTTATAAGCAAAGTCCCAACTTCGGGTCAAAATCCCAATAATTATGATTTTTCATGTAGATACTTGATTGGGAAAGGTTATAAGAACGTTGAATTCTGCCCATGCATATTTATAAAGAAAACGAGTTCTAGATTTTCAATAGTAGTTTTATATGCTATGAACTTAATAAGACACTCTTGATGAAATAAGAGAAACCATAAACTACTTGAAATCTAAAGTTGAGATAAAAGATCTTGGGAAAACTCGTGTTTACTAGTTATATGAACTAGGACACCGAGCTTATGGAGTATTGATCCACCGATTCGCATATGTCTAAATGATCAGGCGATTTAACATTGACAAAGCGCATCTGGCTAGCACTCCCATGATCGGTCATAGTGTTGGATATAAGAAAAGATTCATTTCGTCTAAAGGATAATGATGAAGAGGTGTTAGAAGCTGGAATTCCGTGTCTAAGTACAATATGCACATTATTGTTCTTAGCATAATACACTTGATCGTATATTGTATTTCTCAATGAACTCGTTAGCTAGATTTAACTCAGTGCTGATGCAACATCATTGAAATGATATCAAATTAATCTTTTGGACCCATTGATGTGGAATTATACTTCCCTTACAAATAGAAAAATGGGATTGATAATGAAACTATAATGTCTACTTTGAATGTGAACGACAAAAGTACCAGCCCTTATAGAAAAACATAAAATATTGTCTTGGTATGTGTTTGCTGATATTGACTATTTATCTAACTCATACAAAGCTCATTCCCAAATTGGATAAGGAATTACCATAGGGAACATGCCAATTGTTTAGAAGTAAACTAGCCAAACCCTTGTAGCTACCTCTTCGAACTATTTCGAGAATATTACTCTATGTGAGACTGTTCAATAGTCTACATGGTTAAGGATTACCATTACACATATTAGAGGAGCTAGTGTCTTGAGTTTAACCAATATTCTACCTGCACATACGTAAACAATGTATTGTATCAAATAAATGAAAGTAAGATATACCAAGGGTGATAACACAAAATCATATTATACTTAAGCAATAACAAACTCTCTTGATTAATGCACGAATCAGGGGGAGTAGTAGACAAAAGGGGGAGTCTACTATATATGTAATATTGGTATGTTGTGCTCTTTCCTTCACCCAAGGTATTATTTTTCCACTGGGTTTTGTTCCTTGGTGTAAGGTTTTAGTGAGGCAACAGTTATATATCATCCTACTTTCCTAACTCTTATGATTAATGCACGAATCTATGAGAATCTTAGATTAAAGGAAACGTATATCTATTGCAAAGAAGCTAGTGTGTTGTACTCTTTCTTTCGTCCTATTTTTATTTTTTTCCCACTGAGTTTTATTTGGACGTAAGGTTTTAACGAGACAACAGTTGTGCACCATCACTCGTTTGATTCGGCACAAAAAGGAGTGTTGAAGGATTATGTGTCATCATTAAAAGAAAGTGATTGATAGAACTTTCCAAGTATTAGAAACTACGATAACGGATATTTCCTTTTCATTGTAAACACATCATTATTTAAAGTGTTTATGAGAATGACTACAGATTTCTTCTCTCTACTATAACAAACATAATAATAACCAGATAATTAAGAATTGAACTATCGAAACAAATTCAAAAACTTATTATAAGGAACAAAAAATAAAAAAATTAATAAATATATTTTATAATAATCAATTTAATTTTCTTTATTAATTTAACTCGCATTGTTTTATAGAGTTGTTAAAACATAAAAAGAAACAACAAAAAGGAAATGTAGTTGTTCATCATTTTCGAATATTGGGTGGGCTGCATATGGAGAATTATTTGAACAACACAATTCTCAAACCAACCTAATTAACCCAAACTACACTCCAACACAACACAACCCAAACCATGTAGATTGTATTTATGATACATTATTTTTTAATCTTGTTAAATGTTTTGTTTAAATAAAGTAAAATTAAAATGAAAGCATACAAAAAAATCTAATAAACTCTAAAAAAGTTGAAAATTCATGTAAATAATAAAATAAAATTAAAGTTATTTAAAATATAGCTAATTACGAGTTGGTTTAATATACATATATAATTAATGACTTAACAATCGTATTCAATCTGCAGTATATAAAGGTATCGAGTTCATCAGGTTGGATTGAACTCAAATTATGTCAACCCCATAGATACGGTTTGACCTCATTTTGTATCAACTATTTATGGGATCGAGTTTTTTAGGATTTTTTCGGGTTGGGTTGATCGGGTTAATCAGTTTTTTAAACATCACTTCAAGCACACAAGTCCTTATTATAAATTGTGACCGGACAAAAACATATCATCTCACGGTAAAAGTTCTTATAAAAATTCAAAAGTATGTTATAAAAATAGAAATAGAACACAATGACCTTGGGTGTCAAAAATGTACCGAGACAAACCAACCAATTAAGATACCAACCGTACTATTTTAATTGGTACCAACTAAATTGGTATCGATTATATTGGTTGGTACTACCGTACTAATTTTACAAACATGGTTGGTACGTGGTATCGAAAATCCGATACCACGATACTACCGTACTATACCAACTTTTATATATATTATTTTTTTAATTATTTTTTATATAATAAATCAATTAAATGTATTATTTAATAATTATTTACAGTTTAGTTTTTATAGCTTTACATTTTTTCTGTTTTTTACATTTACTTTATGTTTGAGTTTGGGCCTCACTTAGGAACTTATTGTCTTTAGTTTACTTTAGTTTAGAAGACTCTTTAGTCTCATTTCAATATAACAGATAACAAAAGGTAGCAACCCAACCCTAACCTAATCTCAAGCAGGTTTTGGACAGCTGATTTTGGACAGCAAGAAGGTTTTAGACAACAGGTTTTAGTCTTTCAGACATATTTGTAATTTGGAGTTTTAGACAGGTTTTGGACAGCAAATCATATTTATTAGTTTATATTAAATATTAAATTTTATGAACTTTGAGATGTTGACATAAATACCGTACCAACATGTACCAACTGAAATAAGTTGGTAACAATTAAGTTGGTACCAATTAAATTGGTTGGTACACGATATAAATTTTTGAATAACAATTATAATTGATTTGGGAAAAAAACATGACACTGTGTCATGTTGGCTACAATTTGATCCTTTTAAAAATATTTAATTAATGTAAAAAAGGTGATGGATGGGGTGTTGTGTTTGTTTCATGGCTTCCCACCTGCAACCGTCGCAGTCCAGTCCGGCGATCTATTTACAAAATTCTTAATATATATATATATATATATAATAGTAATAAACAAGTAGTGTATTGCATCTTCAACCGAACGAAATCTTTTTCAAATTTCAGCGTAAAATGGGCCGATTTGCAGTCATCGTAAACCTAACCCACCATCATTATTCATTATTCATTATTCATTATTCATTTATTCATTCATCAGTCAACTCTTCTTCCTCTACCCAATTCCCCCTAAATTCTCCACTTTCCTTGCCACCATTTTTCGATTCTTGCAATTTCTCTCACAAATCCACGTTTATTATGCTTAACATTCACGATTTTACAGCTCTTTGCCTTTAACTGTAGAACTGCATTTAAGCAAAAATGTGCCTTTTTGTGGCCCACTGCATATAATAAATCTTGATTCACTACTTTCCTATTCCAACTTGATCACATGATTTTAGGGCTTTATGTTGTTCATTACTCAGAGAAACTCTTATCTCTACTATATGGGTTCAATGAGTTTTTCAATTGGGTTCTACTGATTATGAGCATTTAGAACCATTTTTTTTTATTTGATTTATAGTTCAAGATGAAGATATCTTGCTTTCCAAAGTATAGAATAGGGAGACTATTGGGCATGCTTCAGATTCTTCTTGGAGGGCTAGTTATAATCGTAAGTATTTCGAGCTTATTTAGGTTCTATACAGCTGGATTCTTCATGCATAATGAAGACATCTGCAAACAATTTTATGGGGTCAAAGATGTTTACGATGGGTTTGATGTAATGTCTCTTTCTGCTCGTGTAGATCAAGTGCTCGATAAAATGCTTCAGTTACAAGAAAACCTCGAATCAAAGGTCCAACAAATGGAAAAGATTAAAGATTTAGCCAACAACAATATTTCAATGTTGGATTACAAGAAATTCATAGAAGAAGATGTGATTCAGCCGCTTTATGGTGCTCATATCGCTCTTCGGCAACTTCGGTTGCCGAGGTTCGAAAATGGCACGACGAATGAGGACCCTTTGATCAATACTTTCGTTACCGAAGAGATCAAAAAGTATATAACCCCAAAGGAAACTCGAGTCGGAAATAAGAACATTTACGGTAGCCAAAAGATCTTTAACACGATCGGCCACGGATGTGTTTCTATGAAGAAAGAACTCGAAGAATATATGGATTACGATATCGGATCTTTCTGTAAAGACGATTGGAACGTCGCTCAGAATCTTATGATCCACGGCTGTGATCCTTTGCCGCGAAGAAGGTGTCTCACTCGGGCTTCAAAACTCTACCAAAAACCGTACCCGATTAACGAATCTTTATGGCGGGTCCCGGATGGTCGAAACGTTAGATGGAGCAACTACAATTGTCGAAACTTCGAATGCTTATCGAGCAAAAACCCGAAAAGGGGTTACTCTAAATGCACCGGTTGTTTCGAGATGGAAAAAGAAAAACTCAAATGGGTTACCAACACTTCGGTTTTAACCGATTTCTTGATCAAAGAGTGCTTATCCATTAAGCCCGGTGAGATCCGAATCGGGCTCGATTTCGGTATCGGAACCGGAACTTTTGCTGCCCGTATGCGAGAGCTTAATGTCACGATCGTTTCAACGGCTTTGAATCTTGGAGCACCGTTTAACGAAATGATTGCTCTTAGAGGTTTGATTCCTTTATATATAACTTTAAATCAACGGTTGCCATTTTTTGATAATACTATGGATTTGATTCATACAACTGGGTTTATGGACGGTTGGATCGATCTACAATTGATGGATTTTATTTTGTTCGATTGGGATCGGATTTTGAGGCCCGGAGGGTTATTGTGGATCGATCGATTCTTTTGCAACCGGAAGGATTTGGATGATTATATGTATATGTTTCTTCAGTTTAGATACAAGAAACATAAATGGGCTATTTCTCCTAAATCTAAAGATGAAGTTTTCTTGTCTGCATTGCTAGAGAAACCTCCGAGATCGTTATAAAATCTCGTATTCATTTTATCGTTTTTTTCGTTTTAGCATCGAATTGTTGTTGTTTTTATACGCGTTTCTAATACGAATTCAGTTTGTAGCTTTTGTGTTATGAAATTGCAACGGTTTCTAATTCGAGATAACTTTATAAACGAAGTTGTTTAGTTTTCGATAAGAATGCATCATAACCTTTAGTGGTAGTGCTTGTTTGTTAGCAACTTAATGAGTTTAATGAGACTCACTGCTTATTCTGTCAGTTATATATGATTGTTCGGTAGTGTCTTAATGATATAGTAAGTGGCTTATTCAGTAAGTTTTTACACGAAAGATTTTTGTGGATAACCAAAAAAAAAAAATCCAAACTACCATTCGCGATTAAAAAAACGCTCCTTCCACCATCTACGAAAAGAATTCTCCCAAACAAAATTCTTTCTAATTTATATAGATAGATTATTTAGACATGTAACTTTTATCTAGAAGTTATTGGTTCAAATCCCAGCTTTGAACTATAGGACAAGTACAGATAAGACTTGGGATCATGTGAAACCAGTCTGTCTGTTTCCGTGAGACCCTTGAGACCACTTTTTTAACACTTGAAACTTCATAGCAAAATACTGTGAATGTAACATTCACAGTGTTTTTGCTGTGAAATTTCAACTGTAAAAATATAATCTTATAGATCTCACAAAAACAGGTTGGTCTTATGTGAACCCAACCCGTACCGATAAAGTGAAAAAAATTGAAAAAGGATAAGAGGGCATTGAACATGTGAAAGAGGAGTGGTGCCTAATTAATTTATAACGTGGATTGGATCCAAAATCCATTGTAGTCGTCATTGCTACTCATTATACCATGTGATAAAAAGTGGCCTTCAAACCAATCTTGTTGACTTATGAAAAGTCATATTATTTTTCAACAATTGATCCAAATAAAATCTATCACCCAAACTTTCACCAATATATATAGTAGAAAAATAATTGTGCTACATCCTCGATTGATTTTAATTGCTACAATTTTTGTTTTTCTTTTTCATCCAAAACTAATATTGATAAGATATATAGTAGAAATTTTTTACGGACCGGATGACCGATGTTATCCAAAACTAGTGACGAACATACGGACCAAAATCCCGAAACCGAACCGGTACCGGTATCGGTACCGAATATCATTATCGGTTCGGTGTTAGGTAGCAAGATTTTCCATACTCGGGATTCGGTACTTTCGGTACCGGTAACGGTACTAGTCCCGGTAAATCCCGAACCGAACCGGGGAATTTAAAAAGTCATTTTTTTATTTGAATTGGTAACAAACTCCTTTCTTTTTTATAGAAAATCCGCCTAAATATATTACAATTTTCGGTTATTGTATATTCCACTTAAATATCGATTTTTTCTTGCAATTCTTCATATTTTGGTTATTGCAATCCTCCAAAATCGGTTCCGTAATTTATCCAAAACCCGATTCTTGCACAATCGGCTCCTCCAATCCGGTTTCCGCTTAAGTGATTTTGGTTTTTGTTATTGTGTTTAATGGTCAACGGTGAAAAACGGTTGTCGTCCCAAAAAATGGTACCAACCGGTTCTAGTCCCGAAAATCCCGGTACCGGTACCGGTACCGAACTTCCCTTATCGGTTCGGTATTCGGTACGGAACTTCCCTTTATCGGTTCGGTTTCGGTACTACCCGGTTTCGGTACCGGTTCGGTACCACCCGGTTTCGGTACCGGTTCGGTACCGAGCTCATCCCTATTGGGAACCCATATACATAACAAATTTTAATTAATCAAATCCTTATCATCTTATTTTGCCCGTTTCACCTTATTAATACTTCGTATTCTTTACCAAAGGGCCTTTGGCCTGGCGGTATGTGAGCCCCTTATCTTCTAAGAGGTTGGGGGTTCAAACCTCACCATAGGTGAGGAGGGAGTGTGTGAGTTTGTTTGTTTATTCCAATTGCCGTATATAAATATTATATTCTTCAAAAAAAAATTATTCATATTTTGTAAAACATTTTTTTTTCAAGTTATGTGCGTTGTTATTTAATTTAAAATTCTTTCACATTATTTTACATAACTTATTCTCTTATAAAATACATAACTTGTGACCTTAAAATATAAAAATATTTTCAGACCCGTTAACTTGCAAGCCCAACCCGTGGGTAAGTGTAAGTCGCAATCACATAAAAAAAGGGGCTTAAGCTTAATATATTAAGCCCTAGGTTCCACAAATTATCAACTCTATTCTAATCAATGTATTAAATGGATAAATTTGTCAAAACCTTCAATGACAATACCAAATAAAATGAGAGTTCGATACAATATAGAATAAAGATATACAAACAAAAACCAATCCCAACAAAAGGGCTTTCAGAAAATGGATTCCTATTCAAAAAGTGTACAACCACATGAACGGTATATGGGAAATAAACATCAGCTAACTCTGGGCCAACAGCCACAGTAATACCGACATACAAGATAATCTACATCACCAGACTAGACAAGAACAGACGGACGGAAGAGAGTGAAGTAACTACATCAAAGAATTGTGGAAGGTTTGAGTCCAAATTTAAAATACGTAATTTAGTAATTCATTATTTTTGTCTCGTCTTCCTGATTTTTTGTTTCAATTAATTTGAAGGCACCAAAAATTCCATTTTCATACCAGAGTCGTATCATATAAGTTTTTTATGTCATGTATTGCTTCATCGCTTGCATGAATTTGTCGATCATACAAACCTATATACAACTAGGGCCAATCACCTTTTACACCATCATGTAAATCTACAACAACAATGGTTGTTATTTCTTCCAAATATTGGATTCGGTCGAGCTACTAGCCCAATATCACCGTTGTCATTTGTCACTTGAAGATCGTTCTTTGGTAAAAATTCAAATCCACTTAAAAAAACA
Organism: Silybum marianum; assembly: GCA_036898165.1. Taxonomy (NCBI): domain Eukaryota; kingdom Viridiplantae; phylum Streptophyta; class Magnoliopsida; order Asterales; family Asteraceae; genus Silybum; species Silybum marianum. Next base: position 15,476,190 of record CM072528.1, read on the forward strand.
CGCCGGTTTTTCCATCAGTCCAATTTCGTTTTGGGTTGAAAAATATTGCACAAAAGGCATGGAAAGACAAAAAAAAAAAAGATAACCTACATCATGGTTCTGACCTCAATATCATCAAGCACCTTTTTATCAACAGATTCTGATGAACTCATAGTGTTCTTGCACATGAGAAGTCAGTTTTCCTGCTTCTTTCATGCTGTTTTGGATATCCAATAGGATAAACCCTAAAAAACTGAAATCTGCTCCAAAAAAGTATACTTTATATAAAACACAAATCATTCATTAGTTAGCAACATACCACATAAATGACAAATGTCATCGGCCCCACATTTTTTTTATAAAAAAAATACCCACAAAAGATTCTTGCAAAATCAAAGGGATGGAACCTTGAGGGCCAGCTCAACCGGAAAATATAGGTTGGGCCTTGGCAATAGGTCGCCAGTTCAAGTCTCGTCAAGATCACTGGAGATTTTCCTGACTGTTTATCTTCAATGGTCCATAGCCGGACACCCCCGGTTACCCAAAAAGATGAAAAAAAAAGATCAAGGAGACTGACTCAACGGTAAACGTGATGAAAGTGGCCAGCTTAGCAGCCACTTTCATGAACAGTTATATGCAGTTTAACCAAACTAGTAGATAAGCATAGCACATGCACACAACTATATAGAAAAAAAAAAGTATATAAAAATTGGTAGACCTCAAACTGCTAGATTGGTTATTACAAAGTAGCAAGTGGGGGCAAATGTCCTAAAGCTCAAGTTAAGACATAATATAATATCCAGAGCCTAGCTTCTGTATATAAGTAACAATTATTAAATAAAGACAACATATCCTCAAGTAAAGTGTATAGATGTAGTAATAATTGTATAATGATGAACAGAGAAGGGATTACAAGTACATGAAAGGAACCTGGAAAACTTGCTTAGGATGGAACAAGAGCAAGTATCTGAGTTTTAACTCTTCCCATGCACATTTGTATCTCTCTAAATATTGGAAGGTTTTGAGGGCAATGTGGATGCAAGTTTGTAAAAGCAGAATCTAGCATCTGAACCACATCAGCTGGCGGGTACTGCCGTTCAGTACACATCTGCATAATCATTTACAAAACAAACTCAGTTTTTGAAGCAGTCGACTCACATAAAAATTGCAAGATTTTCACATGGTGCAGGACTTATTAGAGCATCTCCAAGAGCTATGCTATATTTTTTCTAAAATAAAGTTAAAATCTCTGTAAAAAATTACTTCCAACTCCAAGAGCTATGCTATTTTAGAGATTGTAGTATTTATTATATTATTAAAATAATCAATATATTAATAAAAATATTGTTTTTTTCTTTTTTAAACATTTTATTTCAATTTCTCTTGTTGGTGGAATGATTAAAATATTATCTCTTTCTCAAAAAGTGGGTTATAGAGATTTCTCCAAATTTGGAGATTTTTATCTTCTCTCTCCTCTTTTTTTCTATTTTAGCATACAAGATAGCATAGCTCTTGGTGCAAAAAAGTTACTAAAATCTTACTTTTCTCTATTTTAGCATATCTCTTGAAGATGCTGTTATTAGTAGATTAATACACTACTAAAATTGCAAACTTTAGTACTCACTTGTATCATGTGATATGTAGCAACACAAGAGACGATAAGCTCAAAGGGGATTGTTGCTTCAGTTTCATCAGAATCACGCTGCAACTTAGAATCGGATGCATGATTGTTTAGTAAAGGATCTGGTGTACAATTCAACTTGTGCTTATAAGTGCCTCCGTTAGGTTGTTCTGAATGTCTGATTGTTGATGACCCATATTCCATGGGGTTTTTGCCTACACCCAGGGAATCTAGAACTGCTACAACACTTGAAAGAACATTTCGATCCACCTTTATTTTAGACATTGCCTGACACCGTCATTGAATTAGAATTTAATCAGCCTTCACATTCTTTGGGTAAACAAATGAAACGTGTGTGTGTGTGTATATATATATATATAGAGAGAGAGAGGGAGGTTCAGGGGAAAACCTCAAAAAAAAAGAGAACTGAAGAACACCCTGGAAGCCCTCCATCTGGACAGTATGCATCTGTGCATAGACGGTATGCACAAATGCATACAAGCGTTTTTTTTTTCTATGCATGAATGCATGTTATGCATAAGTGCATATGCACAAATGCATTTTACAAATTACCGGTATGCATTTGTGCAAGAAGTCGGTCAACTTGCGAGAAGTGCAAGAAGGGTCGGGTCACATGTGATTCCAGAGTAAAATCACTTGTGATACAACACGTCCAAAGGATGTGGGTGACTTGGTCAACTTGACCAAGGTCATGTTAAAGCTCGTCCCGTGATGGCTAGTCAACACGACATGTCCATGTCACATGTGATTTGACGTTTCTCGCAAATTGAGCGCTTTCTCGTTTGAACCCACCCCTCTCTCTCTATACATATATAGAGAGCATCATATCATACAAAATCTTTATCCTAAAAAAAACCATATGATACATGGTTGTTAACGAAGTGTGTTGATCAATCGAGATCAGAGATACATATGAAATATCATGAAGATTTCTTTTTCACTTATAGAGCATGAAGGTAAAATGCTAAAGCCCCTCCCTTACGAACAAATTCCTGAAGATCCCACACCCACTTTAGGTAGTTCTATACGTGAAGTCAAAACTCTATGCAGATAACTGATTTGTTTCCTTGGAAAATTGATGATAATGTTACAGGCAGGTAAGCATCATAAAAATTATCTTTTTTACAATATCTTCAAGTTCAATGATAATATAAGTTACAAGATAAACCATTTTCAGTACCAAAATAGTAAATGCATATGTTAGAAAAAAAGAGGTTTTCAGAAATTTCATACCTGCACGGCAGTATGTACAAGTTTATGTGCTTCAAGTCTTGAATTATTAACAATTTCAACAACACTAGGTGCTAACTGATTATTTGATGGAAAGTTGTCAGCAGAAGTCGTAGGGCCGACAATGCCACTGGAACTAGAATGGAGCTTCTGCCAAGGAGGCAAAGGATTTCCTGGGTATGTGTTACGTTGCCTTAAATTAAGAAGAGCAGAAGAAACCTGAAAAGATATTTCAACACTTCTTTTAGTGAGAAAAAAAGAAGCTAGGGAATATGTAACAGAATTTGTCATCAGTAAGCCACATACCTGGTCGCTGGCTTCCTTGAGCTGTAATAGTACCATTGCGTATTCCTTTTTGAAGCTTTCAGATACCTTCATGGCAATGCCTGTCTCATTTTTGTTACTCATCAAACCGTCATTTACAAGCTTAAGCTCCGTCAATATTGCTTCCTAAAATTCAAATCCATATGAACATTTTGTTATGCAATCTTTAAAGGAATCAAGCCCGCACAGTTAGCAAGTTGAAAGAGAGCAGAGAAAAGTTATTTTTCATCTCGTTTAATTTGTTTCATACATATTCAAGTCCTCTGAAGAAACTTTGGATGTTCAATAGTTAACAAAATCTGTTTCTTCCTAGGAGATACAGATGTTACTATATATAAAAGTGTATCTGGTTGTTTCTGGTCACTCCTCTGGTGGTTGTAAAAAAAAGATTTCGTAAATTGAGGTAGAATTTGAGTTATGATTGTTTATCTAATGCCAGATGAGTAGTTATGAAGGTCTCATAAGCATGTAGATCATTGCTGAAATCACACACAGCAAACCTATGCAAATTCTTCGATGAACTTGTTTTGTGAATTGGAATCAAAAGCACGCTTCGGATTAACTTATCCCTCTAACAGATGTTGAATAAATAGATAAAATAGGTGGAGATACATACAGTAAACGTTTTCAGCTAAAAAATATATATAATGTACGTGATGAACTCAACATAGAAAAATATAGAGAAAAATAACCTTCTTATCGAGAGCACGAGTAAGCTCAGAAAGAGCACGTATGTCGGTTTCTTTAGCCTGGATTTGAGAGACTGAACAAGGAGGAGCATTAGGTGCATGTTGTGAAATGACATTGTCCTCGGCTTTAGCAGGTGCACCAGACCCATTATGTCCCTGAATAAACATTAGATGCTTTAGCAGGTTCTACCATTTATGCATGCAGTCGTATTCATTCATTCAAGTGATTAAGTCATAAGCTCTTTGGATATGGTATCAAATATAAAATTACAAAATAAAGAAAATTTATGGATGCTGCTTTAGCATAAGTTGTAAGCAGAGATTCAATCAAACCCATAGTCCTAGTGGTCTGGTAAAAATATTGAAGATATTATCCATCTCCTATGAAGGCCTAGAAGTATTTAAAATTTCATTTTTTCATGTTCTACAACCATTATTTAACAGGACAAGAAAAAAATCATTTAGAAGACTAACCGGTCGCTGACTCATCAAAGCAATGGCAGGACTCTGTTCGAAATGCTCCCTCGAAGTATATAATATTGACGATCCGGTAGCTGATTGTGGCAACCTTGGCTCTCCAGAGTTCATAGAAAACCTATATATTGCACTGCTTTCCCTCCTCAGAGCTTCAGGCATGTTATCCAACAGGTTTAAGGGCATACAATCAATATCCTATTACAAAAAGATTTTAAATATTAGAAGAAAACTAATGTAGTATTAATTAAACAGAACTGCATTCGAGTTTGTCAAAATATGGTTTGGCTATGGTCTATTAATGGGTTCAAAAGGGCTCAATAAGATAGCAAACCTCCATTCACATAAACTTCGTTAAATTAGGTTTGTGAATACAATAAAACATAAACATAGTTTCATGGCAAGTCCATTATCTTGAAGACTTTTAATGGCTTTAGCTTAGCTTAGTTGGCTTGAGCTCTAGCATATACAATTCAAGACAAACCAACCCAAATGATCAGCAACTTGACTCCAGTAACTCATCGTTGGCCCTCAATGTAACAGCCAAAAACGAAGTAGGAATCTTAAAAACCAAACAAAAACCAGTATATCCCGCTCAAAAGCAAAGTCTAGGAGGGGTAGCAAGTACACAGTCCTGACCTCTACCCCGAAAGGGTAGAGCAGCTGTTTCCGTGAAGACCCACGAGCTTGTGTTCAAGTGTGAGAGAAGAGGAAGGACACATATTAAGCAACAAAAAGGGAAGAACCCTCCATCAAACGCATGCCTCTGAAAGCTTAACTGACAGCTCTCTAATCCTCCCCTGTCCTGACCTCACCATCACTAACTCCCTACTTCTTATGCACACTACCTACAAGTCCCTACCTTAAATCTATTTGAAATGCAGCAATTACATGTACTAACATGCTTAAATGCAATAAAAATATATTAAGCATCATATTGAAAAAACATCTTCAGTGGTGATAATATTAAAAAAGACTCAAAAGTTGGGATCATTAGCTTTAAAAAGATTCTAGTCAATATAAGTTGAGCAGCCTACCTTGACAAATGCTACACCTAACTCAGGACGGTCAAACTGAATCCTGCACTTATCATGATCAACAGTTAGCACACTTCCATCGTGAACTTCTCTTGATTCTGGATGAAGGGCAATCACTCGCTGCCCTACCGACAATGGTCGTGCCAAATCTGTTGGTAGTCCTTCCCTGATACCACTTCGAAGCTCAGTATAATGCTTCCGTACAGATTCCCGATATTGCCAAAGCTTTTCTCTTTCTTCATGCAAGAAATTCCTTGAGAACCTTCTGGGCTTCCCCAAGGAACTGAAAAACAAGAAATGTGAACATCAAGAATCCTTGTTGCCAACAATTGTAAGTATATAGGCACAACTGTGTAAACTAAACTAAGCAAAATAAATTAAGTACCTTCTTATGACACCCCACTCAACCTTGGTTAATCTTGGAATGTGCCCCAGCCCAACATGATTTAAGTACTCCACGAATTCCCTTTTTGCAAACCAGGGGTAGTCAATTGCACTATAGAACCACTCGTAGGTGGACCATCTACGTACCATAGAGGATGAAAGGCAACAAAAAGCCTTATCCTGCAAAAGTGTACATTAATTTCAGATTCCCTCAATTAACTGCATTTACCGTATATAATTATTATATACTTCAAAAAAAGATAATGGAGACATGAATAAAGAAAGGCGCTTTCTGGTTAACCTTTGAGTAGAGTGTCCCCTCTTGGGGATCAATCTTTTTATTTGGTTGATCTTTTAAATTAATCTTTGCCAATTTCATCTCACCATGGTTTGATATTCTATTTGGATCCACCTTACGCTTATTTCGTCGCTTGAATGGCAAATCAACACCATCAGATGCTGGAAGCAGTGCTGTTGATACTGCTGAATCAGCTCCTGTCCTTGATGTATTACTATTTGAAGAAGAATACTCCACAAGTCTTGTAGATTTACAATTTTTTGAAGGAACATTATCTTGGTTGGCACATAAAGCTTTACTTGCACATTTTTCTTCATCATTGAAAAGGGCCTGAAGTGCACACAAAAATAAACTATTATCAGTTCGACATGCTGAATATTCCTTTGCACTGAATCAATTCCAAATCAGCTAAAATCCTAGAAAAGGTGTAACATCCCAATATTCCACTTGGCTTATATAAGTAACAGTAAGTGCAAGCAAAGGAAACTTTCACAGGTTCATACATTGTATGTTAATTGGCGCTGGTATGTTATATATTTGAATGCAGTAATGAGACATTACGTGAATATTTGGAGCATTAAAAACTAGGTAATCTGAACATAAAATTAAGACAACTAGGCTAAATTAGCTGAACCAATTTTCACTCTATTTAAATGATGGGAGTCTATATTGCTTGAAATTATATCAACTAAAGTGACAAATGAACAAAATTAAGGTGAACATATCTTCAGCATGTTGTAAATAAGAGAAATACATTTGTATAAGTTACTGATTTCTTTCTTATTGACTAACAATGAGAATCACTTCTGTTATTGAAAAATGCAACAAAAGAATAAGTGAAAACCAAAAAAAATTAGTCAGTAATAAAAAGCTGAAAGATGATCTATCCAACATAAGAATACTAAGCCATGAAAAGCTTATCCAAGTCAAAGTAGAGTAAAATCAAATTAAAAAAAAGGAAGCAAGGAATACATCAGTGGAATGGTCCTCATCTCTCACATGTTTTTCATCCCTCTTTCGTCATATGTTCGTTCTTTTGTAAACAAAACGAAAAAATAACTTATCAAGAAGAGGAAGTTGAGACAAGAATTAGCGACTTATGACAATAAAAAAGCCATCTTCTCCAAATCTGTTTTCGATTTCATCCGCTTTCTTTAAACTTTTGGATTCCCTCGTGCATCTTATGATTTTAAATTTTAATATACACGACTTATCTTGGGTTAGCCTTGTAAAATTGGTTCGCGGACTCCCCAAAAGACAGATTGGACAAACCAATTCGTGACTAACGGAGCCACCAGTGAATGGTTACAGTGGTCCAGTATGAGTTTCAGTCAACACTCAGCCCGTATTGATCATATGGGTATATTTCTTTCTATCTATACTAGATCAGGTGTTTTTGTGTAGGAAGTTAAAGCACATACACTTTATTTGTAATATAAAAGGAATGGTATGAGATAACATGGAAAATGATTGATTTGAGCACTACATCACACCCGCGTAACGTATTAACAGGTTATCAATAGTTTGGACATGCATGATGAACTGCCACACAAGCTACTCTTGTTAATACAAATAGAGATATGCTAAAGCCTAATAATGACACGTGGAGTTCCAACCTAAGTAGCAGTACAGCTGAATATATGGAGTGCAAGCTTAGCTTATAGAAATAGAATGAAACTTAAGTGATGCAAGAGAGGAGTGAATGGGGTACACAATGTTCACTCAAAGGTGGCTGTATATGTTTTGAAGGCATTGATTTAGACAAACTTTATAACCCATATTCTGGAAATTATTTACACGAGTGCTGCTGTGATATTTCCAATTAGATCCCTGCATATTAAATAGTTTATATATTTCTATCTACTAACACTTTAGCATGACAAATACAAAAACAATCTGTATTGACCCTTAATCAAGATGTAACACATACAAAAACAATTTAATCAAACTGAATAGGATGATAAAAAAAATGGATATACAAGGTTCTCAACTCTACACTTACCTCAAACGATGAGGATTTGTTTTTTCTTTTCCATGATTTATTGATGGACGGATCTAGCTGTTTTCCTTCAGATAAAGCCTTATAATCAACTTTTGATTCCCTTCCGGGTTTAGACTTTCCAGATTTAGAAGTGTCAGCTCTAGGAAACTCATTCAATAGTTTCTCTTTGTCAATGGAGATTTTAGTTTTGTGTCTCCGATGACCAGTAGAACCGGGTCTCCCAGAGACATTGTTGTCACTTATACCAGTCGGTGGTTTATCCTCTTTCAATATAGGCGACTCTGCACACAAAATTTGCAAATATACCATCAGTACCATCAGACTAAGATACTTGAACATCAAACAAACATTACCACCATCAAGCAAGAAAAAGAAGAAAATACAAGGGAAGGTTCTCTTCCTGAAGCAAAGCAACAAGGGTCTTTTGAAGAAGAATCATAAAAGTCTCGATATATATTGTTTGTTATTTACTACCACCACTTTTTCTTTTACATATTAAAAGCTGAAGGGCCCGACAAGCTCTTCAACCAAAAACAAAGATTTGAAGATCAGCTATAAATACAATTCTTAGTCCATAGGTAGTTGTGAAGTTGGAATCATTAGTTAACTGACAGATCTGACCGTACAAATAAGAGAGATAAAATATCATGATCTAAAATGACGAAGGCGATACGGGTCTTGGCTGGGTCTGATATACACGGAATAGCCATGCGCCAGAATAAGCCAGCAAAATCCAAAAGTCATTAAAGCTAGAGCCAAAAAGGTTGAAATTTAGCAAGAAGATATTATTGTAATACGAATATGAGATGCTCCAATGGAAGATACCCGCTAGTCGGCTGGCATAGCAGGTTGGATATCCAGGTTAATAAAAAAAGATATTAAGATGGAACACATGCAATAGACAAACCTTAGGCCTCTCACCATACTTGCATAGTCCCTTGGATCAAGTCAAGCCAATCTAGATTTACGAATTATTATAGATTATTCATTAGTAGAATGGAAAGTTTATTAATGGCGTTTTCGAATCATTGGTATCAGCATGTTGTTACCCACTAATCTGTTGTCTTCACAAGACAGATAAAAGTCACCAACAAATCCTCAGCCAGTGACAGAAACAAGCAAGAACATTCCATGATGGTATTTAAGGAAACACACAACTTTTTTGTGGAGCCTCTAAACTACATTGAAAAAATATATGATATCTGACGCTTTTTGCTGCTTGTCGTTGTATGCAATAACATTTTTACAATTGTAATTACCAGCAAAAAAATCCCTTAAATAACGTGCAATCCACTGAAATACCCAATTCAGAAAAGTCTACAAATAAGTGAACTAAATGAATGGGCCTGCACTAAAAGGGAAAGCTGCAAGCCCAAATTAAACTACCAAGAGAGGATAAGGCTGAAGGGAATAGCAAGTAAAATACGAGAGAATTTTAATAGCAATGGAGCAGATAGATGTTACGAGAAATTTTTACTGGGAAGATGAGTTAACCTTTTAAGGAAAGGTATGCTCACTATCAACTAACCAGAGAAACTGTTTATTACTACGAAGTTCGTACTACAAATGACAGATTCTGAAGGATATGGCCATGCTTGTTATTTAAGGTGCACACTCAAGAAACAGTTGCTATTAATACTTTTGTTTTTTCAAAGTGTCAAATGATTCTTAAGTCATTAACTTGATTCATATATTTTTTTTGTTTCCATTATTAGCTTTCAAGCTAAGGCATGTAGAGATGCAAAGAAAAACATGAATAAAATGTGTGAGCCACGAAATGGACAGTAACCAGAAAATTGCAAATCTTTCTTGCTCGCAACTAATCAATAAAGCCCACGTGTAGAGGTTACGCTAATCTTTCCACGTCTGGGTTAGAAAATTTTGAAAGCCCAACAACATGCACAACGAGATATCCTCAACCACCTATGATTCCTTATTCTTACTAGACTACTTAATAAGCATAAATACACCACAAGAGAAATAACAAAACTCTGTTGCTCCTTCACAAGTGTTCACCTTTCGAGTTTCTTATTTAGTTAACCATGTACTCCAATTGATCTAAGTGTTTTCTCAAAATGATAGGCAAAAGGCAAAGTGTAACAGAAGTAGTAATTAGTTCATATTTGGTATTTTTTCAACAACATTCTGCAAATCAAATAGGACAGTCGCAATTATATTCACATGTGGGATTCATTAGGGTGGATGATAAATTCTGATCACCTATTAAAACATTATATAGATAGTTATGCAGTCAGGTGGATTTATGTAGATCGTATGTGCATTATTAGTCGATACCATGAAATAGTTGAGAGTTGCTAATCGTTCCAACACAAAAGACAAAGTACTTGATGCATGCTATTTATCTTTTTTTCAATCTGATCATTTGGTAATATGAAGGAATCTTATACACATTAAACCAGTGTATTTTTAAATTCTATATCCCAATTAGCATAAGGCATCTGAAAGCAGGACTGTCACTGCCCTAAAGACATTAAAAATACATAGAGTAGACAGTTTAAAACAAACAAAGAAGAAAAAAGAAGCAATGCATACACAAACATGTGTTTATGATAACAAAAACATATAAGCATTATATGTTTACCAGAATCTACTTTTGATGATTGTATCATCAGCGACAAGTCAGCCAACGTTTGCAGTGCATCCAAGCCAGAAGTTTCATCTGCACAAATGAGGTGTCAAAATTTGAAGCTGAACTTAGCATAAGCACCCCAACTGTTATTTATTTAACCTTGTTTTGTAATCATCAAGACATGTGCAAATTGCAATGAGTGAATATGGTAAATAGCCTTAACATTCAAAAACTTATATGACAGCTTACATCATGATTCAAATTGATAGAGAACTACAAGCTAACACATCCACAAACATCTAAGATGGATTTGGAAAAGCTATAATGAATAAATGTGCAGTAAACCTCCTTATGAGAGACTTGTGGGAGATCTCGTATAATTACTGCATGCAATATTGAAGAGAATATGATTACTTTTTGGTCAAAAACTATTGTTTTAGGCCATATGGAACAGAAGACCTGTAGCTAACAGTAATTACTTTTGAATAATAGAGGTAAGTGGACCTTTTGGCCCCACTTGTCCACAGAGTCCATGCACAAGTGCCCCTCCACATAGCCCTGGCAAACTTTTGGCCTTCTGGCCAATGAGCATGACCCCAAGGAATTGATAGCACTTTAGCAGGAGTTGGGTGTTGCGAACCACAATTAACTGACAACATTTGCATTCAGTTTTGTAGTTCTGTAAAATGGTACATACCACCTGATTCCCATTCCTTAAAACTATGATGTGAAACCTGGAGTGAATATAGAAACTAATGAGTCCTTAAAACTATGATGTGAAACCTGGAGTGAATATAGAAACTAATGAGGCAATAATCTGAAAACGTTCACATTATCACGGTAAAGAAACCCTAAAAAGTTGAGACCACATCCACACATTTCCACTTCTAGATATCCTAAAAGAAAATGAAGAAAAAATGATTGATGGCCGTTGGGGTAACAAGAAAGGAGGTTCTCTATCCAAATCCAAAACTACTACTCCCACCCTCCAACCTCATGACCACAGAAGAAACAAAGGATGTGCAGCAATCGTACCTCTAAAATAAAGCTTTTTGTTCCTTTTTCTTTTACCCTGGGACGAGCATTGCTCAATATTTTCATCTGCAACCTCAATATCAAATTTCCCGCCGATGCTACCAACAGCAAGTCCTTCTCCTGTACCACTACATGCTTCCCCGCCATCATCAAATTCATTATCGTCTTTCTGGCTATAGAACTTTCTCCCTTTCTGGTAAACATCTTCAGCAGCAACATTTTCCGCATCTCTGTGGTATGCTCCATTTTCAGCTCCTCCACTTCCTGAACTGCCCTCAAAACAGTCTTCATCAATCAAATTACCATGTAGCTTGGTCCTGCCAGTGTCCAACTGCAAGTGGCATGTGATATATAAAGAAAGTATCTAACAGAGTTAACCTTTTAAGAATAACCTTGAAACAGATAACAACAAACATAAATAACCAGATCATTACAATTTTCTGCCTGCCCTTCAAAGGTGTGGTTTTCATGCGGTCAATTCTATATGGTGATTGAGAAACTTGTGGCGAGCCTCCTCTTTGTGAAGCCTCTGTTAATGCCAATGCAGCACCATGTGCAACGTCATCAACCTCTCTCTTTTGGCTTCTTTTGTATGGCGAGACATAAAATCCACCGTTGTCTCTTCTAGATGAATGGTTAATAGGGAAACGGGGTGTCCTTTTCCGAACGGTACATCCTACATTGATTTAAAACTAGTAAAAGTTCATTTCAACCAAATATGCATGTGCATAGACATCTAGGCTGAAGTTGAGGTACATGTTTATAAAAAATATGAGTAAAAAATAACATGAAGTGTCTATCCTGCAAAAATTTCTACGAACTCTCTATCAAAATGTCTTACAGGCTCTGGAAACCAACTATGCTGCTGTAGCAAAAAAACTTAATTAGTGCTTTATTAAAGTAGTATTTGAGTTCAACCCATTGCACTATATGCACCATAAAAAAGGGAACATGATTACAAGGCATTTTGCTTCTCCTACATCTTCACTTCCATGACCTGAAATAGAGACTTCCACTTCCTAATTGAAAAACAGGTACACTTGTTATCAGATCTCTACCAGGGGGTTTACATATTACTTTCTGGCATGTGATTGCCTCTAAATGTTTGAATAGATGCATGGGAAAAAAGTTTTGATCCCTCTTATATTAAGAATTAAATACTGAGTTCAACACAATTTACATACTCGTGATTTAAATGCAACACTTGGAAAAAATGATAAACCCTACTACAATTGAGTTAATCATAGTAAGATTGAAGGAGTTTACCATCAGATTCCCTTCTCTTCAGTTGCGACATAGGCCTATCACTTGAACCAGCTAGCCTGGATTGCAATTGATCTTCACCGCCATTTTGTTGAAATAATCCATGACTACGTTTTCTAGGCTTTTGAATTAACTTTGGAATATCATTGTTATCATGATCATTATCACTCCCTTCCTGTCAATAAATTACATTAGTTGACAACATCCCATCTTTCTAACACAACATACAAGTGCACATCCATTATCAATACGATAAAATTACATAAGCCCGAACAAGCCACATTAAATTAGAATAAAGTGAGACGGTATCCAACCTTGGAAACTATAGTGATGCTATATTAAGGTCCGTGAAATCATTAACTAGAATTCCAATGACACTAACACTAAAATTTTCTGGTCCATGAGAACAAAACCCATGGCCCCACTATTCCAGAGTAATTCTCCTATTTCCCTTTTGCACAATCCCCAAGTACAATTGTACAAAAGTGAACATATTCTCTTATCTTCTCCGAGATGCGAGGGGTACCTCTCGACATACAAATACCATAATCAGGAAAGAGGAAACTAAAAACATAACTCAAAAGGACAGTACCGACATTAATGAACGGACATATATCTTATAGAAATATATTTAAGAAGTACAGAGGCATTACTAGCCTGAATTCAGTTGCTGGTATATATGCCATTTGAAATGCAACATTAGTTATGGAAAAGGGAAGAATTATATTTCATATGAAGGAAGCAAAATAGATGGAAGATAAAATCAAATGTTTAGAAGATAAGATAAAACATAACGGATAGCAATAACAAGCAGATAATCTGAGAAAAAACAAGAACAGAGGACCCAGATGATACTAAGACCTAATCACATATTGTACATACATGGTCTAGCGACACCAAGTAGTTGAATTCACAGTCTTAACAGCAAGAAACGCACTGGATTGAATAAAAAGGAGAGAAGCTGACTAGCGACAACAAAGATTGTCAAACCATTTCAACATCTTGAGCTAATGGAGATGACAATAAAACCCATGGGTTGAAATAAAACACTAATTCATCACTTCTATAGCCCTTAATGAGACAAATTACCAACGAACTATATATAAATACTCCATATATAATTGTACTTCTATGTTAGCAAACTAGGATAGTGATATTCAAGGCATAAGCTCCTGTATTTACACCATCACAAAGTATATAGTACATTAAGATCAAGACAACACAACAGGATCAAATATACAAACGTAATATATGATCTCACCAGGGCATTATAATGGTCAGACACCATTGCAATGAACCCAACCACGGATGCTGTTCCCTCCGGCAAGGATAAATATGCCTAGAAAACAGAGGTTTAAAAAGTTAATCTTCAAGCCTGGAAGCTACTATCACAAACGTCAAAAAGGTCATTTTAATGCCGCAAAGCTACTATAAGGATATCAACCTCACTGAAATTCAATATTTTTAACTAAAGCATGAGAAAAATATTTCACTGAACCATATCAGTTACTCCAGCACACAGCATGTATTATGAAATACATGTTTCCTATATTGGTAGTATACTAGCATGAGAAGTAACTTTGTAGCCTTAAGACACTTGAGAACAATAAGTCTAGCTGATCCACAAAATATTACTAACCAAACCAAATCAAATTAAACCAGTATTCCCAGCCAAAGATGGGATCTGGGGAGGCTCTACCCTAAAGAATGGAGCGGTTTTTTCCATGAAGACCCCAGCTTGTGAAACGTGTGTGAAAGAAAGGCATATATGAAATGATATTTAAAAAAACTAATTAAGAGTAAGCAATAACATACAAATAGAAGCAGATATAAGAAAAACATAAGCAAGGTAAGAAAATTACACACCCCTAGTCCAACTCGCTAACCCTATCTCCCACCCTCTACCTCTCCAATTTCCTTCCACCCAACTACGCTAGCTATTAACTAATAATATGCAAAATATTACTATTAATTGATGAAGTAAACCAGGGACACACCCTCTTACAAATAGAGGCTTGCTTCTACTAGTAGCATAAGAAGTAACTACGTATAGCCTTAAGACACTTGAGAAGAACAAATCTAGCTGTTCTGCAAAATATTACCACTAACTAATAAACTAACCCTCAGCCTCACCCTCCTGCAAATAGCGGCATGCATCTATTATGACACTACATAATTGTGTGAGGTCAGTAAGGTGAAGGTAACCTCTCCAAAAAATTATCCCTAAATTTAGAATCCAGATCTTGATGCAACTGATAGAAAAAATTTGCACATCACTCCTCGATACACCAATCCGAATTTATTGGCTTCTTTAAATATTAACTACTAAAATTACCTAATCTAATCCAGATACAATCATAAATCTCAATTATGCCTGTTAGAATTCTTTATTGACCAAGTTGCCTGATTCTAATTGCTAATATAGAACCCTTTCTTATTTCAGCATGACAAAATTCCCTAATTCTTTATCAATACAAGTCACAAAATTGAATTATCCTTCCCTCTATGCTGATTCTAAAAAAATAATACGAGTTGACAAGTTAACTGTATTGAAATCAATAATATCAACCAAGATAGAAAGGAAAAGAAAAGACAAGCAACTATGGATGTGTACTTCTCACTCAACCAATGATTAGAAACAAGATTTAGACACACTTGAAATTTATTTTTATTGTATAGAATATAGAATGTCATCCACAAGAAAATTTGGACAAGCTTGCATTTTGACTCATTACCCTATTCATTGTGTAGAGAGCCTCCACCATTTCAGGGTTCCTGGTACGCACCATGGCAGCCACCTAAAATTTTAATGAATGACAAGAAAAATACACATTCACATTAGTCAATCAGATTCTAAAGTAGAAAGGTAGATGTGAATAGCTATGGTGAAGACAGCTAAATCAAATGCATCAAAAAATGTAAAAAACATGATTTGTGATGTCACCATCCCATACTTCGATTTTATAAGAGCAGCTATGTAGCATGTAGCCTGAAATGGGTAAGTAGTAGTGTGGTTTTGAAAGAGTAATTAAACCACAAAGAAGAACAGACCTTTTTCCAGTCTTTTCCATACTTCCTATAAGCTTTATAGAAGCGTTCAACCTCTTCATCAGTCCATGGAGATCCTATCATGTCAGAAAGCTTCCTCTTCTAGGAGCAAAAGATTTTGGTATCAAACAGGGTTATTATGTTTTCTTGCCAAAAATATTATGTCAAGAAAAGGAAACAATGAGCTGCTGCATATTACTTGATCCGAAAAAGAATATCTAAAACCTGATGCAAATTAACAGAGATTCACAGTAAACAGAGTATAGAACATGCAACAACCATGCTAAATGGTCTCTTCAAACATGTCTATGTTGACAGGAAGTGAAGAAATTAAAGCAAAAGAAAGAAGCCTCTTCGTACATGTCTTGAACCAAACCAAGGAAAGAAATAAGTAATATATGTACTTTAAAGTTTTAGCCTTGTTTTATAATTTTTGAATTTCATATCTCCATTTTTAGAAAGACATAAGTTGTCCTCTTGTATCCCAATCCTGTATCTACTCATGTTTGTAGTCAATAATTTAGGGATATGGTTAAAGCACCACTTGTATGCACCCTGAAGAGCAACCAGAAGCAAACAAAATTAGGGATTTGGCAAGGGGTAGAATCGCCCCTGTTTAGAAACAATCAACAGAGCAAGGCTTTAGGAAAATTTTACTGCAGTCTTTTTCTACATGAGCAGTTTTCATAAAAAAGTGAAAACAAGAGTTACTAATTAGCTAATGTCAATGACAATAGAAACGTATGATCATTTACTGTGTTTTGTTAACCAAGACGTCAGCAAATCCCTATCTCAAAGCAGAAAGGGTGACGTAAGAGGCTCGGTTTATAGAGACATAAGGATCAAATTCGTATGCAGGTCTCAAAAAGCCATTATGCAAATACAGCCACATTCCATATGACATACAACCATTGCATAGAGCCTGAACCAAACACAAATTTTTTATGTGGGAATTTCAGTAACGTAATATACAAAATGTAAACTATAAATAGCCAAGTCAATCAAAAGACACGCTCAGTTCAGCTATTGATGTCAGATAAATTCTTAGCATAAAAACGTGACATGTTCTATAAGTCATACTGACCTGTCTTCCCGATTTATTGGCAACACTTTTACTGGGAGATACCTCAACATAGTCGGAATACCGCTTATTCACACTTCTAGACTTTCTTGTCGGAGCCATGAGCAAAGTTGATCTACCTGGAACATATCAGCCAGAAGTTGGACATTTTTGTAGCATATCAACTAAGAAATCAGGCACAAATTCAAGAAAATGACCTGAATGAAGAAAATAAAGAAACAAGATTCTATGATGCATTGTTTGAAAGAGAACAAAATAATGAGGGTTTTCAGAAAACTTGAAATTATATGAATGCAAAAATAAAATTATCAGGTGAAAAACAATTATCAAACAGAATTCTCCTCAATTACATCCATCAAGGATAATGTTGGCATTTACCAAGACTCCAGCTCTCAAACTCGGTTGAGTAGAACGAGTAGGACTCGCTCAGTCAAGCCGAGTTGATGAAGTTTAGGGTTTATCGCAGCGGAGAAGAAGATGCAAAAATTAGGGTTTGGCGACTGAATTTTACCTTTGTTAATCGAGAGCAAGATTCATTGAAAACCCTTTCGATCTCTGTTCTTGTGTTCTTCCTTTTTTGCTTTTGAAATCAAATCTTTGGGTAACAACAGACTCTTTCAATCTTCTCCGCTTTATATATAACCTCGAGAGTTCATATTTTCTATAAACCCCCTCAAGATACATCTAAGACATAAAAGATCCCTATATTTCATAAACAATGTCCACCGGTCCCTGATCAAAATAAAACAAAAATTATACTTTTTTGTGTATTATTACTATATAATAAAGAAGGCAATTGATAACAAAAAATAAAAAACACCTTATTAAGTATTAGGTAGCATTTATTATTCAGAATTCTTAAATTTCAAAAGTTACAATTTACTATGATATATGCCACACTATTTATTTGACAAACTACATAGATTTACCTTATTTCTTATTTTAAATCATCTTAAGTATAACTAATCTTTTTTTTAATTGAGTATTTTGTTCTTTTTAATTTGACACTCATATCGATATATACATATAGGATCAGGTTCAGGATAAAACATTAAATGAACTGATAATCAATTGATAAACACGTTCAGATATAAGATAAGTGGGTCTATTGATACGACATAATACTCCATAAAACTGACAATCAATCAAAGACTCTATGGCTTTCTCAAAATTGAACAAAACCATAAAATAAATTTGAGATGGACAGAGAATCAAACGAAGCAAAAAATCAGAATTAAGGATTTGAGTTCTCGGCTTCAAAATCGAGATATATCACGTTCCACTGTACGAGTACACTCCTAGTATGTATATGTAAATCTGTATATATGGATCCACCATCTTTTGCTAACCAACTAATTAGTACTAACTTTATCAATCAATTTTAGTCATCCATTTTGTTTTCATTTTTATTTTTCCATGTGATCTAAATACCATTAAGGGTGTTTATGTCTTTTTTCAGAATTAGATTAACAAGAAGAAAAAAAATTAGTGTATTGTTTCTTTAACGTTATCTCTTATTTTCTTGGACAATTGTCTATCTTAATTAATATCTATTTTGGCCTAAAGGAGAAGAAGAAGAAGAAACATTGTATTATATGCTATCTATGGTAATGTTGACTTCATTTTTTGGATATATTAGAAATATAATTCATTTGTGAACATGATTTTAATTTGTTCATTATTTCATGTTTATTTGTCAAATCATTGAACTGTTTACATTAATCAAAATGCATAAGATGTTCATTAATGAAACTGAATCAAACATTGTTATGTTTAATCCATGAACATAAAAAAACACATTTTATCAGGTATTCAATGGTTCATTTAGGAACATACTTGTATTATTAACATGTATTAAAATTATTTGTTGTGTTCAAACTTACATTCAAATCAAATAACAATTTACATTGATGCCAATACCCAAGTGGGAAACCTGGTTATTGTTTCATTGGTGAACTACATATACATCATTGACGTTTAAAGTTCATTAGTGAACCTAACCACCAAGTGAAACTCATTTCATATGAATCCATGAATACAGGTACTGGAAAACAAACTTCATAAGTGAACCAGCCTTGTACATGTTCAAAAATGAACATCATCCAGGAGGAGGTGAGATTCATAGGATTGATATCTCTAAAAAAACAGACGAAATCTCCTTAAAAACGAGGAGGCTAGATTCATGAGATTGATATCCCTTTCCTAAACAAAATAACCATGACCATTTACTCCTTATTCACTACTAACATTCCAAGGAACCAGTTTGTTAAATCAATCAATGGTCAATTTTACCGGTAAAGTTTTTACTAATTAAGAGATTAGCAAAAGAAGTCACCTATATAATATACTTAAAATCAAATAAAATCCGTAAACCCAAAAACACAATTTAAATCCATCCAATGAGTTTGATTTTATACATAATTTGTATTGTTTCCCATGTTTTGTTATTGTGTTTGTGTTTCATATAAACGTATTTTATTGTTTTTTATTCACGCACAAAGCAACCATGTTTCGTATATGAAACAACTTTGTATGAGCACCACATGTTTCACATGTATTCTTTTTGTAAAACAACACATGAAAAGTGGGCTGCAATTTTGTAATATATTTGTGGTTTTTATTTGATTCAAACCTCAAAAATATTGAAAACTGAAAACTCGTAATAATCAGTCCCAACATATTGTTTCACATGTATGTGTTTTATCTAAGGTTGAGATCTAAGGAAATGTTGACATGTATTTGTTTTACGATGTGAAACAACGATGTATGCTTCATACTGTGAAAAAACATATGTTTATTTGGTTCTCACAATTCTCAACGTTTTTTAGATTCTCATTTGATTATGCCCCTAGATGTGTTTGAGTAAGAGGTTGTTTGTGTACGGCTTAATGGACTTAGGGGGTGTTTGTTTGAGCTTATCAAAACAACTTATTGACTTATTCCGGTGTGGCACCGGTAATAAGTCATTTTGAGTGTTTGGGTAAAACAACTTATCCGATGCCAAACCGGTAATAAGTCATTTTTAAAGAAGTCAAAAATTTTAACTTATCAGATTTTCATAAGCACTTTTCCACACCAGTAATAAGTTATAAGTCAATAAGCTCATCCAAACACCCCCTTAATGATATGGAGGTTTATTCCCTTAGTCATATTTGTATGTTTGTTTACGGGGAAAAAACAAAGAGCGCACGAGCTTATTGTATCTGCAAATTATGAATTTTGGTATAGAAATTTGTTCTTGTTGATTTTATCTAGGAGATGAAAAAGTAAAGCAACGGATACGAGTTCCCTCAACATCAAAGTTACAAGGTTATGTAGAGTTTATATTTATGACATAATATTTTCTCTACCTCATTGATTAGATAATCTTGTCAATAAATAGGTTAGGATGTTGTATTCCTCATTTGTGAGTGTAATTGTGTAACTGTTGGATGAGACCATAAATGTAAATATGCTACTATTAATCCTACACTAATAAACTTACTTATCTAATTTGTTGTACAAAATATCATAATTTGATGATTATCCAATGAAAAATGATTGGGTCCCCCGAGTGATTACAACTCTGATAAATCTCACTTTAAGGGTTACTACTCCATCGATGATAACATACAAGATATTGTAGTTATACTATACATAAAGTATCGGAGTGTGAATCTATTAGGAAGAACCAATCTACCCAACACTCTCAATTGATCATCAATGGAATCAGGCACACAATTTCTTTACATTTTATATTCTATTGGACGTATCGAGTTTTTAATGATTGCAGATTTATGCTTTCCAGTTTACATCTTTCACATTATGATTATGTGCAATTATTATTCTAACAATCTGTATCAAATCTACCTCATATAGGTTTATCAGGATTGATTTATAAATAGAGTATTATTTGTTTTGTTTGATTGTGTATATGTATCAACATCAATGTTTTTTTTCCTATGCTTCAACTTAACTACGTCGATAAGATTTTGATCACAAATAAAGTTTTTTTTTTGGTTGGTTGTGATTGGCCACGTTTGAAAGGCACAAAAAATGTAGTTGTGAGTTCAGGCTGAATGTTATTTTGATCTCGAGATGGGTTTTTTTCAACTAAAGAATCCGATGGCCGCTTGAATGGTTTTCAAATTGGGTTGAATCATTTTTTTTATTGAGCAACGTATATCTACAATTCTAAGATCTAGTACATCGTGAACATCGCTCAGTTCTTGTAGTTGTTTTACCTTGATCTGGTGGTGTTTTTTGCTCAATGGATGAAGCTTTTGTGGCTTTCAAGCGGTGTCCAATAGCATCTTTAGTCAATTTAGGCCACAATGACTTTATATAAGTTGTCTTAATCTTGAAAAGATACATTGTCTTTCTATTATCAAGATGATAATATAGGTGGACCTAAATTTTTGGTATAGCAAATGCACCTCCATTAACTACACTATACTATATTGTAGCTACAACATGTTTACATGGAAATCCCATTAACTCCTATCGTCTACATGAGCAAACCTTCTCCATTAGATCAATACAACATTGGTCTGCCCATGGTCTAGTTACCTGATACATTACCATAGACTTATATTACCGACAATCACCATACATATGTAGTATACCACATTTAGCATACACATCTACTTGATATTGATGTTCACCATTCCATATTACCACATACTAGGACGCTTTTTTTTGTCAAGCAATTTGGTAATCGTTGGTGTCAAAGGTCCTTGAGACTTATAAATGACCTTTTGCACAATAACTGATCTTTTCATCAAATACTCACGAAAATAATCCAAGGCAGTAATGATAAGCTTGTCCCCTCAACCTACTAGTTGTATCTTGAAGACTTCACACATGATGAGTAAGACATCACAATCATCCCTTCCTAGTTAACAAATTAACATACCTACACCGTAGGAATATAGCACTTGTTAGGTACTAAATCTATTTATAGCCTTTTCATATTACCCCGGATTTTCATATTTATCTTAGCTCTGAAAGCTAAGGAGTTTTCATAAATAAAATTAGTTGTAAATTAATTAATTATAATTTTCAATGAAACATTAATATCCTGAAATAAAAAGTTGGATAACAATGCCATATATAATACACCTATGTACTTTCACATCAGTTTTTGTGACACCCGGAAAATTTGGCGTTCCTAAATTCATGTGTTAGTGGAGTATTCATCAGTGGAATGGTTTGGGTTAAGTATTGGGGTTCTGGGCCCCGGTCAGATGTCGAAAATAAGCAAGAAAAGCGTAAAACGTGCGAAATAAGGTAAACTGCGACCTTAGGGTCGCAATTCTTGCACCTAGGGGCCACGGTCGCACTTTATGTACCGTAAGTAGTGTTTTCGGGAAGGTGCGACCTAAAATTGCGACCTGGGAGTGGCAAGGTCGCAGTCCATGGTCACAGTTCGCAGACAGGGATTAAAAAGACGGATTCGGGGTTAAACTTCATTTGGTCATAACTCTCTCATTTCTCAGCCGATTTGGGCGATTCAAAGTGCCCCGGTTTCGTCTTTGGAAGCTCTTCAACTTGAAAACATTGATAGCTAGAGGTTACTTGATGATTTTGGGAGCTCATAGGAGTGGAAGGTAAGATCACCTCTCTGAAATCTCAAATCTAGGGTTTGGGTTTTCCACCAACAACTCTCATTCTCCTTGGGTTCTCTTTTGTGTATGTCTTGGAGGATATGTAGGTGTTCTTGAAGGGATTACATCATGAATCTAGAGGTTTAGCTTGAGGATCTAAAGCCTTCACCAAATGGAGCTCCGTATTGGGATACAACCTAGATTTAGCCTAAATCTAGCTACGTGAGTTCAAATCCAAACTCTATAAACTCAAATACTTGTTATAAATGTGGTATTTTACTGATTTTAAGCTTTGATTCAAGTATTTATGTATTTGGGTAAGTTGGGAGATTTTAGGTCAAAATGAGAAGTTTGAGTATTTTAATGTAGATGATGAAATGATCATCGTAAATGGTTTAAGATTCTTGGTAAGGTTATAAAATGAAATAATCTTTGATTTTGGTACACAACATGATTTGACCTAATTTATTTGTAAAACTGGTATTTGAAGAGGAACTGGTTTATGAAAAGGTTTTGGCCCAGAAAACTATGATTATGTTAGAAATAATATAGTTGATTGGAACATTATGATTATGTTACAAATAATATAGTTGTTGGGATAACTATGATTATGTTACAAATAATATAGTAGATGGGAAACTATGATTATGTTAGAAATAATATAGTAGATGGGAAACTATGATTATGTTAGAAATAATATAGTAGATGGGAAACTATGATTATGTTACAAATAATATAGTAGATTGGAAACTATGATTATCTTATAAATAATATAGTAGATTGGAAACTATGATTATGTTACAAATAATATAGTAGATTGGAACTATGATTATGTTACAAATAATATAGTAGATTGGAAACTATGATTATGTTATAAATAATATAGTAGATTGGAAACTATGATTATGTTACAAATAATATAGTAGATTGGAAACTATGTTTATGTTATAAATGATGTAGTTGGCCTAGAGATTAATATGTAATAGAATCCATTGGCATAGAGGACCGAGTCATTTGTCAAGTGAAGTTAAATGGGATAATTGTATCATTCTTGATTTAAAATATTTTACTGCTTTATCCATTTAACTGTTTGTTCTCACTAGGCGTAAGCCTAACACTTGATTTAAAAGTGGTTTAGCAGGGAAGCAGATTGATGGGGCTCTTTAGAGAAGAGCGGGATGATGTGCAGAGAGAGTGAGGGCATCTTTTTGAGATATACACCTTAGAGTGTATATATTTCGAGTATTAGAACATTCTTTTGGAGACATTAGCAACACCCGAGTTTAATCAATGTTTTGTTCAATATAGATTGTTAGGATGTTGTTGTAGTATCTAACTCATGTTGTAGACTCCCATATACTCTTCCCCATTAATTGGGTGAATTTTGTATTATTCCGCATTTAATTTGGTTTAAATTCGCTCTAAATTTTAGGTTGTTACAAGTTGGTATCAGAGCCTTAGTTTAAGCGAACTAGGTATGAACCTAAGATGCCTAGACTTAAGCTAAGACTTTAAGTGATGTTGTGTGACAATGGGTAGACACTCTTGAGATAGTAAAGTAATATTGGAAATACAAATCTCAAAGCGGTAAAAGTACGGTAAAGAAAGTAAGCAAGTGTTATAGTACTCAGTAACTTGCACAAAACGTTTGGTCGCAAAACGTGAACACTTTGAAAAAACGAAGTTCTAACTATTGTAACTAGTCACGAGCAAAAAACGGATTGAAAATCCAATGTATTGCGACATGTATAGACTAGCTCCAAAAGTATAACAAAAAATGAGATACGCTTAAAACTGGAAATAAGAACAAGAATAAGAAATGATTTCAAAACAACAGAACTTGAATTAAGACTTAGGAGCATGGACAAAACAATAGCTTCAGCTATTGAGAAGTGTTTAACACAAGAAATTAATACTCGAAATCAAGTATATAAGAGAAAAATTAACCCAAAATTTTGTTTTTAACTAGAACACTTCCATTTATAGTAAAAAGGTAGGTTAGTCTCCAAGTGTGTCCTTAAGTACAAACGATGAGGTCATGTGAAATAAGTGTTGATCCAAACTTCTTTCAGTGATTTGAATAAGATTTCTCTGTATACTTAGTGAAAATTCAAGTTTAAGTTACTATTCAGATTCAGCGATAGCATACACTGATTGCACTTAGTGATTGCTGAAAGTTAGGAACACTATCTTAACTTAGAAGATCTGAAGAACGACACTCACACCAAAGACCATTCAACGATAGTCGAAGACCTAGCTGAAGAAAGAGATGAATAACTCGTGATCTGAAGTGGTTTAGTGATCAACGTTCATCTAGTACAAGTGTGAGATCTTGCATAAGCGTCACTGATACCTGATGTATTCATCCTTGAAGACTCAGTATTAGCGATCAATCTAAGCTTACTCTACAAGATCAAAGTTGATCTTATCCTTGATGCACAAATGTCAAACCCCCATGCCTTGTCAGAAACTACGTACGAACTGTCCCCTACGTGCTTACCAACTCTGATTAGGCTACTGTTCATATTCGGCTAAAAGCATGACAGCTTTATGAACAAAGGACAGGTTTCCTATTGAAACTTGACACGTGGCATGTACCTCCTGACTTGCATTTAATGCAACGGGTATAAATAGATGAGGACCCCCATCCTCATCTTTGTGCATGCTAATATCTCCTTCAAACTCTTATCTTATTTCCCTCTTACCTTCTGCATCAAAATACTTAGTGATTCTAAGATTGTAATAAAATAGGTTTTATACTTGTTCTTATTCCTCTTACAATCTGTAAATTTGTTTATTTTAATAAACTCATTTAAAAACCCTAAAAGTTGTGTTTGTATTCATCCCCCCTTCTATAAATTGTTTCTATACTTATACACTCTTGTAGACTCCTTTGGGACCAACAAGTGGTAAGAGAGCAGTGTTTATTGCTTTCAATCTTCAAAACTTATTTCTTGTTGTTTTAAACTGACTACTACTAATACAAACTACATTGACAATGGATCTCTTGCTAAACCACTTAGTCCTACACTTCTAGTCCCTGCAGTTTCTGCAGCTACTACTACTCCTTCTATACCTGAAAGACGTATTCCCAAATCTCCACATCAATG
The DNA here is from genome assembly GCA_036898165.1 of Silybum marianum. Classification (NCBI taxonomy): domain Eukaryota; kingdom Viridiplantae; phylum Streptophyta; class Magnoliopsida; order Asterales; family Asteraceae; genus Silybum; species Silybum marianum. The sequence continues at coordinate 15,501,961 of CM072528.1, forward strand.
GAGTGAGGAAGACAAGAAAAAACTAGCCGTTGATTCAAAAGCTATGTCTATTATTGCAATGTCTTTACCAGACGATGGGTACCATTCCATCATGAAAATGTGGACGTCTAAATCCATGTGGGACACTCTCTCTGTTCAATATGAAGGAACTAGTGAAGTTCAGATAACTCGAATAATCCACTTGGTGAGACAGTCTGAAAGTTTCATGTTCACTTAAGATGAAACACTTTCTCAAGTTCACCAAAGATTCAACTATCTGATCATTGATCTCAAGACAGTTGGTCGAGAGTATTCTAACTCAGAGAGTCTGACAAAGTTTATGGAATCTCTTCCTGAACAGTGGGACACATTTACCACGTGTCTAAAACTTTCGAAGAACACTGGAACGCTTTCTTTAAGTGCTCTTTATGGAATATTGCTTAATCGAGAGCAATCTCAAACCTTAAAAAAGAAATCTTTTAAAAGACACTAAAACGGCCAAAAGTTCTTCTTTGGCTTTAGTGAGTTCAGAGATGGATCCTTCACGAACTGTCTCTTCTTCTATTATGTCCATCACCGAGTTAGATGACTCTAACTCTGAAAGATATCGCTGATGCTGATATTTTTGAATTTGACAATTCTCAGGCTCTTCTAAGAAATAATTTTAGACGATTTACTAGAAAGAGCAACTTCAGAAGAACTCCTGCCATCAATGACTCTGACAAGTCAAAGATATCTCCTACTGATAAAGCTTCTGCCATCTGCTATCATTGTCAACGCAAAGGTCACTTTGCCAGTAAGTGCAGATCCAAGAAGGTTGTTGTTCCAACCTCCTCTCAGACTAACTCCAAAACTAAAGATGAGAAATAGCATAAGTTGAAGGACAAATATCTGAACCTGAAGAAAACCCAGCAAAAAGGCAAAGGTCTTATCGCTGAAGAAGTTGACTGGAATCAAGAAGCTGATTGGGCACAAACCACTGATGAATCAAGCTCGGATGAAGAAGACATAGCCCTGTTATGTCTTATGGCCAGAATTGAAGAGGCTTAGGAAATCGCTGAAACCTCATCGCCTAAAACTCCTTCACCAACTCAGGTACCAATTCTAGAAAACTCTTCTATCTCTGAACCTGATAGCTTGTCGGCTCTCGACACCTTAACCGTTGATCTCTACAATGCTTTAAACGGTAAAACTAAAGCTGAACAAATCAACTCAGATCTAGCTGAATAGCTTAAGAATTGCCACCGTAAAATCAAAGAAGTTACTAAAATTGAAGAAGATTTTAAAGACCAAATCTTTGTAAATCAAACTATAAGCATTGAGAAACAATAAACTATCACTGAGCACGAAAAGGCCATCGGTGATCTCAAGGCTGAAAAAGCCACCATTGAAGGATGGTGCAAAGCCTCTGTTAAGGCTAGTGTGATAAAAATTGCTTAGATCCCTAAAAAGGTCCAAAGCGGTTTGGGATATTCCTTTGACCAAGAAGAAACTATCAAAGATCATTCCATGCTAAAATTCAGAACGTTTGTTTCTTCTATCCCTGATCCTTCCATTCAATGTGCCTTTACATTTGAGTCAAGACCTTCTGAACCTATTACCAAGGACTCAGAGAGGTTGGTTAAAGACAAGTTCCTTAATCATGTTCCTAAGATCAAGAATTTTCCTAAACTGAAGAAGAATCCTTCTATTCCTTCAGTAAGTCATCCTCTGACGTCTGGGAAGAAGATCCCTGGATATATTCAGATATCAACTCCTCGGATCAAGATTGATCTTACTCCCACTAAACCTGAGAAACCACTGGTTCCCTATGGACAAAGAAATTCTTGGTCCTGATCCTGAAAATGTCAAGCCCTCCTCGCCGCATGCTTCTAGTTATAAACCTTCTTTCAATTATAGGAAGTGCTATCATTGTGGTGAGACTATCCACATTGCTAGCAAATTCCCTAACGCCACTAAGGCTGAAAAATATCTCATGGTAAGATAGTAGCTCAATCTGAGAAATCAGTGAAAGCGAAATCCACTAAAGTTGGTAAAACAACTAAAGTGAAAAATACAACTGAAGAAAATTTTTCAAAAAATGAGAAAACTGCCATTCCCAATATTTCCACTAACATTGCAGGATCTACAGTTATATGGGTACCTATGAAAAATTAATTCCCTTATCTTATGCGGAATGCAAAGGTATCTGGTATCTCGATAGCGAATGCTCAAAGCATATGACTGGTACAAAAAACCGGCTTGCTGAATATAAGGAAGAGAAAGGTCCCTCAGTGACCATTGGTGGAAATGACAAAGCATACACCAAAGCCTATGTTGTTCTGACCAATGGTGTTGCTTATGTTGAAGGGCTAAAGCACAATCTTTTGAACATTAGTCAAGTCTATAATAAAGACTTCAAAGTTCTTTTCACAAAGACTAAGTGCGCTGTCACTTATAAAAATGACAAACTTGCTCTAAAAGGAAGTAGTTCTGAAAACGTCTATGTCATAAATATGGATAGCACTCATTCAGAGAATGTTTGCTTTCTATCAAAAGCCTCTCCTGATGTTGATTGGCTATGGCACAAAAGACTCTCTGATTTGAACTACAGGATGATAAATGATCTATCCAGAAAATAACTTGTCAATGGACTCTCTAAACATTCCTTTTGCAAAGGAATCTCTTTGCTCAGCATGTGAAAAAGGAAAATTGACAAGAGCAACTTTCAGATCTAAGCAAGTTTCATCAGTGACCACACCTCTTCACTCACTCCACATGGATCTCTTTGGACCTGTCAATGTCCAATCCATATCTGGAAAGAAGTACACTCTTGTCATTGTAGATGAGTATTCCAGATACACATGGGTATTCTTTCTCCGATCCAAGAGTGACACCCTTGATGAAATCATTTCCTTCATTAAGAAGATGGAAGTTTTGAACAATCTCCTTGTTCGCTCCATGAGAAGTGATCATGGCACTGAGTTAAAAAAAAGGTACCTTGATCAGCTTCTTTGAAGAAAAAGGAATCTCGTACAACTTCTCCTCTGTGAGGACTCCTCAGCAAAATGGTGTTGCTGAAAGAAGAAATCGAACGATCATTGAAGCAGCTTGCTCAATGCTCAGCGAATCTCACCTACCAACTCATTTCTGGGCTGAAGCAGTTAACACTGCATATTTCACTCAGGATCGATCTCTGATAGTTAAAAGATTCAAGAAAACAACCTATGAACTCTTTTATTTAAGAAAACCATCTTTGAGTTTTCTACACATCTTTGGATGTAAGTGTTACACTCTAAATGATGTCCCACTTCTACATGGAAAAAATGTTGTCTACTTTAATTGACTGAAAAAATGGAAAATGCCGGCCGGTTGGAGCCGCCAAAACGGAAAAATTGGAGAAATACTGGTCGATTGAAGATGCTCTTAGCCTCCCAAAAAAACACCAAAACACCAAATTTGGTGGGTCCATCAACACCAAAAAATAACTCAAGTCCAACCACAGTCTAAGAAAACAGCAAATTCGTGAACCCCGCATTAAAATAACATATTTTATGTACTATTTTTAATAACAATAGTTATAATTTATAAATACATATTATAATAATAAATAATTATTAGATTAGTTTATTTAATGAAGACTTGTTAAAATAAAAAAATGACAAATGTTGAATTAATAAAGTTTACATTAAAAAAATTACATTAATTCAATATAAAACACATAAATAATACTAATTTTACGAGGTAGTATACTCGTACCACAAATGTTCAATTAGTGCATTATGCAGTTCTGTTAAGTTCTAAAAATTTGCTTAAAAGGAAACAGGAGTTTAGAAGTTCTGAACTGGTGCAGAGAAGATAAAGCTAGGTCATCTTTAGAAGAAGTCTCAGAATTCTGAGTCTAAGACTTCAGAAGAAAGAAGATCGAAAAAATTCCTAAGGCACAACTTCTGAAGATGAAACTTCAGAAGTTCTAAAGAGAAGACTTCAGAAGTTCTAAAGAGAAAATTCAGAGTTCTGAAGGAACTCTGAAGGATAGTTCTGAAGAAGACTCTAAAGATTGTTTAACATGTGTTTAAATGCAATTTATCTGTGATGTAAATACCTGTTAGTTTAGCATCTTTGTACTTGTATAAATAGAGAGTTAGTTAGACAGTTTATAGTTGAACGATGACGTGTACTTTCCATACTTGTAAATCTTGTAATCAATGTTCTTAAATCAATACAACAACCAACTTCCTTGCCCTAGTCAACCTTTGCTAAAAACTTACTTTCGATGCTCAAAATTGCTAAATTACTTTCAACAAAGGCATTATAATTGGGATCGATAACAAGTTCTTCATCAACAAAATTTTCCACATAATCATGAGAACTAGCATTTTTAGTGGGTTTTTATTGTCTCACAAAAAAATTATTTAACGATTCATGTAAGATTGAGCAAGTTCTTGTAGTTTTTTCTATCTTTTTCTATTTTGAACACCGTAAAATTGTGATCGAGGAAACATATTTAACCAAGCAATCACCAAAATACCAAATATGCAGTTATACAAGTTAGATTCAAGATTCACCAAATATGCAATTAGCCAATTACACAAATCACATTCAAGATTCACCATATATGCAATTATCTAAAGTTAAACCAAATCAGATTCAAGTTTAAATATGAAAAATTATAATTTATAAATTATCAAATATGCAAAATTCAAAAATCAAGAATTAAGATTAGAGAAAAATTAGATGAGGGAACTAGAAGGAAAACACATGGAGTCCTCTGTGGACTGAAGCAAAATGCCAAAATCGAAGTACCAATGAGCCTTTAGGCAATTAAAATCGATGCCTTCCTCTAGCAGCTATTGTCTACATAAGGCAGAATCGCAGAAGCGAGCGATGTACTCATGAACATCAAACCCAGAAACGCCGAAATCAGTGATTTATCGGTGATGGGATTGGGAAGTTGGGAACGAGAGTGCATAAATGTAAGCTATTGTGAATTTCATGACTGGGATGCTTGCGTGAAACAGAAGGTACGACGTAGAAGACATTAGAGCGTGGAGCTATGAAAAGAATGGCGTTTGGTTCTTCGAGGTAGAAAACGTAAGAACGTGGAGCCGGCTATCAATTTTTAAGAAAAAATATACAAAATGAACCTAATAAATGTATAAAGGAGTTTTGGTTTAGATTCCCCTTGCTGTGATGCCCTGGTGAATGCCTACGCGACCCATGTATTGGGCCGGCACTGCGTGACATGTACCCTCTGACTTGCATTTAATGCAACGGGTATAAATAGATGAAGACCCCCATCTTCATCGTCATGCATACCAATCTTTTCTTGAACTTCTGATCTTATTTCCCTCTTAACTTGTGCATCAAAATACTTAGTGATTCTAAGATTGTAATAGAATATGTTATATACCTGTTCTTATTTCGGTTACAATCTGTAAATTTGTTTATCTTAATGTGATGTTACACGTTATAGACATTACATGTTGTTTAACGTACTTACCACCTAGGTCTACTCTACCACCGTGGTATCAACATGTTGTTTTTGCAATTGGGTACGTTAATGGTAACCATTAAGTGAAACTAGAGTTGGCAGAAGGATACTCGATCCCTACTATTACACAACATTTTCTTCATTCTGTTATCCGTGTGTTGTTGCATGTGCTACCTCATATTTAGATCGAATAAATAACAACACGCGGCGTTTACGTGTTAATTCTACTACGGATAATGTTATTTTAGCATAAGCAAAAATGCAATATAAATTTCTTATGTCTTATTTATAGGGAAAATCTCAATTTTTAAGTTTTAGTTTTATGATGATATAATTTTTAAAAAAATTAGTAACGTTTAAATTGATATACATATATATATATATAGAAGAAGATTCAAATGAGAACTTTGCATTTTTAAAGAAACAAAGGGACACTTGTGGATCACATATGATGTGGGTCCCACATAATATTAAGTCATTTATGATTTAATATGATTTAATATTAAATCATAAATGATTTAATATTATGTGGGACCCACATCATATGTGGTCCACAAATTGTTCTTTTGTTCCTTTAAGAAGGGGTGGTTCTCATTTGATCTCTCCCCTATATATATATATATATTAATTTCTATTACGATTAAAACAAGTAATAGAACATAAAAAGAAAAAGAAAAAGAAAAGAAAAGTAAATAATAATTTATATTAATTAAAAGTAACAAAAATAAGTTAATTAATAATTTATATTAATTAAATCTAATACAAATACTTAAATAACAAAAATAGAAAAATAAAAAGACAACTAAAAGACAATAAAGACAAAAAGGACAAAAAAGACAAAAAAAACAAAAAAGACAAAAAAGAAAAAAAAGAAAAAAAACAAAAAAAGTTTAAGGATGAATATTGTCTCAATCTGAAATAGGAAAATGACAGAAACATTAAATAAAAAAAAACAAAAACATTTTACAACGAACGATCTCATCGTCACACAACAACAGTATAAAACCGGATTTTTAGTATCCATAATTTCAAGTTTTGTATGTTTTCGACTTTAGTATAGTCATTTAGAAGTATCGTGGATGTTGGTTGAGTCGGTTATCGCTTGTGGCAAAAAAAATCAACTTTTGGTCGGAATTTGCATTGCTCGCGCCCGCACCCCTATTTTGCTCGCGCTCGCAAGCAAACCCTAAAAAGTGGGCAGAAGTATTCTCGCGACCACATGCCTATTTTTTTCGCATCCGCGATCATCTGGTCAACCCTTTAAATCAGATTTTTCTCTTCTTTCCTCCATTTTGTTTTCTTCTCAACTCGTTTTCTCTCCTTTCTTCTTCATTAGGAGCGATTTTTGGAGGACTAAACCTTCATTTCCAGCCATCCAAAATGATCATGGAGTATCATCAAAGTTCAAGACTAAAGCCTTCATCTCCATCTTCATCTTATCCAACACTTCTTCCTCTATTGTTGTCTATTTTGGGGTTTTCTCTCGAAATCAAGATTTGTAAGTTATTTCTCCCATTAGATCTTATTTCTTGTTAAAACCTTCCGATATAGTTCTCTAGAACTTTGTTCATGAAGCAATTTCGGTATTTTAGAGTTTCGACTATTTTGGAAGATTTTAGGTTTTTGACTAGTGTTTTCATGGATCTGATCTTTGGGAGTTATTATTGGTATATCTAGGTTGCTTATGAACTAAATATGGTTTCTAGTGAAGGAAGATTTGCAGATCTGGACTTTCTTTCAAATTGAGCTTTTGGGGTAAACCTAGATTTAACCTAAATCTAGCAAGGTGAGTTCAAGTTGCTTTGTGAAAACGTTGTACATGTCAAAAATGTTCATTTTGATATATTAACATGTTTTACTTACTATTTATTGAAATATGTGAGTATTTGGGAAAAATGCGTATTATTTGGTATAGATGGTTTTATAAATCATGCAAAATGCTTACGGTCGTATTCTAGACATTTTATTAAATAAAACATAAATATGAGTTGTTTAGATGTTTTATTTTATAAATGGGGATTATTTGGTATTTGTGAATTTTGGAGTATTTGATTTATAAAACCATTGGAAATACATGTTAATTCATTATGAGACATTTTTTAAATATACGAGCATTCTCTTAATTGGAAAAATGGTTTGTCTCAACCAATGATTTGAGAAAATTACATAAGTGTTGAGTTATATAGCTTTTGCTCAGTTTTAATATGTCAAGCTTTTGGAGTTATATGCATTCATGGCATAATTTATGTTTTATTACATGCTTTGGGTGCGTTGGTCATTCATGTTGGAGTCATGTAAATTAGACCGAGTTGCATTTGGATCCATAGGCATACGAGTCGGGTTGTTATTTGAAGATTGGGATCATAATTCCTTGTTTTGAGGTTGATACCTAAAATGGGCGAAAGACATAGTGGTGTTGAGCACGGTAACTGTATAAGCGAAAGACATAGGGGTGTTGAGCTCGATAACCGTATAAGCAAAAGACATAGCGGTGTTGAGCTCGGTAACCGTATAAGCGAAAGACATAGCGGTGTTGAGCTCGGTAACCGTATAAACGAAAAACATAGCGATGTTGATTTTGTTAAATCCTCGAACTAAAAGATCTAGGGGAGTGTTGGGCCTAATAAATAAATACTGTTAGGTGGCTTACTATTTATTTTGTCACATTTAACGGAAACGGGTCTCCCCCGTCACCGAAAGGTGTTGTTTTTGGTATAGAGTCTTATCTGTTACTTTCGGTGACATTAGAATATGAAGTATTATCCATAAACTATAATATTGAAAATTTTAAATTAGTCACTTTTTCCAAATTTGAGGGTGTTACAATCAGATTGGTCAACTTTTTGGAGGTTTAAATTGACACGTGTCACATTATGATTGGATATGGAAATATTTTTAAGATAAGATTTATCTAATTAAAAACAGACTTTTATAAAATAATTAAAACTAAAAAAATATACCAAAATTCATGGTTTTCAATTCCCTATAAATAGAGACCAATATTGATATATTATCATCACACCAATTTTTCTCTCTATTTCAATCCTCTTGTTATCTTGTTATTTCCTTTCAAATATCTCTTATGGATCCAAACTTTCCAAAAAAAATTCAAAAATTATGATCCTACTGAGTTTATTAACGACATGCCCACAAACGAAAAACAAAGAAGCTCTACAGAAGATGATGGTCAATCAACTGATTTTTCTACTGAACGGATTGCAAACCTATCCCGTTATATGGCTAACAGGGAACAACTTCGCAATAGGGAAGCTCATAACGCCCAAAAAAAAGATTTGATTGAGCATATATGGCAAAAATTCGCAAAATAATCAACTTCGGTTATTTATGTATTTCAGATATGTAATTTCGTACTTATTTTTATATGTTGTTTTATCTGATTTCAGTTGTATGGTAAGTTTTTTTTAATAATTAAAATTATGTTTCAAAATAGGTAATTGTTCGTTCGTTTTATATATTACTTTCTTTCTCATCCACCTCATAATATTCAACTCCAATCCAATCTCAAATTTTTTATACATATAATAATTATTTTTTATAGATCATTTGACACGCCCAAGGACCAGAATCGCCGAGCCATCCGTTTTGTGGTACGTTATCCGCCTTGACATATGAGACGAACCACGCACGCTCAACTCGGCTTGTTTCACCAATCCTCATTAAAAACTCTTCAAGAATTCATCCAAAAGCTCTCAACCAGCTTTTCAATTCCCTTTTATAGGTCTCAGTTTGGTCAGAGTCGTATATTGTGAGTTGCATTTCATCTAAGTCAACTCCCCGACCATCCAATGTTTTTTCAGGAGACATATTGGGATTATGACCTGGAAAAAAAAACGTTAGAAATCAAATTTTGTGAATCTAATTGATGACTATTAATAAATAAATATATGTTATTTTAGTTTCAATACCGAATGAATTTTCACCCATGTTGGCCATCCCTCCTTTGTCATTTTATCGTCTGCCGGTGGAATGGCTGAACCGACATTGTGCTCGAACAAGTTCTGAAAAGAAGTCGACAGACATCATCGTCCATCTACTACGTTCATGGCGACCTAACTGCACCATTTTCACCTACGCATCTACATGTTATTAATAAAACAAATATTAGATATACATTAGGAATGAGCATACGGACCGAAATCCCGAAACCGAACCAGTTCCGTACCGAACCGGTACCGAATATCATTACCGGTTCGGTATTCAAGATTTTCCATATTCGGGATTCGGTACTTTCGGTACCGGTACCGGTACCAGTCCCGGTAAATCCCGAACCAAATCGGGGAATTTAAAAAGTCATTTTTTTATTTGAATTGGTAACAAACTCTTTCCTTTTCTTATAAAAACTCCTCCTAAATTACAATTTTCGATTATTGTATATTTCACTCAAATATCGATTTTTTCTTGCAATTCTTCATATTTCGGTTATTGCAATCCTCCAAAATCGGTTCCGTAATTTATCCAAAACCCGGTTCTTGCACAATCGGCTCCTCCAATCCGGTTTCCACTTAAGTGATTTTGGTTTTTGTTATTGTGTTTAATGGTCAACGGTGAAAAATGGTTGTCGTCCCAAAAAATGGTACCAAACGGTTCTAGTCCCGAAAATCCCGGTACCGAACTTCTCTTATCGGTTCGGTATTCAGTATTGATTTTTTCCACTCTCGATTTCGGTACTACCCGGTTTCGGTACCGGTCCGGTACCGAGCTCATCCCTAATATGAACTACGTATTACAACCAAATTTGTAATTAAAACTATAAAACTACGTATTACGACATAACTGGCAGGTCACACCAGACATGTCGGTACATTACGCAGTTAGGTCGACAATATATCTCGATTATATTACACAGCTCACCTACCAGACGGTTCCTCTCTCTAGCCCACCTACCAGGTGCTATGATGAAGTAGTAATTCATATATTGCTAACTAGCATTTCCTACCTTCTACATTTCCTACCTACAAAGATGCCTTTTGAAATACAATGCTTTTGGAGACTTAGAAGTACATCTGAACCGCTGCCACAATGGATAGAAGACCTCGTGTGTTAGTAAATCTTTTTAACATCCATAACTAAATTGTCTCGCTTTATTTTCTAACTTTTTTTACGTATGACGAATTTTTCAACAGACGACGGTCCTCTCATATTTATTATGAAGGTCCATGAAGTTTCACACCATCCCCCGGTAGATCGTATCTGAACGACAAGGAAATATTTGTTGACCTAGTAGATGGTGTCTGGAGCACATGCATCAATTAATGGCTCAACTTGGTCATGACGAACATGAACGAGCGGCAATGGAAATGTATTTCAAACCACCAGAAGCAGACTTGGACACTGGATTGAAAAAACTCATGGATGACCACTCTGTTTGGGATATAACTAATTACTTTTAGTGTGAATACCCCGCTTGAAGTGTACCTAGAAAGGGATGATGTACGCATAACCTCGGGTGAAGCGGAAAGGAGTTTAACAACTAGCTGATGATTGATGTATGTTATTGGGCTTTATGTTTCTCTTCACGTGTATTTCTAATAATTGTTTTTTGTGTTCATGTTCAATAATGAAAGATTATATTCTATGACTTTATTTATATTATAATCGCAAGAGCACAAAATAACTCAAACAATTTTATTATAAAGCAAAGTTCAACATAAAAATCCAAAATATGAAACCAACGTACGGTAACACTATTTAAGGGTAGAGTGTGTTACATTGCTCGATCCAACTATGTTTCTCGTTTACCTGCGCTTGAAGCACGACGAAGTCTCGTACAATCTTGTCGACTTCTAGGTTGTCGTGGTTAATTCGATATTCCTTATATTTGTTTTCCCTCTTCAACCTATTTATGTCCGCACTATCCGGCTTCCATTCTTTGCAGTAGTTTTTCCTTCTTGCTCAACAATTTTTTCCACTTCTCGGAGATTTCTTCGATCTCAGCTTCTGCTTTTGTACCGATCGTTTCATCCTTTCCGGCATTATCTGTGAAGAGGGGGGGGGGGGGTTTGAAGATGATGCATTACCAACCATGTGAGAAAAGTAACAAAAAACTATGAGAGTAAACAAAAGAAGTTATTGGTGCATCTGTATCAAAAGGTGGTCTTCTTATACAAGAAAATGTCAATTCCTTTTCAGGCGAATCTGTCAGCCTTTTTCCAGCGAATCTTGATGCTTTTATCAGGTGAATATTGCAGGCTTTATCGGTCGTCTTTTCAGCTTTTTTCAAGCGAATCTGTCAGCCTTTTTCCAGCGAATCTTGAAGCTTTTATCCGGCGAATATTGCAGGCTTTATCGGTCGTCTTTTTCAGACTTTTTCAGGTGAATCTGTTAGTCTTTTTCAGGCGAATTTGTCAGCCTTTTTCCAACGAATCTTGAAGCTTTTATCAGGCGAATATTAACCAAATCGACATCCGAAATTACCAGTTTAACCTTTTCACAACTATAAATAGGTGGTATGTACGGTAGTAGTAACACACAACTTGCTATCAATTGTTTCCTACCTTTTAGTACATTTGGAAAATATCATGTCTGCAAACAACCGATCTGGCAAGAAGATAACAGCAGACAAGGCTGAAAGTTCTCGCTCAGCAATGAAACAAGCATTACCATTGAATGATGGAACGTACAGGCGCAGTTGGAAAGTGCCGTCAACGGAAGAGGAGTGGGCAATGTATCAGAGAACTAACGCCGAGCATCCAATAATCGAAGAGGAGCGCGCTGATTTCGAAGATGCATGTTTTAACTACATGAACACACCTCCATACAATGCACCACCAATGTATTCAGACAGGTTTGCTAACCCTGACCCGAACCCTCCGACCTCTCAAGTCATGCCGGCAAAATTGAAGGCCGCTATTATGGAGGCGAACGAGGAGATCAGAGTGCTTGGGGAGAAATGAAACACGATCAGGGAGATACAATTTGAAAAAGAGGCACTGATTATGGAAAGTAAAGCAGAACTTGCAGTTTTGGAGCAAACAATCAGTACAGAGGAAATGTTGGTAAGGGAAATCAAAGAAGAATACGATGTTCTGGAGGACAAGATCAACGAAAAGGCTAAGTGGATCATCCAATGTCATAATATCTATCCTTACTAAATTTCTTCGTGTTATTTGTTTATTTTAAATGCGCGCACTACTACCATTTCCATGTTTTTCAAGTCGCCATCTTAATAAATTTATGGTTTAATGTAATATAACGACTCAAGCAATCTTCATGTTCACTTTATTTTACACAAATAAAGCTTAACAAACACCATAGAAGACATAAAAAATAAGTGAACATACTTAAAAGGTTACAAACATGGTTTAATCATTAAAATCAGCGTTGAGATCAAAAGTATAATGTCTTCCATAATTATCCGGGGTCGATAGTGGTTGGGTCTATCGGTTTCCTGATGCTTCTTGACTACGCCCATGCATGATTTATACATGTTCTCTTAGTATGCCCCGTTTGACCACACTGACTACATTTCTTCCGGATGGGATCCTCACCACGAGAAGATCTACGAGAATGGTTATTAGGTCTTCTAGCAGCTCTTTTTATCAGCGGTGGACGAACTATCGTAAGTGGTTGCTCTGGAACAACCCATGTTTCTTCAGCACCAAGCGGATATATGAGAGGTGCGTACGTTGCTCGAAAATTACTCGAGCTATAGCCAAATTGTTGAAGTCTGGGGATTGTAGACTTGTAGCAACAGCGATTGCATGGCCGCAAGGTAAGCCAGATTTTTGCCATTTCAAACACGTGCAAGTACCTCCATGATAATGACATGTTTCGTTTCTATGATAATCACGCACTTCATAGTAACCCCGACCAATTTCATGTATAGTCCAAGAGCAGCGAAACACATCTCAAACTGTCCACTACTATCTGTCCTAATCTTTGTCACCGTACAAGGATTACGGAGCTCTAAATTATAGAAAAACTTAGGTAGTCGGGTAAACGAATCCGCCAGGTCACACTTCACCACCATTGTTGCATATTTTTTCTCTCGATATGCTTGCCAGACTGAAATATTTATTTTATGCTGATGTTTTATATCGTTTATGATGTCTTTTGCATAGAGTATCCTGCCACTATCCTGCACTTTAGGTAAAATTAAATTACCCAACAGCATTGCGGTTGCTTGACGATGCCTGTGATGCAACTGCGTTTTTGAGGAGGTGTGCGCGTCATCCAAATTTAGTACATGAAACATCTCCGTGGATCCGACATTCGTTGCCGTCATACGCCATTCACAAATGTTAACAAAACATTTCGCCTCAAACCTGGTTTTGGAAGATTTAGCCACTCTATATTCGAAACCCTCATCAATAAACTTCATCGAAAGAGCCATTTTCATTTCATCTTTGGTTTTAAATAACATCCCCACTTTAACTCTTTCGCTACAAATATAAGGTGTAGATAAGATAGGTGTGATGATGGTCTCTGGTGTTGGAAGGAGAGGAGGCATATCAAAATAATCATTACTCCCTACAACTGACTTTTTTGATTTCCTTTTTGTTGTTGGTTCTTCATCACTCTCACTATCAGTTATACTCACGTCGAAAACATATTCATCGAGGTCGATTTTTTCTTCTTCTCCTCCTCCTCCTTCTTCTCCCCATCCTCCTCCTCCTCCTCCTCTTTCTTCTTCTTCTTCTTCTTCTTCTTCTTCTTCTTCTTCTTCTTCTTCTTCTTCTTCTTCTTCTTCTTCTTCTTCTCCCCCTCCTTCTTCTTCTTCTTCGTCATTACCATGATACGGTACATCATAGACATAAATTGTTGGCACTTTATTTAAACCAGCAGCCCATTCAAGGAAACCCGCAACATGATCATCGTCTTCCAAACGATAAATATGATCGTCGTTATCTAACTTGTATGCCATTATAGTGATACCAACTGAATTGGCAACCTTACATTTATGGCATGCATACTCAAGCAACTCCGAAAGCGTAATTCTGGATGGCACCTTGACCTTCTGCAACTGTTGATCAGTAACATACTCCCACGTTTGATTAATTTGTTGCCACGAACCCCCACCAGAAATACGCAACTTAATTTTATAAGTTGAAGAACTCATGATGTAAATCAAAGAAACAAGAAAATGAAAGATTGAAGAAAATGGTTGTCTACAATTGAATGAGAAGGTGGTTCTTATACAAAAATTCAAATTCTTTTACGATTAAAAAAATTGGAAAACAAAAAATCTGATAAAACATTTAATGATTGACATTTCCTTTCATATCAATAGGTGGAGTGTGTTGGTCCCTAATTAGAGATGGCTTAGAAGTAAAAGTTTGTAGAAGGGGGGGTTGAATACAAACACCCAATTTTTACTCTTTTTAAATTTTTTAATATAAATATTAAAAACTTTACACACAGAAGATTGTTGCGGAAAATAATAGATAACACTCTATTCTAACAATCTTAACATATGAAACACATACTAACAGTAATTAATTTATAATACTAAGAAAGCTAAAGTAAACTGTTAAAACACTCAGGATGCCGGAATCAAACAAAAGATCACTCGGAGGATTTGTTGAAAGCGTGAGATTTATGGGCATGGCTTCATCTCCTTTTATAGTGTCCATGCATTGGATGCATGGGGACGCCTGTCAAGATTTCATTTGCTTGCAGTATATCTGTTGGACAAAAGGTGATGCCACTCCCTTTTGTATTAGATAAATGGTTGAACCATATGCAATATCAGATTACTGTAGCCCCTTTTCTCCATGCCCTATGAAGTCATGTCAAACCTTTTAGCTAAAGACAAACAAACCTTTTATTAGAATAAAAGAGAATGTCCGAATTTAAGGTTTGATGCCCACGTTCTTGCTGCACATGTTTTGCATTTATTGTGACATAAGAAATTGCTAGGATCGGCAACTTGTATAGATGCTTAAATCGGCAACTATATTAACACTTGAATCAGCAATTGTACAAGAGCATTAGATCGGCAACTGTATGCCAACCTTAGGATCGGCAAGTCCAACTTTTTCAGAGACTTCAACTTCTTTGATTTCGACAAATGGTCTAGATTTTATGTTAGTTGGTACATCATAATTTCCACATTTTGATATACTACCTTTGATTGGATAGTCTTCGATTCTCCAATACTTAAAGTATTTTCCAGACCTTCAAAAGAACCTATAAAAGATCAACAATCAAAGAGAGAAGGTTCATCACCAAATCATCGGTGACCCAACAATCTCCCCCTATTTGATGATGATACCTGTATGTTAGAAAGAAATACTTTTGACCCTTTCTATTTTTCTTTGGGTTCTTTTCACTCATATATATATATTTAACTGAGTATGTACAGTATAAGTATAAGTATAAGTATAAGTATAAGTGTAAGTATAAGTATGTGCAAAAATTTAAAAAATGAACAAGTATAGAATGAAAATAATATGAACTTTTATTAATCATCACACAGGATAAGTACATCATACATAGTACATGATTAAGAAAGTTCATACTAAGAGTAAGTGACTAGGGATCGGTGGGTTCTCTTCTTTTAAGCTCATCCAAGATGAGTCGGCATATTCCTTTGTCTTCTAGAGGAGGTACACCCAAAATTGCAGTAAGGAAGGAGGTGTGAGCCCTTGGAATGTCGGAGGTTCTGAAAAACCTTATGTTTCCGAAGATGTCTTCAAAGAACACACCAGGTTCTGGTTCGGAAAGCATAGTTTGCTCCGGGTAAGCAACCAGAGTCGAAATGGAGGAATTTATGCCTGAAGCATCTATCTTGATCCCTTTCTAATGGAGCGAAGCCAAATGACCCTTTTTCTTGTTCTTTGGAGCTGTAATGACTTCTCCTGTGAGGCCTTGCTGAATCAGATACATCTGTTTCCCTTCTATTGCTGTAACCACTATATTGTGCTCCTTCTGAACCTTAACCATTTTGATGAAAATTTTTCTAAGAGTGTTGAGCACAAGATCTTTGTATTTGCTCTCACTCTTGGAAATATGGTTACCAATCTCCATCCATTCGGTGATCCCCAGAATTTCCAACCACTCAATCTCATAAGTTTTGTTAAAAGAATCTGCTCTTTTAATAGTGATAAGTAACTTAGGAGATTTCACGGTTGGAGGATGAATAGAAGCACCATTGATCTTTGAATCATCTTTCCGATTTTTGAGTCTTCTCTTGAACCAATCTATTTCTTTGGCCTTCTTTGTTTCTGCTACAGTCTTCATTGCTTCAGACTGTTTCTTCAGATTTTCAAGCTCATCCTTTTGAGCTTGAAGAGGATCGACAACTTTGGCTAAGGTAGCCTCATCTAGAGCAATCATGAGTCATTAGTTTGATCATACTCAAGTTGAGCCCTGATTGCATTTTCCCTTTCAGCTTCGGAAAGTACAATCCCAAGAGGATCTTCGGAAAGTTTGGAGGCAGGTTGTAATCGGAGAGAGTCAGCTTCAGGATCTCTATTTCTTTTCTTTTTTTTCTCAGCTAACTGCTGTTCATAAGTTAGAGGTTTCTTTCCTTTGGCTTTTCTTCTCCTTTCCTCTTCAGATTCTTCAAGGGTTCGGGCACTGACTCCCTCCCCCTGGGTTGATGCTCCAGTTTCTCTTATAGCATTATCTCTAGATGACCTAGTGTTAACCGGTACTAGAGGTTCATTGGTAGTTGTATCGGTGACCAGTACATCGGAGACTGAGGCCTCGGTGACCATAGGTGGTGGTTGAATTGACTGTTAATCGGTGACTGGTGGTGGTTGTTGTTGCTGTTCATCGGAAACCAAGGTCTCGGAGACCACCACAGTCACAGATTCGGTGACCACAGGAAGTGGTACCTTGGTGACTTTTGTTGCTTTCTTGGTTTTCTCTCCCTCAGTGGTTGATCCCTTGAAACCAACTAAAGAGAGAAAATACTTGATCCTTTCAACATCGGAACTTAAACTACCCAATTTGCGTTCAATCTGTTGAACCATAAAACGATCCTCATCTATGAAAAAAGCATCACCTGCATCAACTTCGAAAGTGGGTAGGGAAGTCGGTACTTTTTCAACCTTAGTATGAAGAGAAGCAAGTGATTCCAAAATTGCTTTTTGATTGTTGAGAATAGAAGCAATGTTGGAAGCTTGTTTGGCAAAGTCTGTTTGCAGATCAAGAGTGGTTGAAATCTTTGGCTTTGGAGGTGGTTGATTATTATCTTCACTTGGAGAGGAAGACGAGTAATCCACCAGACCTGCTCTTATTGGTTGGGGGGGGGGGATTTCGGGGAGTCCGAAATATGGATGGGAGATGGAGGCTTTTTTTTTAGGGGAGACCGCATATTTTCCAAAGGTTGAGAGTTTGTGGAGGAGACACTATGAGGAGAGCGTCTAGGAGGGGATTCCTCAATAATGTGTTCTTCAACTTCCCTGTGAATTTGTACGGGAGACGTATGCATCCAAGGTGTAGTATCGGAGAAAAAAAAATCGATAAAGAGGGTTTCTCCTTCGGATGCACCTAGTAGTGATGCATCTTCATTTGGAGATAGGGAAATGAGTTGTGAGAACTCAAGAGGTGGAGTAGATGCACCTTGGATGGGATACTCCAAGTCATCTTCATCAACTAAGGAGTAAGTTGGTGAAGGCATAGTTTGGGTATCCCTATGTACAACCATGTCCTTTTGTGAGGGCATGGAGGATGTAGGATGGGTTTTAAGCTGTTCCCTGGGTCTATTGGGGTTATCTTCAACACCCACCGACTTTTGGGAATCGGTGGGTGGTTTTTGTGTTGTGACCCTTTTGGTTCCCTTGGACTTCTTTGAGGAAGTCCATGGGGGGCTTTTTGAGTGTCTCCGCTTTTGGGACCTTTTCTTTGCCGGGGTAGAAACCAAAGGTTCTTTTGGCTTCGTGGCATCGGAAGGTACGGAGGTAGATGTGCCCGACGCCTTGGATCTCTTGCGAGATTTAGGCACATCGGTTACTCTTGGTTGAGATGTGGCAGAGGTGGTGGATTCGGTGACTGTGGGTCCCCGAATCCTTGGCTCATTTTCGCCCTAAGTTAAAGTTGCATTTTGGGCAAACTCGATCATACCTTGTCTAAGAGGGTTATCGGAGGCCAATGTTCCCTTTGACATAAGTTGCTTGCCGACTTGGTGAAGGGGAAGATCATATTCAATATCATCCCTCTTTCCAAGCTTATCGGCAAGCTTGGCATTGATGATAAGAGAGAAGAGACGTTGGAACGGTACCTGAGGTCGCCGAATGGGAGAAAAGGATGAGACGATTTCCTTAAAGAAATAAGCTGCAAAGTCGATCCTTCTTTGAAATATCAGTGCATGAGCCAACTTGGTGACCTGTGATGGGGATTGATTTGGACCACCTGTCTTCTTACTCAAACATAGAATGAGATGAGAGAAGAAGAAGTTCCAGATATTACCCATGTTCTTCCTTACCAAAGTACCTGGACCTTTGGATTTTGGACCCCTTTTGTCTTCAAAATAGTAAACAGCAGTAACCACCTGTTGATGTTCATTCCCAAGAGGGAAGACTTCATATGAATCGTATGAAGGAATGGGAAGAATGGTACGAACGTCATTTACATCGAAGATCATGTCTGGTTCATCATCACTAAGAACAGATGCACGTATGCTTTTGGAGGAATCATCATTAGCACATGTTAACCAGAAGTTTCCCAAGAGAAACTTGCTCATCTTAGGTTTGGCAGTGATAGCATATTGGAGAGGACACCTTTGAAGAAACCAACAAACCACATTATACTCCGGATAATCTTTGTCGATACCAATGCGACCATAGTGGTTGCATGCAGGGAATGTGAGAGATCCAAATGCGAGACTTTGTTCTTCAGATGCCTTGGGTGATTTCGTGGGGGTGTTTGAGGACACCATTGATGAACTTGAGACTTGCAGGTTTTGGATTTTGAATTCTAGAAAGAGAGAGAGAATAGTGAAGGAGGTTAAAGAAGAGAATGTGGGGGTATGGTTGAGGTTTTATAGGAGGTAAATAAGGGAAATTTGAAAATCAAGGACATGATGAAAGAGGTGATTGAAAGGTCAGAAGTTGAAGGGTTTGCAGGTGGAATTCGGCGCATGCTTCTGACATTAATGACGTTGCTGATGTCATATGGATAGAAACAAAGAACACGTTGCTGAGTTATCCTTTTAAGAGATAAGAATATGAGAGGGGTTTCGGAAAGTGTGCATATTGGAAACTACACAATACTTGGAAAGAGTATGTGTTGGAAAGTCTAGGTTTAGAGAACGAAGTCGGTGAGTATAGGGTTGAAAGGTTAGTGTCGGTGAGTCTAGGATTAGTGTATAGAGGAGAATCGTCGGGTAGTGTGAGTAAAGGGTAATCGTCGGGAAGTGGGAGTAACGTCGGAAGGTGTAGAAGGAAAGAGAATGTCGGAAAGTCTAGGGTTAAGGCGACGTCAGTGAGTATAGGTTTAGGGAGACGTTGTTGGAAAGTGTATGGTGAGAGTCGGTGAGTATATATAGAGATGTATGATAGTTCCTTCTTCATCCATCTTATTTCTGAACACCCACTTTGTTCCAATAATGGTTTTATGGGATGGACGAGGAACTAACTTCCAGACTTTGTTTCTCTCAAATTGTGAGAGTTCTTCTTGCATGGCAATCACCCAGCTAGGATCAACTAGGGCTTCTTCAATCAATTTTGGTGCAACAATAGATACAAATTACATATAAGCATAGATTGCTGATGCCTTTTCTTGTTCGGACACCGACTTGTGGATCACCTATAATTTGATCTATTGGGTGATCCATGGTCCATTTTAAAGCAGGAGGTAAGGGAGGAGGTATAGAGATGGGTGATGTTGGGATTTGAGCTGGTGAGGGTAGATTAGTTGTGAAAGGTATAGTTTTTAGGTGAGTAAGTTCTCTTGAAGAGTCAATTTCAGGAGATGGGGAAGAAAGAATGAGTTCAGGAGATATGGTTGTATTATTTGGAGGCTGTGGAGAGTTGTTATCTTCTTGACTTGGTTGAGAAGGTTGTGGAGAAGAATGAGATGGAATTTCCCCAACACATGAGTTTATCCATTGATCGAGTTCTTCTTCATTGCAAGATAATGAAGATGTTTCAAAATCATCAAACTTTACATGCATAGATTCATCAATGCATTTTCTTCTGAGATTATAGATTCTGAAAGCTCTAGAGGAGAGAGAATAACCCATGAATATTCCATCATCAGACTTTGAAACAAATTTTCCAAGTTGTTCCCTGTCATTCAACATGTGACATGCACAACCAAATACATGGAAAAAGTCAACTGTAGGTTTCCGACCATGAAACACTTCATAGACAGTTTTCTTATGCTTTTTGATAATAATAGACCTATTTTGAGTAAAACATGCAGTATTAACTGCTTCAGCCCAAAAATAGGTTGGCAACTTGGATTCACTCAGCATTGATCTTGCAGCTTCACACAACGTCCGATTCTTTCATTCAACAACACCATTTTGCTGAGGAGTGCGTATGGCAGAAAAGTTCTGAAAGATTCCTTTGATGTCAAAGAATTCTTCCAAAACAGCATTCTTGAATTCAGTGCCATTATCACTTATGATAGACTTCACAAGTTGACCATTCATATTTTCAATCTTCCTGATAAATTGAATGATTTCTTCAGCAGCATCACTCTTGTGTTTTAGAAAGAAAACCCAAGTATATCTAGAATATTCATCAACAATTACTAGCATATACTTTTTACCACCTAGACTAGGAGTGCTTACTGGTCCACACAGACCCATATGAAGCATTTGAAGAGGTTGAGAGATAGATGAGCATTGTTTTGTTTTAAAAGAGGTTTTGGTAAGCTTTCCTTTTTCACATGCTCCACACAATTTTTCTTTTTCAAAAGAGATTTTTGGCATACGTACAACTAGATCTTTGCTAGAAAGTCTATTTAAGGTTTTGAAGTTTAGATGTGAAAATCTTTTATGCCATAGCCAACTTTGTTTAGCTAACTCCTGAGAAAGAAGACACATAGCTTCACCAATAGCACTTTCCTTCATGTTGATAATGTATACATCATTCATTCGGGTACCTGCCAGTACAACTTTATTCTGCACATTAAAGACCAAGCAAACACACAGTTGAAACATGACTTTATATCCCAAATCACAGATTTGGCTGATGCTCAGTAAGTTGTACATTAGTCCCTCAACATGAGCCACTTTTGAGAAAGTGATGGTTCCATTTGATATGGTACCATAACCTTTTGTAACATCTTTTCCATTTCCTCCAAAGAAGAGACAATGGGTCCTTTTTCTTTTGAGAAGTTAGATAGAAGAGATTTGTTTCCAGTCATGTGCCTTGAACAGCCGCTGTCCATGTACCATATATGATCTTTGTTTGGTACCTGCACCCATAAGAAAATTTAGACTCTTGGTGCCCATTTTGAAGTGGGTTCTTTGGGATTAAAATGCATTTTGTTGTTTCTACGAAGATCATTATCTTTTGGGCAGTTTTTCGCAAGATGGATTGCCACAGTTGTAGCATTTCTTGATGGTGAAAGCCCTTTTGAAATCCAAAATTTTGAGACAACATCAGTGACTGGGAAGAGGAGTGACCGACTCCTGGTCTAGGGCCAAGAATGCCTTTTTCACGATTTCTAGATTTCTTCAGATTTACAGAACGAGGAACAAAATTGGTGACTATATGAGATTTTCGTTTGGAAGGGAAATTTGTTTTTAAAACATTTTTCTTTTGAAAGGAAGGAGTTCTTTCTGGAATAGGAAGTTCAGGAGTCATAGATCCAACAGAAGAGTACCTTAACTGATGAAGACTTAGAGAATTTAAGAGATTTTGAATGGGTTTTGAAGATGAGCTTGGAAGTGTTGGATCATTTGAAGGCTCAGGAGAGTGATCTTTAGCTTTCACAAAAACTCCAAAATTTTTAACATGAGATTCTATTTTAAGCATATCTAACATGTTTATAGAGTGAACAGAAGTAGAATCTTCAGAAGAGTAGCATAAGAGATCATCTAAGAGATCATCAACGGTGAGATGAAAGCCAGCTGGAAAACCTTGACATTTAAAAGATGGATTTTGAGATTCAAAAATTTGAGGATCATCTTTTCCATATCCTAGGCCAGTCTTATCATTACAAGAAATTTGATCTTGAAGAATCTTTTCAAGATTTTTGGAAGACTTGGTCCATTTTGAGAGAACTTCTTGTTCCTTTTCAATAGTATTAGAAATCTTGTTTTTCTCTTCAGAAAGACTATCATTTAAGTACCTTAGTTTTTCTAAGTCAGCTTTCAATTTATCAAAGTCTTTGAGTTTTGAGAAACAAGAGAGAAGTTGATCATTCAAGGATTTTATATGCAAGTCAGCCTTTTTCTTTTGTTCTTTTAAGTTACAGAAGTCAATAGTTAAAGAATCAAAGGCATCAATCTTTTGATCATCAGACAGAAAAGTAAAAGGATGTACTGGAGGTTTGGTTCCCGAAGTTGATCCCTCAGTAGAGACAAGAGTAGTGATGTGAAGTGATCTCTGCATTTCTTCAAGTTCATCAATCTTGGCCATCAGACATTTTGTCACATACTCACTCTCACTCTCTGATGTTTGCTCATCTTCCCAACAATGGGCTTCAACAACCAAAGTTTTTCCTTTTCTTAAATTTTTCTCTTTTTCTCTCCTATACTTGGCTTTATACTTTTTTATACCATGAGATTTTTTTGATTGAGAAGGTTCAAAACTTTCCTTAGAAGATCGGCTACTTCTCTCTTCAGGCTTTCTAGTAGCCGATTTAGAGAAGTCATGGCTAGAAGAAGACTGAAGAAGACTTGTGTTTTGAGAAAAATTTAGACCTACACTCAGAGGCAAAGTGACCTTTCTTTCCATAATTATAGCATTCCTCATTTTCTTTATCGGAGAGAGGTTTTTGAGAAAAAAGTTTTCTTTGAAACTTTGAACGGTTAGAAGAGAATCTTTAATTTTTAAGGTTCCCTGCAATCTTCCTTAGTTTCATTTTCAGATTCTGAGGAAGGATAGGTGATTCTAGGCACACATGAGGAAGATTTAGACTCACCTACTAAAGCAATAGAAGAGGTTTTAATGTCTTTAATGAGGGAGTTTCTTTGATTTTTAGTTTGTTCATAGTTCATAAGAGTCCCATACAAAGCAGTTAAAGGCATTTGCTCAAGATCCTTGGTCTGTTTAATACAAGTGCATATGGTTTCCCAGAAGTCTGGAAGGCAGTCCATAAGCTTGCATAAAACTTCCTCATTGTCATATAGTTTTCCTAGAACTTTGAGATCATTAAGAAGACAGTTAAAGCGATTGAAGTAAGCAGGAAGAGATTCTTCTTTCTCATGAGAGAAGAGTTCATATTTTCTTACAAGACAAATTTTGTTAGATTTTCTAACTTCTTTTGTTCCTTCATACAAAACACTCAGAGTATCCCACATTTCCTTAGCAGTAGAGAGATTTAGTAAGGAATTGTACACTTCATCAGGAAGGGATATAGCAAGAGCAGATTTGACTTTAGTGTCTAGAGCAACTAGGCGTTTATCATCCTCAATATATTTATTTGAAGGTTTGATAATGTATCTGCCAGTTTTATCACTCTTTTCATCATCTGACTCTATATCTTTTCCTTCAGCGTATTTTTGTGGGCCAAAACGAGCCCATATTTTAGGAACAATAGGTCCCTCACTCAGAATGTTAGGATACCTGCTATCGATTCCTTCCAAGAATAGTAGCATACGATTTTTCCATAACCCAAAGTTACTTGGGTTGAACCTTGGAGGTTTGGCTAAAGAGCCTAAATCATATGTACTATTTTAAGGAGTTTGCAGAGCACCATCAACATTTGGAGGAGTAGTAGCCATCACAGATCTAGTTTATTAGTTTAAACCAACTGCTTACCACTTGTTGGTCCCTAATTAGAGATGGCTTAGAAGTAAAGGTTTGTGGAAAAGGGGGGGGGGGGGGTTGAATACAAACACATAATTTTTACTCTTTTTAAAATTTTTAATATAAATATTAAAAACTTTACACACAGAAGATTGTTGCGGAAAAGAATTGTTGGTCCCTAATTAGAGATGGCTTAGAAGTAAAGGTTTGTGGAAAAGGGGGGGGGGGGGGTTGAATACAAACACATAATTTTTACTCTTTTTAAAATTTTTAATATAAATATTAAAAACTTTACACACAGAAGATTGTTGCGGAAAAGAATAGATAACACTCTATTCTAACAATCTTAACATATGAAACACATGAAACACATACTAACAGTAATTAACTTGTAACACTAAGAAAACTAAAGTAACTGTTAAAACACTCAGGATGCCGGAATCAAACAAAAGATCACTCAGAGGATTTGTTGAAAGCATGAGATTTATGGGCAGGACTTCATCTCCTTTTATAGTGTCCATGCATTGGATGCACGGGGACACCTGTCAAGATTTCATTTGTTTGTAGTATATCTGTTGGACAAAAGGTGATGCCACTCCCTTTTGTATTAGATAAATGGTTGAACCATACGCAATGTCAGATTACTGTAGCCCATTTTCTCCATGCCCTCTGAAGTCATGTCAAACCTTTTAGCTAAAGACAAACAATCCTTTTATAAGAATAAAAGAGAATGTCCGAATTTAAGGTTTGATCCCCACGTTCTTGCTGCACATGTTTTGCATTTATTGTGACACAAGAACTTGTCTTTGAAATTTGCTAAGTGATACATACAAGGATGTATCACATCGGTTAGTGCATCCTAGGATCGGAAACTTGTATAGATGCTTAAATCGGCAACTGTATTATTACTTGAATCGGAACCTGTATAAGAGCATTAGATCGGCAACTCTATGCCAACCCTAGGATCGGCAAGTGCAACTTTTTCAGAGACTTCAACTTCTTTGATTTCGGCAAGTGGTCTAGATTTTGTGTTGGTTGGTACATCATAATTTCCACATTTTGATATACTACCTTTGATTGGATAGTCTTCGATTCTCCAATACTTAAAGTATTTTCCAGACCTTCAAAAGAACCTATAGAAGATCAACAATCAAAGAGAGAAGGTTCTCACCAAATCATCGGTGACCCAACAGAGTGCAAGCAAAATATGATAAAAAATACTGAATTTGCAGATTTTGTACATCTTTGATTCTTTGATAACTATTCATATCAGTACTATTTATTTACTTTGTTGAAAAATAAGTGTTATTACTATTTATATCAGTAGTTTTGTACAAGAAATGGGTAAAAAGTTTGATAAACTGTGGTGGACGTGAAACCTTTATCAAAAATAAGAAATTAGAGTTTTGAATTAGGGTTTCTCTCGTGACGACACGTGTCCAAAACGACAGCGGTTGGAGGTTTGAATGCTATTTCACGGAGGTTTCAAATGTATTTGGAGGAGGTTTGGATGGATTTGGCAGAGGTTTAATGTATTTGGCGGAGGTTTATATGGTATTTGACAGACGTATAAAACAAGCCCAAAACGACGTAGTTTTGAGAACCTCCGTTAATTTGGAGGAGGTTTCATTCAAATCTCCGTAAAAAATGACCAAAACGACGTCGTTTTGGTATTTCCATCATTTGGAGGAGGTTTGGAATAGGATTTGGCGGAGGTTTGACTATTTTGGTCAAACAGAGAAAGAGATGGTTACTGATGACAATCTGTTTTGTGAAATGTTTATCTAACCCAATTTCTTTTTTTCTATAATTAAAATTATCTAATTTCGTACTTATTGTTCGTTCGTTTTATCAATTTATATATTCATAATTAAAAAATAATTATTATATGTATAAAAAATAAAAAATACAGTTTTTATAAAATAATATAATAGATGAGATTGGATGTAGAAGATTGTGGTTAGATTGTAAAAAATTTGAGATTGGATTGGAGTTGAATATTATGAGGTGGATGAGAAAGAAAGTAATATTTTAAAAACAAGCAAGTCATTAAACTTACTCCGACCCATCTCAAAAATTGAATAAGCCTCTTTCTCAACATCTTTCATACTCATTCCGCTCCTTTTCTACCGATATGCCTCTCTATATGCAGCAATCCATTTTTTTGCAGCTTCATTAATTTGTGCATAACGACTTTTCATTTGATTTTCGTTCCTGATGCCCAGTCCTTCTTGATTTTCAGCACGAGTTTTGTCATAGTATTCTTTCACTCGTGACTAGAATGTCTGTTTCTTCTGGTTTTTGCCTCGAGTAGGTTCTTCACTAACGTAAACCCATCGTGACATTAACACTATAGCTTCTTTGGTTTCCCATTTAGTGGCATTTGAATTCTTTTGTGGGGTTTAGGTATTTTCAGGGATAGAAACTGGATTATTATACATAAAAAGCTCAGAGTTTTGATATTGTGTGTTTGGATCATACTGAGAGCTATCAGAATGTTCAAAACTTGAGTTTTTTGGAAAGTTTGGATCCATAAGAGATATTTGAAAGGAAGTAGCTAGATAACAAGAGGATTGAAATTATTGAGTAAAATTGGTGTGATGAAAATATATCAATATTGGTCTCTATTTATAGGGAATTGAAAACCATGAATATTTGTATATTTTTTAGTTTTAATTATTTTATAAAAATCTGATTTTTAATTAGATAAATCTTATCCTAAAAATATTTACATCTACCAATCATATGGTGACATGTGGCAAAGATAATGTAAAATAATTCAGCAAACATGGTTCACCGTGTGATGCATATCGTTTGAGATTGGATTGCTTAAATTGTTTTTGCCTTTTCTTTTATTTAAATGTATTTTGTCCTATCTATGATCTCAAATTTGAGATCACGGATGTGGATGGTCTTAAGGCTGCCCTTATACCATCTCCAACCATATCACAAAAAGAACACCAAATTTGTTGGGCCCATCAACATAAAAAAAACTCAACTCCAACCACATTTAAAAAAAACACTAAATTTATGAACCCACATTAAAATAACATATTTATTTACTAGTTTTAATAACAATAACGAAAATTTATATATACATATTATAATAATAAACAATTAGTAATTAATTAATTTAATAAAAACTTGTAAAAGTAATAATTACAAATGTTGAATTAATAAAGTTTACATTAAAAGAATTACATTAACTAAAATAATACAAATTAAAAAAACACATAAATAATACTAATTTAACGAGTTAGCATACTCGTCTCACAAATGATCAATTAATGCATCTCGAAGTTCAAAATGAGCGTCTTTATCTTTGATTTTTTTATGTCGAGCAAGAAATTATTCAAGTCCACCATTGTTATCATTCACTATTTCAACTCCCACATCTTGCACTTTATGTCGTTTCTTCAATTGGTGCATTAATATCACGTTCATCTTCTATGAACATATTATGCATGATGCATGAAGTCATTATATCATGCAATATTTCCTTCCTCAATAATCGTGCAGTTCCTGCTACTATTGCAAATCTTGATTGTAATATGCCAAATGCATGTTCCACGTTTTTTCTATATGCTTCTTGTTTCGTGCAAAATATAATTTTTTGGGCCACGTGGATCATGAATAGATTGAACAAGATTGGCCCATTTTGGATATATGCCATCAGCTAAATAATAACTCATAGTATATGATTTTCCTTTGATGACATAAATAGCAGGAGGAGCATTACCTGCTGCAAGATTTGCAAAAAGATGGGAGGACTTCAGCACATTAATGTCATTATTGGATCCCGCTAAACCAAAAAATGCATGTCGTATCCAAAGATCATAGTCAACTATAGCTTTCAGAATAATACTTGGAGATCTATTACGACCGGAATATTGTCCTCCCCAACCCGTTGGAGAAATCTTCCATTTTCAATGCATACACTCTAGACTACCTAACCTTCCTGGAAAACCTCGTTGTTCTCCAATTTGGAGTAGTCGTGCCACATCATTAGCATTGGGTGTTCGTAGATAGCGATCTCTAAACACTCCATGATGGCACGACAAAATCGCTTAAAAGCTTCTAAAACCGTGGATTCGCCTATTTTAATGTACTCATCTATAGAATCTGCAGAAATACCATATGCCAACATTCGAATAGGTACTAATCTGTGAGATCTTTTTCAGCTAGTCTATTTGTCTAAATTGAGTTCCATTTATAAGGATATGACAACAGAAAAGGAATTTTGCAATCCTTTGTTTCGAAGGTAATCCTCCCTGTATTATTCAACTCATCTGTCCACTTATCTTGTCGGTCTGCTCAGCAAAAGTACAAAGTGGACCGCTGTTTGGCTGACCCCCTTCCGACTAACTTCACCAAGAAAAGCACTTCTTACTGGGTGAAGGAGAGGCTATAAAGTACATTCACTGATTAAATTACAAAGTGTAATGTCAGTGAGTAGTTAAGGTTTTTAAAGAAATTAGAACTCATATATTTATCGTCCCATTTACTATTTTCAGAGATCTTTTCAGTACATAGATGGAGTAGAGTACTTCATTATATTTCATTAATCCTAAAGATTTGAAGAATGACATTGAAAAATGAAAGTACAACTTGTAAGAGTAAAGTACAATACACTAGTCAGAGAGTTTTTCCTCTCTTCTTCGTAATTCTCTCTCATAGATCTCCATTTTAATGCATTTTTCACCATAGGTGAACAAGCAGTTATAGTACATGATCTTGATGAGTTTTAAATGAGCCTTTTTTATCTCCTTATTCCTAAGAAACCTTGTTTGCCCGTCATTACCCAGAAAGGCCATTCCTGCTTCAGGGAGAGTAGTAACTTCATTTTCTTCGTACTTTCTCTCCTCAGGCAGGGATGTATTCAGCATCGAAAGGTAAGGGATAACAAGGTGCGCAAAAAGACCGTCAAAGCCAAATTTAGTCTCATATTCATTTATGGACAATGGACCTTCTTCAGCGTTAGACTTTGATCGTTTCTTTTTGGTTTTCTTAGGGAGAGAAGGAACACTGACATGTTGTGATATCCTTTGCAATAGTTGACCAAGATGTCTCTGTACTAGCCATTCAGAGAATCCATAGAACTTAAGGATTTGAGGTTCTTCTTCTTCACTTCTGTCACCTTTGAACATAGTTACAGTTATATTCAGACCTGTTTTTCGATTGTGTGCTAGGATAGTTGCATGTGTTATTGTTGGAGAGCGAACACGGAAATCAACCTTCTCCATACATCATTCAAGTTCAGCATCCGTTGGTTCTTCATTTTCTCTATTCAGGGCTTGTAGAATTTTCTCTTGAGCTACCACATAAGTAACTCTTAGGTTATCTCTAGTCAGTTCCTTCTCAGGGAGTCTTGCAGCTACTGGCTCACTCTTTTCTTCTTCTTGTCTCTCACGTTTTAGCCTTATTGTTTCTTACCTTGAAATTCTCTGAGTGACCTTGAGACTTTTTTAGTTTGCCTTATTTCTCGGTCTCTTAGTCGCTGAGCTTCTAGAGCTTGTGCTCGTTCTTCAGGTGACAAAAAGGAAAATTCGTCATAGACGCTTATTGGGATGGGAGCTTCAGGCACAGAGGTATGAAGATGAATTTTTACTCTGGCCAGCTCGAGGTCTCTTATGAAGTTTGCTCGTCTCTGTTCTTCTTCGGGTTCAGAGATCGTTCGCCTATTTACATGCATGTGAATTAGGCCTTATTCCTCTTCAGATTCAGATATGTACAAGAACTGATCTTCAGTGGAAGGTTTCCTAAAAAATGGAGAGTCCTTTAAGGGACAGGGATCACTGAGAATGGGAGAATCAGAGAGAGGTTCGTTAGAGCCGAAGTTTGGTGGAGAGCCGAAGTTTGGTGGAGAAAAGGAGGGGTAAGTTTGATTTTCAGAGTGAGGAATATAAGTAACTAGAGGAAGGCATACCTCTGCAGAGTGCTCCCCCTCAGAAGATGTTGAAGTGGGATCGAGATTCATCACTTGCTTATTCTTCCCTGAGGGATTAGATTGCTCTTGGCTAGGAGGTGGCCTGTCCCCCAAGGCTTCTCTAAA
This sequence comes from Silybum marianum, assembly GCA_036898165.1. Taxonomy (NCBI): domain Eukaryota; kingdom Viridiplantae; phylum Streptophyta; class Magnoliopsida; order Asterales; family Asteraceae; genus Silybum; species Silybum marianum. Next base: position 15,532,301 of record CM072528.1, read on the forward strand.
AACTATTCCAGGTAGAGAAGCATATGGATGATTTTGAGAGAAGAATCTTGAGTAGCCTTTTATATCATCATCATCATCATCATCTTTAGATAGATGAGGGATGTGAGGGAGTTTTCGGCTTCTTCATCATTTTCTTCTTCTTCTTCTTCTTCTTCTTCTTCTTCTTCTTCTTCTTCTTCTTCTTCTTCTTCTTCTTCTTCTTCTTCTTCTTCTTCTTCTTCTTCTTCTTCTTCTTCTTCTTCTTCTTCTTCTTCTTCTTCTTCTTCTTCTTCTTCTTCTTCTTCTTCTTCTTCTTCTTCTTCTTCTTCTTCTTCTTCTTCATCACCATGTTCATGGATTGGAACCTGTTGAGGTGGTCGCTGATTGTAGAGAGGTAGGGGTTCACCAAAAATTATTGTATTTACTTCACCTATAAACTCATCAACGAGCTCTATGGCGAATTTCTCCCCCTCTTTATTACCAACTGGGAGAGTGTGCAACTTCAAACCCATGTTGGCAAGAGTCTATGCCTGGGATGTCTGAGGTCTGAGCAGCCCAACTCAAATTCTGTCACACCCCGCTAAAGCGAAAACACGGGGTAAGACAGTTCAAGTTCACAACAGTAGGAATATAAACACCAACCATACATTCATAAATAAAACATCAACGTTTACAGTTTAAAAGTTTATAATTCGACAACTTTGTCTTAACAAACAAATTACATCAAACTAAAAAGATACATATAAAATCTTGATTGGTGTTCCACAAAAATAAACTAAGCTGGATCGGTTACCTTCTTATCTTCCTATAAAGCATGTTAAAACAAAGTGTCAACTACAAAGAGTTGGTGAGTTCACAGGTTTTTCATATGCACAAAACATTTTATATGCAAGCTATAGAAATAGCGAAGCAGAAGTTCGCATCAATATTAAACATTTCAATTTTTATGAGCAAATATGCAAATTACTTTTACACATGATATTTAATGATTGAGTCACTACTAAGCCTAAATGACATTCTACGCCCCACAAACTACCTCAACGGTGGACCTAAAATCCATATGTGTAGAGCATTCTTAATTGATAAAGTGCACCCCTACTTGCCAGTTAGGTGGGTATGTCAACCAAATAGCGCTATCCACAAATATCATCGGCTCAAATAAACAGAGTTAAATAGTAGTGTAACACGGGGACTTCACATAACTCAACATATCATTTGTAAATTATCAATTTGCTCATCATAACAATTTATATAATTTTCATTCAATCATATAAATCAATTCACTTTCGTTTAAATCAACATGCTTTACACCCCAAAACGCAATAAACATTTAAAAGAGGGGCCGTGAATACTCACCTTTGTGCAAAGCTCCGCTACTCCGAAACACGATCCGATCCCACCCAAAGGCCTAACAATTCCCTAACAAAGAGAAAATGCTCAAAACCATCACTTTGGGTCATAGATTAACACCATTATATGAACATTTTTACATGTTTTTGGTGTGTAATCTCTCCATAAACTCAGAAATGGTGGAGGTTTAGAAGAAGAAAGTTTAAAATACAAGAAATAATGGGGTTTTCACCCAAAAATGGTAAGAAAAAGAATGAAATGATGTTTGTACTTACTTGGATGATGATATGTGTTGATTGTCTTAAAAAATACTTGCTCTTAGGTGGATTTTAGATGGAAAATATGGCTGGAATTCTTTTGAGAGAAAGAAAAGAAAGAGAGGGAGAAGAGAGAAGTAAATAAGTCCCTTTGTTTCTAGAGAGAGAGAGAGAGATTTTAAATTTTGAGTTTGAAAATGAGCAAAATGAAGAAAATTTGGTTTTTATATGTGGATTTTAAGGAGGGGGGGGGCGGCCATGGAGTGTGCCCTACCCAAACCAATTTTTTTAAAAAAAAAAACTCATCTTAAGGCCAAAATGATAAAATTAAAAGTCCATTTCTCAATTTTTGGCCTTTTTCCTTCAAGTATGAGTCCAAAATGGTTAAATTCAATTAATAATAAAACGTTTTATTTTTGAAACTTTAAAAGTTCATATTTTATAATAATTGGGTATAAATTAGAGCATTAACCTGACAATCCAAGTTTGCCACATCCATCCCTCGTTGAACAAAGTAATTTTTATGACTTTGGATATCATCTAAAATACGAACGAATAAAGTACGACTCATTCGGAATCGTCGACGAAATATCGACACATGGAATCGAGGATTTTCAGAAAAATAATCATCAAAGAGATTGTGATCGGTATTTTCCCGATCACGATTGATAACTATATGACCAGGAATAGAACCTCGATAAGATGGTTGGTTGTTTTTAAAATAATTAAAGATATAATTATCCATTTCAGATGCTAGATTGACATCCTCACTTATTAGTTCGACATTAGCATTAACAAAAGACGATCCTCATCTTCTGAATACGAATTATTAGCCATTTGAGGGGTAAAAGAAGAGTGGTATTTCTCAACAAAGAAGATTGCAAGGAAAATTGAGATGTTTTTTCTATAACCATGTTTCAAGTTTTATAGTGAAAAAACAGTGTGTTGTCAATTCTTATTAGACTTTTCAGAAGAATCCTAATAGGCTTTTCAGAAGAATCTTACCAGGCTTTTTAGAAGAATATTACCAAGCTTTTCAAAAGAATATTATTTGGAGTGGAGTGAAATTGTTATGTATAAATAGTGGGTGATTCGGTAAGCTAAATCACACACATATCAACTTCAACTTAGTTTTCTATCCACCAACTGATCATAAAAATGTCTTCAACAATCCGAACTGTAGGCTACAAAGATCATGAAGATAAAAATTTGTGTCATTGTTATATTGATGTATCTCAAAATCCAATAATCCGTAGAAACCAAACAAAAGATAAGTTTTTGGTAAGAGTAGAAACTCAATATCATGCAACTGAGCCTCTCGCAACCAATCCTCGACCAAGAAGATCATTAGAAACACTAATGTCTTGCATTCTGAAAGCTACCAAAAAATTACGAGGATGTATCAATCAAGTTCAAAACAGGAATCCAAGTGGTGCTTCTGAACAAGATATCGTAAGTATTTATTGTTTCAGTTGATCATTATTTTTATTTATCTAAATATAACATGCATTTTTTATAGACGAACGATACGAAAGAGATGTTATCCTACAAGAAGGGGTTTAAGTTTGATCATGTATGACACCTCATGAATTTTTTTGATGATCCTATAAATGTCACTTTGACTCAATACCAACGTCAAAGTCCTTATCAATCACCTTCTCCCGGTTATGGTTCTTCGTCGGGTACATATGCCGGTTTACCCTCGTTGAATCTTAACGACGAACAAGATATTGTTACTTTAACTCAAAGACCAATTGGAGTAAAAAGGGCAAAATCAAAGATCCAATTTGATAATAAGATAGATACTCTAGTCAAGGCTAGTAAAAAAAATGAGCAAAGCTATAGAGAGAAACAATTACGTTATGTTGAAAAGGTATGAAGCTTAAATTAGGTTGGCGGATGACAAAATTATGTTTACTGATCTAAATTCAATCACCGATCCGGTGTCTCTTGAGTTCATAAGAAGTGAAAAAATTCGAATAATGAAAAAGAGAACAGAAGAACCTCAGGTTGATACGTATGGACAAGGATCAGAATACCAAGGATCTCAATAGCGGGCATCTCAACATCAAGGATCTGGAGAAGAAGAAGTTAAATAACAAGTGGAAGGATCTCAAGACCGAGTGGAAGGATCTCAAGACGTGGAAGGAAACTTTAGTCACTATGTGGCTAGCGGAAACAGTTGGACGTTTTAATTTATGCTTAATTTTTAAATTTTTATTTATGAAACTATATTTATTCGGTATTTAACCTTATTATGAATTTGTATTTTATCATTTTTATGTTCAAAAATTTTCTTTGCCTTATTTAAAATTTAATTTTTAAATATATATGTAACACCCCCTGTCCCGCGTGGTCAAGAATGGGGTGATGTCACAGTTCAGGGGACTTTCAAAACCATAATAAATCTATCGAGTAGATTTATAAAATTCAGAGCTTGGCTAACCAATATAAACGTAAATGTTTAACTAGTATAAGAATAGATCTTCAAAAGAACCTAAAAGTAGGTGATCCAGAGATCTTCAAAAGGAAAACCGAAATAATTGTCTTCTCTTCTCTATAATCCCGTCCCCTGCCCTATTCACCTATGTACCTGCCGTGACAACAAAACACATGGTTGAACAACTTTGCTCAGTGAATGGATTATAAAATAAAAAGAAACAATAGTCCAACAAGTAAATGCGGAAACGAAATAAGGGAACAATAATATCTATAAATACAACAAGTGAACGATAAAAAGGGAGACTATGAAGGTCTATTGAGTGTATGATTCACGCAACTTAAAATATATAAATAATAATGCATTTATAAAAGAGCAAAACAATATAATCAACCGAACATCATAAAGATGTAACCGGGGTCACATAAACCAAATTGTATCACGAAGACACTTCATTCTCACGGGTTGCTCAAACCACGTGAGTCCCATGGAGTAGCGGTGTGGGCACATCCACCATCTAACCCCTGCCGTGAATAATTCACGACCCGACTCATGTAACTAGGATCGATCCATTCGCCCCCAATAGCCATTACTTGGCCATACCCCATACATGTTCATTCTAAGTGAGGACGCCACGATCATATAACCACCGTGGCAGCATCCCGACCTTGGGTCTCCCAATGATCGAGTATTCTTATAAAAATCGAAAACGGAACAATAGGTCTACAACACATGCGACCTTATGGAAATAAGTTCCATGGAGACTCGTGTAACTAGGATCGATCCATTCGCCCCCAATAGCCATTACTTGGCCATACCCCATACATGTCCATTATAAGTGAGGACGCCACGATCGTATAACCACCGTGGATGCATCCCGACCTTGGTGCTCTCAATGAATTCTTATAAAAATCGAAAACGGAACAATAGGTCTACAACACATGCGACCTTATGGAAATAAGTTCCAAAATCCATTAAACCTTGAAGGTTTTAATTCAATTGTTCAATAATGATTCTTGGTTCAAAAGTGAAGAAATCTTATATAAGCGTTAGTCAAATAATCAAAAAGAAGTTATAATATCACATGATAACTCTCAACTAAAACAACTCCATGAGTTCAATAGGAAAGTTACCATTTTGCCTATATAATAGGTAATACATGGTGTACCATGTTCTAGGAGTAGGCACGCATATACAAATATGTGTCCAAGTATCAAACAAGATAGAAATCCGTTCCTTTAACTCAAAACGATTTGGCCACTTGGTTGCTCGAGTTCCGACAAGGAATGGCCTATACGATATACAAAACATTTAGAACATGTACCTACTAAACTCATGATAGTCAACGTCTAACATCCTTTTGAATCTTATTTAATACCAAAATTTGAGTTCTAATATGTCCTAGTATGCTTACACGAGAAAACTAGAGGCTAACATGGACGTAAATAACCAACCACCCAAAATTGGTTGCATAAAACAACACTATTGTGCTTCTGTGTTTGGCCTATTTCCACTACTTACAAGCCAAACTAGGTTCTGATGTTCAAAACAAAGTTGTAGGTCCATGTCTTATGATTCAAATGGCTTTAGAATCACCCCGATTAGTGTAACAATCAACTAGATATAAGCTTTCTAAAAACAGTATGCAGATCCTATTTTGCACAGGACCAGCTGTAAAAACCCACTGTTTAGAGCCTCTTAGAGCCTTAATACAAAGTTGAAAAGGAATGAAAGATCTTACTAACTGCAAAATTTGAGCTTATTTAAACTTATAGATGATTTAATACGAATTTTTCAATAACTGGACAGAAAGTTAAAAAAACTCAGCAACATTGAAAATTCCATTTTGACATTTTAGCAAACACCTTGAGGGCATTAATTCATGAAGCTCAAGACTATAATATTGGTTTCCATCATTTGCCCACTTTTGGTAACACAAGTTAAACAATTTCTCAATTAACATTCCTAACCTAAAACCATAAACAAATCAAGATTTCACCACGAAATAACTCACTACCATAACTATTTATACATAAACAACCAAAACTCATCATTTTCATTCTAAAAGATGAATACCTAAACCCAAAACAAAATTTTAATCTATAAAAGAGCATGTAAACAACTTCAAAAAGAGAAATTGAAGGTTAGTAGATACACAACTCAAGGATTATAACTCAAAACTTCAAAATCTTCAAACTTTAACTTGATTTTCCTTTGAATTTTGAGTTAGAACACAAGAGAGGGAGAAAGATCCATGAATGAGTCGGTTTGAAGCTGAAAAGTGAATTAATATCTTTTAATTTTCAGCTTTTATATTTTTCCATTTTACGAAACTATCCCCTCAAGTTTGACTTATTGCAATTCTAACCCGGTTAGAGCATTTCTTCACATTCCTAGTCCTGATCAGATTTGTTTGTACATGTTTAACCCCTATTGTACCACTTTCATAACAAACTAATCTGGTATAATACAAGAAACAACATGTACAAGCTTCTATTGATTAGCAACATGTACAAGCTTCTATTGATTGAATCCAAGTTGAATATTCTAAGCTTTATACGAAACCGATATTTTAGAGATTTTAGGTATTATAATATATATATTTATATAGGCACACAATAAATTAATACTAATTTTTAAATAAATATAACTTATTTATAATTATTATATATATGTATGTAATGTTTCATTTATATTAAAATAATATGTTTCATGTGGTTGTGGTAGGGACCACCAAAAAATGTGTCCCATTTCTACACCGAAAAAATGTCGTCTACTTTAATTGACCGGCAAATTTTTTTTTTGGAAAATGTTGGCCGGTTGGAGCCATTAAAACGGCAAAATTTGAGAAATACTGGTCGGTTGGAGATGCTCTTAGCCTCCCATAAAAACACCAAAAACATCGAATTTGGTGGGTCCATCAACACCAAAAAATAACTCAATTCCAACCACAGTCTAAGAAAAAACATCAAATTCATGAACCGTACATTAAAATAACATATTTTATGTACTATTTTTAATAACAATAGGTATAGTTTTTAAATACATATTACAATAATAAATAATTATTAAGTTAATTTATTTAATGAATACTTGTTAAAATAAAAAATGACAAATGTTGAATTAATAAAGTTTACATTAAAAAAATTACATTAATTCAAATAACACAAATAAAAAACACATAAATAATACTAATTCTATGAGGTAGTATACTTGTCCCACAAATATTCAATTAATGTATTTCTGTTAAGTTCTGAAAGATTGTTTCAAAGGAAACAGAAGTTCTGAAGTTCTGAACTGGTGCAGAGAAGATAAAGAAGATAAAGTTAGGCCATCTTTAGAAGAAGTCTCAGAAGTCTGAGTCTAAGACTTCAGAAGAAAGAAGATCGAAGAAATGCCTAAGGCACAACCTCTGAAGAGGAGACTTCAGAGTTCTGAAGGAACTCTGAAGGAAAGTTCTGAAGAAGACTCCGAAGATTGTTTAACACGTGTTTAGGTGCTGTTTATCTATGATGTAAATACATGTTAGTTTAGCATCTCTGTACTTGTATAAATAGAGAGTTAGTTAGACAGTTTATAGTTGAAGGATTACGTGTACTTTTCATACTTGTAAATCTTGTAATCATTGTTCTTAAATCAATACAACAACCAACTCCATTGCCCTAGTTTCTTATATTCTTACTTGTTAATTGACATTCTTATATACAGGAAATATCAATTGGTATCAGAGTTGTTCAACTGCTCTTAATTTCGATTCGAAACTCGTTTTTGATCAAATTATTCTTGATCTGTCAATTTTTGAATTTTTTTATCAATCTTTGTTCGATTGATTAGATCTGATGATTCAAGACAATTACAGTTGAATTTACGATCATGTAATCAGAATATCGAAAGAATACGTTTTTATTAGTTCCGAAACCAAACCACCTTCCCTGTTTCTTGGTAATACCATCAATTGAGGATTTGCATGATCCAATTTCTTGTTAATATTGATGAGGAACTAATGAAATCCCTTATCAATGGTCTACTAGAGATCTATGTGGAAATTGATGCAATACCTACTATTTAGCATACTCTTGAGATCCCTGCTACATGGATAAAGAATAGTACATCTATGTACAATGCGGATGAGAAGGCTCAATTAGTGATGGATAGAAGAGCCTTAAATCTACTCACAATGGCATTACCTAATGACATATTTAAAAGAGTTGATAGTCTGTAATCAGCTAAGGCTATATGGGATGAGGTGGAAGCCCAGATGCAAGGGAGCTCAAAGGCTTAGGAAAATAAACTCAACATCTGCATTGGTACTAATGAGGGTTTCAAGGCCAAAGAAAATGAATCTCTCAGTGATACATACAACAAATTCAATGATATTCTAAGTGATTTGAGGAGGAATGGCGTTCAGAAACTGAATTCTGAAATAAACAACAATTTTTTGAAAAATCTTTTGTCCGATTCAACAAGATCAAAGAGGAATTCATATGCAAATCATTGAGTCGAATGTTTTATTGATGAAAGATTTAAAGAACTAAGTACGCGAATGTACTTTAGACGACTCTCATTAACGAATCCTCTACTCTAGACTCCTTTATATAGTAGGTATCTATTACAATGTAAGCCCAAGCCCATTAAGATCTTTAACACAATTTGGGATATTACAATAAAACATTTCCTTCTTTATAAAACATTCTAAACTTAGGACTTATGGTCCTTATAAGAACGGGATACATTCACTGAAAATATGGTGACAATAAATCTTTCTATGAACACCATTCATGATGTATATGGGATCTTACACCAACAAGAGGATAAAATCAAGTCTAGACAAACAGAAAATAAAAAGGTTAGTGAATCCATAGCCCTTCTGACCGACAAGGTTAATAGTCAAAGAACTCCTCCTCCCAAAGTGTTTGAGATTCCAGAATCGGAAGACTTTTCTCGGCATGAATCCGATGAGGAAAAGAAAAAAATAATCATTGAATTGTCGACGAAATATCGACTCAGGGAATCTGGTTAGGAAATGAATCGTCGACGAAACATCACTCAAGGAATCGAGGATTTTCAAAAAATAATCTATGAGGAGATTGCGATCAACATTTTCCTGATCACGATTGATAACTATATGACCAGGAATAGAACCTCGATAAGGTGGCTGGTTGTTTTGAAAATAATTAAGGATATAATTATCCATTTCGGATGCTAGATTGACGGCCTCACTCATTAGTTCGACATTAGCATTATCAAAAGCTTCATCGCCTGAATACGAATTATCAGCCATTTGAGGGGTAAAAGAAGAGTGGTATTTCTCAACAAAGAAGATTACAAAGAAAGTTGGGATGTTTTTTCTACAACCATGTTTCAAGTTTTATAGTGAGAAAAACAGTGTGTTGTCAATTCTTATTAGACTTTTCAGAAGAATCTTAGTAGGCTTTTCAGAATAATATTACCAGGATTTTCAGAAGAATATTACCAGGCTTTTTAGAAGAATATTGTTTGGAGTGGAGTGAAAATGTTGTGTATAAATAGTGGGTGATTCGGTAAGCTAAATCACACACATCAATTTCAACTTAGTTTTCTATCCACCTATTGATCATAAACATGTCTTCAACAATCCGAACTGTAGGCTACAAAGATCACAAATATATAAATTTGTGTCATTGTTATTCTATTTTCTATTTATATGTAAAATCTCAATGTTTATTTTTATTTTTGTAATTATATAGTTATTAGAATAAAATTAGCAATGTTTATATTAATAAAAGTTTATTTACTTTTAAATAAAATAATAAAAATAAAAAGAGATTAGCGTGTATAAAAATCGGTTGAACATTGGATGACAATGTCTGAAATTGGTGTCTTGATTGCTTCAAAGTACAATGTGATGTTACACGTTATAGACATTACATGTTGTTTAACGTACTTACCACTTAGGTCTACTTACCTCCGTGGTATCAACATGTTGTTTTTGCAATTGGGTACGTTAATGGTAACCATTACGTGAAACTAGAGTTGGCAAAAGGATAATCGATCCCTACCATTATACAATTTTTTTTCATTTATGCTATCTGTGTGTTATTGCATGGGTAACCTCGTATTTAGATCGAATAAATAACTACACACGACGTTTACGTGTTAATTCTACTACGGATAATGTTATTTTAGAATAGACGAAAATGCAAAATAAATTCCTTATGTCTTATTTATATGTCAAATCTCAAATCTCAATTTTTAAGTTTATTTTTTATAATTATATAATTATTAAAAAAATTAGAAACACTTAAATGGATATATATATATATATATAAACAGATTCATGCGAGGACGGTAACAATTTACAAGAATGTGAGGACAATCCTCAGCCAATCATTTTGTACATGAAAATTTTCATGTACAAAATCACATATGATTCATGTGCAAAATCACAGATGATTTACATACAAAATCATATATGATTAGCCGAGATTTTTCTCGCAGCAAAATTCGCGCGTGTCATTTTTGATGTACATGAAAAAAATTTCATGTACAAAATGATTGGCTGAGGATTGTCCTCGCATTCTCGTAAATTTTTACCGTTCTCGTATGAACCCGCCTATATATATTAATTTCTATTACGATTAAAAAAAGTAATAATACAGAAAAAGAAAAACACAGAAGTAATTAATAGTTTATATTAATTAAAAGTAACAAAATAAGTTAATTAGTAATTTATATTAATTAAATCTAATGCAAATATTTAAATAACGAAAATAGAAAAAGAAAAGACAAAAAAGGCCAAAAAAAAATTCATGCCGTTAGCCCATCTCCAACCATAACACAAAAAACATACCAAAAACACACCAAAAACACCAATTTTTGTGGCCCCATCAACACAAAAAAAATCAACTCCAACCATTAAAAAAACACCAAATTTGTGGAACTCACATTAAAATAACATATTTTATTTACTATTTTTAATAATAATAATTATAATTTTTAAATACATGTTAGAACCATAAATAATTAGTAATTTATTTAATGAAGACATTTTAGAAAAACAACAATTTTTTTAATTAATAAATTTTACATTAAAAAAAAATACATTAACACAAATAAATATTAATTTACATGATAAATATAAAAAAAATTGCCTTGTTTTATAATCTTTTATTATATATATGTATGCATATTATTATTATATATAAGTTAATGTATAAAATATTATATGAAATGAATTATAGATTAATATTGAATGAGATTGTGGGTGGTCCCCACTTTTTGCCGTCCAACTTTCACACGTCATATTTGCCTCTCCATTCTTTACAGCCGGTAAAATATATATATATATATATATATATATATATAGGGAAGGGTTCAAACGAGAACACCTTCATTTTGCGAGAACGCGAGAACACCCTTTTACTATAGAAAATCACATGTGATACTATTATTCCATGACATATAATACACATGCGATAATAAATCAGAGATGCAGATGACTTTTGGCGTGATCTAGGTTACAGGCCAAGTTGTTGTTTCACCACTAAGGTCCATCACATATATTATCACATGTGATAAAGGTGTCTTTGATGTGATACTATAATCAATCAAAACCATCATATGTGATATTAAATCATAGACGCAAACGATCTTTGGTGCGACCTAAATAGCAAGGCACATCATCCGCACACCATCAAGTCCCATCTCGTGTATTATCACATGTGATAAGGGTGTTCTCGCGTTCTCGTAAAATGGAGGTGTTCTCGTTTGAACCTCCACCTATATATATATATATATATATATATATATATATATATATATATATGGCGGACGATTGGAATGGTAAAACCGGCAAATCCTTGGAGATGCTCTTAGCAATGGTTAGAGGTGTCCTTTAGGGGTGTGCGAACCCGATCAAACCCGAACCAAAAAATCCGATTTTTCTGGATACCCTAAAATAATTTTAACCCAACGCCCCGTTATCCGATTAATATTTAGGATTATAGGGATTGGGGTTTGGTTTGCATATTTGGACCCGATGTAACACCCAAAAGTAATTAAGATTTTATGTTATTTGCATCCCGAAAATTTTGATCTATGATATTTAAATGAAGTGTTTCATTCGGTATAATATTGCGTAACTTTGAAACGGAGGAAAACGAGCGAAAAACGAAGCAAAACCGCGCTCAGGAACTCCCAGGCTATGTTGCCGGCGATACTGCCATGGCAACATAGCATGGCAGCATACCCCGTGAGTTTGAATCAGGTAGGAGGTTTCGGTACATAGTAGGCTATGTTGCCGGCGATACTGCCATGGCAACATAGCATGGCAGCATAGCCCGTGAGTTTGAATCAGGTAGGAGGTTTCGGTACATAGTAGGCTATGTTGCCGGCGATACTGCGATGGCAACATAGCATGGCAGCATAGCCCGTTTTGTCCAGAATACCCTCTTAAGTGCGATTTTTAGCTCAGTGTCCCATTATTAGATACCAAAAACTCAGTGTCGGGAGAAAAACATTGAAGGCGATTTCTAGGGCATTTATCGCTCCGCCTACCTCTTCTCGACTCATTTATTGCATCATCCAAGTGAAGATTCAAGTCTAGATTGAAGGGTCAAGCTTCAAGTATTGGTGTTCTTGACACTCCTTACCAAGCTTCGTCATCTTCACCTTCCTAGAAACTTTTCTAGGGTTTTACCAAACCCTAGCTTGTGAGTTCAAATCCAAACTATATAAACTCCAAATACTTGTTTTAAATGTTGTCTTTACTAATTTTAGGTTTATAATTTCAAGTATTTATGTATTTGGGTTAAGTTTGGAAGTTTTAGGTCAAAATGAGAAATTTGGGGATTTTGTTCTAAATGATGAAATGAGTATCATAGATGGGTTTTAATGCTTGGAAATGTTCTAAAATGAAATACTCTTTGGTTTTTGGCACCAAAATGGTTTAACCTAAATTTCGGTAAAAATCCTTATTTCGACGGAATGGTTTATGAAAAAGTTTTCAATGTTTGGAAAACTATCAATACATCTTGTTTTGATGTATTTGATTTATAGACTAGCCAGTTATGGATCCATAGGCATAAGAGTCTAGAGTTAATTATCGTGGAGGATGATCTAAATTATTCTTTTAACATTGGAAATCAACATTGTGGAATTTACATGTTATTTCCCCGACTATCCTTTCACTCACTCGGAACTTGCATTGTGGATTTTGCGTGCAGTTCTGGAGGGAGGGCATGCGTACAACTGATCATCGTACTGGAATTTGGTAGATGTCTTGGATTGCATTTTTGCATTTAGGAAACTTGCGTGTAATCCTTGCCGCCCCGTAACATTAGTTTGTGGCCTAACTCTGTGTCCTGCCACAACAAATAGTAATATTGGGTATCCCCCGATAGTTTTCAAAAGACCCTTGCTCATCAAGAGTAAGCATCCAAGTAAAGTTAAATGGGATAATGTGTACTACATCTTTATTTAAAATACTTTTACCGCTTATCCATTTAACTGTTTGTTCTCACTTCGGCGTAAGCCTAACACTTGATTTTAAATGTGTTTAGCAGGTGATCGTTTAGGTGGGACTTCTTAGAGAGGATCGGGGTGCGTGCCGGTAGAGGCAATCTTTTGGGATTACACCTTAGTGTGTAAATATTGGAGAAAATAGAAACACTATTTTGAGGATATTAATGACACCCGAATGTAATCTATATCTCTGAATTGTGTAGATTAATAGGTTGTCATTTAGTATCTTATATTCTGATGTAAACTCCTATACTCTATCCCCATTTAGTGGGTGATTTTATATATTCCGCATTATACTTTCAGTTTAAATTTGCTCCAATTTTAGGGTGTTACACCCGACCCGCCTGAATATCCGAAAGGATCTAAATCCTAATGTCGGCCTATATATTTGTTGATCCAAACTTCTTTCAGTGATTTGAATACGATTCCTCTGTATACTTAGTGAAAATCCAAATTTAAGTTACTATTCAGATTTAACGATAGCATACATTGATTGCACTCAGTGATCGCTGAAAGTCAGGAAGACTATCTTAACTTAGAAGATTTGAAGAACAACACTCACACCAAAGACCATTCAGCGATAGTCGAAGACCTATCTAAATAAATAGATGAATAGCTCGTGATCTGAAGTGGTTCAGTGATAGCAACGTGCATCTAGTACAAGTGTGAGAACCCGCATAAGCTTTAGTGATACCTACTGTTTTCATCCTTCTTGACTTAGTATCAGCGATCAATCTGAAGCTTACTCAACAAGATCAAAGTTGATCTTATCCTCAATGCACAAATGGCAAACCACATGCCTTGTCAGAAAGTACGTACGGACTGTCTTCTATGTGCTTACCAATTCTGATTAGCCTACTGTTCATATTCGGCTAAACGCATGGCTGCTTTATGAACATAGGACAGTTTCCTATTGAAACTTGATACGTGACATGTACTCTCTGACTTGCATTTAATGCAACGGGTATAAATAGATGAAGACCCCCTCTTCATCTTCATGCATACCAATCTCTTTTTGAACCTCTGATCTTATTTCCCTCTTACCTTGTGTATCAAAATACTTAGGGATTCTAAGATTGTAATAGAATAGGTTTTATTCTTGTTCTTATTTCACTTACAATCTGTAAATTTGTTTATCTAAATAAACTCATTTAAAAACCCTAAAGGTTGTGTTTGTATTCAACCCCTCTACAAACTGTTTCTATACTTATACACTCTTGTAGACTACTTTGGGACCAACAAGTGGTATCAGAGCAGTGTTTATTGCTTTCAATCTTTAAAACTTATTTCTTGTTGTTTTAAAATAGTTAATACTAATACAAACTATATTGACAATGGATCTCTTGCTAAACCACCTAGTCCTACACTTCTAGTCCCTGCAGTTCCTGCAACAACTATTACTCCTAATATACCTGAAAGACGTATTCCCAAATCTCCACATCAATGGAGTGAGGAAGACAAGAAAGAACTAGCTGTTGATTCAAAAGCTAGGTCTATTATTGCAATGTCTTTACCAGACGATGTGTACCATTCCATCATGAAAATGTGGACATCTAAATTCATGTGAGACAATCTCTGTGTTCAATATGAAGGAACTAGTGAAGTTCAGATAACTCGAAGAATCCACTTGGTGAGACAGTATGAAAGTTTCATGTTCACCAAAAATGAAACACTTTCTCAAATTCACCAAAGATTCAACTGTTGGTCGAGAATATTCTAACTCAGAGATTCTGACAAAGTATAATTCCCCAAAATTTAAATAACAAATCTAACGAAATTTCGACATGGCCTATTCGTAAATTCGTCATATACCTGTTTCGTAACCTGGTTACATCTGTGTAATATGATTCCCAAAAGAAAACTATACAAAAGCCACAAATATATGAGCTAATTTATATACATAAAACTTGTTTCCAATATAATACTACTACAATTCCCAATGGAAGCTAACTCATTTCCTTTTTTCCCAAACGGGACGTTAACATTGCATCATCTTACCATATCATGTACTAGTTTAGTAATTCTTATCACTAGCACTATCAGCTGCACCTGAATAATCTGATCCTGGGATACACATCAACAAACAAAACAAGTCAGGCTTTACGCCTGGTGAGTTCAAGAGTTTACGTCATTAAACCTTCAATAAAATCAGAATCAATCATAATTTTCAATACAATGCATGCTCATAAATATTAATATAAGAAAACCCACACAAATACTTACTTTTTCAACAAACATCAATAAAAGATATGTTTATCCATGACATATTTATATGATATAATGAAACAAGTATAATTATCAAACTTCAATCGTTTCATTCTATTCTATATATGTCCCACATATATTAGATATAATGTCTTAAGCCTTTCATAAAGACTCTCCTTCCCGCTATATTTGACTCATAACAATATACCGTCATTTATCACATTATCGATCTCTAGGTAGGGGAGTCTTACCATAACCGGCCAATGAATCAGCGCATAACATTTCATCAATACCGTTGGCTAACTTAGGCATGTTATGGGATCTCCCAGGTCCATGTACGTATGTAAGTTTGACTTCCCAGGTCTGTGTACATACATAAATATGACCTCCCAGGTCTATCTATGTATTTGGCCCCCCGGGCCATATGCCTAAATTGCCGTCTAACTGGGCTCCCAGCCCCTCCAACTATAGACATATTTTAGTGAATGTCCCACGTCCTATGTCTTTTATCAATATATATCCACCCATTCCAAGATATTTCAAATCTATACCAACCCCGGACTTTAGATATCTAAATCTGAACGTCTCACGTTCTATTTCAATATTCAATTTGCATCAAGAATCCAACATATCATATATTTCCATCACAACAACTCAAGCATGTTTTTAGTAAGCTTCAAATTTCAATACTTCAAAAGTATATTCCACATAGTGTTTCAATATCACTTAACATGCTTGTTTCACATTCAAATTTACTTTTATAAAGCATTCAATAACCGCACCTTATAACAATTTATAAATCATGCATTTTTCACAAAACATATTCGAACGCAAACAACATAAATCAGTTATGTCACAATACATATTTGACGTGTATCCCTTTAAAATATACTTGAACTCACCTTAGCTAGATCGACTCAAGTCTAGTTTACAAATATCCCATGTAACCGTCCTCCACACCTATACAATTAATATAACATTTATATCATCACAATCATGCTAGCAACACGTTCAAACAACTCTTGTGTTGCATTAGAACTTTCAAAGTATCTACTATACGATCTAAGATATGTTAGAATGTTTATGTATTCATTATTTCACTTAAAGTCCAATTAAAACATTGATATATATATATATATATATATCTTCATTTAAACCGAACATAAACGTCCTATATTTTTAAAATCCATCAAAATGCATCTAAAATGTCGATTTGATTAATTCAACACCTTTATATACCTTGCACAACTAAACCCCTTCAATTTAAGCTTTTAACTTGGCCTAAAATCAATCAATTTGGCATTTAAGCAACTAGTTTGACTTATTGTAAAAAAGTCAACTGTTTTCATTCCAAGTTTTAATCTCCTATCAAAACATGTATGGATGAAACTTTCTCTCTTGATTTCATCTAATATCATCTCAACATTCCTATCAAAACATGTATTGTCCCATGGAAAGTATTCACCAAAATATATCCAAAGTTTCCATTCTTGAACTTAAAACACAACTTTCATGAATCAAAGACATACCTTCAATTGACCATGGAGACCTTCACCAAACCTTCTGATTTTTGAGTATGTTAATCTTCTCAATGACATGAACAAGTTCTGTGAAGAAAAGAAAGGCTTAATCGTAAGAAATCGTGACTTAAAAACGGGTTTCTTCTTATTTTCGCACTCAGAAAACCTCATAAAAACTTGACTGTAAATGGTACAAAAATCATATCTAAACTTTTCCAAATCAAAATCCCACCGTTCAGATCCAATACCAATGAGTTAGGAAGCTACCTGTAAAATTTCAGCTTAATCGAATCACGTTTGCTTAACGATCAGTCCCGATGATCAAAGTCGCGCGGTGCTGTGCGAAAATTCAAAAAACACAACTTTTCTCTTTTCCTCTTTTCTCCTCTCGGTTCTTCTTCTTCTATTTCTCTCCCCCAACTCTTTTCCTCTTTTCTTTATATATTGTAAGGATGTGAAAATGATTTGCTTGCCATTTTCATTGATAGAGGTTACAATATATATATGTTTCCAAATCAATCTAAGGCTACATTTTAGGCTATGATTAGGAGGTCATTAAGGCTAATTACTAAAAGGAATATAT
The DNA here is from genome assembly GCA_036898165.1 of Silybum marianum. Classification (NCBI taxonomy): domain Eukaryota; kingdom Viridiplantae; phylum Streptophyta; class Magnoliopsida; order Asterales; family Asteraceae; genus Silybum; species Silybum marianum. The sequence goes on from CM072528.1 coordinate 15,550,136, forward strand.
GCCTAATATACAACAAATATACTATGCTAACACTCCCTCGCAATGGAAGCGGGAGGTTCTCAGACGCTGAGACTATTTCTGAAGTCCTCGAAAAGTATGCGTGGAAGTCCCTTGGTGAAGATGTCGGTTACCCTGCGCCTTTGATGTTAGGCCCCGGCGGAAAGTTTTCCGAAACCGTATTTGATATCGAGATGGGACGTGCAGAACTCGAATATGTCCACGGGAAACTTTTTCGCGCACAAAGTGTATATCCAGTTCGATGTGTTTGGTGCGTTGATGTTGAACTGGATTGCCTGATAGGTAAATGGCGCTAATGTTGTCACAGTATACTAGTGTAGCTTTGTTTAGGGGAACATGAAGTTCGAGAAGGAGATTGCGGAGCCAACAAGATTCGGCCACGACATTCGTGACGCCTCTGTATTCTGCCTCGGCGCTTGAGCGCGATAGAGTAGGTTGGCGTTTGGAGGACCAAGAAAGCAGATTATCTCCAAAATAAACGCAATATCCAGAAGTGGAACGACGTGTGTCGGGGCATCCTCCCTAATCTGCGTCGGTGTATGAGACAAGATGGGTGAGAGATGTCTTGTAAAGATGAAGACCAAAATGTAGTGTTCCTTGGGTATATCGGATAATGCGTTTCAAGGTTGACATATGTTCAACGGTCAGGTCATGCATATGTAAGAAAATCTGTTGTACGGCTGTGGGATGTAAAAATACATCGGTAGGGGAGCGTTCCGCCTAGCGTAAGAGATATCGGGCCTTGTAAATGTAAGATATTGGAGAGCTCCAGCAAGACTTCGAAAATGTGTTGGATTATCATAGCGAGGGCTCGATGTTGACTAAGTTTGGAGTTAGTGTCCAACGGTGTGGCAATGGGTTTACAAGATGACATACCTGCTCGATCAATGATATCTTCGGCATATTTGCATTGACATAAGAACATGCCATGTGTGGATTGTGTAACTACAATACCCAGAAAGTAGCTGAGAGGTCCTAACTCCTTCATAGCGAATTCAGCAGCTAGAAGAGACATGATATGGAGACGTAAGTCAGTAGACGAAGTTGCCAAGATGATGTCATCCACATAGAGGAGTATGTACGGCATGTCTTATCCATTGCGATAAATGAAAAGAGAGTGATCGGATTTGCTGTGGAAGAATCCGATGGTAGAGACAAAATCAGCAAACCGCTGATACCAGGCACGAGGAGCCTGCTTAAGACCGTAGAGTGATTTCTTCAACAGACAAACATATTCAGGATAGTCTGGATTGCGAAAATCCATAGATTGATGCATATAAACGGTTTCATTGAGATGACCGTGAAGGAATGCGTTCTTGACATCCAACTGATGAATAGACCAAGATTTAGACAAAGCAATAGTGAGAACTGTCTGAATCGTAGCCGGTTTGACTACCGGACTAAAAGTTTCATCGCAATCTTCAACAACCTTCTAAGACCTGCCATCACCAACAAGACGAGCTTTGTGTCGCTCAAAAGAACCGGCAGCATTCTTTTTATGTTTAAAAATCCACATAGAGCGAATAACATTAGCGTTAGTGGGATGAGGTACCATGACCCATGTATCATTTTTAATAAGGGCATTAAATTCATCTAACATTGAAGCTTTCCATTGTGGATCGGACAAGGCTAGTTTTGGATTGCGAGGAATGGGAGACGGAGATGTCGACGAAGAAAGGTTGAAAGGAGTTTTTGGGCGAAAAATGTAGTGCATGCTTCGAGTGGCCATGGTATATTGGGAGCCGGATGAGTTGAAAGGGTCGGAGGTTGGGACTCGACAGCTTGTGGGTTGGGTTCCGTAGGTGAATTTGGTTGCAGAGATGGAAGTGGAGAAGTGTCTTGGAGAGAAGACTGAAGTGGGGATCCCGGGGGCTGGGATGATCATGAGATGGTGAGTTGTTGAGAGAGGGTGCGTCATCACATGTGGTTGAGGTTGTATTGTCAGTAGATTGGGTTGTAGTATCAAGATGGGTACCAATGGATTGGTGGATTAGTGGATTGACTGAATCATCCAAGAAGGAGTATGAGTGGTCCGTCGGGGTGTGTAAGGTGGCAAAGGGAAATTGTGATTCATTGAAGATGACATGGCGAGAGATGATGATCTTATGGGTGGAAAGATCATACCATTTATATCCTCGATGATTTGGAGGATAACCCAAGAAGACGCAAGGAATGAAGCGTTTTTGAAGTTTATGGATAGAGGTGGAGGGATAGAGAGGGTAACATAAACAACCGAATACACGTAGATGTGTGTAGGATGGATCTTTGTGGTAGAGAAGTTGTGTTGGAGAGTGGTTTGCAAGCTTTTTGTAAGGGATTATGTTGGAGAGATAAGTGGCCATGGCGAGAGCATGATGCCAAAATTTGGGTGGAACGGAGGAATGAGCAAGTAAGGTGCGGAGAAGATTGTTTATTGAGCGTATTTTGCGTTCGGCTTTACCGTTTTGAGACGATGTGTGGGGGCATGAAAAGCGGAAAACAAGACCGCTTTTATTAACAAAAAGTTTTAAAAAGGTTATTATCGTATTCTTTGCCGTTATCGCATTGAAAGGTTTTGATGCTCCTTTCAAATTGAGTTTTTATGAGTTGGCTAAAAGATTCAAATATGGGGTAGACTTGATACTTTTGACCTATTAGAAAGGTCCACAAAAAATTAGTGTAATCGTCTAAAAGAAGCAGGTAGTATTTGTGGCCTCCAGAACTGAGAATTGGAGATGTCCATAAATCACTATGTATCACATCGAAAGGTAAGTATGTGCGATTAGTAGAAGGATAAAACGGAAGTTTCACTTGTTTTCCAAACACACATGATTGGCACAAAGATGAATCAGAAATATTATTGCAATTTATGAGTTTATGATTATTCAAGGAGCGTAAAACAGTTGCTCCTGGATGGCCTAAACGGCTATGCCATAAACTAGAAGGTAAAGCAGTAAAAACATAAGGATTTGGAATTTGACGACTCGCGGAGGTGAGTGGATAAAGGTCCCCGGTGCTGTCACATCTCATGAGTAGAGTTCCCGTCTGAATGTCCTTCACAGAAAATCCAAAAGGGTCAAATTCAAGTGAACCGTTGTTGTCAGTAGTAAAACGACCGACAAAAATAAGAATTTTAATCAGATTAGGTGCGTGTAATACATTGTTAAGTATGAAAGGTGGGTTTGGTGGGTTGAGAGTAGTTTTTCCAGATCCAAGAACTGGAATTTCGTGTCCATTTCCGAATATAATGTTAGGTTTAATGCCAGAATTAAAATAGGACATGAGTGTACCTTGGTCGGACGTCATGTGAGAAGTCGCACCGGTGTCCATGTACCAATTTTCATAAGGGGGTTAGAGTGACATAGTGTGAAGAGCAGCTTCTATGTCGGTCGGTGCAAAATTTGGTTGCTCGGGGGTGGTTGTATGAGCGGCAAAAGCTTGAGGTGAGCGACCTAAAATCCCGGGCTGTCCTGTAGGTTAGGATGAGCGGCTTTTGTTGTTGGTTGGATATGGACATGGGGGCTGTAGTGAAGCCCAAGGATTACCCCAGTTAGCCTACGGATTGAATTGAGGCCAAGAGAAAGGGGTAGGGTTGCCCCGTCCGTAACCAGTAGGTGGTTGGGTGTGGCGTCCTCCACGACCGCGCCCTTTTCCTCGGCCGCCTCGATGAGCAATGGTGTGATTTGAACTTCCGTTGGAGCCTCGGTTGTTGTTGTTGGTAACAGAAGGTGAGATGCGGGGGTGAGAATTCATGCTTTCATCGGCGCAGTGAGGGGAGCGACACCTATTGCAGCAGTGGTGGTCGCCGCTTGTTTTTGTTTACGTGTTTCTTCCATTACTAGACGAGAGTGCGCGATAAAGTAGTCTGGAAGAGGATATTGAAGAATAGAAGCGACGTTATCGTAATTGTGGTTCAAACCTGTGATTATTTGAAGGACAAGTTGGTGATTAGAAACGGTGGCTCCAACGTTTCCAAGTTGATCAACAAGTGATTTGAGTTCTTGACAATACGATGCGACGTCTGGAAAATCATCCAATTGGACACGAGTGAACTGGTTTTGGAGATCGATGGCACGAGCATTTTTGTTGTCGTGGAAAATGGTTTCCAAGCGTGCCCATGCTGTTGATTCGGAAGAGTCTTTCTCCATGATCGTTAAAAGAAGTTCCTTCGATATGGTACCATAGATCCATTGTAGGACTATGGCGTCTAGGCGAGACCATAATTCTTGGTCGGTGCTGGATGGTTCTGTCGCTTTCTCGGTAGACGGAGGAGCAGACGGAGGGGCAGATGGGAGGATGTGGTGAAGAACTTGATACGCACGATAATGGATCTTAAAGAGTTCCGCCCATGAAGCATAATGGCCGGTTTTTGCATCCAATTGTATTGGAATGGAATTTCGAATGTTGCTCACGGTAAGAGCTGGATGGAACTTTTGGGAATCTGCCATGGAAAAGGAAAAAAAAGAAAAAGCAAGAAGGAGAGTGACGATCAAGGAAAGAGGAAGACAAAAATTGGTTAATCCTCTGATACCATGTAAGGATGTGAAAATGATTTGCTTGCCATTTTCATTTATAGAGGTTACAAAAATATACCATGCTAACATATATGATATAACACATAAATAAGTGAGGACATAATTAAATGGCTATACCCACTTTATTTCATTAAATCATTTTCAAATACCATGTGGTATATAACTTTAAAATTCAAAATTTTCTCAAAATACTTTAATACTACACTCGTATAAGGACGTCTTCGAATCCTTATCCTATTGAAATATAAATTACACTTGATAATTTTGAGGATGTTACATAAAGTTTATGGAATCTCTTCCTGAACAGTGGGACAGATTTAATACGTGTCTAAAACTTTCAAAGAACACTAAAACTCTTTTTTTAAGCGCTCTTTATGGAATATTGCTCAATAATGAGTAATCTCAAACCTTAAAAAGAAATCTTTTAAAATACACTAAAACGGCCAAAAGTTCTTCTTTGGCTTTAGTGAGTTCAGAGATGGATCCCTCAAGAACTGTCTCTTCTTTCATTATGTCCATCACCGAGTTAGATCACTCTAACTCTGAAGATATCACTGATGCTGATATTTCTGAATTTGACAATTCTCTGGCTCTTCTAACAAATAATTTTAGACGATATACCAGAAAGAGCAACTTCAGAAGAACTCCTACCATCCATGACTCTGACAAGTCAAAGATATCTCCTACTTATAAAGCTTCTGCCATCTGCTGTCGCTGTCAACGCAAAGGTCACTTTGCTAGTAAGTGCAGATCCACGAAGGTTATTGTTCCAAGCTCCTCTCAAACTACCTCCAAAACTAAAGATGAGAAATATCTTAAGTTGAAGGACAAAGATCTGACCCTGAAGAAAACCCAGCGAAAAGATCGATGAAGCTATCACTAATTTAAGTTGGGTTAATGCTATGCAAGAAGAACTAACCGAGTTTCAAAGAAACAGAGTTTGGAATCTTGTCCCTCGTCCATCTGGTAAGACAGTTATCGGCACCAAGTAGGTGTTCCGTAACAAGCTAGATGAAAATAACACTGTAACCCGAAACAAGGCTCGACTTGTTGCTCAAGGATATAAACAGGAAGAAGGTATCGACTATGATGAAACCTTTGCTCCTGTTGCCAGGCTAGAAGCCATTAGACTATTCCTAGCCTATGCTGCCCATAAAGAATTTAGAGTCTTTCAAATGGATGTAAAGAGTGAATTCCTGAATGACAAGCTCAATGAGTAAGTTTATGTTGAACAACCTCCTGGCTTCTCTGACCCTAAGCATCCAAGTTATGTTTATAAAATGGAAAATTCTCTTTATGGGTTAAAACAAGCTCCCCGAGCTTGGTATGATACCCTCTCCAAATATCTCTTAAAATAGAAATTTGTGCGTGGAAAATTTGATCAAACCCTATTTCTAAGGAAATACAAGGGTCACACAATTCGTTCTCAACTATATGTCGATGACATTATCTTTGGTTCCACAAGACTTAAGCTTTGTACTCGTTTTGCTAGATGTATGAAAAAGAATATAAAATAAGTATGATGGGTGAACTAACATATTTTCTTGGTTTACAGATAAAGCAATCTGAGAAAAGCATTTTCCTCTAGAGTAAGTATGTTAAAGATATGCTGAAGAAATTTGATTTAACTCAAAATTCCTCAATGAAAACTCCCATGGCACCTCCTCTGACACTAAATAAGGACCCTCATGGGAAACATGTTAATGTCACTGCCAACAGATGAATGATTGGCTCCCTGGTGTATCTTACAGCAAGTCGACCAAATATCATGTACTCTACCTGCTTATGTGCTAGATATCAAGTTGAACCCAAGGAATCCTATCTGATTGCTGTAAAGCGAATATTCAGATATATGAACCGGAACTCCTAATCTTGGCCTTTGGTATCCCAAAGGCTCAAGGTTCGATCTAACCGGTTACTTTGATAATGATTTTGCAGGATGTAAGATAGATAGGAAAATCATCACTGGAGGCTGTCAGCTTTTAGGTGGAAAGTTGGTGAGTTGGACAAGTAAAAAGCAAAACTATGTGTCCACATCAACCGCTGAAGCTGTATTCGTAGCTGCTGGGAGTTGTTGTGCCCAAATTCTTTGGATGAGAAATCAACTCGGTGACTATGACTTCCAGTTATCTAAAATCCCTATCTACTATGATAGCAAAAGTGGTATTATAATAGCAAATAACCCTATACTTCACTAAAAAACCAAGCATATTGAGATCATATATCATTTTATCAAAGATCATGTTATAAATGGTGAAATTGAACTTCATTTTGTACCCACTGAATATCAACTCGCTGATCTTTTTACTAAACCTCTTGATGAAACAAGATTTAATCTTCTAATCAGGGAACTTGGTATGTTGAACGCTGAAGAGTGAAAACTTCAGTGGTCAATACATTTCAGTGATATTAAAATAAATACTCAAAATAATCAGTCATTCCCTGAACTCTCCTCAGTGATAAATATCTTACTAAGGTATGTATTTCTTTTCCCTTACCCTCTCTGAAAAATTTCATATTTAGAGAATGGTTTTTAAAAAAGAAAACCCATCACAGAGAATACATTTTATTCCATAATGATAAGAGGATTTTAAGAATAATGATTAATATTTATTATTAAATGATAATCTTATTATTTTGTGAAAAGGACGTGTCATCCTTTATCTGACAAACGTCAACCACAACCTTTTCCTATCCAATAAAACCCTAGGGACGTGCAAAGGTCATAATTACCTTTTTTCCTAAAAGCTAAACCGTCGTTTCGTATCATTCTCTCTCATCTACCTATAAAAGGTAATCTCAAATTCATTTCATTCTTTACGCTTTCAAGTTTAAGAATTTGAATTCTCTCTACAATCCAACAAGAACGCCAAAAACACACACTTGTGCGGTTTTCTCTTTAAAATCAATCAAGTTTGGTTTTAATCGTGTTTTTTTTTTAACAACAACTTAAATGTTGTTAAAAACTTCTACCCATCACTTTTAACAGTTTGTTAAAGTGATATGTATTACTGTTTTTGTGTTTTATAATCTGTCAAAACCTCAAAAATGATAAAAACATGTTTTAAGGTTTCTTCTTAGAACAGAAGATCTTTTGATCATTTTGATCCAAAATTTCCTCCAAATATTTTCTAAAAATCTTTTTATGGTATACTTTTTATACCCAAAATAAACACTTTGGTGCTTTTTAACCAAAATCTTTGTTCAAACATTTTTGATAAAAATCTGTCAAATAACAAGTATTTTGATATTGTTTATCAAAACACTTGTTTTTCCTTATATTTTTGGTATTCCTTGTACCTACATTTCTTGGTTTATACACTTTGTATTAAATCATGTTCTTTTTCTTTGGTTTTCCAATATAAGTAAGAAAAATGGCCAACGCCAGCGAGAACGTCAACACTGCTACTGAGGAAATTATCCCCATCACTGACTTTCAACCTGCAGCTGTCACCAGATTCAGTGTGGAACAAGGTCTGGTAAAACCTAGTAACCATGTGGCACAACTGGAAATCCCTCTGGATCGTGCTTACCTTAGAGACGGAGCTTTCTTCATAAAGAAATGCCCACTCCAATACGCCTTCTGTCACGTCCCTGTTGGAAACACTGTTCATCTCCAACAGTTCTGGTACACGGCTCACTGTACCACCATGGTAACAAAGAAAGGTAATTCCCTCCCTGCCATTTTCTTTACCATCAACATGGGCTCTGTGTACATCACAGCCGGGACCATCAGGACGACTCTCTGTTTTTCTTTCCAAGGAGAAGGGTCAGCAATGGGATCCTGAACCTACAAAGGAGGAAGTCAGGGAATTCCTCGAAAAGATAGGCTATGACTAGCCTCCTCAAGAGAAGAACAAAATTGAGCTCAACAAGGAGCTCACCAAGATCAAGAAGGGCTACTTACTTGCTAAGTGGCACTACAAATCTTCACTCATGTTATTCAGTGCCATGGCACTAAGACTACTTAGGAACAGGCAAGTCGAAAGTTCCTAGACATGGCATATACTCTTTGCCGTGGTCGTCGCATCAACTATGCGAAGATCATCTTTGAGGATCTTCACAAAAGGAGGTTGCTGTAAAGAAGAGGGAGAAGACTATCCCTTATCCGAGGTTCATCTCAATGAATCTAGAGCACGTCTTCAGAGGCTACCCAAAGAAGCGAAATCAAAACTTCTCCCAAATCGGCAGGAAATCCTTGGAGCATGATGAAAAATGATGAAAAACAAGGTGATGATCCCTACTTCCCAGAGATATTGACTATCATCAGGGGTCCTCCTCCTCAAAACACAGAGGTCCCTGAACCTACCATTGTGGTAGAGAATCTTTCCGGATCACTCAAACCAATTAGTGATCGACCTTGACACATCTTCCTCCCCTGCTAAGAAAAGAAAGAATCTTGCCGCTGATGGACGCAAAAAGTCCACAACAAACAAGCCTATAAGCAAAAAGCCCAATAAGACTGTCTTTCAACAGACAATTCTCTAATTCGGCGTATAACAAATGCATCCTCTAACCACAACCACGACAACAGCATCAGAGACCGTTGACGCTTCTTCAACTTTACCTTTTTTAGAGACCATGGTAACTGAAAACTTAGTTACCAGCTCCGCTGAAGCTGGAATAGGTAATACTATCACTGCCTCCTCTTCTACTAATACCTACTCTTCTTTGGTCCACACATCAATCCATGACTCAGATATGGTTGTCCCCATACCTGAAGAGTTTGAGAGCGTGCTATTCAATTATCAGCTTTGTTTCGACAATCTGAAAATTGGAAAGCCAGGTGCACAGGACCTGAAAATCTTTCTAATAAACATTCTTAGAAACAGGTATGTGATCCTCAGGACACATCCAGAGAAAGTTCCAACCCTGAGAGTAATCCTTCAGATATTCTGAAGGATCCCTTGCATACAGTTACTTCCACCCCACCTCTTTTTCTAACCCTTAGCTCTTTTTGGCTCATTTATCTTTATTGTCTACAAGTGTCTCTGATAAACCTGCTACAGGTGTTGCTGCCACCAGTGTCTCCGACACGCCTCTCTCAAAATCTCCATCATCTCTGAAGATAGAAAGACTAAGACAGCTAAAGACGTAGCAAGCTCAGGGAAGAACAATTCCCAAACCGAACCTAGAGATTCCCAAGATCTCTCTAGATGCTCCCTTCGTCTCTCTTCAAATACTGGTGATTGATCATCTGGTCAATGAGGCCACTGAAATCAAGTTGAAGGCCGACAACCTTCAGATCTCTGTTTAATATATCTTTAGACAGGTTTCAGGGATGCCAACCGTGAAGACCGCCGTCTCCTTCATTGAATCTGCTGTCTCTGCTCTTCAAAACGACGTTACTTCTATGAAGAATGTCGTCTCCTTGAACACCTACTATCACTCAGCTTGGCAATAAGCTAGATAAACAGGGGGAGACATTGTCAGCAATACTGAAACACCTTGAAACTCATTCTACTGCTGCTTACTCTATAACTGAGAGTGATCGAGAGAACCTGAATCAACTTACATTGAATCAAAAGGCTCAATCAGAGACCCTTGCTGTTATTAAAAGCAAGGTCAACACTCTTATGGTGCATGTCCTCCCTGAAGGAAATAAATAGGGGAAGAAGAGCACCAAAGAGCTAGAAGAGCAGATCATCGCTGAGGCGGATGATCTAATAAATCAAAGAATGGATGCTGAACCTTCCCTCATTCAAGCTGATGTTGAGGAAGAAGAAGAAGAAGAAGAAGAAGAAGAAGAAGAAGAAGAAGAAGAAGAAGAAGAAGAAGAAGAAGAAGAAGAAGAAGAAGAAGAAGAAGAAGAGGAAGATGATGATGAAGAAGAAGGTCCTTCATACTCTCTAAGAGGATGAAGATGAATATGACGATGAAAATCCAATAACCTTCTTCCATTCTGTGCAACCAATAGGAACACAATCGGGGATTGTGTTCAAAACACCTTTGGGGGATAAGCCCCCTCTTAGAAAGGAGCAGCCTGATCTCGCTGCTAAAATTAAACAAGTCATGGAATCTGAAGATGATTTCTTCCTAAATAAAGAGGGGGAACTCAATGAAAAAGAGGTAAGTCTTCAAATTGAACTTTACCACCCTCTCTCTGAATCCCAACCTCTCGTCTCTCTACTTCTTGCTATCCCAACCAATACTTCATTTATTAGAAGTATTGAAGAAAATAACTAACTCTGAACCGTCTTCTCCCACTCTCAGCTCACCCTGTTCCCCTAAGGTGACTCCGTTCCTGAGTGAACCTTCGATCGCAGATCTGTTCTTGTACATATTCGAATCAAATTCTAAAGACAAAAAAGTCCTAGTTCAGAGGCGTGTACATAAAGAGCCCATTGCTGAACCAGAAGAAGAAGCCAGAATGGCTTTGTTAATAAAGGAGTTAGAGAGGACCAGAGTAAAAAATCTTTTTCGTACCTCTGGTCCTGAAGACTCCCTACCTGTACATACATCCCCTTATGATAAATTCTCATTCCTCTCCCATCAGGAAAGAGAGGAAGCACTACAAGCTCGGCGATTAAGAGATGAGAAAATGATAGAAGTACAAGAAAGCCTCAAGGTCGCTAAATCCCTGGAAAGACAAGAAAGACTTAAAGCTCAGCGACTCAGAGATGAAAAATTACGAGAAGCTCAAGAAAGCCTTAAAGTCGCTGAGGCTTTAGCACAAGAGGAGTTAGTTGAATCAAACTCAAGAATGAGAAATCCTCTCAGAGCCCATGAAAGGATACTACAAGCAGCGAACAAAAACCTTCAAAAAGCCAAAGAAAAGAAGAATAAAGAACTCGAGTGGCGCAAAAAGAAAGTCAATTCTTATGTCCTTCCTGAAACGATTACCAATGTCACAATCTCCGGACGAATTCAAAATCTGGTTCAAGGATAAACATAATCCTCTTTAGAGAACACAACAGTCAAGAAGAAGCACCTCTATTTCTGAAGTTCTATGGTTTCTCTGAATGGCTGAAAATCATAGATGGTATTCAGCAATCAAAGTCCCAGTTCAAAGTTGTCGTAGAAGAACATCTTAATCGACTTCTACAAAGGATCTCTCAGCATGTAGCAGTTCCTCCTATCCCTCAAAAATCTGAAAAGAAGAAATCCAAGTCCGACATTGAAGAAGGTCCATCGTTTAGAAATGAACATCAGACTAAATTTGGTTTCGAAAGTCTCTATGCTCACTTGGTTCTCCCTGATCTCTCAATGCTAAATACCTCTCTGCCTTCTCAGAGAAAATACAAAGAAAATGAAATAGTTGGCAAGCCTGAGCCAGAGATGGTTTTCTTAGATAATTGATAACCATTGAGAAATCTATGGTTAAAGCATTCTTTTTACACCTTTAGGATAGCTTATTTTACTTTTGTATCCCTAAATTGAGTCTTTTATTTCTTATTTTCTATTTATTGAGTCATGAAGCTAAAAGTTGTGATTTGAATCTGTTTTGGTGCCATTAGTATAATTTTTGTGGTGTTTTGGCAGATCAGTATTTCACAGCATTGAGACAACATTGCCTGTTGTTGGTTTTTGGCTTAATGGCGCAGCTTAATGGGAACAGCTGGATGTCCTGTGCTGAATCAGACTTTTTTGCAGACTTGAAGACTAAGCTATGAAAGACTTTTTAGGATTAATTAGTAGTTTGTATTTGCCTTCAATGCCAAGTTTGATTTGTACTTATGTTGACTTTTGTGGCAAACTTGGTGGCCAAGTTTGTATGCTTCCTTGTAGTTTCCCCTTTATGCATGTATTATAAATAGGGGAAATAGGGGATAACTGTTTGTTTTGTAATCATCCCATCAAGTATCATATGGCTCTAAGCTTTTGATACTTGGAACTCTCTAAATATTTGGCTAATAGTTATAAAATTCCGTAATCGTTGAAGTTTATTTTCTTGCATCTTTAAATTCTTGCATTTAAATTCCTGCACTTAAATTTCTGCAATTTATTTTAAGTCTTTTAATTTCTGCAATTTATTTTAAGTCTTTTATTTTCTGCAATTTATTTTCCGCAATTTATTTTTTGCATTCTATTTCAAGTCATTTATTTTACGCAATTTATTTTCTGTCATTTAAATTCAGTTTTTTATTTTTTGTCTTTAATTTTAAGCAATTAATTTCCGCACTTAAATTCATGCAATTACTTTATGCAATTTACATTTCCTTGCACTTACTTTCCAGTATGAATAGCTAATTTTCTCAAGTGTGGGTGTGAGGCAAATGGTAAGATTATATTCCAAAGGATAGTGGACATTGTTTCTCAATAACAATGTTCCACTGTTTCCTTTCAAGTTTTATAAATACCAATGACACTTCTAGACGAAATGATCAATGTGAAAGTGTTAATGTGTCGTAGACTCTGAGAGGAGCCACTGAATGCACGTCAAATTTTAATGATATGGGAAGTAAACTGGTGAGGGTTTGCTAACAATGAGAGTTGTAAACTATTTTATTTAAATTGATTAATTCTTGACAGGTTGGTCACTAGTCAAAGTGTTAAAGTGTAGTCGGACTCTGAGAGGAGCCACTTGGAACACCCCAACTTGGATGATATGAGAATCTGCTCGAGAGAGTGATTTTAAACAACGAGAGTTGTTATCCATATATTTTTAGGACTCTACTCTGCACTGCGACTAGTCTGATACTGCATAGAGATATGGGTTGAATCTAAACATCAGTGCAGGTATTGAAGTCCGAGAGGAATAACCTCAAAATAGATGGTGGAACTTGTTAATTTGAAACTACAATACTGAGAGGTATTGCTCCACTTGAATTTGTGTTTATATCTCACCAAAAGTCATACACCCATACTGCTTTCTTTATTCTGTTAAAACAATCGTACAAATCCAATCCAAATCAATCATAATCTTCCAATTCAATCTCTGAAATCGTTTCTTTCATTTTACTTTTATTAAGTATTTACTACAATCCCTGTGGATGATACTCGGTATTCTATATCACTTTTATTACTTGAAAGACGACATTAGGGTTAGAAGTATACTTGCTTTTGATCTTAATTGCCATGTCTGTAGGTGTGTTAAAACCCCTATCAATAATCATAGGTCAACCAAGTTTCTCAGAAATAAAGAGATTTCTATCGCTCCAATAAAACCTCTCAAAATTGTTTACTATAACTGCTCTAAAGAAAACGTTTGCCTCGGCTTTCAGAGAAGAAGAATTGAGAAAGAATTACAAAGAAGAAACGAGCACTTCTCAGGAACCTAGTTCCAAAAATTTTGTCCTTTGTGTTACTTCAGTGTTTAATACTTTACTTTTTATTGTTTTTCATTTCCTAATGTAATTCTTCAAATTATGAATAAATGAAAATCAATGAAGTACTTGTACTCCATCAATGTACTGAAAAGATCCCTGAAAATAGTAAAGGGGACAATGAACGTATGAGTTCTGATAACTTTTAAACCTTATTACTCACTGATAATTCTTCTTATATTTATCAGTGAAAATGCTTTCTAGTTTAACACTTGTAAAAATTGTGATTTCATATCCTTATAAATGAAACTCAATTCAGTCAGTGAACAAACTGAAAAAGATCTAACAGATTAGTCCTTAGGATTTTTACTTTAAATTTCCTTGGCTTTACTAATCTCCAAAAGCAAATTTTCCCATGTTGCTTAATCATAATCAAATAGAGGGAGATGTTGATCCAAACTCCTTTTAGTGATTTGAATATGATTCCTCTATATAGTTAGTGAAAATCCAAATTTAAGTTACTATTCAGATTCAACGATACCATACAATGATTGCACTCGGTGATTGCTGAAAGTCAGGAACACTATCTTAACTTAGAAGATCTGAAGAACAACACTAACACCAAAGACCATTCAGCGATAGTCGAAGACCTCTCTGAAAAAAAAAAGATGAATAGCTCGTGATCTAAAGCGGTTCAGTGATAGCAACGTCAATCTAGTATAAGTGGGAGATCTTGCATAAGCGTCAGTGATACCTGATGTATTCATCCTTGAAGACTCAGTATCAACGATCAATCTGAAGCTTACTCTACAAGATCAAAGTTGATTTTATCCTCGATGCACAAATGTCAAACCCCCATGCCTTGTCAGAAAGTACTTACGGATTGTCTTCTACGTGCTTACCAACTCTGATTAGGCTACTATTCATATTCGGCTAAAAGCATGGCTGCATTATGAACAAAGGACAAGTTTCCTATTGAAACTTGACACGTGACATGTACCTCCTTACTTGAATTTAGTGCCACGAGTATAAATAGATGAAGACCCCCATCTTCATCTTTATGCATGCTAATATCTCTTTCAACCTCTGATCTTATTTCCCTCTTACCTTGTGCATCAAAATACTTAGTGATTCTAAGATTGTAATAGAATAGGTTTTATACTTGTTCTTATTCCGGTTACAATCTGTTAATTTGTTTAATTTAATATACTCATTTAAAAACCCTAAAAGTTGTGTTTGTATTCACCCCCCCCCCCCCCTCCTTCTACAAATTGTTTCTATACTTATACACTCTTATAGACTCCTTTGGGACCAATAGTAAGCCTTCTTTCCCTTCAAAGGTTGCAAACCTTACTCACAAAAGATGAAACTTGGAGTCCAAGATTGATCCTCTAGACTGCTACACTATCTCTTTTTCTTTTTCTTCTTCTTCTTCTTTAGAAAAGAGTCCTACAAAAATGCTATTGCATCGACCCAATCTGCCAAAAATTTGTTTAAGACCCAAATTAGTACCACTTATAATAAAATTCTGATAATGTATACTAAGCTCTAAAATTAATAGAAATGATAAAACAAGGATTAAAAAGACTAAAAAACTCAAAGGGGTATTTTGGGCAACCAAAATAAAGGAAAAAGGTAAGAAAAGTGGTGTTATAAGGTTAATAAACTGACACCTATCACTTTCCAATATTATCCATATCAAGGTTTACAGTCTTACCTTTATCATTTAACCCAATGCTTGCCCCTTACCTTCATCTTGTTGATATTGTTTGTCATTCCATTCTAGACATAACGTTTTTTCAACATTTACTAGAATCGACCTCATAATCTTTCTTTTTTACTTCTATTATTATATGGCGAATGTTCAACATATAACTGCTTATTTAGTGAAGGTGACCCAAGATACGTTTTCAAGCTTATCGTCCCATGTTCACTATAAACATTAAGAACTTTGCATTGTGGAACATTTTTCAGTTAGTTTATTACATCCTGCGCATTAGCAGAAGCTTGGAGCCTAAAGTCAGGTTAGTATTTGGTATTAGAAAATGGTAATATATCATGTAAGTATTGTGGTAAAGTTGCATTTAGTTCATGGATGATAACTTATCATGATCTATCAAATCGACAAAAGTTACCTTCCCATTCAAATATTGCCTAACATGATTCCTAGAGAAAACACCACCATGATGGATCTTGATCGAAAAGAGTGTAGGATACATGCCTGTGAAATGATTCAAACAAAAATTCAACCTCACTGATCAACATTTACGAAAACACATTATAGGAATGTAATCCTTGAATCTTAACGAACAATGTATTATTATATATATACATGAGAGAATCATATACCATATGGAAACTATCTATAATAATTAATATTATGCTATATTTAGACCAAATATAATACATATCTACAATATGGATAATATATTGCTATCACACCCTTGCAGTTGTAACAGGAGGCTCTTAGACATTGAGACTGGTCCGGAAATCATCAAAGAAGACCCTCGGTGTCCATTTGCAAAAAATATCGGTAATATGGTAGCGAGAGGCGACGTGTAAGACTCGTACTTCACCTTGACAAACTTTCTCCTAGACAAAGTGAATATCCATTTTGATTTGTTTGTCTTGTTGATGTTGGACCGGATTCCCATATAATATATGGCACTAACATTGTCACAATATATAACAAAGGTTTTACAAATAGGACAATGGAAATCCAAAGGAAGATAGCAAATCCAGAAGGATTCAGAGACCACATTTGTGACACCTCTATATTCTGCTTCGACAGTGGATCATGATAATGTGGGTTGAAGCTTTGAAGACCATGAGATGATATTATCTCCTAGAAAAATACAGTACCCAGATATAGAACAACGGGTGTTCAAACATCCTGCCCAATCGACATCGATGTAGAAACGCAGAAAGTCGGGAGATATTTTGTACAAATACAACCCTAATCAACAGTTCCCTGAAGATACCAGATGATGCATTTTAAGGTACACATATGTTTCTTGCGAAGATCGTGTATATGGAGGCAAATATGTTGTGTATTGTAACACCCGAAATTTTAGTAAGAAAAGTATTTTAGCAAACCCCGTTAGATTTAAGTGCAATTATAACCGTAGATATATATATATATATATATATATATATCATTATGTCTACATAAAATGAATAATTAGAATTTTTAGTGTGAGGGGCCATAACGTAAAACCATTAGAGTAAAGGGGGTGGAAGCGTTTAGCTTAAAAGCAAGTTTGGTTGCAAGTGGGTGGTGGACCCCACTTTCTTTTATTGATAAAAATCATTAAGGAAAACTCACATGTGTGTGTTGGTATGTAACGAGAGCAAACCAAACAGCCGCTTGCGCGACTTTGCTTGCGGGTGGCACCTGTGCAGTCCCCGATCGAGATTTTTTCTGGGCGGTATTGCCTATACCCATTTATCTCTTATTATTTTCTTTAAAATCTCATCCCATATTCTCTCAATCTCCCTGTCTCTCATTTTTCATTTTCCCTCACTTTTCTCTCAATCTCCCTCACTCTAAGACCTCTCTCTCTCTCTCTAAGAAAACTATCATCCCTCATTCCTTATTTTTATTTGTTCTTTCACTCTAAATCCATACGCTTGGGTTCCGTAAGAACATTTTGGAAGATCTAACCTTGTAGCTCCAAGATTTTGGAGTTTGACTCTTCTTTTGACCTTTTGAGGTAAGTTTTAATTGATTTTATGATATTTAGGGTTCTAGTTTTAAATCTATTTTTGAGATTTATATTAGAATATTTTTGGTTTGTTGTACCTTAGATGATGGATTTAGTATGTGAAGTTTGTGGATCTAAAGCTTCTTCAAAGGAAGCTCAAGTTGGAGTAAATCTTAGATCTAACCATAAATAGCAAGGTGAATTCAAG
This sequence comes from Silybum marianum, assembly GCA_036898165.1. Classification (NCBI taxonomy): domain Eukaryota; kingdom Viridiplantae; phylum Streptophyta; class Magnoliopsida; order Asterales; family Asteraceae; genus Silybum; species Silybum marianum. Next base: position 15,567,786 of record CM072528.1, read on the forward strand.
TTGCTTTGTGAAAACTATGTAATGCCAAAATGTGTATTTTAAAGTGTTAATATGTTTATTTGACATTTATCAAATGTGTTGGGTATTTGGTAAAATTTATGTATTTGGTATTTTTAGACTGATCATAATTTGTAAATACATATTTTGGGGGCCTATAATTTATATGTTAAATAAATTATGAGTTGGACCCCTTTAAATGATTTATCTCAAAAATGAAATTATTTCACGTAGTTAACATTATAAATCATTTGGGGAAATTCTTACTTTTATATAATGAGGTATGTAGAAAAATGCATAAAAATGTTATGATTTGGAAATTTGTTTACATGGATAAAATATGTTTATGGACCTTCATTGACTTTTAATTATTAGCCTTTTGGTTCGTTGGGCTTTTAGTTCAGGTTTTAACTTAAATGAGATTTGAGGACATCTGTCCGATTTAAATTGCTATAAGTTGAGCTTTGGGAATTAAATGCATTTATAACATATCAACTTTATAAATTACATGCTTTGAGTGTGTTGGTCATTCATTTTCGAGTTATGCAATTTAGATTGAGTTGCCATGGATCCATAGGCACATGAGTCAGTCACTTGGTTATTAAAAGACTTTTGAGTCCCTCATTTCGAGGCAACGCCGTTTGGGCTTTGGTACAAAGATGAACCCGTGTGGGTGATGCCTCTAGCACCCTGGGTATTCCGATGATTGAAGTCGTTGGAGTATGACATTAGGACCCATGTTTAGAGGTTGGTGCCTCTTATAGTTCACACCGGCATTTTGGAGATGAATCCATTTAGGGTCGGTCCCCATTACCATCCGTTCTTAGTGTGAGTCTATAGTATTCAAGTAGGTCTGGGGTCGGGGTGTTTAAGAGATGCATCCGTAGGGGTCGGGCTCGGGGGCCTTAGGTATTATGGTGGGTACTCGATGAGGGGTCGGACACCGGTGCCCTGATCTTAGGGCGCTACTTAGCAACGTTGAAAATATGGTTTACTTTGTGTTACTCCATTGTCGACGAAAACGGGTCTCCCCCGCCACCGAAAGGTGTTGTTTGGGTATAGAGTCTTATCCATTATTTTCGGTGACGTATTTGGAGTATGAAGCATAGTCCATAGTTTATAAAATTGGATCATGGGGACTTAACCTTGTTTTGGAATTCTATATAATGGAGCTTTGTCCATATTTTGGTATTTGAAACACTTACACTTATTCACGTCTTAAGTGAGTAAAGGGTGTAGAGTTCGTATTTGAGCGGATATTTTTTATTTAAAGCTTTCATTACTACGGTATTTTGATTTAAAGTTTTTATTACGTAAATGATGAGTTTGGGAAAGATGTTGCTTTTATAATGAAGTTATTTCATTTGAGAAAATTATTATTTAAATTAAGCAATCTTTCGGTTTCTATCATTTAAAATTATGTTATAAACTCTTGAGCTCACTAGGCATTAAGCCTAACACTTTTTCTTTGTCGGCATGTGCATCAGGTTCTCGTTGAGATTGGTACTAGCGTCACGTGTTGACTTGAGTGCTAGGAAGTGACACAAAAAAGATTTAGCTATTTGGTGACGTTTCCGCATAGTGATTATTATTGGGTCTAGTAACACCCGACAATAACTATGTTCTTGTATAAGACTTGGTTTATCTCTTGTCGAGGTTTATTTAGAATGGTTGTTCGAGGAAATCCAAGTATTGATTTATAGGAAGGGATTTACCCTTTATTTGATGTAATATTGAAAATTTTAAATTAATCGCTCTTTCCAGATTTGAGAGTGTTACATGTATGTATGTATGTATGTATGTATGTATGTTGGAACGAGAGAAGGTGAGATATTGTAGTGCACTGAATAGACTATGATATATATTTGGGTCAGTACATGAGGGGTGGGGGTGATTCAGAACTGAATTTGGCCTTTGTATCAACTAGAATGGCACATGGGGATCATGCTGACATACCTGCCAGTTTACGGATTTCCTTTACATATCTGTGTTGAGATAGAATAATTCCATACTTATGATGGGTGACAACGCTACCTAAGAAGTAACTAAGAGGCCCGAGGTCTTTCATTGAAAATTCAGAGCTAAGGGGACTCATGATAGTGGTGTGTTGCTCGTCTGTAGAAGTAGTAAGGATCGTCGGTAGAAGTAGTAAGGATTATGTCATCAACATATAACTAAATATAAGCATGAGCATTTCCTTTTCGATAAATGAATAAGGAATGATCTCACTTACTGTGAAAGAAACCAAGAGTATAGGCATAATCTATAAAGTGTTGGTACCATGCCTAGGGGATTGCTTAAAACCATAGAGCGAACACTTTACGAGGCAAACACAGTTCGAATGATGAGAATCCTCGAAGTCCATTAGTTGATGCCTACAAACCGTTTCCTGTAAATTTATGTGTTAAAATGTGTTCTCCACATCAAGGTGGTGAACGGGCCATATAAATTACAATGGGATGCTTAGAACGACTCTTATGGTGAAAGGTTTTACCATAGGGCCGAGGGGTTTTGTATATTCGATTCCCACCTGTTGAGACCTACCATCACCAACTAATCGGGGTTTAAGCAAAGTACCGACGAAATGAAGTTTATGATGAAATATCCGCATATATATAATAATATTAGCATTAGTTGGACGTGAACCAACTCCCAAGTCCCATTCTTAATAAGCACAATATATTTCATCATTCATAGATGTTTTCCAATTTGGGTCGCACAATGCTAGCTTGTGATTTTTGGTATCGATGAGGGTCGAGAAAGAGTAGTGAGGTTAAAGAGTTGTTTGGATTTGAAGGTACTGAATTTGGCATGAGTGATCATAGGGTAAGTGTTTTGTACGGGGATGGGGTGTTGGGAAGCAGTTATGGGACTCGTGTGGGTATGGGTTATGGAATGTAAGCGGTGGGCTTGTGATCGTGTTGGATCGGTAAAGGTGGTGGTAAGTTTCTTGTAGGTAGCATAGAGGGGGTGGAGGTTATAATGAGAGGGGTGACGGTGAGGGGTGTGTGCTTGGTGTTTGGCATGGAGGAGGGGAGGTGACAATGAGTGAGGGAAAACGGGTGTATTGGTAGGAGGGGAGGTGACAGTGAGTGAAGGAAATGGGGTGTATTAGTAGGAGGGGAGGAGATGAGTGGTTGATTATAGTGAGGATTTTAGAGAAGAGGAGAGGGGTCAGAGTGGATTTGCATAGTGGGCGAGGGGGATTGAAGGTGAGAGAAAGGGAAGATTATTTCATGAATTTTACATGTCAGGACAAGATTAGTTTTCTGGTTGGGAGGTCGAGACATTTATAACTTTAATGATTCGAAGGATAACCCAAGAAAATTCACCATGTAGGAAGTTTGGTTATGTGAGAGGAATGGAACAACGAAAAACATAGGCACCCAATTGTACGTAGATGCGAAAAGGAGAAGTGGCGATTGTAGAGAATGTGGGTTTGGGAGTTTTGAGAGAGCCCTTTTCTAGGGCGGATGTTGGTAGATAAGTGGTTGTTTCGAGAGCATGGTGCCAATATTTGGTGGTTGTGGATAAATGGGTAAGAAGGGTTTGAATAATGTTGTTTATGGTACGAATTTTCCTTTCAACCTTCCCATTTTGAGAAGATGTGCGAGGGCAAGAAAACCGAAAAGCCATACCCTGTTGATCACATAAATTTTGAAGGATGAATTGGCAAATTTTGTGCCATTATCACATTGGAAGCAATTTATATTTGCTCCAAATTGGGTATGGATGTATTTGCTGAAGGTGAGAAAAATAGAGAAAACTTGAGATTTTGAGACTAAGGGAAAAGTCTAAAAAAATTGAATAATGGTCTAAGAATAAGTTGCTTTGAATTATATCAAACGGTAAAGAAGTTGTAGTCATAGATGGATAAAAAAACTAACTTTGCATGTTTTCCCAAAACACAGGCTTGACAAAAGATAATGATGTTGTCTTATTACAATTAATAAATTTATCACCACAAAGGGAGTTTAAAATATAGATGCAGGGTGCCCAAGACAAGCATGCCATAAAATATGCAATTGCGGAAGGATTTATGGAGTTTAACTTAACTATCGAGAAGGCGGTGTTGATAGGTTATAAGTCTTCGGTGCGATTGCATATCATGATAGTCGTCTCCTTCAAAATATCCTTCACAGTAAAGCCAAAAGGATCAAATTCTGTAGATAAATTGTTGTCAGTAGTAAAATGACGAACGTAAATTAAGTTTTTAATGAGGTGAGGATCATAAAGGTTTTTTTAGTTAGAAGAGAGGACTTTGTGTAGTTGGAAGGGTGAAGGTTGTGTGTCCAAAACCCTGCCAACTATGATGTTATAAATTACCACGTAAATTAGAAAAGGGCATGAGATTACCCGGAGATGCAGTCATATGGGATGTTGCACTTGTATCCATACACCAATTGTTATCTGGTTGGTTTATGTTGGTCCCAAAAGGGTTCAACAAGAATGTAAAAGTATACAACACTTTGTAAACGGGGTTGGGGGGGGGGGGGTTGAATACAAATACACAAGTTATTTTTTACTTTTTAAATTCGTTTATTGATATAGAGTTATCAACAAAATTTACAGATTGTTGCGGAACAAGAAGAGGTTGAAAACCTATTCTAAACAACCTAAGAATCACTAAGTGGATGCACAAGAAAGTAGAAGTAAGAAATATGGAAGATTAGAGAAAGAAGAAGTCTTCTAAGGATAGAAGTTGTGTAGAGAAGAAGTAGTTTGAAGAAGGCTCTTCTCTTCTATTTATACCCATTGCATTTAATGCAAGTTAGAGTGTATAATCTATGTGGCAAACATCTGTTTGGAGAGTTTGTCCTTTGTCTTCACACATGCAAGCTTTTGACCTTATATGAGCAGTTGAACTTGAAGTTGGTAAGCACGTTTAGAGACAATAAAGTAACTTCGTACATGTACCTTTATGTGTCAGGTATGTGGTTGTCCTTTTGTGCATATAGGATAAGACAAAAACTAATCTTATTGAGCAAGATTTCTTTGATTGCTGATATTGAAGCATCGCTGAGGATTCTTCAAATATCGTCGAGTCTTGATCAGATTTCACACTTTGATGTAGATAATTTTGTTATCACTGAAACCGCTTCAGATCACAAACTGACATGTCTCTTTCTTCAGCTACTTCTTCGACATCGTTGAAGGTTCCTTTAGTGTGAGTTTTGTCTTTGGGAAATACTCAAGTTCAGGGACTGTTACAATATGTGTTTAGCAATCACTGAATAAACTCGGTGATGATCGTTGAAGCTGAACAGAAACAAACCTATGTAAACTTTCACTAAGTACTAAGGGTCATTATCAAATCACTGAGAGATCTTGGATCAACCTATATAAACTTTCACTAAGTACTAAGGGTCATTATCATTATCAAATCACCTATGTAAGGCTACCTTGAAGTCCATCAGTTCACAATCAGACTCAGATGAAACTTGAATGTTGAAAGCTTGTTGTTACGGGCATGGACAAGAATATTGGGTTGTTGTCATGGGCCTGTTGGGTGAGGCCTATTGGTCTAGGAGGTCGTGGGATAGGGACACGGTAGGTATCCCTATTTTTGATTCCACCTGAGCCAAGGCGGATACAACCAAGTTCCGGGTTGCGGTATAAATGATGGTTGTTGCCTCGTTGGTGGCTTGTATTCCCACGACTTGAGTTAGGTCCATCACGACTACCTCATCCTCCACCACAGTTATGTTACGATTAAATCTTCCGCCCGACTCCCATTGCGAAATAGAGGGTTATTACCACGAAAAACTCGTCCAGAAGGTGGAATGGATGCTTCTTCGAATTGGAGAAGATAGAAGGGTTGCATTGGCAGTGGTGATGGTGGCCATTGAGGCCCGTTTGTTCTTCCAGGTTTCTTCCCAAATGAGGTGTGATTGGGCTTCATAGAACAACATTGTCATAAGATACATTGAGCCAGCAAGTTGGAGAATGAGCCGGTTATTTTTAACCAGAGAGGCCACATTGGCAAGTTGGTATGCGACCATCTTTAGCTTTTGACAATAGTCAGAAACGTTGGAGAAGTCATCCAAGTGGATGCTCGAAAATTGATTTCCAAGAAAACGACATAGGAAATTTTGTTGTCTTGAAAAATCTTCTTCAAGTTTTCTTAGGCTTTATGAGCTATACAATCGAGTTCAATGATCGTATGCAGGGGCAGAGCCAGAATTTTAGTTTAAAGGGGGCTTAAATTTTTAAATTTAGCTTGCTAATTTAAGTTATTTAAATAAAAGATTAATATGAAATATCCGATTGCTGTTGGTTTTCTCAAGTCTTGTAAGATTTTGAAAAGAAGTTTGATTTGTAATGTGTGTAGATAGAAAAATAAAACAAATTGAATATTATGGTTTTTGTTTATGAAATGTTAGAAGACAGATAAATATATTATAGCGTTTAATATACTTTTATCATTAATTAAGTCATTACTTTCATTATTTTATTAATATATAATAAATGATATCAATATAAATATAACTAAAAGTAGACTTTATAATTTAAGTACAAAAATAAAGTTAAATAAAATCTACAGCAAAACATATAATTTTACAAAACATCGGTCCATATATTTTTTGAATATATACAATAATATCAATACCAAGAGTTTATTTTGATTTCTAAAAGTAATAATCCTCTTATAAAACGTCTATAAACAAAAAAGAATAAAAAATTTAATTAAATAATAATATAAAGAGGAATTACATACGTGTAAGTGTTTCAAAATTAAAAAAAATTAATAAATAAAATCAAAATTGAAAATGTCAAAAGTAGAAAATTTTGAAATAAAAAGGAAGGAACTAAAAATGTGGACTAGAAGATTTGAACTTGAGTCTTGTGACAGTAGCACAGAAACCTTAACCATTTGAGCAACCAATATACATGTGACTTGTTTTCTATGATATCCTTTTATAACGTAAATGTTAGGGGGGGCTCAACACCGGCTGGGCCTCCTACTAACTACGCCACTGATCGTATGAAGAAGATCATTGTAGATGGTACCATAAATCCATGGGAGGATGGTAGCATCGAGTCATGACCAGATCCTGGAGTCGGTGGCCGATTATTTACCTTTGTCAAAGGAGGTAGCTGGCAGGATGATATGATCGAGAACTTGGTGAACCCCACAGTGGATTTTGAAGAGCTCAACCCATTATGTGTATTGGTCTTTCTTTAGTTCAAGAACAATGGGAATAGCATTTTTTTTGTATTGGAAATTTCAAGCGTTGAATACTTTGCGTCGGCCATGGAAATTGGTGGGAGAAGGGAGGTGTGTGATGAAAGGGAGGAGGAGGTGTGTGGGAGCTCTGATACTATATAGGAAGGTAATCCTTGAATCTTATTAATGAACAATGTATCAATATATATACAAGAGAGTCATATACCATATGGAAACTATCTACAATAAAGAAGATTATTGTATATGTAGACCAAATATAATACATATCTACAATATAGAGAATATATTGCTATCACACATAAATAAAAAAAATCAACTCCATTGTACGCACCATATATCTCTTTCGGATCAAGGTATTCGGTTTTTAATTGAATGTTCCACTTTGAATTAGCCATGAACTTCAAGATTGTTGCTTGATTGAAATCCTGTGCAGAAATGGTGATAAAGATGGATGGTTGAAGGCTTGAAGCAAAGTAAGTGGAAGAAAGCCGTGACATATTTCCAAGTACTCAAGTGTTTATTTGAGGATGATAAGAATGAATAGGAGGGAAATTAACAAGAAAAAAAGAAGATTGACTAAAATACCTTCGTGTGCAAAGCACGTGAGAGGATCCTAACGGCAAAAAAGAGACAGAGTCAGGAGGGACCAAGTTCGAGTTTGTAAAGTTTAGGGACAATATCCGTTGAAAGTGACAAATATTAGGGAGCAAAAGTGAAGTTTACTCTATAATCAATTTTTTTCTATTCATTCCCACATGGTGATTGAATTATTATTATTTTATATGAATTCCTTTTAAAATAAATTAAGATAATTAATCCATAGAATATTTTTATAATATAACGAGGGTTAAAAATCTCTAAAACAGAGACCTTGTTAGAGTAAAATATAATTATTTTCAGAAATTTTGACTTTAATTTCTTTATTTCAAATAAATAAAGAGAATTTATTAAGAGTAAACCCACAATCCCACATGTCTATTAAGACTGAACCCACATAAAGTGTTTTCATGTTATGTTTATTTTAGACAACGCTACAGACAAATTGTCAGAATATAATAAATAAAGAAACCCTTTTGTTTTCTCCGAATTAAAGAATCTGTTAGAGATGTTCCGAAAACAATAAAGTAAATATCTCTCCATACAATTCATTTATCTAATTTTTTTTTGTATATGATAAAAGGTAGCCATAACATAACAAAACCAAGAACAAAGTTGTTAAAAATAAATATACATAGAATCACTAATTAATATGCCCAACTCAAAATTTAAACATAGAATTATTAGATAACCATTTCTCTCCTTCATGTTTCGTTTATCGATAACCCGAACCACAAAAATTCGTTTCATTGTTAGCGGTATCTCGATCACCTCACGTTCACCCTCGGCCTTCTAAATCTTTCATCATCTAAATAACTATCACCACCACCTCCACTCGTATCTGAAGGACCACGGCCGTCATTTGATCTTCGATTCTGTTTATTCTCACCAAAGTTTTCTCGTCTATGGCTTTTAAAATCACGTGAACCACCCTCATACGAGCCACCATACGGTCCTGAACCTTGACCCTTGTTGGATCTTCGGTTCGAACCACCCTCATACAAGCCATCGTATGGTCCTGAACCTTGACCCCTATTGGATCTTCGGTTCGAACCACCCTCATTTCTATTGAAACCCTTTGCAGGTGGACTTTTTCTTCTATCAGAAATTGCTTTTTTACCTCTTGATCTATCTCTGCCTTCATCCAAAAACTCAAACTCATCTTTCGTTTTACGATTTGAAATCCTCCATCCCTTATGTTTAGATGGGAAATCATCGTCACTCAAATCTTCAGAACCGGAATTAAGATCGGAATCTTCATCTGAACCATATTTACTCCCCATTTTGCCCCTACTTTTCTGTCTATAATCAGCTACATGACTAGATTTCCAGTTTGGATGAACAGGTAGATCATCGTCTGAATTGAAATCAACACCATTCCGGCTAAGAGGTTTTGACGCCCTTTTGTTTCTCCCAGAAGAAAAAGAAGAAACTCTATGGTTTTCATTGGTGGGTTCGGCATCTTCAGACTCAGAATCAACATCAATATCAGAAAAGTTAACCGAAGAGCTATTGGGTGCTCGATTTGTATCTAACTCGTAACTATTGACGTCATCTTCTTCTTCATCATCAAAATCGTCAAATCCGACTCCTGGTCTCGTGGGCCCAGAAGCCGAGTATTCCATTTCCTGAGGCCTTAATGGCCTCCGGTTTTGAAAGGTATTATTGTCTTCATAACGTTCTTCATCTCTTTGTCTATTTGATGGAAAATCTTCATCTAGTCTTCGAGAATCTGCATACTCAAAAGCAGCAACTTCAGCACCATCGGATTCGTTTTCATCGAAATCGAAGTTCCATGCATCGGAAACCTCTTTCCGGCTAGGAACTTTGTCCAGTCTCGTCCTTGGATCACGCTGCTGCCTCTCTTGCATTTGATTTTCGGTAAATTCATCTGGTGGACGCTTGCATTCGCATTCGAAACATGCCATATTCCTCCTGTAATTCAAGAATTTACACCTGGAAAACATACAAACGATAAGTCAAAAACGCATAATTTGAAAACACAAATTATATATATATATATATATATATATAACATACTCTGGGCATTCCCATTCGCCTGGAAGCAGTTGTCTTTTTGGACGTTTGGCATCACATTGCAAACACACAGTGTTCTTTGCAAAATTCATGAAGTCACACCTGATAAAAATACACAATATCAATTAACAGACTTTAAGGCAATATGTGGCAAACTAGCTGAAAAGCTAATTGTTGGCTGATAAGCTAGTCATGTTTGGTAAAAACTAGGTGATAAGCCAGGTAAAAACTAGGTGATAAGCCAGATGACAATGTAAAATGACTTATAATAATTATATAGAGGGCCGTTATTATACAACCCACTGTATTCCTACAACCTATACAACCTAATCATGGCCATCCATTTTGATCATCAACGGTTATCATTTAAAGTTTAATTACCATTAATTAAAAAAATCAAAAAAGGAAATGGATGGTGGATGAGTGGGTTGCATGGGTTGTAAGATCCAGAGGGGTTGTATTTGAACACCCCCCCTCTCTCTCCCTCTCTATATATATATATATATGGGGTCAAATTCAAGGGAAAACGTCAAAAAAAGATAAAATTGAAGAACACTCTGGAAGCCCTTCATCTGGGCGGTATGCACAAATGCATACTGGTAATTTGTAACATGCATTAGTGCATAGAAAAAAAAAGTTTCAATCGCTTGTATGCGTCCATCTTAGATGGATGGCTCTAAGGGTGTTCTTCAGTTTTCTCTTAGGTTTCCCCCTGAACCTCCCTCCCTCCCCTCTCTCTCTCTCTCTCTCTCTATATATATATATATAAGAGGCTTTTTGGTTGAAACGCTACTTAAAGTAGCTTTCCAAAGAGTCGGCTTATAAAACCAAACGGAGTTTTTTCAATAAGCTCAAAAAATAAGCCAATTATGGATGATGAACATGGATTAAGCCCATAACATATTGTAATAATAAGTACTCACTTTGGACAAAGCCAGTCGCCCTTTTTCATCTCAACATCATCACGACCAACTCGTCTCTTTGGAGGAGGAGGTGTCTGTTTGACCTTAGGCGGTGGCCGTTTGATGATAGGTGGTGGAAGGTTTGGATCTATTGGAATTCCACTCAATTTTACCACTTCATGAAGTAATTTACGTACTGCAGTCTTCACTGGTTTTTTCTTCAAAAGTGAGTCATTGACAACTGAGCCATTTACTGGATCAAAGCCATATGTCATCAAAACACGCATAATATCAATGGTTCTTGCCTCATCTTCTTTATTCGTGATCAAATATGCACGTTCACAAGAGCTCCTTAAACTGCATGAACTACAAACCTGGAATATGAGCAACAAGTAAATATTAAAGCACTGGCTTATTAACATTATTTAATCAACCTTTTCCACCCATTTATTACTGATTTAATTCCTGATTCCCAAAATTAACATCACACAATGTTTACCAATATTGACGAGTAAAATGATAAATAAATAAATACAAGTTATGTAATCCATGAATTTAAGTCCCTTCTTCTCTCTTAATTCACATCAATCTTCTTTCAATTCATAGATTTGCTACATCAAGAAAACATTAGTTTGAGTTGGATTTTAGGAGACGGGCTATAATAGTTCTCAATTTATCATTATGTGATGCACCCCATTAAATATTTGACATTTGGTAGTAGCCAATGTAAAATTTACATATAGAGTTCAAAAGATAGGGGAAGGCCATTATAAATGATGTTCATATTGTAGCTTGTGGGCCGATTTGCCACAAATCAAAGTATAACTAATGAGGCATAGATTACAATGACACTCCTCAAATTGGCATTTGGCACATAGATATCCATCATGCCCAACTATCCTCAAATAAAACTTCAACATTTTTGATTGGATGAAAAGATATCTAAGATGTGCAATGAAAGATATTTTATAGGTATCAAGATGGTCCTAACCATCTATGTGGAAATTCGAATGTTTATTTAAGTTTGAAGCCTCTATGTTTTCCCTTTCAACGAAACTGAAAGGTGTTAGGAAGCTAGAGATTTTGTGGATCCTTCACTAGTGGAATTGTTCATTAAGAGTCAATCAAACAAGAACGCAGAGTTGATCCAATCTTTTTTCTTGCATCACCAAATTTCAAGAACAACATGAGATCCCTTACTTGAAAGTCCAAATTTAAGACATGAATAAAGTTGATTCCACAACTAACTGAAATGCACTAGCTCATAGTACTATGTTGTTTTACATTCTATGGCTGGAACCTTTTTGAAAAGATATTAATCTAACACCCAGCTTTTAGTTCCTAACTACAAGGCTTTCACTTTTGTAATTTCAGTCGACATTAATCATTCGAGGAAAACATATAATCTCCTATTAGCATGAAGGATCTTCATGTGGATTCACTTCGGTTCAACATTCATAAAATTAGCATGAAGATCCTTGAACAAGTAATCGAAATCCTTAAAAAGGCCATCTAATATAAGATAACTATGCCATTTGTTGATAGGGTTGGGTTCCGGTGAGAAGTGAAGTTACGGTGAGAAGGGTAAGAAGGGATCTCCACCCTTGGATGCACATTAGGATGCACCGAGATGAGATACACCGAGATGCACCGGATCAATCCCCATATCAAACGTGATTCATGGGTGGGTTTGAGATTAAAAGTGATCAAGGGTCAAGATCCCTTCTTAACGTGATTCATGGGTGGGTTTGAGATTAAAAGTGATCAAGGGTCAAGATCCCTTCTTACGCTTCTCATCTTAACTTCACTTCTCACATGACCCCATGCATTTGTTGATAAGGGTTGGGTTCCAGTAAGAATGGAAGTTATGGTGAGAAGGGTAAGAAGGGATCTCCACCCTTGGATCAACCCTAATTGAAGATTAACACTAATGAGATGCACATAATCAATTCCCGTGAGAAGCGCAATTCATGGGGTGGGGGTGAGATTAAAAGTGATCAAGGGTTTGGGAGAGAGGTAATAGATTCCTTTTCGGAAGCTATTCATCCTTCCCGAACGCAAAATACAACTCTACTATTTATAAGATTATCAAAAGCCCTTTTAGATAATCCCTTTAAATAGTCAAGCATGGGATTGTGTGAGAAGTTAAGTTAAGGCGAGAAGCGTAAGAAGGGATCTTGATCCTTGATCACTTTTAATCTCAAACCCACCCATGAATTGTGCTTGATACGAGGATTGATCTAGTGCATCTCGGTATATCTCATCTCCGTGCATCTCATCCTAATGTGCATCCAAGGGTGGAAATCCCTTCTTACCCTTCTCACCATAACTTCACTTCTCACCGGAACCCAACCCTAATAGTCATAGGCCAAGTAAAGTCTCTTCTTAAGCTTCTCATCTGAACTCCTATTCTCACACGATCCTTCGTCTTGTTGATAATAGGAGCTTAACATATTTTTTGTATTTATAGGAAGCAACAAGAGTGGACATGTAATACATTGATTCATCCTAACCTTTAGCCATTAATTTCAATTCATACTAAATTATGGTTTACCTAGTGTAATTCAATTACTTTAAGCGTGGCCTGATTTAACAAGGCATAGTTACACACATAATAGCTTTGTGATTATTGCCCTAATTTGCTACCAAAAAAAAGCAGTTAGGTCATGGAATTCAAAACTTTATGCATTCTTCATAATTGTAGTTATTTCACTAAAAATTAGTCATGTTTTATACAATGAACTATCATAGGCTTCTTACATGATATAAAGTAATATCTTACACATTAAGGGGCCGTTTACCAACCTCATTGGATAAATACGACAAGAACCAAAAATCTTACATGGTAAGGGATAAGGCAAGGACCGAGAGTCTCACCCAGTAAGTGAGGTCGAAAACTCTTACCATGGTTAGCGCTTACCGGGAAAATTGTTGTATACGATACCGTTTTGGTGGACTAAAATCTTACCCGGTAAGTAAGTGATAGTGTTGAATTTTCATGTAAGTGCTTACCCAGGTAAGAGTTTGGTAAACGACCCCTAAGTTATGCCACTTAATGTGAATGCATAACCCTCGCTTAGGTGATTTAAGCACTAGAAGGTTACTAGATAGCCTAGCACTTTTTAGCCTTTTATCTGAAAGGAAAAATTGTAGAAGAAAGTTTGTAAGCATGAGATGTTGAAGCACCTCTAAGACATTTATGAGGCACAAACTTGTTGATTTGGTGCGTCATTCAATGGTTGATTAAGACGGTTATATAATGTTCATTATCCATAATGATTGGGACTACTGGAGAGATGAGTACATGGAATCAAGTGTCTGCCTAAAGGGAAGGGGAAGAGGTAGTTCTTACAGCTTTCAGAGTATGAGTAGATGGCTGAAAATTTGAGAAATCATAAGCATGTTAATACCAAAATAATGATCCATAAGAATTCCCAACATACACTGAACATCTTGGAGTTGGAGATTGGCTTCACTCAAGTAACTAATTGATGAATGGCATCAACTAACATGCATTTCCAACAGAAGGAAAGAGCTATAAACTGATTGTCTCAGATAATTTATATATATATATATATATTATCTATCACATAAAACAATTCCAAGATGACATGGTAAAACTTACATCCCCTTCATCAAGATGAACATGTTTCCTCAACAACTTTGCAGAGAACACAACCTTCTTGTCTGCACTAGGGCATCCATACCCAACTAAAAGTTGTATATCCTGTCTCGATAGTGACCTGAAATAAATTCCCATCCAAAAATATCAAAAAAAAAAGTAATAATGAATGCAAAAATGCATAATAATTTAGATTTTATAGCCCCTCCCCCCACATTTTGCATGCATGCAGTGTTATTAGAAGATATTTATAAATGCAAATTGTCATCTAATCCTATTGCTGGACTAGAAGATCAATGTTTCATATGGCTAGACATTGGTACCTCATTTGAGGTGCTTGTGAATAAATACAAGATTATCTAGATTTGGAAAAAACTTGGCTTTCTGCATAAAAAACTCCCCCTAGAAGCTTACCGAATAGCCACTTTCTATATCATTAAGCTACTACCAAAAATCATGTATAACTGGCCAAATAAGCTGCGAGTCTCACTAAGCTGTCAACAAACAGGCCCTAACCCTCCCACACCAGTGATCTTATGCAATAAACTCAAAGCATCTCTGAGGAGCTGTTTGGTTGGTTTTCCATCAAGTCTTGTATGTATGAAGCCGTCTGTAAGTATGGATTAATCTGTCTACATATATTGGGAAGGTTTTTGCGTGGCAGGGTTTTTTCATATTATATGGAAGGAGCGTGTTCTTTAATTGGGATGAACAGGTTTGAAAAAAACTTGGCTTTTTGCATAAACCTCTCCCCTAAAGCTTGCTGAATAAGCCACTTTCTATATCATTAAGCCACTACTAATCAGTCCTCCATAGCTGACTGAATCAGCTGTCCCATTAAGGTCATTAAGCTGCTAACAAACAGGCGCAGTTGGATAAATTACTTAATAATATAATACACATTCAACAAGTTTGATAGAATCAAGAGTGCATAAAGCATTAACTGCCATGAAAAACCTAAACTGACCTCAAGATATCAAACCTATCTTTGCCAAAATTAAGACCAGCAGTCTGAACCGTCTTCCAATCTCTAGTGAAATCAAAACCTTCCTCCATTACCTCCGCCATAATACCATCACCATCACCATCACCATCACCATCACCAAACCCTGAATCCAAAAGAACTTTACCTTCATCCTTCCTTCTACAATCAAAATAGTTCTGCTGAACCAACCTTTCCATCAATTCAATCCATTCCGGCCATGGATGCACCAACTCCACTCCCTTAGTCAACAACCCTTTCTCCTTAACCACAGAAACCGCCACATCATCGATGCGTTTCACACTCTCTTCTTGTTCGACGGTGGGTTGTTTTTCTTTCTTGGATTCACGCCATGAACGAATTCGCTGTAGGGTTTCGTCTTTCTGGGAGCGTTCTTTCTCAATGGCGTCTATTTGGTCAAACACGAAGCTCATTCGCGAAGAAAGGGACGTTGGTTTCGGATTTCTGTCGTCTGAGGTGGGTGTGCTGGAAGAGAAAGGTTTCGCAATCAATTGATTGATGAAAATGGTTTTATGGAGATGAAGATTACGTGAAAAGAGGCGTCGGAAACGGATGATGTGAGAAAAACCCATTTTTGAAACTGGGATTGTATGAAAATGAAAAAGGTTAAACCTCCATTGATGATGGTGAAGAAGCATCAGCATCAGCAGCAGCTAAAACCCCTGAGCCAGAGTTATACCAGGGCTTAGAGTGGCAAAGCCCGGGCCCAATGGAGCACCGGAACCGGGACCTAACAGGTTTAGGCTTAAGGATTTCTTTTTTTTTTTAAAGAGGCTGTTTGGTTGGTTTTCCATTAAGTCCTTTATGGACACAGCTGTCCGTGTGGATTAAGCTGTCTGTATAGATTATGAAGGTTTTTGTTTGAGAGGGTTTTTTCATAGATGAAAGCGGCGTGTTTCTTAATTGGGAGGGGCAGGTTTAGAAAAACCTTGACTTTCTGCATAAAGCTCCCCCCAGAAGCTTGCTGAATAAGCCACTTTCTATATCGTTAAGCCACTACCAAACAGTCATATATAGCTAACCGAATAAGCTGCAAGTCTCATTAAGCTCATTAAGCTACTAACAAACAGACCCTTAATCAGATCTGACTAGACTAGAGATTGCCAAAAGAGTCCGGTCCAGCCTGGCGGAGGACTGGAACTGGACCGGTTCAGGGTCGATTGGGACCAGCAGTTCGGGACCGTATATTTTTTGCTAAAATAGAAGACGCGGCCTAGGACTGGTTATGAGACTAGCTTGATTTTTCAAAAATATTATCGTTTTATTATTGATAGTCAACATTTTTATAACCGTTTTCCCCCATTTTGACCCTTTTTTGTCCTATTTACCCACTATTCACTATATATAAGCCATATGGTGTATATGGGAAGATATCAAGATATCAACTCATTGATGTTCACAGTTCTTACTATAATTCGCGATTTCGTCTCATAAGTGTATCTGACTGATCCATTTACATATTTTCAAATTTCAAGTGTATTATAATCACACTTTTGTATTCTTTAAAAAAACTTCAAAAAATTATGTAAAAATCGAATTTTAAAAAAACACATAAGACCGGTTTGGGCCCGAAATCGAATTAAAAAAAACACATAGGACCGGTCTGGGCCGACCCGGAACCGGTTCTCATAACCGGTTACAAAGTATCTTTAACCGGACCTTGCGTTTTTGGTCAGGACTGATTACGAGAATAGGCTGGGACCGATTTGGGCCCGACGCTACCAATACTGATCTTTGGTCATCTCTAGACCCGACTAGAATTCAAAACGACAAGACAAAAATGCAAAAAGCAATCTATTTTCTAAAGAAACTGTTATGATATTGTACTTTCATTTTTGTTAGTACAACAATTTGCTCTCAATTTATGTTTTATTATGAGATTGTATTTTGATAAATCTACATATTATAGGAATGAGTAACATGTTGATTTGAATTTTGATGATATAACACAGGTTAGTAGGGGAGTTTTATGTCATCGCATCGTGGGATGTCCACACACAATATATCAAGAACGTGACATTTCTTATAAATGTATTATACTTTTAAAATTGTCTTATTATAAAATCAGGAAAAATCATTTTTCTTGTTATAATATTGTACTTTTAATTTTATTTATATTATCAAAACGTTGTACATTGAATCAATGATGCTTACAAAAAACCATCATTTCTTGAGTCAAACATGTTTACAAAAAGATAGCGATTTCAATAATTTAAGATGTTCACAAAAAGATCATTAGTTGATTATAGTTTTCATGGTCTATTTTCTAATGTCAAGACTAAACAAGTGGAACATTTTTTCAAAAAGAAATATTGATCACGTTCATCTAATTACATTGAATTTTAATCAAGTTGAATTACATTGTCACAATTACCGTCTTCTCCATCTATCTCAATAGTGTTTTTTTTTTGCTAAAAAGAATTTCAAAACAATCCTTCCACTTGTCTTCTTTTTCTGGAATGAACTTAATTCGTGATTCCACTTGAGATTCAAGTGCGCCTTAAACTTAAGGGGGCGTTTGGTTCTGTTGAGGATAACAAGATAGCTTCAAAAGGAGACTGAGTTCTGAAGCTTAACAGTTCAGATCTTCTGAACTGGTGCTGAGAAGATAAATGAAGTAAAGTTCAGAAGTACAAAGTCAGAAGTCTGAGAATGAGTTCTCAGAAGTAAAGCATTGAAGATAAGCCTAAAGGCATAACTTATGAAGTGACAACTTCAGAAGTTTTGAAGATTCTGAAGAAGTTCTAAAGTGGTTCTGAGGAACTTTTGAAGACGGTTCTGAAGATTGTTCAGAAATGGTTCTGAACTAAAATCTTACATGTGTATAGATACTATTGGTCTGTCTTGTAACTATCTGTTAGTTTAGTATCTCTACATGTATATGAATAGAAAGTTAGTTAGCCTGTAATAGCTGATGATCATAGACCATAATTGTACTTTCAAGACATATACTGTTTGTAATCTTGTTCATATCAATAACACATCCAACTACGTTGCTCCATTCTTGTTCTTTATTTGTTATTCTTTCTATATCTTGATCTACGGTAACTATCAGGTTCGTCGGATTCCGACGAAATCTGATGGAATTAGAATGGTCAATTTCATTGACCAAATTCCATTCTGACATTTGGTTACAGGTGGAATGGAATTGAAATCCAAAGATTTCTTCAAATGTGGATTTGATCATTCCTTCATAAAATAGATGGAATTGGAATCCATTCATTCCAATATTTTGAAAATGACAAATATACCCACATTATAACATAAAACCCTAGCTGCTATACTCACGTTCATTCCAAGCGACCGTCTCCTTCTTCCTCTTGATAATCTTCTTCATGGATTGGTATAACTCTTTCTCCATGGTCTCCTTTTCCATTTTGCTTCTTTCCTTCCCGATTTTACTTTGGATTCATCGATCGAAGTATATCGACTGGTATAACCAGAGGCGGATCCAGGAATTTTTGGCAGTGGTTGCACAAAATAATTATCGTAATATAGACTATATAAAAACTAATTAAAAAATTATTATACGGACCATTTGGCTATTTTAGATCCATTAAGGCGGTGTTTGGGATTGCTTATTTGAGACAACTTATTGTTTTTTTTACAAAAGTGCTTATTAACTTTTGATAACTTATAATGGTTTAACTTTTTTAAAAACTTCTTATTATCGGTTTGACACCGGTATAAACTGTTTATCCAAACACTCAAAGGTGCTTATGACCGGTGTCACACCGGAATAATTGAATAACTTGTATTTATAAGCAATATCAAACACCCGCTAATTAAATATACATTAATTAAGTATTTAAGTCATTAATTAAAAAATTGCTATACTAAGTTATTTTCAGAAAATTGTCTCTTAAAACTTTAAAACCACTCGATTGTTGGTGCATTCTCTGTGTTCCACTTTTGATCAAGGTGATCGACTCTAGATACAACATATTAACCTAAAATATAACCAAGTTAACCCTAAAGTCAAAATAGTTAACCTCAAATATAAATAAACTAACCTACAAATTTGGTTCATAATTAAAAAAAAAAACCAGTCTCTAAAAATTAACCAAATTAAGAGGTCATTTACCCAAATGATTGTCCGGTAAGCGCTTACACAAAATAACCCTACATAGTTAACATGTTATTTTGTTATCAATATTACATCACTATAAAGAAATTAAGCTTAACCAAAAAGATGTCAATAAAAATTTATAATCATGTTAAATTGTATTAATGATAATTAAATATTGCATTTATCATACATGCATTATATATATATATATATATTAAAAATATTCAATATTGGACTTATTTTGAAGCTATGACCTTTCCAATGGTGTAATTTGCAAAACAAAAAACATATTTTTCAATATATATTAACTAATAATAAATTAATCAATTAATATGATAGGGGTATCAAACGAAAAATGAAAAAAGAAAGAAAGTAAATTAAAAACATTAAACTCTTTAAAGGGTGTAAACCGTAATTGTCATCACCCACCATCCTCAACTTCTTTATTTGTTAAATATTCGTATAAGCCCCCTAAAAATTCTATAAGTTTATGGTTTATCTCAAAAATTGTTATGGTTTCACCTCAAGAAACTTATAGTTTCACATGTTAGAACCTTAAAAATATTACACTTAACCTCCAAATTTTTATGAAATTTTAGCGTGAATCCGCCCCTGCGATATAACCATTTTTTCTTCACAAATTTGGATTCATCGATCGAAGCATATCGACTGGTATAACCATTTTTCTTCACGATTTTGGGTTCACCGATCGAAGCATACTAGTAATTGATCGACTAGTATAACGATTTTTGCTTCATGATTTGGGTTCACAAATAAGATTACTGATATGCTTCGATTTTACTGCTGGGTGCTGGCATTACTGCTGAGTTTTGGCTCTCGATTTACTGCTGGGTTTTTCTTCACGATTTCGAATACTTGTTGATTTCTACTGTTGGATTTACTCCTGGACGATTTTACTGCTCGACTTTTTGCTTCACTATGGTTGTTTAATGATATCAATTTGTTGATGTGTAAGAATGGTTTGTCATGATATGAACTTACTCATGGTAAAAAAAATATATTAAAAATATCAAAGAAAGAGTACTTTTGTCATTTTTCATCATTCCATTTCAATTCATGTGTAAACCAATAAGACAAATTCCAACTCATATATTTCATTTCTTGCCAACCAAACACTTGGTCAACCCAGATAACATTCCATTCCAATTCCTTCCAGATTTCATTCTTTCATAAAACATTTTGCAAACCAACCCCCCCCCCCCAAGATTCCACTTCATCTTACACCTGAGATGGTTCATGTTCAAAACGATGTAGAAATTGTGGATCCCAGATTCACAATCAAGTACGATTAAAGTATATAAAACGCGAAGAACATGAATAATATAGAGAAGAATATAAGTCGAATATCTCACTTGTGTATTTGGTTACAATGAAAGCTCACAATAATAACAATACTTCTCTCTTTAATCGTATGAAATGACCTACCCAACACATCTATTTATATTGCTAGGAGTTCTAATGCTATAAGGAAGGTAGAGATTAAGGCATTATAAACTTTCCTTATTTACATATAGAATATCCTTTCCTTATTTTAATACAATCAAATCTATCTCCTAACAATCTCCCCCTTTGTATCAAAATAAGCTTTCACTTCCATAGCTCAAACATTCCTTCGAATCTTCGTAGAGTTTTCCGGTAGATCAAGCGTTTATCAATGATGTCCAACGCATTCAAAATGTTCTTCCGCTGTTCAGCCTTCAACTTGATGTGCTTCTTCATTTCAGCATTTATCTCAGTAGTTAACCTTCTCCGAATTCCCCATAGAGTTCCATCTGAATAAGCAGCAATTTCAGAGAATCTTAGGAACCTTTTCTCCCCATTGTCCTTTAAGTAAACCATACCATAAAAAGGCATAGTCAGAAATTTCAGCACGCTTAACTTTTCCAGATTGGGGACTAATTGATTAGGTTTCGCCAAGTATATCTTCTTTTGTTTACTCTCCAGGCCTCTTTGTAAATCATGAAGATAACTGTACCTTAGCTCTTTCTGAACATGTCGCACAATTGCTCTTAAAGCTCTTTGCTAATGAAAAGATCTCTTTTCTTTGTCCCTTAGCTCCGTATATAACGTCTCAAAGTCAATCACATCAATATTAGCAAAATCTGCTTCCGTGAATAAGTATTCTTTGCCATTATCGCGAAGCACTTTAAAAATAGGAAATTTGACTTGAAACACCATGTCAAATTTTATCTCTCGAATTCCTACTATCTTGTGCCTTGATATGACTTCCTCCGGTTTCCGTGCTTTCGTCTTCAGTAGCAATACATACGCGTTAACTTGTTCACCACTCATTTCTGTGACTAGATGGATATGTGAAAGATCAGCAGGGTTCTTTGTTCAACGAATATCTTACTCATTGTTTCTTCAAGATAGGGCACCGTGATCGGCTGGTTTACCCATTTTGACTTTCGATTCGTCAGCAGTCTTTCCCACCAGATTTGATGAGGTAATAATCCTGTGGTGATATTCGTTCCCGGTGTATAGTTCTTGCTTATATGCAGAAGATGCACATAGTCTTCTTCACTCAAAACTGGAGCATACGGATCTTTGAACCAATTCTTTACTTGTGTTCGTAGATTCTGAACATCTACGAGTTCTTCATTTATCGATTCTCGTTCAATAGCACGTGACATACTCTCATAATCAAAATCAGCCGCAGGCTTTTCAACCTTTGGCTGATTCGTTTGTTGTTGCACTGGAGGAGGTTGAGCTTGTTGGCGCGTCGGAGGAGCAGAAGATGACGTACCCGGAGTTGTAGTAGAAACTGGTGTTGTCGGAGGTCAAGATCGTGTAACTCGGCGACATATCTCCCCCTCAGGGCGATTAGGACCGAAATCTGGATTGTCCTGATCAGGTCAACGTCGTATGAATCGTTCGGCCGGTTGACACGGTTTTTGTATCTCTAGACGAAGAGATGCAATTGCACCCAGGACGGTGTCTTCACTTTGCTTTATTCGAGTTTCAATGGTATCTAATCTTTGATCAACATGTGCTTTGAACCATCGAACTCATGTCTTGTGACCGTTGGGATGACAAGATTCATCGTAGAAGACCAGTCAGCTCATCTTCAGGAAGACCACGAACTTCGGCCTCGGCAAGTAAATTGGCCAGGAGCATCGACATCGGTTCATCATTGTTGAACTAAGTCTGACGTGGGGTAGGTTTCCTAGCTCGGTGTTCATGGTCTGATTGAGGCTCGGAGTCAGATGAAGAATCAGGCGGTGAAGGAGGGGGCGGAGAACGACTTGTACTCGGACGAGAGGTACTACATGTGAAGCTTGAGCAGGTGTTGAAGTAGAACACAATGTAGCAAAAAAGTCACACATGCATCTTTCATGGTCATCCAGGGAATTTTTTGCGCGTTTAAAGTGAGCTTCAACATAAGCTTGCGTAGCAGGGTCAAAAAAGGATTGTGAAGCAGCACCTGTAGGGGTAATAGTAACACCGGGTCTCTTAGAGAACCCGTTGATACACCAGTTGAATCAACTGTGTGACCTATGTTCAGTGTTGGCAATATGGTAGCACTAGTAGGATTTCCTTCCAATCCTCGTGAAGTGTCAACCGATGACATCACTATAGAAGTAGATCCACGGTGTGTAAAGACTCATGTGTCCTAGGGGGCTCTAGACCTTGTGTGCTTTGAAGTGAAGTTGAAGTAGGCGGGATACTACTTCTGTTTTCAATAGCTATGCCACCCGAAAGGAGGGGAGCTAGATAAGGTGCTAAGCCCGCAGCAAGTGATGAAACCGTAGCCTGTTGTGAGACTACGGAGTGGACGGTGGTGGCGTGCACTTGCGTTGCTGGGTCCACAACGATTTGTCCCGATATCGGTACCCAACGGATGAGCATCAATATAGGACTCGGTTACCCGGAAAGGGGGGATAGGCATCTCACTCTCGTTCATATTCCTCTCCCTTTCACTCATGCTCACATTTACATTTTCGACTATATCTCCTTCCTTTCTTCTTATCTCTCCAAAGACGAGTTCAGAAATAGGTTCAGTATCGACGGGTTCATTGACGGAGTCAGCTGCATCGGATGATGACTCTTGTATAGAAGGTTGGCGACCAATACGGGTAAGAGCATCATCCTTAGTGTTAAGTCAGCGTCGTTGTCTCGGGCGGAGATCTGCAGACGAGTCTTCTAGTTCTAGATTTTCATCGGATTCAGATTCGGATGGGGAGGAATGGGAAATTACTCAGCTTCGACTGACTAGATGTTTTAAATGTTGCGGTCGAACATTTAGTTGAGAAGTGGTTGAGATCGTGGTACGGGATGGAGGAGGAATGGGAATGGTAGGGTTGGCAGTAGTTTGGATCGGCTGATTAGATGCACCTCCCACTTCATATCCCCTCACTACATCTATTCTCTCAACACCCTGTTCAGGATCCCCCTTGATCCTGAACCTGCTCGTCCAGTCTAATACCCTCGCTTCCCTCATTTTGTTCCTCTTGGTTTGGCTCTTGGGCAGGTTGATCCGGTATTGAAGGAGTACATTTAGCCTATACTCTCTCTATACGGTATCACACTAGGTGCAGTCTGACCAGCAAGGGCTAGAAGGGCTTCATGTATGTGAATAATGTGAGGGAACCCTCGGTCATTTAGTTTGATGTACCTTTGAATGAAAGATGGTCCGAGAGGTGTGCCAGGTCTTCGTGGAATCTCCTCGTGTGAGCGCATCATGGAATGGATGACTAGTTGAAGAAACTGTTGGTAGGGTAAGAATTGTCGGTATCTTCTAGATCCTTTTTGTGAGACGAATTCTGCCAACTCGGTCCATATAAGGGATGCATAGTCGTAGTTACGACTGTAGATGATTCCATGAAAGATTCTTAGTACCGTCGTACTGGCTTTATCCATTCCAGTGTGTTTCCCTGTTAGGCAGCGATTGATCAGTGAAAACAGGGTGAACCAGATTTGTGGTAGATACATGCGTTTGAATTGACCGATAGAGGTAAGTGGTGCACTAAAGCCCAAGGTTCGAATGTCTCGGCATAACTCCTCTTCATTCACAGGGTCTTCATAATTATCTGAGACTGGTAGGTGGAGAACGCGTCGGAGACGTGATGGAGTTAGGCGAGTGACATAGTCATCTATTTGCGCGGTGAAATGATGATTGCCTTCTTCCAGATGATATTGTATGGAGTACCAAAATTATCGCAGATAAAAGATCGGGACACGGTGTTCCAATGAAAAAGCAAAGCGAAGAGGATGACGCTTCAGAATCTCCATTATGACTTGATGTTCCAGAACCATACTTAAATCCAGGCGATGGTTGTTTGGGTCACGCTTCTTGTTTTCAGTCGGGGGTAGAAGTACTGCATCTGTATTCGGAAGGTTTATGCTCGGTGCATTTGACAATTGAGAAGGCATTAAGTTTTCATCGTCGGACAAGTTAGGATCATTAATGGCCGCCATCGTCACTGAAAGTTCATAGTTAGTAAACCATAGAAAGCAAATTAGTTTTTAGTGTAGAGATAAAAAGGGACTTAGAAAGTATTTGCTAAGTAAAGACATCTGCCCTTAAACCTGTTGTGATGATCGATATAAACGTATATCGAGTAAGATGGGGGATCGATAGCCAACTGTTGTCGAGTGAGTGTTAAACAAGGGAAAAGATGTCGAACCATGCTAAGTCGATATAAACAGATGTCGATTGAATTTGGATCTAAATGTATACATATATGGTAGACAAGTTTACGGAAGTATGTCGAGTCTATAGGAGTCGACATTCATATATGTCGAGTCTAATGGAGGCGAGATAAATCCTTAAGATTGTCTAGATAACTTTATGTATAGATGTCGAGTAGCAAAGGGGCAACATGAGGTTATGTCGAGTCAAAGGAGTCGATATAAATATATATATCGAATGAAATAGGTTCGAGATAAACAGTTAATAGTTTCGAAGAAAGATTAAGTGGGTATGTCGAACCTTTAGGATTCGAGATAAATTTATGTCGGGCCTAACTGGGTCGACATAGCTTTTGTGAGGATATTAAGGTTGGTCGATAAAAATCTTGTCGATTGTGAAGGACTCGACATAAAGTCTTATGTCGATGGTTTGGGACGCGACAAGAACACATATCGACTTGTTTAAGATGCGACAAAAAGACTTGGTGAAAGTTGTCGACCCAAGGGACTCGACAAGTCTCCAAGAATTTCCTCCAAAACCCTAAGTATGAACAGATATCGACCCAGATTCTAAAGTTTGAATTTTGATGAATTTAAGCCTAGATCTAGGGTCGATGGGCATCGTCTAACACAATTATAACTAGTCCTATGGTCAGATTTGATCTAGAAGCACCATTAACATAAAAACCGGTGAACCCAAGGGTTTTGGAACCGAACAGTTTTCAATGGAATAGAATAGCATGCAATGATTAAAATTGAAATCAACAAGAATTAAAGATGATCAGGGATTGAAGACGAACCTGGGGATGTGATCAGATGTGCACAGATCGATTTTTTTGAAAAATCGTTGAAGATCAGTGACTGCTCGGGTGGTTTGTAGAGAGAAAGAGCGAAAAAGTGATTTTGAAGAATAGAACAGTGAAAGTGGGGTCCTTGAATTTAAATAGTGGGTCAAATACACGTGGCATGATGTGATTGGTCCGAGGGAAAAACAGAGGTGGCTTGTCAAGCCTTAGTAACTCGACATCATCAGATGTCGAGTCCTATTGAGGCGACAAGCTGAGTATGTCGAGCCCTTAGGATGCGATAAAAAAATTATTTGACCACAAATTCTAAGTGGTCCCCCTTGAATGGTGCCTAAGATAAGAAAACTTAGCTCCCCCTACGATGATGTGAGTTAAGAAAAACATACCTTACCGCTCCCCCTCGAAAACTAAAATCGTTAGAGAGACAAACATCGAAAACTAGAGGATGAAAAGACACACACATGACAAAAATTGTACAAATACGAAAAAACTTATGAAAAATACAGAACTTTGAAAGTTAAACTTCACAAAATGAGAGTTCAAGTATAATGAAGATGCACCGCAAGGAGAGAATGATCATTAACACTTGAATGGGCTTTTTGTGAAGTTTATCGGTACTGATTGTAGATCAGGTTTTGAGATTTAGCATACCTAACTTAGACACTAGGAATTGGAAGCGTTTCTCATCCAATGCATTTGTGAATAAGTCAGCAAGCTGAAGTTCCGTATTGACAAAGTATATTTCGATTGGACCTCTTTCGACATGGTCTTTAATGAAATGATACCGGACATCGATGTGTTTTGTCTTGGTATGTTGGACCAGATTGCTGGATATGGCACTTCCGCTCTTCAAATCACAATAAATTGGTATTTTGTCGAACCAAAAGCCATAATCTTTGAGTTACGTGCGCATCCAAATGACTTGTGAGCAGCAGCTTGCGGCAACGATGTATTCGACTTCCGCAGTGGATGTGGACAAGCACATTTGTTTCTTTAAAGACCAACTAACCAGATTATCTCCCAAGAACTGAATATGGCCCGTCGTGCTTTTTCGATCAAGCATGCAGCCGGCATGACCAGCATCTAAAAAGGCAGTTAACTCGAAATCCGTATCCTTAGGATACCATAGGCCAAGATCAGTAGTACCTTTTAAATAAAAGAAATTCTTTTTATATCACTAAGATGGGATTCTTTGGGAGAGGCTTGATATCTCGCACAAAGGTATGTGGCAAACATTATGTCTGGTCGACTAGCCATTAAATACATTAACGATCCAACCATTCCTTGATAAGTTTTAGAATCAACCGCTTTTCCCAAAGGATCAGCGTGTAATTTTGAACCAGGTGACATTGGAGTGCCAATCGAAGTACAGGTCGTCATGTTATATTTATGTAACATGTCCGAGATGTATTTAGATTGGTTAATGAATATTTCCGTTGAGAATTGTTTTACTTGAAGACCAAGGAAAAAATTCATTACTCCCATCATACTAATATTGAACATGGCAATCATGAGTTCGGAGAAGTTTTTGCATTGTTGTGGGTTAGTCGAACCGAAAATAATATCGTCTACATAAATCTGAATTAGCATGATATCACCATCTTCCTTTTTAATGAAAAGGGTAGGATCAATCTTACCTTTGGAGTACCCGTTTTTTACTAAGTATTGAGAGAGCCTGTCATACCAGGCTCGAGGAGCTTGCTTGAGGCCGTATACAGCTTTGTCGACTATGTAAACATGGTTTGGCTTTGCTGGGTCGACAAATCCGTCAGGCTGAGAGACATAAACTTCTTGCCGTAGCACACCATTCAGAAAAGCAATCTTGGCATCCATTTGAAAAACAACAAAGTTTTTATGAGCCGCGTATGCCAAGAACATGCGAATGGCTTCGATTCAAGCGACTGGTGCAAATGTCTCGTCATAGTCGATGCCTTCTTGTTGACGGTAACCTTTGGCAACAAGTCTAGCTTTGTTACGTATGACAATGCCATCCTCATCTTTTTTATTCTTGAAGATCCATTTTGTGCCAATAATGGTTTTGTTCTTCGATCGCGGAACAAGTCGCCAAACTTTCAGACTTTCGAATTGATTGAGCTTTTCTTGCATAGCCACGATCCAATAGGGATCAGACATGGCCTCCATCATGGTTTTGGGTTCAATTTTGCTCAAGATAGAAGAAAATAAACAATCGTTGGCCGAGGCAGATCTTGTTGTGATCGCTGTTAAAGGATCTCCAATAATTTGTTCGAGTGGGTGAGATCGGATCCACTTATTAGTGTGAGGAAGTGGTGGTTGTGCCGTTATTTCGGGATTGTCATCCACATATGTGCCAAGTGGAAGATCTTTGCACAGATTCTAAGGCTGGAGCCACTTCGAAAGGTCGAGCGGAATAAGAAACATTCCTTTGAGTGTGATGCGGAGGTGGGGGAGGGGATGTCGGTTCCGGATTCGTAGATGAAGGTCTGGGGTTTTGAGGAAGTGGTTCCGTTGGAGGGGGGTTAGTGTTAGGGGTTTGAGCAGGTGTAGGTAGTGTAGTTGTGTGTGAAGTAGCTTGTGGTGAGACCGTTTCGGAAGATGAGGGCGAACCAGAAGGAGTCGTGGTCTCGGCTACTTCCAAGATAGGGGTAGAGACAGTTTTCGGCATTGGAGTGTAAGGTCCGAAATAATCTGAGTAGAAATGCTCGAAAAGGTCATCCAAATCAGAAGAAGCATTTTTGGACGTGGATGCTTGATTTGGATAAGATGGGTTATGAACAGGTTCCGAACGGAGGTGTTCGGAAGCTAATACGCCAATAAGTTCAGGGACAGAATTGTGAGGTTCGGGTTCCATTTCAGCCTTCATATCGAAGTGGACATTTACGCTCTCGGTGACACATTTGGCTCCTTTCATATAGATCCGATAGGCAGATGCGTTTGGTGAATATCCAAGAAAATACGCTTCGTCGGATTTGGTATGAAGTTTGCCACGATCTTCTTTGTCATTTAACACAAACCAGCGTCCTCCAAACGTGTGAAGATGATGAATAGACGGAACACGTTTGTTGATCAACTCATATAAGGTTTTTTTTAACCGCTTGTTGATGATTGAACGGTTTTGATTGTAGCACGCAGTGTGGATTGCTTCAGCCCAAAGATAGTGTTGTAATTTGGCATAAGCGAGCATAGTGCGAGCAACTTCGACTAACGTACGGTTACGTCATTCGACCACACCTTTTTGTTGTGGAGTTCGAGCCACAGAGAATGTATGAGTGATACCAACCGAGGTGAGGAAGGAGTCGAGCGTGCGATTCTTGAACTCGGTTTCGTTATCCGTGCGAATTGTCTGGACGGAAAGCTCCAATTTCACTTGAATATTCTTCAAGAAAGCAATGATAATCTCGGGAGCTTCGTCTTTTGTGCGAAGAAATTTCACCCATGTGTATCGAGAATAGTCATCCACCATTACAAGAACGTACTTCTTGCCGTGAATACTTTGAGTTCTCATGGGGTCGCATAGATCCATATGAATAAGTGAAGAGGACGGGTCGTGCTGTGTTCCACCTTTGGTTTGTGTGAAACTTTCTTCATTTTGCCCATCTCGCAGACTCCACATAGATGGGTCTTCTCAAATTTAATCTTGGGAAACCCGGTGACCAGTCCTCCACTTGCGAGACGATTGATGTTTTTGAGATTTAAGTGGGAGAATCGGCGACGCCACATCCAGGTTTTGTCATTTGAGACTTTCGAGACGAGACACACATCGGTAGGTGGATTAACTTTAGACAGATCGATAGTATAGAGATTGGACCTGCGAGATCCTGCCAAAATTTCACTCCGTTCGTATGTGCGAACACAACATCTTTCGGATCGAAAATTCACCTCAAGTTCTTCGTCACAGAATTGATCTATGCCTAGAAGGTTGTGACTGAGGCCTTGAACATAAGAAACTTTTGAGATCGTGAGTTTGTTGCTGATAATGTGACCGTATCCTCGAATAGGTGAAAATGATTGTTCCCGAACCGTACAGATCCGCCATGTTTATCAACGTAGTTGGCGAGAAGCTCCTTTCTACCAGTCATGTGTTTGGAGCATCCAGAGTCTAAGTACCACACATGACCGTTCTGCAAAAACAATTAAGCAGATTTAGGTACCGTTTGTAAATGGGTCTTTCGGGGTTAGTTGAGTTGGCAACTTTTGGTACCCATTTGAAAGGGGACGAAGGTGTCGTAGCCAAGAGCCTCTTGGGAATCCATTTATAAACAGGATAGTGCATAAACGAACTATGTTGATGAAAGTTATATGAATGATGCATATTAGAATAATAATCATAACCATAAGAATTTAAGTGCGCAAAGCCATTCACACCACAATTTGAGCAACAAATTTTATTTCTTGAAAATCTAATTAAATGTTTAACAGAATAAATAGTAACTGGAAATTTAAAACTATTATTCGAGTGTTTAAAATTTTCTCTTTTATTGCGGGGTGAGGACTTTGCTTGACTTGTTCCTTTTGCAATCCAAACTTGCTTTATAGGGTGTACAGCTGCAACAGGAAACGGACGTTTGTTAGTGGGTTGAGATTTAGTTGTTTATGAAAATTGGATTTTCTCCTTTTGTTGAGATGAGCTTGGTTTTGAAGAACTGGTAGAACAGTAATTCTCAACAATAGGAATTTGATCAATCTCAATGGTTTCTTGCCTTTATGCACAAAATCCTCATGACTTAGAAGAATTGGATTGAAGTCAAAAATATCAACCGACTCATTTGAATACTCCGTTGAGTTTTGTTTAGAAAGTTCTAATCTTTTGGATTTCGTCCAACTCTTTATCCATTTGTTCTCGAGTGAGGGAAGATTTGTGTTTGGGAGGACAATAATTAGGATCGAGTTTATAATAGGAAAAATCACAATCAGCCAAATATGAGCTAACAAAAGCTTTACAAGAAAAAAAGGATGTGTTTCAACTTCGGGGTTTTGAGATTGTAAAACTTTGTTTTCTAGCATTTGGATTTTGGTGATTAATCCCTCTTTTTCCTTTTCCGAAGAAGAATGTTCATTTTCTAACACCGTTCCTAATTGAACAATTTTCTGTTTAAAAACTGGTGGTTCAGTTTAAAGTTCTTCATCGGTATAGGCAGGAAAGTAATTATTAGGAAGAGATCCTTTTGAAGATTCCTTTTCCACTACCGTTGGATAGTAGAATAGAATTTGATGTAAGTTCTTGTTCTTCTTATTCCAATCTTCCCGTCTCTCGATTTTAATAAGAGACTTCGTAAATTGAATTTTATACTTAGGACCAAGATCTAGATACTCAAATTTGTAAAGAGTCGGAGTGTTGTAGAGGGCCTTGGCTAAACATTTAGGATTTTCAAAACCAAGACCCACTTTCGAATATAAATCTTTTGGAGCATTTAGATGAATCGTTTGTTCGGTTTAACCCAATTTGTAGAGTTTGAGTTCCAAGTCTTTGGGTTTTTCTAAAAGATTGTTTCTTTGTATAGTGACAAAATCAAATTTTGAGGAAAGATTTTCAGCCTCACTTTCGGATTTGTTAAGTCTTTTAGTGAGATCTGAATTTTGTTGTTTGAGAACTAAATTCTCATCATGTAACAAAGTCTTTTCCGCTTCTAATTTTAGAACATCACTCTTATAATTGGCAATATCGGATCTTGCAATTAAAAGTTGGTTATAATTATTATCTAGACGCGCTTCTAAGTCGAAAACCAAGAGTTTCTCGGTTTTCAACTTAGATTGTAGTTCATGTAATTGTATCATCAACTCATTCATTTGTGCAACAAATTTATCATAGTCAAAATGACTTATCTCGGGTGAGTAGTCGGAAGCGTGAGAAGAGGAGTCTTCATTAGAAGGATCAGAGTAAGCCATCAGACTGAAATGAGCTTGAATTTCGTCATCGGGTTCATCATCATCATTATGAAGCCAATGTTTATCTTCCGCCATAAGAACTTTGCCAACTTCTTCTTGTTTGGCGAGCATGAATTTATACGCAAAATAGTTGGCATCTTTTACAACTGGTTTCTTGCATTCTCGTGCGTACTGACCAGATTTACCGCAGTTGTAGCACAAACTCATCTCCCCTTTGAATTTATCTTCAGGTTTTCCCGGTGGACGTTTTTCATCTTTCTTTGGTTTTGGATCGAAATTAGCTTTCCGTTTTTGAAGTTCTTTGACCCTGAAGCATATCTTTGTTGATTTGAGTTGGGACGACGAGAGAATTTGCGTTTGAAGTCTTGAGTGAGAAGGGCCAATTGTTGTTGAAATTTGGCTAGTTCGGGATCATCAAATTCTTCATTGTCCGACTCCGGAAAATTATCTTGTAGAATGCTTCTTGATGGTGTCAGATCTTCCTTAGCCACAAGAGCTATTGGATCGGAAGACTTTTTGATTTTGTTATTTGCTTCCATCGCTTCCAAAACTTCGTCTTCATCTTGTTTCAATGTTTCAAAGACTTCATGAAGATCCAGTTCGGCGAGAAACATGCTATGTTTTATTTGATTGGCAAACCGACGCCATTCCGGTTGAAGATTGCTAACAAGTTTAACATTGTTCTCGATTTTCATCTTACGGATGTCATTTTTGCTAAGCTCGTTTAGTAGATGGACAAAACGCTCATAAGTTTCCGTAAGACTTTATCCTTCTTTAGCCTTGAATTCCTCATATTGTGAGATACAATTAGTGATCTTCATTTGAGTACCGATCTTTGTACCGAGCACGATTTTTTCAATCCCACATTCCTTTAGCCGTTTTACAATGGCTATCTATGCTAATGTAGATATTATGGGGAATACTCATGAGAAGATATGATCGAGCATATTGATCTCCTTTGAACACTTTTTCTTCTTCGGGAGTATATTTTGATCTAGGCTTGATTTCTCGACTTGCAGCTATTGGAGGATTATTGTTTGGAATGGCTGGTTGTTCTTGGTAAATAACAGGTGGCGGACCATTATTGATGGAACTCATGATTTCATCGTGATGGTCATGCCTAGCAACGAAGTCAAGGAACCGATCTTTCACCACTATGAGTATTCTCCTCGGAAGAGAATTGGTGGTTTTGTGTCGGAACCAATGGCCATAGCTTCGCGTGTGGTCATTTGTACTTGATTTGATTTGATCTCGATCGTTGAGTTTTGGAAAAAATCTAAGTTTTGTAGAAACGTAGGTTTGATATCAATTTACGAGGTGCGAAAAGTGTTATGTCGGGTGAGTTAGACGCGAGAAGACAAATGATGTCGGCGAAGAATGACTCGATAAGAATTTTTATAGCGTGACTTTGACTCGATAAGAAATTACATCGATTGAGACAGACTCGATAAGAAGTTATATCGATTGAGACAGACTCGAAAAGAAATTATATCGATTGATATTGAGTCGATAAGAGTAAACTCAAAGTCGCTTTAACATACTCGATAAGATAAAAAAAACTAAATTCTGCTTTGGTCTATAATCGATAAGTCAGATAGCAAAAACGAAGGATTCTTGACAAAAGATCTAGCGTAACAATAGTTATCTAGTCTTTGAAAAGGATAGCTAAGTCCTTGTGTTTCCGATTTTCTCAATTGTTATAACCGGGTTTGAATTATTCGGGCTCGAAATAAATAATGTTGGAAAGTATCGGGGGTTCTTTTGTTTTATTGATAAAAATGAAGGGTTTGGTTGGTAAATTATTTTACCTCCTTGTGCAATATGGATTTTGGTCCAATAATTGTATTACATGCATGTGTATGCTTGTATGCATGTGAAGGTGGTGTGGTTTAAAAACCACCGCCTCACTCTCTCGGTTTCACACACACACACACATATATATATATATATATACATAGATTTATTCATATATATATAAAGATAGAGTTTTAATTATTGGTTTAAAAAGAAAAGATATATATGTGTGTGTGCCTTTTAGTTTTGGCCGAGAAACAGAAAGTGAGAAGAGAAAGATTTATGGTTTTGGTCTTATGATTTTCGAAATAAAAGAGAAAGCTATGGATGGATTTTGGTAAGAACTTGTTATTTATATATGGGTGTGTTTTGGCGGGTGTTTATAGTTTACGGTTATTTTCGGGTTTAGACTGGTAAACTGTTATTTGATTCACTTATGACATATTTGGAGTCCAAAGTGTTAGTTGATAAAGATTTATCGCCTAAACGGGGCTGAGATGAGTTTTTATGAAAAAGCTTTATAACTGGGTTGCATATATTTCAAAGTAGTTTACTTTGATATTATTATGGAAGGAAATCAGATTTTTGGGATGTTTGGAATAAAGTAAAAGCATGTGGGTTTTTACTTGGGAATATGCTTTATGTGCATATATGGTTGAAATATGTTTCTGAGAATTAAGATAAAGTATTCTGGAGAATAAATTGAGATAAACGAGTTTTGGGAAAAAGTTATTGATTTAAACTGAATTTTGGAAAAAGGCTCATTTTATCGGGTTCAAAATCATCGGATATTGAAATAAGATCATCTAGGTCTCACATCATTTATGATGAGTTGTACCCAGGTCTTCCAATCTTCAAAGTCTGATAATTTTGTTTCTCGAAAACCTTTAAAAGAAAAAAAAGGGTGTTTGTGACTGATCCTTATGAATCAACAAGTGAGGATGTCGACTCAGTAGGATCCGACAAGAAATTATGCCGACCCAGTAGGGCGCGACAAGAATTTATGTTGACCCAGTAGAGCGCGACAAGAGTTTATGTTGACCCAGATGAGCGCGACAAGAAATCATGTCGACCTAGTAGGGCTCGATAAAAAGTTATGTTGGTTTAAAAAGGGACAAGATAAATAAGGATATCGACTTGATAAGAATCGACAAGTAAAGTTCTCAGCTCAGTATGACTTGACAAACAAGTATGTCGACTCCATATGACCCGATAAAACAAAGTTTTCGAATCTATATTATTCGATGAATGGGTTTGTCTGATCAAGGAGGCCCGACATCTTGGGTTCTCGATTCATTGAGACTCGACAACCACAAAATATTGTATTTTCGAGATCAGTCTGGTTATCTTTATATTGTGGGTCCATATAAATGAATGAGGTGATGACGTTTTAAGACGTATCACTATGATTGGGGCATAAGGGAGGCATTGCACAGAACAGAGGAAGTATAGGGATGGCATTGTACCGATGGGGTATAGGGGTGGCATTGTACTGAATAAAGTGATTGTCGTTGAAAGATTACGCATCACAGAGAATTCCAGGAAAGGTGTTTGTCGTTGAAAGAGACGCATCACAGTAAAATGATGCAGTGTATAGCATCATGAGTTTATGAGAAAATGGAAAATGTCATTTTTGGATATTTTAAAGGGAATTGAATTGGGGTTTAACTGGGTCTATTTTATGGAGACCAGTTATTATTATAAAACTATTTGAAAGTTTTATTTACAAGAATGATTAAATATGGATCTCAATGTTGTGAGGTAAACTGGGGTATTTGTATATTAAAACAAAAGAGGGAATTGTTGATATAGTCATGAAATGTTATCTTTTAATTATTCATGACTGGGTTGGTGATTTGGAGATATAAATCATTTTAAATGATTTTTGAGCATTATATGCTAACAGGGATTACTCACTAGACCTTATGGTCTAACCCTCATTTTGTTTTCAAACATGTGCTTTTCAGGTTAAGCATGTTCAGGGGAAGAAAAGGGAATGTGTTACATGCTACATGCTAGATGGAGTAAATGTGAAGGGTCAATACATGATCTGTGATTTATATTTTAATCAAGTCATGCATTTGATCGAAAAATTTAGTAGCATATTTTATTTGTAAGATTAGGTACGCTTGGGATCAAATGTGAATTGTCATGCGATTATGTTATAAATGCAATATTTGTATTTATATGGTCTATTTCGGACGGGTTGTTACAGTTGGTATCAGAGCCTGAATTTAAGAGATTTAGGTATTCAAATTGATACCTAGACTTAAACTAGGAAGTATGGTGCATGATAATGTGTCCCTATCTTGCATAGAACCTTTAGGAGTGATCAACTCTAATAAATCTCGTGACTTTGGTTACGAGTTAGAGTGATTTATTGATATGTTTAAAATGTCTTTCGTGCTCTTTTTGAAAGAAGGGCATGAGTGAAAATGTGCGGTAAATTTCTAAACCGATTTTGAAGTTTAGTATCGTTGATGGAGTTTTAATCTCTTGGTGAAGATATTAAAAGATTTCATTACAAGTTAAAGTTTTGAGCTTTACCGAATATGAAATCTTTCTTTAAAATTTTCAAGTGTGTGAAACTTGAAAACTTTTGGGGTTAGAATTGATTGTATGATAAGAATCTATAAAAATTTAGATTGTTTAAGAGTTATTTCTAATAGTCAAAAAATTTGACGGAAGGTTTGTACTATTTTGGAAAATTAAGTTTGGGTTTCTTTTTGAGAATTACAAAAGAAAATTCTATAAAGTTTATTCAATTATTTTTACGTTATTGAGTAAACTGATGTCGAGTATAGTAGTTATTTATTTTGGTAAATGACTACCATGGGTTCAAATGTTACGAGAGCTTTTAAGGTTTGGATATCTCGTTCCTTTGGACATTGAGATGATGTACGGAAACTCTTGGCATTTTTAGTGTCAACTGGAGTAAAAGCATGATAGTCGATATATTGACATGCAAAATTTTGGGGATTATTAGTGTGCTGTAAGTTGTTAATTGATGACTATGGCAGTTAGATAGTTAGATCTTTGTAGAAAATGACCAAGTTTCTTACAAAGGTTTCAGCTGGAAATATTATGACTTCTTGTCATAGGCGACTGTCATTTCCCCAGCTATAATTCTTATGACGTGGGAATGTTGGTTAAATTTGATGCATTGGTCGAGTTACTTTTGGGATGGATGTCATCATGGTTGCAGCAACTCTTCTTTTAACATTCTATTCGATTCTGCTTTGGTAGAGAACACAATGACAGAGTTCAGAAACGGTTGTTGCTATTCTGCTTCGGTTTATTGTACTGCGTGGTATATATGAATTGGGTGCAGTTATATCACCGTTGATTCAACTGCTCCACAACGGTATTCACCTTTAGGCTTCTTCTTTGGAGTCTTGGAAATTTCTTTAACAATCATTATGTTTTTCAGTTATAAAATGATTGTTAATAGCAACAGTTTGGATGTTGATGAATACGTCAGAAATACTTGTACATTTGTGTTCTGACTATCTGGAAGTTTGTTCCGTTAAATGATCTTTGAATCAGTGGGAATAGATGACTTATATTCTAAGTCATCGAGAAAGGTATTACACCTTGGGTTTCTTATCTTGGGTCACTTCTGGTATTTCTTGTATTCTATATTGTATGGTTTATCAGCAAAAAAAAGGGGTTGAATTGGCTTGGGGCTATACATCAGCTGCCGTTATAATTATTTATTGGAACATGGGGGCATGTTTATACGGATTTGTGTTCCTTCAGAATTGTGTTATTGAACTTCTTGATTATCGGCACATCTCGTGTCTTGATGTGCTTTGAAGTTCACTACTGGTATCTTGGGCACTGTATCAGTTATGCAGTTGTGGGTTTAAAGTAACACCGATAGTATTATTGTGGTATTATGAATGACTGACAGAAATTGTGGTGTGCTCATGTTCAGTTACTGATGATTGGAAATGGTCAGATCAGTGACAGTTATAGATGACTCTGAATCGACAGAAAGGGTACATTGATAATATTGTGAATCGATAAAGTTTCAGGTTTGGAGACAATATCCTTTTAAAAGTATTGTCGTGGAACAAGATTGTCCGTTTGGGCAATAACGGAAATTTGAATATGTGGTATGTTAAAATTTTGATGATCAGTGATCAGATTGGTTTGGTAGTCTGCCCGCCTGATCATTTCAGGAATTGAGCAATAATCTCAGTATCACTTTTGTGTTTTAACTGAGAAAGTATTTGGTGGGATCTGAATGGAGATCAAAATAACCTGGTTTGTACTAATGATTGAATTCCGGGACGGAATTCCTTTAAGGGGGAGATAGTGTTATAACCAGTTTTGAATTATTCGGGTTCGAAATAAATAATGTTGGAAAGTATCGGGGGTTCTTTTGTTTTATTGATAAAAATGAAGGGTTTGGTTGGTAAATTATTTTACCTCCTTGTGCAATATGGATTTTGGTCCAATAATTGTATTACATGCATGTGTATGATTGTATGCATGTGAAGGTGGTGTGGTTTAAAAACCACCGCCTCACTCTCTCGGTTTCACACACACACACACACACACACACACACACACATATATATATATATACGGGACTGAGGTGAGTTTTTATGAAAAATCTTTATAACTGGGTTGCATATATTTCAAAGTAGTTTACTTTGATATTATTATAGAAGGAAATCAGATTTTTGGGATGTTTGGAATAAAGTAAAAGCATGTGGGTTTTTACTTGGGAATATGCTTTATGTGCATAAATGGTTGAAATACGTTATGAGAATTAAGATAAAGTATTCTGGAGAATAAATTGAGATAAACGAGTTTTGGGAAAAAGTTATCGATTTAAACTGAATTTTGGAAAAAGGTTCATTTTATCGGGTTCAAAATCATCGGATATGGAAATAAGATCATCTGGGTCTCGCATCATTTATGATGAGTTGTACCCAGGTTTTCAAATCTTCAAAGTCTGATAATTTTGTTTCTCGAAAACCTTTAAAAGAAAAAAAGGGTGTTTGTGACTGATCCTTATGAATCAACAAGTGAGGATGTCGACTCAGTAGGATCCGACAAGAAATTATGCCGACCCAGTAGGGCGCGACAAGAATTTATGTTGACCCAGATGAGTGCGACAAGAATTTATGTTGACCCAGATGAGCGCGACAAGAAATCATGTCGACCTAGTAGGGCTCGATAAAAAGTTATGTTGATTTAAAAAGGGACAAGACAAATAAGGATATCGACTTGATAAGAATCGACAAGTAAAGTTCTCAGCTCAGTATGACTCAACAAACAAGTATGTCGACTCCATATGATCCGATAAAACAAAGTTGTCGAATCTATATGATTCGAGGAATGGGTTTGTCTGATCAAGGAGGCCCGACATCTTGGGTCTCGATTCATTGAGAGTCGACAACCACAAAATATTGTATTTTCGAGATCAGTATGGTTATCTTTATATTGTGGGTCCATATAAATGAATGAGTTGATGATGTTTTAAGACGTATCACTATGATTGGGGCATAAGGGAGGCATTGCACAGAACGGAGGAAGTATAGAGGTGGCATTGTACTGAATAAAGTGATTGTCGTTGAAAGATTACGCATCACAGAGAATTCCAGGAAAGGTGTTTGTCGTTGAAAGTGACGCATCACAGTAAAATGATGCTGTGTATAGCATCATGAGTTTATGAGAAAATGGAAAATGTCATTTTTGGATATTTTAAAGGGAATTGAATTGGGGTTTAACTGGGTCTATTTTATGGAGACCAGTTATTATTATAAAACTATTTGAAAGTTTTATTTACAAGAATGATTAAATATGGATCTCAATGTTGTGAGGTAAACTGGGATATTTGTATATTAAAACAAAAGAGGGAATTGTTGATATAGTCATGAAATGTTATCTTTTAATTATTCATGACTTGGTTGGTGATTTGGAGATATAAATCATTTTAAATGATTTTTGAGCATTATATGCTAACAGGGATTACTCACTAGACCTTATGGTCTAACCCTCATTTTGTTTTCAAACATGTGCTTTTCAGGTTAAGCATGTTCAGGGGAAGAAAAGGGAATGTGTTACATGCTACATGTTAGATGGAGTAAATGTGAAGGGTCAATACATGATCTGTGATTTATATTTTAATCAAGTCATGCATTTGATCGAAAAATTTAGTAGCATATTTTATTTGTAAGATTAGGTACGCTTGGGATCAAATGTGAATTGTCATGCGATTATGTTATAAATGCAATATTTGTATTTATATGGTCTATTTCGGACGGGTTGTTACAGTTGGTATCAGAGCCTGAATTTAAGAGATTTAGGTATTCAAATTGATACCTAGACTTAAACTAGGAAGTATGGTGCATGATAATGTGTCCCTATCTTGCATAGAACCTTTGGGGGTGTTAAATATAATGAGTTAAAAGGACGGTATGTGCGGTAAATTAAAATTACCCTGATCAAAGTAATCATGAATTTACAGGTGCATATTTGTACTTGAAGACTTTATTATATTTGTGGGAATGTGATTGTGTCACAAATTTTTCATGCTACTCGAGATTTCATTTTACTTTTCTAGCACCTATTTGTACGGGATTTTAACCAAAATGGCCATTTTGAAATATATAATTACAAAACTAGCCCTAAAAGTTTGGTTTTTCTGATTTGACCATGTTTGTGCGCACCACGCACTATTAAGTGCGCATAAGGACCAAAATGCAAATAAAAAAATTATCAAGGACATCAATTGTAATTTCTCTGACATGCAACGGAACCCCCTAGTCCCCTACCTTTACCCTTTGTCACGTCAGTCAATAATTATATATATATATATATATATTTTCCTATAATTTATATATTATGATTAGTGCTTTTTATTCTTATATAGTTTATATTTAATAATAATAAATATAACTATAATTATATATATTATTTTTATTATTATATAGTTTATATTTGTTATTATCTGTAATGTATTTAGAAAAAAAATTTAAAAATCATTTTTTATTCATTAAATACTGATTATTGATGTATATTACTTTAAATTTAAGATTACAAGTAATTGTGTATAGACAAATTATTAAAACTCTATGTTTGAATTTTTGTAAGTTGTAACTAACAACAGATAAACATAATCAAATATAATGAAACATTAAAATCGTGATGGATCTCACTGCATTGCACGAATCCTTGTAGTTATTATTAAATATATAACCTATATAAGTTACGATTTTAAAGAAAAATATTAATATTATTATGTATTATCTATATCATAGCGGTACCGGGGTTTTTACATCATCCTCAAGGTCTCGGGTTCGAGCCTTGAGAGTGGTGGTTTTCCTAAAAATGGTGGAGGAGTGGGGGTTTATCCCCTGAGGTGAAGGTTCGGTCCCGCATACTGCCCATATGGATGTCACTGTGGGTCCGAATCACTAACTACTACTAACTTGCCGTTCAAAAAAAAAAACATGAATATATATTATTAATTGTATATATGTATATATATATATATATTATAATTTTTTCATCAATATTTTAATTTATTAAAAAATGTTCAAGAACTTAATTATTTAAATTAAAAATGCTTAATGATTTTTCATTTAAAATTAGAAAATTTGATGGGTTTTTCATTTAAAATTAGAAAATTCGATGGTTTTTTCATTCAAAATTTATAATTTAATGGTTTTATTTCATTCAAAATTAGAATATTTAGTTGTTTTTCAGTAAAAAAAATAGGTTAGAATTTAATCATGTACATGCATCAAATCAAAATGGATCGAATTCATTGGCAAATGAAAAATATACCGTTTTCAACATACGAGGAAAAAAAACAAAGCTACACTTATTATCTAATTTTAAATGAAAAATTATTAACTTTTTTCATTTTAAATTATTAAGTTTTTAAACATTTTTTCGATAAATTAAATCATTGATGAAAAATAATATACGTAATATATATCAATAAATCTATTCATGTATATATAATTTATACTATATTATAAAGTATTTGACCAAAAACTTTTAAAAACAACTTTTTAAGCGTTAGGTATTGTTATTTAATGCTAATTACTTAATTTTCAAAATTACAAGTAGATTACGTGTAAGTACAACTTACTAAAGTTTCATTTCTGAATTCGTGTAACTAACTGCAGATAATTATGATCAAATACAGGATAAACATCTAATTTTAAACATAAAAAAATTAAAATATAATTAAGCTAATTATTAAGTTTAATTATTATCTTCATAAAAAGTTATATTATCAAAACAAAAATAAATTATTTCGTTATTAAACCCAAAATAAAGTATGATAAAAAAAATTTGAATTAAATAAATTACATAAAAAATGGAACTTTTAAATGAAACATTAAAATCGTTTTCTTATAACCACATAAAACCATTAGAACATCGATAGAGACAAAAATTAAAATAAAACTTAAAATCCAGATGTATTTCGCCGCATTGCGCAAATACCCTTCTAGTATAATATAATACATAAGAATATTAAAAAAATTAAGAGATTGTAATTTATATTGGTTAGATATTTAATAATAGGGTGTATGGTAGAGTAGGGTGTAAAAAGAAAAGTCCTTAATAATAATAACTATAAATATAAACTATATAATAAATAAAAATAATAATAATAAATTATAGATCAAATATATATATATATAGATATAAAATAATAATAAGAAAGTATAATTATACATATATATGTATAATCCAGTAATAATAATAATTAGGTATAATATAAAAATAATAATAATAAAGTATAATACATATATATATATGTATAATATAATAGAAACAAAAAGAAGCTCAACGACAAGGGGTAAAAGGGGGGGAGGGGGGGGGGGGGGGTTGCATGTAAGAGAAATTACAATTGATGTCCTTGATAATTTTTTTATTTGTATTTTGGTCCTTATGCGCGCCTAATAGTGCGTGGTGCGCATAACCATGGTTAAATCTGAAAAACCAAATTTGTAGGGCTAGTTTTGTAATTATATATTTCAAAATGGTCATTTTGGTTAAAATCCCCTATTTGTACCCTTCCACCTCGTGTACCCCCTTCACTGCTTTGTCCTCTGACACAAAAGAATCATATGTGTTCACACAATAGGCACAAAGTACCCACATTGGATGATCGCTTACAAGTAATAGTGTGCTATAGTACCAATATCGTTTCCATAAGGAATGGACTATTGATAATCAGAGAGTTCCATCAACTTCTTGAGAAAGTTTCGGTTGTGAATAAAAAGTCAACTTTTTGTTGGTAGAATTGCTTAAAAAACAAAATAAACTTCTGATTAAAAGATGGGTATGAGTGTAAGTTTTCCTTAAGGCATACATAGTAACAAAGTGGTCAGATACTTTGTGTATCATAGAGATGTCTACAAAG
Source organism: Silybum marianum (assembly GCA_036898165.1). Classification (NCBI taxonomy): domain Eukaryota; kingdom Viridiplantae; phylum Streptophyta; class Magnoliopsida; order Asterales; family Asteraceae; genus Silybum; species Silybum marianum. The sequence goes on from CM072528.1 coordinate 15,610,719, forward strand.
ATCTCGATCTCTCAAAAGTGAACCTTTATGGATTCTGCTCACGAAGTGCCTACCATTACTGATTCTCAATCTTGCCGATTTAACTAAGTTGATACAAAAATCAAGTCCGAAAGCATAAGTTGTTCGGTTAAACATCAGCAGACTATTAGAAATGACGTTTGTGAGCATTTGGAGTTCTAGAAGCACGCCACATTTCTTTGACGCCCATGTCATGTTTGGGACAAGCATAAAATGGGACAATTTATGATTGATTGTATCATCATCCATGATCTGATAGTTGAAGACGAACGAGACAACTACCTAACACAAATTTATTTATTGACATGCCTACAAATCGACAATAAGGAAGCTTTTACAAAAGACGATGATCCACCATTTGAATACCTATCTCAACCTACCGAACCAGATTGCAGATCTATCTCGTTATATGGCTAATAGGGAACGACTTTGTGATAAAGAAATTTATGTCGTTCTAAAAAATAATTCAGTTGAGATATATGAGCAAAATTTGGCATTGATAATTAATTATATTACTTATGTCTTTTCATTATATGTAATTTCGTATTTCTTATTGTAACATGTTTTATATATTTTTAATTGTATGGTAAGTTTTTTAAAATCGTAATTACGATTTTAAAATATGAAATAATTTTTTTCTACTTTTTATACCCTAAAAGTAAAACAAAATAATTATATATAATAAAAATTAGATAAATTTACTTATAAACTACTCCATAAATGATTACAATGAAAATGACATCAGTTTAGGAATGCGTAATTATTACTTTTCTAAATAATCAAATAACATTTTTACCTTGATAATAGAAAGAGAAACGTTATCCATCTTAAAATTAAGAGTAAAATGGAAAAATAAAATCTTATTTTAGGAAGTGGATAATTATTTTAATATAAATTAAAATAGAAATATGGACATTTGGAAGGAGCAATATATTTGGTTATGTTGCATCATTAATGAACGATAAAAATATTATGTGGGTTTAGAAATTGAAGATTGTGTTGGTGAATAAGAGTATTTTTTTTTTTAACAAATATTGGGTTGGGTCTATGAGTAAGGGGTTGTTCGGTTCGTTTTCCATTAACACCTATATGGATATAGTTGTCTGTATAATATAAGATAAATGGTTGTTCGGTTATTATACTGAATAAACTGCCTGGATATCAGAAATAAACATTTTACCCCTTAGTCAATGTTTGTTCGATTAAAATAACCGTTTGATGCAAACGTTATCATATTTGTTCTAATAAAATAACCGTTTGATTAAAAAGTTATCAACATTGAAAGATAAAAAAAATATCAATTTTATGATTCATTCGGGATCCAAATTCACCATTTTAGCACCATGATCCAAATTCCTTGATTCAAATTCATAATTTATGCATTGAAAAATCCAAATTCCTTGATTTAACAAAGATAACGAAGAGCTTGGACTGCATTTCCTTACTGGAAGTTTTATATCTAATATCCAAATTTCTAAGTCTAAAATTAAACAATATTTACTCAAAAATCTAAGACAGAAGGAGGCATCTATCATAACCCCAAATCTGAAAACAATTTTTGCTAGTAGATCAGTTACAAAAAACCAAACTAACATCGAGCTTTTGCTAACCATCGATTTCAAGAACAAAAAAATCATTTCAGAAAGGGAAAGCGAGAGATAGAGAGAGTAAAGAGCAGATCCAGCTTCATTCCATTGAGATATTGATTTCCGATGGTCGGTTAGGTCAACGTCAAGAAAACTTGGAGTAAAGCAGAAAGCTTCATTTCGGTGATGGCCAGCATGGACATCGGCAGGAAGAAGAGAAGTCTATGGAGTTGGAGGACACACAGGTCTTTTTGTGGAGGGAAGGGATTTGTATGAAGGGTAGGTGGGGAAAATTTATGGCTGAATGTAAAGGACCAATTAAGCTATTGGCTGAGCGAATAAGCTTTAAACGAACAACTTTTTACAGCTGAAAGAATAAGCTATAACCCTTATACTGCCTGTTAAGCTCCTTCCGAACAACCCGTAAATATAGCCTAACAAATTGATCATGTTAACATCTATGATCCAAATTGAGTATTAGCTTAAAAAGATATATATATATATATATATATATAGAGAGAGAGAGAGGAAAGTTCAAATGTGAACTCATTTTTGGTTGTGAACGTGAGGACGAATCTCAGCCACTTATCCGGTCAATAAAGGCGGCTTTGACGCCGGTTCCTCTTTTAATAATCTCCACCCTCCCATGAATCGCGTCAATCCTCCGTGATCGCGTCCACCATAACCGAAGATGTGTGGCTGAGATTCGTCCTCACGTTCACAACCAAAAATGAGTTCACATTTGAACCTAACCCTATATATATATATATATGGCTCATCTTTCTAGTTATAGCCTTTTGTATAGCTTCCTAATTGTGTATACACAAATAAATCTTTTCTCATATATGAAATATACAGAAAATTCGAATATTTGATACTTTACAACGATAGAAAACATTTATATATGTGGCGCACCAGTTCTAATCTAGGTGTTACCAAAACCCTTGTGGCCATGGACGTTCACCTGCGATAACTCCAGGTCAATCATGGTCACCTAGGAGATTAGTTGGTTTGTGAAAGCTGACCTGGATACCCACGGTGATTGAAAAAAAGAATAAATATATACCACTATAGACAATAATCCTGATGATACAATCTAGAACCATTCTGCTGAACACTTGGGATAGAAACCTGATTCTGTGGCAATGGTGGAAAGAGATTTCAACCCTTTCTGTACTTTTCGCCTTTCGTAAAAGACACAACACGCAAGCGATGTGCATTTTACGCCACTTTCTATAACCCAATCTCCGCCTCCACAGTGTCGACATATCTGGGAAATGTAACAATTTATCAAATATTTTAAGGGATTCAAGCTATTAGACAACAGATGTCTATAACATAAATTAATTTACTGCAGTTAAGTCAATACCAAACCAACAAAGCTGGTAAATCCCTACTGAAGTAGGTACTAGGAACCAGCTATTTTATATATTATTCATGATGAATAACCCTAAATAATCATGAATATCATGCGTTTTTACCATGATATCCATGTTGAATAGTTCTCGTGATGAATATCTATCACGACATTCATCATTGAATAAAAAATGAATAGTTGGTTCCCAAGATATTTATGGTTCTCATTTGAACATGCTTTGATGAGTGTGCAAAGTAGCGGTCAATGATATATATATATATAGAGAGAGAGAGAGAGAGAGACAGAGCCGTTATTATACAACCTATTGCATTCGTACAACCCTTACAACCAAATCTGGAGCGTCCATTTGATCATCGACGGTTATCATTTAATCGGTTCTAACTACCCTTAATTAAAAATAAATAAAAAAGAAAATGGATGGTAGACGAGTGAGTTGCATAGGTTGTATAATCTAAAGGGGTTGTATTTAAACACCTCTCTCTCTCTCTCTATATATATATAGATATATATTTAGAACTTATAATACTTACAGCAGCAAGGTGTTGAATCTCTTTTTCCATCTTAGAGGTCCTTCCAGTTACAGCCACTGCAACAGCAGCTTCATTTCTTGAACATTCACCACATAAAGCCGCTGCTCCAGATGCCTGAACCAACTCCCCACACATGATGCAGTGTTTAGACAGGTAATAATAATCGATTCTGGTCCGATGAGAATTCGGACCGTAAGATTGGTTTTTCGCAATAGATTCTCTAACCGGGCGTGGCATCTCCAGAAACCATTGGTTTAAATCAACTCCAATGAGTCCAAAAACCCTCTGTAATGCTGGAATTATTTGTTTATTAATATAATACAAGTCATTTAATCTATAAGGTGAATCAACCGCCAACAGTTCCAAAGGATCAACAACCATGTCAACTAGTCGTGCACCAGGTTCACCGTGAACCACCACGTAAGGTATTCGCTCTGCATACCGTGGTTCAGCACGTGGATCAGCTCTTATAGCTTTCGTGGCTACTATTGCAGCTGGAGGGAGGGAAGAAACACGTGAACTGTAAGTACCTAACCGAACTTCCTTTGCAAAAATGAAATCTTGAACGGAAACTCTGCCCGATAAAATGCGTGACCATTGACGTAGCAAGTATGATTTGACCTGTAGAAGAAACAACAGAGCATCACATTTCCAGAAAGAAATTGCAGGTAGGGGTGGCAATGGGTCAGGTTAGGTTAGGTTGGGTTGGGTTTGGGTTCAATCCATTTATTAAACGGGTCGAAAATCTCAACCCAACCCGACCCATTTAATTAAATGGGTTGAGATTTTTCAACCCAACCAAACTTGCTACTTAAATGGGTTGACGGGTTGACCTGTTTATGATTTTTTCAACCCAACCTGTTAAATAAATGGGTTGAACCTGGGTTGGACCCATTTAATTTCAAATTTTTAAATAAAATAAAAGGAATTAAACCATTTAATTTAAGGAATAAAACACAATCACAATCACAACCACAAATAAAAATAAATTGTTCAAAGTTTGAATAAAACACAAACACAAATGGTATAAATTGTTCAAATATCTAAGCGATCTATTTAAGTTACTTTAATTTCCGTCGGAGCCTTGGAGAGGCGGACGACAGGAAGGGAGACTTGGAGGCAGGTTAGATATTACTTTATTAGGGTTTCACACTTGACAAAACTGAGAGAGTTCCAAATTTTCAATGTTTCATAGATAATACTAGACATTATAACTAAAAATATAATAAAAATATATAATATTTTAAATGGGATGAAAATAGGTCGAAAATTTCAACCCAACCCATTTATTTAAATGGGTTAAACGGGTTGACCCATTTAACTTAAATGGGTTGAAAATCTCAACCCAGGCTGCTAATTTTGGGTTGCGTTCGGGTTGGGTCGCTTTTTGCCACCCTACTTGCTATATATCAGCAGGAAAGACCATATCATTTTGAGGCAAACAGTACATAGTCCTTTATGTTGATGGTAAACTCCACAATAATATTGAAGAAAAACAATAATTTATCGTAGCTCACCTTACTGATATCCTGATTTTCGAAATAATTTCTCAACGAGCGCTCCAATGTCTTGGATACAGCTGCACAGGTATCTCTGCGTACAGTCTCGATACCTTTAGCGTCAAACACAGGTTTGACTTGATCAGGCTTCTCAAAGCTGTAACCAACGTATCTCTTTTTAGTAAGAAGGAAGCAGGGATGGTAGACTTTCTCCATTTTCAGTACAACTGGAGTAGGGTTCATCTTAGTAACTGCGGATGCAATCTCATTTCCGATTTGGAAAGCTTCACTCACTGAACGGCCTGGGAGGAGTACAAACATGCTGCAAATAAGATAGCAATCAGCATGCATAGATGAATGGCAGGTGAATGGTTCGGTGCAAATTGATTGAGTGGTCAGAATGATTAAGTGGTCAGAATGATTAAGAGGCTCTTATGATATAGTGCTTAATGAAATATAATTGTTTGGTAATTGTTCAAGATGTAATTAGGGCTCTTAATGGTTAAGGGAGGTCCAGGATACAAAATGATTCAGAGGGTTTTGGAACCACTAAGAGGCAGACTTATTTTTTGTCAAACATGATTCACCTCTTAGCGATTCAGAGACTGCCTCTTAACGGAACTGTTAAGAGGTAAACAAACAGCCCCTGAGGTTAAGATACACGGAGTGCAAGAGAAGAAACTGATAAAATGCAAATAATTTTTGCCACCTTCCATTTAAAGAAAGAATTTTCCAAAAGTGATTAATTACGCTAGATATTTTTGCCAACTTGTAAACTAATACAAAAATCCAAGTTTCAAGAAACACAATGTTTCAATAAGCTTGTGCCCAATTGAACCCGATGAAAGAGAAGATTTCCTGATAAGCAGAGAAATACCCATGGTTCTGCAATCTATAATAGTTGAGTTTTTAAGATCATATCACAGTAACATTAAAATGGTAAATGAGCTTAACACGAAATTGGGCACACATTAAACATAAGGGCTTTGAGGGCACTTTCAAAGCATATGCTAGTACAGTAGACTATTTAAACAACCGAAGACTATGTCCCATAAAACTAGGCAGTGAAGAAGAGCATTATAACATACAACTTATGCAGAAAATTAACTACAGAAACTGAACATTTAATACGATTTACGTTCTATAACTACTACATGGTTAAATGGATTAGATAAACACCGTACCTATCAGTATCACCGTATATGACTTTAGCCTTCCACTTATCATGATTGTTCACAAGTATAATAGCGGTTTCTAGCGTTCTGCGGCCACACTGAACAATACTGTCTGCAAGCTCAGCACAAGGCATGCGACCACTAAAACCAGCAGCTGTATAGCCATATGTCACGTTTGCTATTAGCTTCAATGCAAGCTGTCTTGCATTATAAATCTGAAATAAAGATTAATGGACGCAAGTCAATAGTTAACAAATTTTTCATAAGTTATTGAACAAGAGCTCATAGAACATGACCTTAGTTCTTTTTTTTTTTTGGAAAGGGTATCCTAGGCATTTGCCTAGACTAACATGACCTTAGTTCTTAATGAATAACAACCACCACAGACCATGCAAACTTCAAGTCTGCCTCCAAAATTATAAATGGATAGGTGATGGGAATCAGAAATTGGATTAAGTAATTTATGAAAGAAGAATGGAAGTAATCGAAAGATTTTGATTGAAACTGGAAGGAATTATAATAATAGAAAAGAAACCACGGAAACCTCCCTCTCTAAGCACTATGCTAAGAGCCAATCACAATCTTTAGAAAACTCACCACGCCCAATACATAATGCCCACCCTCCTATTTAGAAGCAAAAACTACTCTTCTCTAACTAACTTTTAGCCACTTTCCTTTTCTGCCCTTTTGGGCCTTCTAGAATACACCTTTAAAATACTTGGATTAACTTGCTTTGGTCCAGTATAATCGGATCCATATCAAGAGGCATCACAACATGATAACTCTTGAACACACAGCTACTATTGCAAATAGCATTAAAAACCTACATCCTAACAGAATCTCAAGAAAATTAGCCAGTTGGTCGAAATTCAATTATCGGTATTTGATTTCCACATAAAAATCATGTTAGAAATACCAAACCGACCATGCTGGATGTTTGATTACATGGTGTCTGCATTCCAACTCGGCACTCAGTCAGATGTTTAAGTTCTACCAAAAAAATAGCAATTCTGTTCACTCATTTGGAAAACGTTTAATGATGCATGATTTCCAGGCTAAAAGAAGCATATGGCTATGTAGATAGCTCTCCCATGCACGAGTAAAACAATCTTTCCCTCCAATGCTTGACAACAAGTTCACATTTGATTAACTCTCATACATATATTTCATATAAACATGAAAGTGAACGATAATGCTAATTGCTACATAAAGTTGCATTGACAGCTCGAACTAGGTATCAGATTAAGAAGTGCATGTGATCTAGGAATACAAAAAAATGACAAAAGTAATTAATCATACCCGATGAAGTACTTTCTGAGAAGGAGACAACTTCTTCATTGCCTGTTTAACCATAATTCGGGTCGACAATATCTCATCAAGTAACCGAGGTAGTATGCCTTTACGGACCTGAATCATGGCAGTAGGATAAATTTTTTGAACATAAAATGTTGAGTAGTAGGTAAAATAAAGCATAAGCCAATTAACACGTTTCTCTCTCTCTCTCATAGGGCAATTTTTTTTTGAGTAGAAGATCTACACTATAACCAAAATTACAATCTTGAACACTCAATATAACAGAATAGCACAGCGAGATCAATATTGAAGTACCATCCATCAGGACCTTAATAATAGCCTACAAGAAAACAACTCCCAAGATACAAGTCTAATTTGTATCCAAGACCCTAGGTAAAGGCCTCTTTGCTCTGCTAGGTCATAGATTCAAATGTCACCCCTATGCTGATCCCTAACCAACCCTACCCATACAGAAACTAATTATATATATATATGGTCAGGTTCAAGGGAAAATGCCAAAAAAAAAAACTGAAGAACACCCTAAGATCCCTCCATCTGGATGGTATGCACTAATGCATACTGGTAATTTGTAACATGCATTTGTGCATATGCACCAATGCTTCTATAATTATAGAAGCATTGGTGCATAGAGAAAAACCCGCTTGTATGCATTAGTGCATACCGTCCGGATGGAGGGCTCCTAGGGTGTTCTTCAGTTTTCTCTTTTTTTAGTGTTTTCCCTTGAACCTCCCTCTCTCTCTCTCTCTCTCTATATATATATATATATATATATCTGCTAGGTCTCGGAATTGTTGGTCATCATGACTAACCAATTTGTAAGAAATACATGTCAGTTTTCAACCATGATCCATACAATTTACAGTGTGTAACTTGGTGGTTATGGCTATAAGCTAATTACCAATTAGTCCAAAATTCCATGGCTGATATGCATGTAAAAGAAAACAATTTTACTGACATTATGATTGCGTGTAATATGTCTTTAGCTGGATAAGATTTGAAGGAATAACTACCTTTGAAGGCACATACATCACACCATTTGGAGTAAGTAGAACTTCATGCTTCAATCCTCGCAGAACATCTGGTTCTGGTGTATATGAACAAACGCCAAGCGTATTTGGCTTCGAAGGTGTAACTTTTCCGAGGCATGTACAGAAACAGAGATTGTAAGCAATGACCATTGATGGATAGAGAGACTGAAAATCTAAAACAACAACTGGATCTGCATAGAAGCCCGATTCTGGCTCCATAACAAGTGGCAAGCATTCCATTGCCGGTTGACATGCAACCTAGTTGAACATGAAATTGCCTTAGTAACTGTCAATCGATCAAAGAGACAAGTGAAATTGTAATAAATGCGATAGACCCTACAATGATTTGATATTGATGCATTAGACAGAAGTAAGTTGAGCAAAAACCTGTTGGCTTCCAGGAGAAATTGCAAGATAATTTTGTGTGTGCGCCAATCTCACTAACATAGATTCCACACGATACTGGGAACCTCTGGAAAGAACGGAAAAGAAATCAATACCAAATACACGGGCAAGCTCCGATGTCCTGTTTATCTGCAGAGACACAAATGGTATTGCATAATGTAAATTTCATCAAGTGGTCAGAAAATATGAAAACTAATGCCACAATATCTAAAATCAAATTTTAGCGAACTATTTCCTTCCGTAATGGATAGGGATGGCAAAAACCCCCGAAACCGATGGTGAAAACCGAAAACCGAACAATTCGGGTCGGGTTCGGGGACGTCTTAACGGGGACGGGGCGGGGATCGGGGATCTTATCGAGGATCTTAACGGGGGCGGGGACGGGGACGGGGACGGGGACGGTACTCACCGCCCCGGCCCGGCCCCGATAGTGTGTATATATATAAAATATTATATAAATATATTTATATATTAATATTATATAATATAAATAATTTTTAAAAATTAATAAATGGGCTAAGTATACTAATAATTAATAGGCCAATATAAATACTTTTGAAAACTTTTACGATTTTTCTATTCGGTTTCGGGTTCGGGTTCGGTTTTGGGTTCGGGTTCCGGTAAAACCAACGGGTAACGGTGATATTTTTGCTTAACGGGTTCCCCAACGGGGATCGGGGAAACCGCGGGGACCCGACGGGTATCCCCGATAAGATCCCCGACGGGGATCGGGACGGGGACGGGGACGGTTTTCCTTATCGGTTTCGGGGACGGGGATACCGATCCCCGGCCCGAACCCGCCCCGTTGCCATCCCTACTAATGGATATCCTTCATGTCAATTGTACTGTTTAACTTCTTGAGACACCACCTAAAACCAGTTAAATATTGGAGAATTTCTATTAAAAAGCACCTAGACAAGTTGACTAAAATTCAATTATAGAAAAACACAAAAAGAGTATCCAGGATCCGAATAAGAACCACAAGTGCTTCTTACGTTGCAATTTCTGCATAAGTAGCAATAAAAATGGCAATAGTATTCATGCAAATGTCAAAAAAGATACCAACTTCAATTGCATTGGGTGCATAATGGATTTTAGATCCATTTCTACGCAGAGATTCCATATTGTATATCGAACAATAACTGAAGGGAAACACAAACAAAAAAGGTTTGGAATTTGAGACGGATCATTAACACTCACACGAAGGCTAAAAAGTATCACATGAAAGATCTGGTTATGGAAAATATTATCTAATAATAGGAAGAAAAAAAAGCTTATACCCTAAGATATGGTGATACAGTATAAATCTATCCTTTTCTAAAAACATAAAGAACACATTACAATTAATTCTAAGAATAAGAAAATGCTTATAATACATACCAAATCAAGTTGGGTCATCACTTGAAAATTTAACTTTGCCCTCTGTAAAACATATTCTATACAGCGATATCTTGCTTTTCCAGGACCGCTAGCAAACCACTTTGTCAATGTTCTGCAATGAATAAATGGAATTTTTTGTCTAAGAACTGCTTCCACCACTGCTTCAGCTGTGTACATATTAAGCTTAACCTCACTGCGGGCCAGCCGCCAAAGATTAAGGACAATCCTACCACCAACATGGACCCCACTTGCATGAGTTCGACCCCACTCATCCTCAATGATTGCATCATTCAGCGGATCAATGTCAGAAGATGCTTCGGGGAGCACATCACCCACAATTCCTTTTTCTGGAATATCTGAGACTCCGGCATTCGAAATAGTTTGAGATGGTGTGCGAGATATTTTACTAAGCAATCCAATTCCAAGATATGCAGCCCTTTCAGCTAAAAAACCAAGTGAACCACCTTGAATATCCCAACCTATTAGTATATCTGGATCATGATTACATATGATTTCCATGAAGTCATTGAACAACTGCTTCTCTTGGGTGCAAACTAACAACTTGCAACCAGTTATACCATCCAGATTTCTGTAAAGTGAAATACCACATGAGAAGTAGAGAAACCCTTTTTTAGAAATGCCAGCAAAACAGATGTCAATGCTTATAGAAGAAAGATCAGCCATATGAACCTAAATTCATCTAATGGAAGATGAAGAAAAAAAAATCAGTCTAGGTGTTCCAAATTCTTTCCGACTTTGGAGAACAAGAAAACATAACAGGTTCCTTTGGGAAAGATGAGGCATGGAAAAAGGTGGAATATGCTTTAGGAAAGACCTAACTCTCAACAATGCTAATGAACATGTAAAATATGAATGAAATTGCACAAAACATCAAAACTTTGCTATCACTGTATCAACACCTCATTTAGGTCAATGCTGGTACAGATCAAATAAGACATAGGAAACTTCAACCATCCTACTTATTACCAAGAGGTAGTGGTATTTTGTCATTTAGTTTGTGAATTCAGGGAAACCACTATGGTCTAAAGACTATGATTATAGGATCAGTTTTCTATGATCATTAGAGTGACAAATGAAGTGAAGCTAAGTTTGGAGTGCTATGGTGGGTTTTCCAGTCACTCAAGAAATAAAGTAATAAGGAGTGAGGTTCCATCGTTTTTTATGCAATTAACTCTAAGAAAAGCAAAATCTATGGGTAATAAAATGGCCTACCTTCTAACAGATGGGGTCTCACTGCGCAAGAGGACATAACTATTGATCATTGACTCGTCATCTTCCTGGATGACAACTGCTATGAAATTGACAGCATCGAATCGAGGATCAGGTCTTAGGTCTCCCCTAGATTCGGCTTGGACCTGTCAATAAGTGTTTCATTAGTCTCTCATATGAAAGACATCTTTCCAAACACAAACACAATATTCAGTTATCCAGATTCAGATATATCTAAGTCAACTACATGTACAAACATGATGAATTGTCTAAGAGAACATATCAACTGAGAGTTCAACAATACAGGATGCAGAGAACACAAATCAGCCGCATGTCATTCCAGATAACCATCATAGAAGTCACTGACTCGTGCTTCAAGTTGAGGACATTCAGTTGTAATAAATGAGATAAACAGAGGCAAAAACAACTCGTTATGAGTTTCATTTCGCTTCTCACAAGAGTTCCCACAACCATCCTTTTTATTAGTTTACTTCTTTGACAGATTTTATATGATTCTAACTCTGATATATCATACTTTAATTAATTCCATCTACATGTAACTACGAGTGGCCCTTTAAGAAATTCTGCTGCACAGAATTCAATCATTCCCTTAATGCAAACATGGGGAATGCGTTTCGATTTAAACCAGTGGTGTCAAGGAGAAACCAACCATACCTCTATGCTAAACATAGTCAGCTGCTGTCCTGCACCAATACTTGCAGGATCCTTAAAGCCTGCTTGACTCAAAGGAGTCAACTTTGATTTTCCTTCAGGACCAGATATCTGAGAGATATCTTGTGAGCAAACACTATGCTGTTGCGATAGAGAAGTATTTTCTTCAGTTTGCAGAACTACTGGCCCCTTTGGAGTACATGGCTGTGGTTTCAAAACGTGGCTTCCCTGGCCTAGCTTTTTCGAAGGATCCAAATTAGTTTCAATACTAAATGTTGATCCTGAGTCTAAGAGAGGCTCATTACACATGTCAGCAGAATAATCTAGCGAATCTGTGTTATGACCAAGTGAGCCTGCAAAAACTTAAACAATTACTATGTATTTGTAGAATTTGTCACTTGGAAACATTAATAAGACTTTACCCTTTGGGGATGAAGATTCTTCTGTTGATTCATTTACATTCTCTCTCAAGACATCTAACATCAAAGAGTCAAAATAAGCATATTATCGTGAACAACTATAAACTTTCAACAAAAGTTGGTTGTATCAGTACCATCATGAAGCAACCATCTTTTAACATCGTCTGCTGATGGAGGTAACATTGCAGGTGTCAACATGTAAAGATAGGAACCATCATTACAATAGTGAGTAGGAACTCCCATGGCTTGATCTGGGCGAGGAGTCGAGTCATCTATTTTAGACTCAGTATGTTTAACTTCTTGATAAGTCCCATCAAAGAAATGGGGCCCCTCATCAATGTCTTTATCCTCAACTAAATCAGGAAGAAAATAGATTGATATCAATTGAAACAAGCGGTTATGACTTCAGCATAACTGGTAGAGACTAGAGAAAGATGCATACCAGTATCCCTGCAATAAACTCCATCGCCCTCCTTGTCTGATTGCATGAGAGTCGTCCTGGTTGAAATCTCAAGATCCTCCGAAGATGTCCCTGGGACTCCTGTAACAGATACTTTTCTGTTAAAACTAACATTGGGGGTGTATGAAGCCTACTTAATATTTTTCTTTCAACTAGACAAGTAGAAAAACTGGTTGAAATAGTTTTTCAGTCATCACCAGCAATCATTTATAATGTGATTTGACACCTTACTATGAAAATTTTCATGATTCATTTTAAGTGCAGATTTTAATTCTCAAAGTTAGTAATGTATGGTAAGTTCTGAATTACTCCTTTCCCTGTGATAAAACCAGTCATTTCATGGTTATTTCATCCATCCTTGTAGGTGCTTAAGAGAATTAATAATTTAATACCAGAAAAAAGCAGTGTACTCTATATATGAACAAAAATTAACGTTATCCTCAGCATGGAGAGACTTACCACATGCCTGCAGAGCAGAAGCTTCCACATTCATATCCTTCACATAGATAGCTTCTGAATCACCAATGATTGGAGGACTGATGTCTTGCTCATCATTCTTTCGTTCAGTGGAGGAAATGGTATACTCATTTGATTCCACCTCTGGAGTAACCTCTGAATCATGACAAATCTCAACTTTTGGCCTCTCACCCCGATGACAACGCTTTCTCCTCATCAGATCCCGGAGTGAGCATCCCACAATCGTACCTCCTAACTTTGATAAACCTTTTTCTGAATCATCAAAACACCTGCCAGCATCTGCTACTGCTTCACAAGTTCCCACACCAATTTTTATTTCACTATCGCATTTACCAACTTTGACATCAGTTGGTTGAACGTCATTCATGTTCTCGGGCAAACAAAAAGGCAAAGAGCTCCACAAGGGACGGTTTCTTTTGTGCTTCCTTCTGAAACTTGAACCAGAATCAAGTTGTACTCGGTCTTTCAGGGACTTCTCTCGTTCACTGTGCTTCTCTATATTAGATGTTTTACCAGTATAATGCATAAGTTTTTTACTGTCACCGGAGCCATCCACTTGAGGAATCTCTTTCCTTGATAATAATTGAGGAGAAGAATTACCATCAAGAGCAGGAGAAAAGCTTTTACTTTTACTTTTATTTTTACATTCTACATCAGTGGAATCTTCAACAGAATCAAGTATGTCTTGACACTCTTGTTGGGATGCACTTACAAATTCCATATCGGCTTTTTCCAGCACCTTATTAATTGTTGTTGCAGGCATTAACGGACTTAAAATGGTCTCTCTTTTAAGTTCATCATCAGAGTTTATATCTTCTGCAGCTTGAGAAGATGCTAGCCAATTTAAAAGCCTCAAAGCCTCCGGATCTGCAACCTAGACACCATTCACAGACAGAAAAGAATTACAGGAACCAACTACAGGTAATCTAGACAGCTGTATATAGATAAACATTTATCCATAACACAACTAAAAATGTTCAGAATATTTAGAGAAGATCTAGACCAGAAATACAGTCCGCATTTAGCAAGCTACACAACTTATATCTTCCCAATATAGTCAGCTTCAAATCAATTGTAGTATAACAGTCCTTAGTAAAATACAATTCTATGAAAGAGCACCCACACAGTGTTTGACAGGATCGTCACACACTGAATTTTTATTACATAAACAACTAGAATAATGTATTATGCATCAAAAGTTCTCCGAGAAGCTTTCCTTTATGTTTACTGTGATTTATCCATAATCATCAGCGGCAAGGATTACTCAAATTGGGGGGAGAGATTAGCGAGAATATGGTGCAATGGAGGTAGATAAACAAGTAATATAGAATGCACACACAAGAAAACAAGTTTCAAGAGAAAAAGATCATGCAACTATGATAATGTTTCCCTGTAGCCAGTAAAAGAATAGAACTTATTGATAAGAGAAGTTGTGTACCATACATTAGTCAAATAAGAAAAAGCGAGTAAAAGAAGTACAAAAATTAAATCCTATGGAAAAAGAGAGTGAAACAAAAGGAAATGCATGTGATCACCGTAGATACCAGAAAATAGGAACATCAGTTATAGATCCAAGCTGATGCCTATTAACATTTTTGAGTGATCTTCGATTTTTTTGGGTGGGGGTAAGAAAAGCAAATCATGATTTGTTTTTTTCTTGTTTTTTCGTTTTTTACACTTAAAAGAAGCAAACAGAGAACACTTTACTGTCGCCAAACCAATTGCAAATGTTTCATATATACTGTTGCAGTTCTAAAAATCGTTTTCCTGCCACAACAATCTAGAACATGATCGAAAGTAATCTATTTTCCAATCTTATAACTTAATTTTATCACTGGTAGCTATAAACCTGACATCTTTCTTCAGAATTTATGTTGATCGGCATTACCAGCAAGGGGGCAGTAATGAGGCACGGATTTGAATAAATTGAAATATTAGATCTTGCAGCTGTGGAACTATACTAAGTGATGGTTGATCAAAAACCAGTATACCCCTTTTCAACGGAGTATTAGAACAGAAAGAGCATCGTACATTTAAGCATGTAATCTATTTGACAGTAGCTGCAGCAATGACAGACAACAAACCACCTAACCATCAAGAAATGGTAATTAATAAGACTTGACTGAATATATATATATATGGAACTGACCTCTAAGTCATATGGGAAAATGGTTTCTGATGATTGCAGTTCGCCACTTGATAACAGAACCGCACTGCTATTTTTCACATCATCAGCTTCTGCAGTGTAGTGGTGTTGTGAATCTTGCGATAACAAAAGTCTCTTGTTGTTTGATGACTGCAAATGTTTGCTGCTTTCAGTTTCAAGTTTGACCTGTCCACTTTCGACCATATCTCTTCCTTCACTTGAAGATCTTACAGATTGCAAAAACATTTTCTCAGACTCAATTGGAGTACAAGGTAAAGAACTTTCTGCAGCACACAATTCAAATAGTTTGTTTTCAAATTCATGTTTATTTGAGAAAGCACTCAAAACATTCTGTGGGCTAGGTCTTCCTGGATCAGATGATATGGGTTCCATATGCATTCCAGTTTTCTCAAATTCCTATAACAATGAAGAAAAAGGTGATGGCTAAGAACTATGGTTGAGTGGAAATATGAGATTATGAAAATGTCAACAAGATTGAAGAAGACCTCCCATATTGGTATGAGTGACTGAACCATTCTAATATCCAAAAGTGTCTGTGACAGTGATGAGTACAATTTATATTGCTGGTTAAGGATATCTGTAATAAAAAATCAAAATTTGACATAAATTCAATCTTCCGGATGTGTCTAGAAGGATCAACAATAACATTATAAAAGACTCTAAAACAAAACTAACCATCAATAGCAGCATCTCCCTCAAGTTCACAGACGCTTTGACGTTTAACAAGGTTATCCTCTAGATTTTGACTAGGGGAATGCCAAGTCCAAGTGTCAGGAATAGTGGATGACAACCAGATTGGTGACTCTAGACAAACACCGCCACTTGAATCTGCCTGACGGATTCCCACATAATTGTTGACAAATGAAAATACTATAAATTCAAAACATCTTATTCATGTCTAAATTTAAAAACCATAAACTTATGCACATCAACAACTATAACCTGAGAGTTAGTAGCCATCGATGACTGATCCATCAGTTGCTCATTTTCTGCATAGTAATTTGCCTTCCTCTTAGTGAAAGCATGTGGTACAGGAAGGCGGAATTTCATCTTTGATACATGCAAATGCCCCATACCATGCAAGTTATAATCAACCTAGAATGAATGAATCAAGAAAAGGTAGACAGACATTAGTTCAGGAAGTGCAGTCAAAACCAGAGAGGCACCATTCTATGGAAGTTGGATAAAAAGCACATTCCAGGCCACCAACAATAATATAATTATATAAACATCAGGAAACTCGTATACTTTTACTGTACTGAAGTTTAGTAGCAAAAGAGTGTTTACCAGGAACTGGAGAAGAAATGGAATATGTGACTCATGAGGCTGCAAACTCTTCTCAAGAACTGAACCACCCTGAGAAATGGGATGCCAATAGTGGAATGGTTAACATTGTAAGTTATGACGTAATACTTTGTTTTTTAATTAAGAGATCAAACAAAAATTAAAAGAACTCTCAATTACATAATAGCATTAACATAACTAGTACTAGGGCCAGATAAAAATAGATTCCATGGATAATGTGACTGGATACTACACACATACATGCTTATCTGTACCAACGCACAGTAAAAAATAAATATACTTATAAGATCGACCCCCCTCAACATAGTTTGATATGATGGCAAAATGACCCACCCTCGCCACCTTTTTTTGGAGGGGTGTCCCAGACTCAGTGCCCACAATTGTTGTGTATGCCTGGAATCGAACCCTGGGCAGATGGGATATTCCACCACATCCCCCAGGACCTCAACCACTACGCCACAACCCTTGTGGTCCCCTCACCACCTTTGATGTGATGATGATGTCCGGTCCTCAACATCGTCAATGACCAACCCTTAGCATAGTCCAATGTGATTAGAATTGAGTAGTCATGTCATCATATTTTTCTATACATATTACCTAGAGCATCATGAATATCCCTGATTCCTTCCTAAGAGCTTACTGTACCTGTTCTAGATCAGTAAACTCATTAAGATAATCTCCCTTCTCGCTCTGTCGTCATGAATTTCCTAATTACAGGCATCAATCCTTTTCCAGGCAAGATACTATAAAACCACATAGTTGTTGAAACAGCTATAGTGGGAAATTATGCAATATTAACATCATCCAACTCGCGGTACGCATATTTTGGTCCAATTGCCAAAATTGGCACTTAAGTTGATATATTTGAAGACTAAGACAGAAGATTCCAGATGAGCTTCAATATATCCTTATCCTTCATCTTTAGTTACATGACAAAGCTCATGTAGCATGAGACCTCAACTTCAGTAAAGGCTTGATGACACTGCTAATCTGGCTATATTTGCATAATAAAGCATCACAATAACCCATTTCTGAAGAAAATGAAAGGAAAATGAATTTGGTCCTTTACAGTGACATTGACATTATATGCATGTAAAAGACAAATAGTATACCGAAGCAGAGTAACACAACCAGATAAGCAAAACACAAATTATATGACATAGGAGATAGGAGATAGTATTCAAGTGAAGAACAAAACGCCAAAACTAACCAAACATATAGAAGCTTCAGATGTTTACCAAAAGAAGCTTTGCTGCCCGAGAGACATCCTGTGGATGATATCTTTGATCTCTGTAAAGGAGCTATGACATAACTCAAAGTAGTATGAACACTTGGAAAAAAGAATGGAGATGGTTGAATTTTGGATTTTGATTATTGCGGTTCTAATAAAGATAGAACACTATCTTCAACTTTTAGGATATCTAGTAATTTATGATGTACCCAAAAAACTATAAATCTGTAAAATAAATATTTCTTAAATTTTAAGGAGAAAGGTCAAAAATAATCCCAGAGTATATCACCAAAATGCTCTTCAATATATGATAACAGGACAACAACAAATATTAGGCTGAACCTGGATTCAGCAGCCAAGCTATAACTATCAAGAAAAACTAAAATAGCAGCCAAGAAAGTACAACACATCATCCAGTATTTTACATAGGTGCACAACAAGATTTATATACTTAAAGAAGCTGGCAAGCAAAAACAAAGTACATGTGAGATCCAACAAATGATGATAGAAATAACAAAAATAATTTATACATTCTCTTTACATTTTAGGTTGTATGGTATAAAGAAAAACCAAAAACCACAAGAGCCAACTACGGAAAAAAAATATTTATAAGAAAATTAAAAAAAAAAAAGAAGAAGAAGAAATCAGATCAGACTTCTTATGGTAGGCCCACTGAAACTCATGTAATGAAATGCGAGAGAGTAAAGCCAGTTACTAGAAGGCCTGTCAAACCTTTAACTGCAGTTTACTGATATTACTTTGGTTTAGTCAATCTGTTCAAACATTCTGAATATGATATATTTTTATGTTAGCTTCCTACCTTAATATCCTAACCAAAAAATTCTCTCCTTGCTTCAAGAACTGGCGAACATGGCAGAGAAGAAAACTCATCCTACAAATCACATATATGTGAATTAAACAGACTAAAACATTGGATACAAGTAAAGCTTTGCATAGAGTTGCTCAGATGCATCATAACCGTAAAACCTTCTTGCACGAACAAGACTGCAGCTATGAACATGCTGACGTTTTGAACCACCAATACCTTTAAGCTGTAAGAGTTGAAGAAATAACTAATCAACATCAGTGCCTATACTTTAATATGTGCTGCTGCATATAGCATTTCTCATACCAAAATACCTTCAGTGCCTTCTCAAGAGCAAGAGATATCATTCGCACACAAGCATCACCTATACAATATGAGCATAATATACCAATGATGAGCAAAAGGGTGATTAAAAATGAAACTAAAATGTCATTAGCTTTGATGAAGACATCAATTATATCCTGCTAAAGCAATGCCAAAATTCTGGCTACCAAGAAAAAGGGATCAAGCACTCCATCCGCTGTGATAATGAAAAATAAGAATCTCAATACTCAAAGATAACGAGTATATTACATCATCACCCCCAATAAAGTAACACAAACCAGATCTAAGAAATGCATAAATTACCAAGCTTGTCAACCTCAAACAAAAGAACAAACCAGGAACAAGGTGACAAACATTACTTGAAGGTCCAAGTCCAGCTTTGAATTTACTCTGTAGCCCTCATATGACTTGCAATGTCATAATGTTTGAAATGAAACCCATAGGATTAATAATTTTTCATTTTACTTTGAGGCTAACTTGTATTACAGCCTCTTCTAACCCAAAATAAGAAAAAACCTAAGAACTTTAAATGCTTGGTTCATAGGATAAATTTAATGACATCAGTGTCAAGAAAGAATGTCCTGTAATAAGCAGAGGAAATTTTCACAGCACCTTTTTTTAATAATACCCAAACATCCTGATAATCACAGCTCACAAGGCTTAATACATTATTTAATGCCAATTCAAGTTCCGGTCGACATAATGGTAAAGTTCAAAGATCATTCATACGGCTTTAGATTAGATATAACCAAAAACAGTTTCCAGAATCTGTACTTAGAAAATGTATTCCAAAAAAACAAGGACCTAGTAATAGTATAAGAATGTATGCAATACCTTCCTGGTCTGGTTGATGAACTATATCCGAACAAGGGACGTATAGATAGGGTAAAGCCTGCATGACAATCAAGATAACGCATACTCAAAAACTAATCAACAAGGAGCATAAGATGGTAACAACACTCTGTATCAGAAAACTGGAACTTGATTCCAGTTACATTTTCTGATACAACTTTATGGCTCAAATATTGACTCGTTCTCCAGGTACGAATCCAGCATACTTGCTACCTAAATAGACTTCGCCCTCCCCCCTCCCCTGTCCAGTTGTATCATGATAACTTGGTTTAGCGATTCTTCGTCCGCTTTTAAAGTTAGGTGCTTTCCTTATTACTTCCAAATCTACTGTCAGATTTCCTTCTTGTGGAATATGTAATGGAGCTCC
Source organism: Silybum marianum (assembly GCA_036898165.1). Taxonomy (NCBI): domain Eukaryota; kingdom Viridiplantae; phylum Streptophyta; class Magnoliopsida; order Asterales; family Asteraceae; genus Silybum; species Silybum marianum. The sequence continues at coordinate 15,631,362 of CM072528.1, forward strand.
ATTAGAGAAGACTAAGGGTCATTAAGAAATCGTTTTCACAATCATAGGGCACTGTATTTAATAGGTATAGGATCTTCATGCCATTTTCAGGGATGAAACTCATTATGTAGTAGGAACAAAGACAGTACATAAATAAATGCCAAAACTGTACATGAGCAGGACTGAGAATCTTACTTGATGAATATGCAAACAGGTCTTCTGGCCAGCTGGAGTCGACCCATATACTCTGATCACCGGAACCTCATTCACCTTCCCACCTATCGCATTCAGATATATAAGATAGTAAAACACTATGTGTTTGTACAGAACCTTTTGTGCACAGCAAACAATAGACCTTCAAGACTATATATCCTACAAAACTCCACTCATAAAAATACTAAAATATATGTTTTTTGTATTTATGATGTGCATGTATGACAGTTCTGCATAAGTATATCTGCAAATAGCAAGCACCAGGCTCCTTACAAAACTCCCTAAATTCGTTGTTGTTAATTCATTATGTGTAAGCATTTAAAACATATATAACAAAAGACAACACATAAATACTACACAGGGATATGTCAGATGAACAATAAAATCTTTGGTAAGGATTAATTTTGGAAATAGCATGTGATTATATCCATAGAAAAGAACATACTACCTCAGTTACACACAAATACGACTAAAGTCTGTGTACTTTCATGCTGTAAACAATCCATTTCAAATCTCACTATCTTCACCGTTAATACTTAAAAAGTTTAATTGGAAGTAGTTTAAAATAAAGGCCTTGTATGTTATGCTGAGAGCATTAACCGGTACAAATGCCAAATGCATGCTTCTCTCTCTAAGAATGAAAAAAAAGTTCAAAACTTCACGTTGACGAATTCACCTATCTTCATCAAGAAAAAATAGCCACAGCAAATTTCTAAACCGTAGTCGCATTAAACCATGGAAAAAGGAGACACTTGTAAGAGTATACAAAAGCTATATCACAAGATAAAATAAAATTCATGACCATATATATATATATATACCTTGAAAGCTACTGTAACATAGATCAAGGCCTGGAATTGGAGGAGACATGTAGTAGTCAATGGATACTATCCGAACGCTGAAGATTTTCGAATCAGGCTGGGAGTCTTCCATTGATTCCACTCAACTTTCAGGAAACTGGACTGATTATTTACAATACGATTGACATCGTCTTCAATTGAGAAACAGCATCAAGATTAGGGTTTGAATGTAGGACTGACCCTTGAGGGTTTGGAAACTTGAGATTTGGCTGGGAAAACCGACAAGGGTTTATTTGGCGGGTGTCATTTAAAACTTCCTCGCTACACCTCACTTGAACAAGGATGTCAAATTGTCAACGAAGAGTTAGGCCTTGTTTGTTTTTTCATTCTAAGCTCTTATTCGTCGTTTATGTCTGATTCATTTAGACGTTTCATAACCATTTCAGAACTGAAATCAGACTTCAGACTTCAGCACCTCTTAAAAAACAAACGCCACCTTAATAACCAACCAACCTTTTAATGATTTTTCAAGAGATAGTCAATTGTACGGGTTTAGTTAGACCCTTCAACGTTAACATATCCCTTTCCAATCAACTATTCACTTAAGCATATATATATATATATACACACACGACATCTTCTTAGATTGCTTTAATTTACAAAGTGAGTGTTTTAATGTGTTACACGAGGACACAGTTCCAAAGGGACCGGATGACATTTGGGTAAAACGTTGTGTTGGATCCATAATTAATCGTATGGATCATTAGGATTGGTATATTCTTTCCCGGATATAACTAAAAGAATTCATTTTTAGCTCTTCATTATTTATTAGATTATTTAGTAATCAAATCTATATCTATATATATATATATATATATTAAAAGAGAAACCAAAGTAGATGACTTGACATCTTCTATAATCAAGAAACTTAATTATCTATCATCTCATTCATTCTCTTTTTAACCTTTTTTTAATTTCCCATGTTAATTTTCTATAAATATTGATTATTTATTTATGATAGCATTTAACACCAACCTTTTCGTTTTCCACAACTCCATTTCATTTCCCAACCGTTTCATTTTCCCAATAATATTTTACTTTATTTGATTGTGTTTTGAGTTCAAGACTTTGCTTCACCATCCCTTATCTCGACTCCAAGGAATCGTATACACCATGTCTTTTAGTTCTCTCAAATCAACCTATTGATTTCCGTTTCGTTTTTTGTTTAATTTGATTGTGTTTTCTCTTGAAGGTTTGAGTTCAAGAAACACAACACAATTTATTTGGATTTCAAGCAATCTCAAGTAAGATTTCCACATCCTTAGTATATATTGTTACTACAAGCTTCTTATCACCTACGAATTTCATTTGACTACTAACCTCTTATCATCTACGAATTTCAAGTAAGATTTCCTTCTCAATGTATGTATGTATGTTATGTACGTATGATATGCACTAATTGTATATCATGCAATATGTTTGAATAAATGTTGATATTAATTATACTTTATTTTTATGATTTTTTTTCAACAAATTGATATCATCGTATACACCATGTCTTTTGGTTCTCTCAAATCAACCTATTGATTTATGTTTCATGTTTTGTTTGATTTGATTGTGTTTTCTCTTGAAGGTTTGAGTTCAAGAAACATAACACAATTTATTTGGGTATCAAACAATCTCAAGTAAGATTTCCATATGCTTAGTATATATTGTTACTACAAGCTTTTTATCATTTACGAATTTCATTTGACTACTAACCTTTTATCATTTACGAATTTCAAGTAAGGTTTCCTTCTCAATTTATGTATGTTATGTACGTATGATATGCACTAATTGTATACGTGCAATGTGTTCGAATAATTGTTGATGTTAATTATACTTTTTTTATGAATTTTTTTCAACAAATTGATACCTTAAATATTTGATTTTTATGATCATGGAACTATTGTTTTTTCCGTTTATCTTTTATTTTGCACGTGTTTCTTTTATGTTACTAAAGTTTGTTATATGTTTCATCTCTCCTTGGTGATGTCATTGTAAAGTTTCGTGAACATGAGAGGTATTCTTTCATCCCTTACTTCTTTAGGTTTTAACAAGTCATTCAGACACTGTTTTAATATATTAATTTCAGTTTTGTAGTTTATTTGATTTCATCGTATTTCATCTATCTCCATCATTTATGTGTCATTCATTTCACAAACCGTTATTCTTCAACAAAATTGTTTTTGAGGTGTACTTTTAGAATAGTAATTCATGTATTATTTCTTTTTTACTTTTGTTGAGATTCTAATTTTTTTTTATCTTCTATATTTTTCCTAATTTTTTCCTATGAACCGATAATTTCTACTTGACAATAATTTTGGATGACAACATCAGTTTGATAACCGAATCTTGAAATTATTACAATCTATGATATTACCTCAACAATTCATTTATAAATGGTTATTTTTTTCCAGGTTTACTTCAGAAAAACGAACCCGGGTATACATTCTTCTAGACTTTTGATGAATTTTAAAGTTATTTTTTATTTCTGTTTTATATATTTTTCTTAAGTTTTTATTTTACTAATCATTTATAATATTATTAAACAAATAATTTTTTATACATACAACACTTGAATAAAATAATATGTATATTCTTCTACATAAAAGACTTGAATATGATAGCATGTATATTTATATTTGTAAAAAAATCGAATATAATAATAAACTGATTATAATTAATATAAACAAACAAAACGAAGATGATAATTAACATGTCAATTTAGTAACTTTTTGTTTACACCTAAAAAAACTTATTTGCAATCAATATACATAAATAAAATACTTATGATAATTGAATACAACATTACTTATCATTAATATAATTAAATGACCCGTTATCAATTATCATTATTTGCATATCATTCTTTATATATTATTTAAATTACTAAATGTCTCACTATATATATACTATTTCAAGTAAAATTAAATATGTAAAATTAGAATCACCATACAAAATTAAAAAAAAATACTAATTATTTAAAATCTTATTGAAATTAATATATATATATATATAAAGAAATTAAATATACACATAATATTATAATCAATATATAGTTAAATATATATTATTAACCCTCACATTAACATATAAAATACTAATTATATTAAATATTACTTAGAAAAATAATTAAAGTAAATCAATATTATTATATATAATAGTAAAATTAGTACATAAAATTAAAAAATTACTACAGATTATGCATAAAATTAAAATTAAAATTAAAATTTAAAATTTAAAATTAATATAGTGATACTGTAATATGTATAAAAAAACCCCATAAAAACATTATATAAAGATAAATAGAAGAATCAACATGTAATATTATCATCATTAAGATAAATAGATGATTTTAATTTTAATTTTTAATTTAAATTAAAATCAAACTATGTATGTAAAAGAAATTAGGATCGATATAATATTTTTCAAGTACATATTATTAATAAAACTTTTGCTTTTCATAATTATTTACAGTGAAACCAAACTAGGAATAAATTGTTTCAAGGAAAGATTGAAAAAAACTTAAACAAATCAATCAAATTTGCCTTCAACTAAGAGGTCGCAATACTGACGATTAATGTTTCAATTCGTGCAATTACAAGTCGGGAAAGGGGGTTTCAATAAGGTTCTTGGCTAAAATTACAAACAAGTACATTACAACAAATGTAATCAAATTACAAAAATATCTTGCAGGTATACAAAAGTAATTAAGAACACGACATTTGGTTTGGTGAATAAATATGTTATGAGAATATATGTAGGGATAATTTATATATTATGAAAAAACAATCTTCATGATTATAATCGATAGTCTCACATATTTCTTTTATTGTTTTAAGCAAGGTACAAAGTTTGATATAAGATTGATATAGATTAAAAGAACAATCAATGATGACAACGTGGAATATGGTGGATTCATATCAAATGCAATATTGATTGTTATATATTAGTTTAATATTTTGATACGTGATCCTCGACCCATTTAACTTACTTCAATATTCTTTTTAATTTATGAATATTATATATAAACTTGCAATTTAGTTTAATATATAAAAAAAATTAAAAAAATTAATCAAGAAAACACTACTAGAAAATTGAGTATTTTCAACGGAAATTAATTTTCAACGGAAAATGTCGTTGAAAATTTTCTACGAATTTTAGAGGATTATTGACAAAACATAAATTTTCTACGAATTTTCAACGAATTTCCGTTGAAAATCTCTCACAAACATATATGCATTTTCAACCAAATTTTTTTCAACGGAATGTCTCGTCAAAAAGTTTTTGGTTGAAAATGCATTTTGTGAGAGATTTTCAACGGAAATTCGTTGAAAATTCGTAGAAAATTTATGTTTTGTCAATAATCCCTTTAAAATTCGTAAAAAATTTTCAACGACATTTTCCGTTGAAAATACTCAATTTTCTAGTAGTGAAAACAATATTTAATTTCTCCATAAAGTGTTTTGAGAACATTGCAGCAACGCGCGGGCAAGCCACTAGTTTATTGTAAACGCACGCCATAGAGATATGTAGTAACACCTTATATATCTCCGAGTATAGGTCCTTTGGAGATATGTAGTAACGACGTCCATGAGCTACATTTCCAGTCCTTCGAAAACTATTGGGCTAAAAAATTAGCAGAACGTTATAACGTTCATCACAGGAGAGTAAGTCTTCTCGTGGTCAATCCAGAGCGTTGTGAGAAGCCTTGCATCAAATAAGAGTCTTATACATGACGAAAATCCCGATCACTCCACTCTACAACCACTCCTGCATACTACCAAGTGGACGCTAGCTCATCTTATTCGTCAAGTCGTCGGTAATCCATCTTTACTCGTCAAGACAAGGGTTGCATCTGTAAAAGATTGCCTATTTACCTCGTTCCTGAGTAAAATTGAACCTATGATGGTCGCCGAAGCGTTGATGGCTCGGACTGGATTGTAGCTATGCAAGACGAACTAAACCAATTCGAGAGTCTCAAAGTCTGGCTACTTGTGCCTCGTACTAGGAACAAGACCATTATCAGCACTAAATGGGTTTACAAGAATAAACGAGATGAAGATGGAGTTTTCGTACGAAACAAATATCAGCTTGTTGCAAAAGGATATTGTCAACAAGAAGGTATCGACTACGACGAAGCTTTCGCACCAGTTTCACGGATAGAAGCAATCCGGATGTTCTTGGCTTACGGGACTCACAAGAACTTCATGCTGTTTCTAATGGATGTCAAGACAACATTCCTAAATGGTGTTTTGAAAGAAGAAGTCTACGTCTCTCAATCTGAAGGCTTTGTAGACGAATCAAAGTCGTATCACGTCTACATTCTCGACAAAGCCTTGTACAGTTTGAAACAAGCCCCTCGCGCCTGGTATGACATTCTTACTAACTTTCTTGAACGCTTTGGTTTTTTAAAAAGTAAGATCAACACCACTCTTTTTATTAAGAAAGAACAGAATGATATCCTGTTAATACAGATATATGTAGATGATATCATATTTGGCTCGACGAACCCCAAGTACTGTAGAAAGTTTGTTAGATAAAATTAGCCCCTAATTTTATGAATGTTTTATAAAGAATTGTATTTTAGGCCTTTTAGGGAGTTATGGGCTTGGGCTTTTCACTTGTAATGGACACCTATATATATGGTATCTTGGCCTCCTTTGTGATTTGAGTTTGGAGAATATACACACACATACATAGTGAGCTTTGGTGAGAGTCGTGTAAGTTTCTTGTTCTACAAGTTCTCCAATTCCCTTCATTGAAATTAAATCATATGACATGAGATTATCATTATAATTGTTCTTCATGCTTTCTCATCTCTAATTTTATATGGAGTTTATTTAATTGTTGCTAGTTTGGGATCTAATAGTTGGTATCAAAGCCAATTGAAGAAACTTTTCTTCAATTCGATCATTTTAAGCAATAATTGAATATTTTACAATTGATTTTGACGTTTTGGCGCTTAGATTGATTCAATCACATTGAGTCTGAACTCAAATATTACTCTTTGTTTTATTTTCTGTTTTGGGCTTACTTGGTATCCAATCTATTAAAATCATGAGATTTGGATAATCTTTGATGGAAAATAATATTGATTCTTCACACAATTTGATTTTGCACTCTAGGTGTTTGATGAAATGTCTATGTGAAAAACTAATTTCATTTTGATTGTTTTTTATCAAATTTGTAAGATAGATGTGTGTATCTTTGATCCCCGTCGTTTATTGGTCTAATATCTTAGTAATAAGTAGGTGGTTGATCGATGATCCTACCTTGTTGTGTGCTTTTGTCTTTTGCATTTTATGCATCTTGGTAGTAAGGTTGTTGATCTTTGATCTAGCCTTTTTCTCATCCAAGATAGGACTCTTTTTTTTTTCTTTCATTTGAGTTTGATTAACAAATAATCTATAATCCAAATTTGGTTTAAGAGGAAGAAAATTCAAAGCCAAATTGTTAAAAATTGTTTATGCACACAAGGAGTTTGATTAACAAAAATCAGGATGCTGACAGATTTGCGATGTTGTAGTAAATGGATCATAATTCACTCATTATAGCACCAATTCAGGCGATTCAAATGGTTCTGGATAGACCACGGATGGATCTACAAGTTTTATGTTTCGAACTTTCAGTGACTCGATCTGTAGAAGGGCCAGAAGTATCGTTGAAGTTGAGGGCAGTGTGCTAAAGCAAAGTTGTTATGCATGGAGTTAGATCTGGCGATCTGCCTATTGATAGAAGGACCAGAGCTTCTGGACTAAAGGACCAGAGCTTCTGGAATTAAGAATCAGAGCTTCTGAAATATTACATGTCTTAGACCAGAAGACTCACTCAACCAGAAGCTGCTGGATAGATCTACGCGACTGTACTAAAATGATCATATCTCATGCATCCGAGCTCCAAAAAAGGTGACTCCAGATTCTTTACAAATCTAACACACCTATCTAAAATGTTTATGTTTTGAGTTTTTCCAAACTCCAAATATATCATTACAAGAAGCATCGTAGAAGTCAGTGCAACGTTGCTGGACATAACCCTTTTATGCTGATTTGTGTTTCAAAATAGATAAGAGGGGGAACAAGAGTTATACCAGAGGCAACCAAGACGGACCAGAAATGAATTTTATACAAAGATCTGTATAGGCGAGGCAGAGGCTCTGGTTGGATGGACCAGAGCTCTCTTTGGATAGAAGCCTATAGCGCGATTTTCTTTCGGTTTTATGACAGCATTTCGCTGTTTTAGAAACACGCGCACATATTTTTACTCGAAGCTCCAAATTACATGAATCTAGTTGTGTTGGAATAATAAAACACATACACAATACTATGAAGTATTGAATTTTCTCAAATTCCATGAGCTGATACGTCTTATTCACTGTCAAAGTCTGTTGACTGATGTTGGACCGAAAGCATTGATTTTCACTCATACTCCTCCCGATTTCAGAACGATGTTCACATGTCCGTTCTTCATGGATTCAAGATACATGTGTGACATATTTCATGTCACTATCTCCTCTGATTTTCATGTCTATAGCTCAGGGCTGAACTCAACTCAACGAGGTTTGAAGAGTCAACTTTTTTGTTTGACGACCGTTTTGCGCAGCTGAGTGAAAACTTGCACAACTCACTCAATTTTCATCCAAAATAGTTGAATTAAATCTTGTTGATAAGCTAAGAGCTGGAGTTCAATGTGCATGTTTATGTTTTCTCTCAATCAGGCTCCTTGATGGTCAAAAACAACGATAAAGTTTAGTCACGAAAGCTGGACAGAATGTGTAAAATGTCTCGTCTTTTTTCCAGAATATGAGCCTACATTTGAGGGGGAGCTTGTAACTCCTTGAAGACTTGAATAGTGACACATAAGATCTTCTAAAGAAAGCAAGGAGGAGTTTATTCGATGATGCTTTCTTTATAAAACATTAGGGGGAGATTGTTAGATAAAATTAGCCCCTGATTTTATGAATGTTTTATAAATAATTGTATTTTGGGCCACTTAGGGAGTTATGGGCTTGGGCTTTTGACTTGTAATGGGCACCTATATATGTATGGTGTCTTGGCCTCCGTTGTCATTTGAGTTTGGAGAATTTACACACACACATATATAGTGAGCTTTAATGATAGTCGTGTAAATTTCTTGTTCTACAAGTTCTCCAATTCCCTCTATTGCAATTAAATCATATGACTTGAGATTATCATTATAATTGTTCTTCATGTTTTCTCATCTCTAACTTTATATGGAGTTTATTCAATTGTTGCTTGTTTGGGATCTAACAGAGTTTTCCGCCCTCATGGTGTCTAAGTTGAATATGAGCATAATGGGATAGATGAATTTTTTTCTGGATTTGCAAGTTAGACAACTTTCAACAGGAATTTTCATCTATTAGTCCAAGTACATATTTGATATGTTGAAGAAATTCAACATGGAAAATTGTGCATCGCTCATGGCACCTGGTTCTAAGCTCGACGTTGATCCTAACGACAAAGATGTCTATCTTAAGACCTATAGAGGGATGATCGGTTCCTTAATGTATTTAATGGCAAGTTGATCAGATATCGTGTTCTCTACCTGTCTCTGTGCAAGATATCAGACCAATCCCAAAGAACACCATTTGGTAGCATTTAAATGCATTCTTCGATATTTAAAAGTACTCCTGATCTTGGCCTTTGGTACCCTAAGGATACAGGTTTCAAGCTAATGGCTTACTCATATGACGAACACGCGAGTTGCATGCTAGATAGAAAGAGCACTTCGGGCCATGTACAGTTCTTGGGCGATAAGCTGGTAAGTTGGTCTTCAAAGAAACAGAACTGTGTATCCACCTCCACTTTGTGTTTGTGTCCGTGTGTTCATCTTTCAAGAGGGAGCAAAGGTAAGTTTTTCTATTAAATTTTGTATTTAATTTATTAGATTTATTTTTTCAAAACCATTCATCTTTCTGGGGAAGTTAAGTCTTTCGTTCTTATGCACTTTTCTAGGGGGAGTACAAATGACCTTTGATTTTTGTGCGCGTATATTGTTTGAAATTTTTTTCTAAGTCCAAGTTGTCGCGTCCTTGTACGCGATGACCCATTTTTGTCACATCCTTCTAATGCGACCATAGTACTTGTCGTGCCTCAAAGACCCACCAAGATTTGTCTCATGTTCAGAGGATGCGACATCCTTGGCCATCGCATCCCACACTTATGACAAGTTGACTTTTCAAATTCAACCTAATCACGTCGACCAATCACCGAGTGACACATATCATTTTTCAAATGGATATAAGTACATTTTTGGCTCAAGCTTGTTTAGTACGCTTTCTCGCACCCTCTCTCGTAATCACTGTTCACTCGCGTTCTTTGTTGTTCATACGGGCATTTTTTTCAAAATCCGTGTTTCCCACTTCGCATTTTACACAGATAAGTATGTCTTTCTTCCTTGATCAACTTTAATTTTTGAAAGATTTGCTCTTTTACCGTCTAGATTTTGCGTATTTGCCTCATGACTATTTGTATTTTAAGTTTTTTTTAGGGTTTACGTTTTTCCCTGTTTGATGATTTTAAGTTGTTGTTGCTCGGTTCTAGTACGAGGATAGTTTCACACACCATTGCGACACTTTACGTACCTTTCAATGGGTTTTGATGCCCTTTTTTGTTTGAGTATGAACTGTTCATGTTTATCACATCCTTCTTAGACTTGTAAATTCATCTTTGTTGCATCCTTTAGACATTCAAATGTTCATAGTTATCTCATCCCAATGTCTCCGACCATGAGCACCCGACCCCATAAGTATGTTCTTCAGTACCATGTGTCACGGCTGCTAACCTGGATGACCAATTTCTCACCCGTGAGAAATTTCTAAAGCTCGGCTCCAATAATCATCAACTCGTCTTTCACATGCGCCTCGACTATCAGGTGATCAACGAAATTATCAAGGGCCATCCACTCTGACATGCACTAAACGATACCACTCAGGTGCCAGCCTTCTACCTCCACCAGTTCTGGAAAACTTTGACGTATCATCCCATTCCAGACGATCACCACTTCATGGCCCAAATCGATGCATTTAAAGCTCGTCAGACTCTACGACGTTTTCATCGAATTTTCCGGCTGCCAACTGCCGACCCGACCACAATGATTTTGAGGACGTCGCATCCGAGGAACAACTATGCCAGGATATCCTAGCTCTAGGATACTCCAATCCCCTTACCGGGGTGGACCAGTTCAAACGGATGTACTTACCATCCGTTTGGTACACCATCTTCTCTATGACCAACCGTTGCCTCACCCCTAAGCACACTGGTCTTGATCTTTGCAACATCTCAGTGTTGAGGATGTTCCATGGTGTTGCCTTCAACCGTCACTACGACTATGCCACCCTCCTCTGGAATGAACTAGTTGAACTTGTAGCTGATAAATCCAGACCCGACAAAGCATGCCTATTTGTACCGTTCCAACGTTTCATGTCTTCCTGCAACTGATCATCTGCAGTATAATGCACTCGAACAATGACATCTCACAACGTGTCACCTCTCCTCTTGGACCATATTTCGTCCAATACTTCCTCAAGCTCTATAGAGATCCTTCTCCAAATGACTTTCTGTTGTCCAATGCCCTCCTGGTTTATGTCGACCAGACTGCATCTAGTGTAGTCGCGTATAGGACATTGCACGCTTTAGTGGCCTCTCCATAACCGGAGGGACCTCCCCAAGGAGCAAACTGTGAGCTAGATATAGGTTAAGGTGAGGGTCCTAGATACAAAGGAGAGTAGGTTCAGGTACGATGGGGTCCTCAACGGTTTGAACCAAGGGAAAATGTTGAGAGGGGAACATCAATGTGGGGTACGTCTGATCGGAAAACGAACACTCAACGACGATCTAGTATGAAAGTATCAGTTTGTTGCCAACCTCGAGAGTTCCAATACTCTGCATCCTCTTCCTCCGAGAGTGAATATAGTCTCGATCTTGGCCCATCATCCGACGAACCTGATGACGACAGACATGCATCATCCGGGGACACCTCTCACTTGCTTGCGCGGATTGGACGTTAACCTGAAATCTCTGAGAGATCCGAATCCGATGCATCAATTCCTCAAAATATGGAGTTTGATTTTGAAGGTGATATAAGGAGTGACAAAAGAGATGTATTCGGAAATTCCAATGTGAGCGTGAGTGAAGGAACGGTAAAAGAATATGGTGAGTGTGACTGCATCCAAACCGATCTGAGCCGGGTAGCCACATCTACTGCTGACACTCATCGGTTGAGTTCCAGCATCGAACAAGACGCTGCAGACCTATCAACGCATTTAAATGCCCTACCCAGCCACTCAACCATCTCTCAAAAGAGGGTTGTTTCACAACTAATCGCGGGATTAGCTCATAATCTACTGCCATCTCGCTCGGGGAGTGATGGTATTGAAACCAGATGATGTTACATGCGGTCTTCGACTTCAATTGCACACACATTAAGTCTAGATCCCCAACCTACTAGGACACATGTCACATCTGTTACTGCTAGCCTTAATGTCTAAGTCGGAACACCCATGGTGGTATCTTCTAAGATATTTCACGACGATTGGGTGGGATTCCTATCAGAGCTTCATCTTTGTTGAATATTAAACACACGGTTGATTAAACTGTTGTGCTAACTGGTGCGCTTAATGACCCGGGCGTTACTATCCCTGCCTCTATGGCATAAGTTCTTGGCAGTGCTCTTCTAGCTGCCCGAATGACCATGGATTCTCAGGTCGACAAAATCCAACGGTCGCTAAAAGGAAAGTCTCTAGCCAAACATATGCCAGCTCTGCCTCCTCCTCCACCACTTCCTCCACCAGCACAAAGGCATATGACCGTAGATGAATTAAAATTCGTTCTCTATGTTGAACTGCTAACTCACCAAAGGGCCTCTGGCCTAGCGGTACCGAGGTTTTTACATCATCCTCAAGGTCTCGGGTTCAAGCTTGGGAGTGGTCGTTTTCCTAAAAATGGTGGAGGAGTGGGGGTTTATCCCCTAAGATGAAGGTTGGGTCCCGCATACTGCCCATATGGATGTCACTGTGGGTCCGAATCACTAACTACCTACTAACTTGCCGTTCAAAAAAAAAAGAACTGCTAACTCAAGCTGAATAGCACGGTCAGGTTGATGCTGATCTTGTTGCACTGCTCCATATGCAGTCTGAATCTCCTATAGTCAACCATGCTGAGTTTTAATGAATTCAAAGTCGAGGTCCATTTAGAATTATCTGCAGTTCGAGAATTGATTGCAAATTCTGACGCTTCTCAACAAGCATCCCTCAACTCTTTTTAGAATACTTATGTCAATTATGAATGAACGCCTACAGGCCATGAAGCAGACTTGCCGAAGTCAATCCGGCGCCAATAAACGACCTCACGACGAGAATAACGATGATGATCATTATCATTTCCATGAGGGGGAGAAAATACAACATCTTGACGAGGGTCCATCGACATTAGTTATCCCACAAACTTAAAGCGAAACCACACCTGCTGCAACTGGAGCTCAGACTGCCCCAGATACTCAACAATCCGGCGTAGCAGTTACTGAACCAGAAATGATCAAAGAACCCACTCAAAAGCCCGCGATTACAGTTGAAGCCGATGATGTCATAAATTTGGACTCTAGTGATGACGAAAACGGTCAGAAAGAATCAGCAAAGTGTCTGAGCCAACATCGAAGAATTCTTCCATTTCTTTGACATTGAGGCACAAGAAGAAGATGACTATGATCACATTCAAGCTATGAATGCAGAAATACCTCCGTTACTAGAAAAAGAACCACCGGTTTCCAAAAATCTTCTAGTTGAATCTGCCTTCAAGACTAAAAGAGCACACAGAATGACTCTTTATCAGCGAAGGTGGTACAAAATTAACTGTGAGCGCAAAACAGGATGGATCTAGTACATATTAGAGTTCCATTTCTTGACGAGACAGAAAGAAAGATATGTGTAAGAAAGATAGTGCCACAATATGTTTTAGAACAATTGTAAGACAAACAACTAGCTAAACAGAGCAACTAATATAATTACCCAACATAATATTTACATAACCACTAACGAAGATAACATCATATAACAAAATATGGTTCCAAGGTACAAGTATATAACATCTACATTAGTCCTTAAAAACTTAACAAAAGTAGATAATGGGTTATCTTCATCAATCATAATATTATCTTCAATAATACTAAAACAACATAATAAAAGACTCAAAGTTGGTATAAAAATATAAAATTACTATCTAAAAGATACTACAAAAGGGTATTAATCTATTGAATAATCAACACATATCAATTACCCAAAACAAACATCTTTGGTCAAGACAAACCATTTTCTAAATGAAATCATACTCCAGTATTTCCAAAATGCCTCATAATGCAATTACGTGTATTTTCCAAACGGTTTATAAGATCAAAATTCCAAAGATGCATATAACACCAAAAGATCCCGGTTTATGAGATGAAACATTAAAACAACCCGCACTTGTGATTAATTTGACAAAACATGCAAAGACCTCAAATATATCCATTTTCAAGATGTATTGACCTAATAGCGTCATGTATGTAAATTTCCTCAAATACTCAACACATTTGACAAATAGTAAGCAAACATGTTAATTATTTCAAAATGGACATTTTTGGCATGTAGATAGTTTTCACAAAGTAACTTGAACTCACCTTGCTAGATTTAGGCTAAATCTAGGTTTCACCTCAAGCTTGAGCTTCCTTTGGTGAAGGCTTTAGATCCACAAACACCGAACTCTAGAAACTTTATCTAGGTCATAATCGGAGCCTATAGATTCACCAAGCATAACCCCAAACTAAAAATCATAATAAACCTTAGTCAAATCCTCTAATCACCTAAAATACCCAAAATATCAAAACTCCAAAATATGGAAGATACCTCAAAATAAATGTTCTAGAGAACTAAAATGGAAGATTTGACAAGAAATAAAGTTTAGAATTGGTTAGGATGACTTACAATTTCGTTCTGAAAACTAGGTCAAAAATGGTGAAAAGAAAGTTGGAGAAGATCAAGATGATAAACTTGGATCTTGATCAACAATTGGAATCTTGATGTTTGGAAGCTTGTAAACACTTGGAGATGAACAATGAACACACTACTAGGTCTTCAAATCGAGTTTAGATGAAAGATTTAGGAAGTAGTTGTGAGCATTAATGGAGGAGATGAAGATGGTGAAATTTTTTAACCCTAAACTCTTGAATCCTTAAAGGAATCATGTTCACAAAGGGTTTTGAAGCCCCAAAATCGGTGCCCTAGAATAAGAGTCAAAGTAGAGATACTAGAGAGGAGTAGATGAAGCAAAAGTGAAGAGGAACCAACAACATAAAATTTTCTCCCCAAACGCCCCGGGTGTGAAAATATTTTCCCAAGCGTGAAAGTTTGTTAGGACTAAAATGTCCTATACATTTAGAATGTTGTGTGAAGTCATCATGTTGACTTTAGTATGTTTGACTTTGTATATATAGCTTTCTCTTGTAATCATTTGTAATTGTCTAGACACAATGTAAGGAGTTAGAGAGAGAAAGCTAGAGAGAGGTTTGAGAGAATGTAATGGAGCTTTCAAGAAATATATAATATGAGGATGACAATTTCTCTCTCAAATCTCATTGTTATCGTTTTTGTTAATTGTTGAATCATAATCTGGGATCAACAAAGTTCTCCAGAAAAATAATTTTGCTTGTTTCTCACCCAAAACATTAAACCAACTCAAAATACATAAGAAGGGTTATTTTAAGGGTCAAGACATAAATATGGAACTCGAAATTAAGCATACCGAAAATCAGTGTGTTACGCAAAATTCTATCAAAACCCAACAAATAATGATGCTAATGATAATATAAAAATGATACAATAGATAACATTAATTTAGAAACAATCAGGGACTGATTTTGGTACTTGGAGTACTTGGAAAACCGTTTTACATGAATTATTAGTATTTCTTGAATTCAAATGTTAGTTCCGATGTTAAAAACAATATATTGAAGATTTTTTCAAGGCCCTTTTTACATCTCGTCCATGGCCTGTAAAACGTTAGAAACATGCCTGCTTATGAAATCGTGAATCCCAACCACCAGAGAAAATGAGGGGAGAAAGAGTTTAGGTGACAAAACTTACGAAACGACTAATCTCTAGACAAAACTTACTTGACGTTTCCCACGAACCTTGTTGTAGATCCCAGATTAATAATTCTCAAATCATCAAGTGTATTGTTGTTGCTTTCTCTACAAGATTCTCTCTAGAATAATAGGATAAACGACTAATCTCTAGAGTTCTAAGAAACCTTAACTAAGACATGGTATTTATATCATGAACTTATTACAATAAGGTAACAATGAAACCTTCCTTGTTTGACTTATGTTGACTTTGTTGACTTCATCTTTGATCTTCATTTCTTCAATAGTTGTGATCTCGGATACATTAGTTTTAGACATATCAATCTCCCTCTTTGTAGTCGGGATAAAAGATTAGCAAATTATCACACTAATAATCTCCTTCATTGTAGATGGTCAAAATTTGTCAACACATCTTCATCTTTAATCATTTTGAAATAATCTTCAACAATCAACAAATCTTTTTCAAACATTCATGAAACTTTTGCCCCCCCTACGAATATGATCACTTGATAAACTTCATTAGCTCCCCTTTAACATTAGCATAAAATTCATGAATCAGCAATGTCGAGGTCGCAGGGTGTTTTGCGATATCAAAGAATGCCGCACACCACATGAAATGAATAGTACAATGTCAAATGAGTCTGATGCGATATCCTACTTTGTCACACGATATCTTCAAATGTCGTTGATGCCTAGTGTGATATCTTTGAGATGCGATAAATTCTTGTTTTTCTCCCTCATCATCTCTTCGCATGTTTTCTCATGTCTTCATGTGTTTGCATGTGTCTTTGATATACCGTTTCTTCCCCTCATAATGATTAGGATAATCCTGAGCATTACGTACCATCAAATACTAAATCAATGTAGCTTTGTCAAACAAAAAATGTTAGAAAAATATCTCCAATGGAACAAATTTCTCCCCCTTAAACAATGGGTAAGCGACTAACATACAGAAGCACGTTTAGCAATTGTTATGACATCAATCAAACGAAATTCAGTTGAGTGGCCTATTTTCATTGTTGGCATCGGGGTAGCGCTGATAGGAGTTCCAATCATCACTAAATTATGGTTGTAGAACTAACTTCTCATATTGTTCCGGCATAATCACAAAGATATGCAAGTTGAATCACAAAGACTCCTACAAATGTGTAGAAGAAAATATTATTCAGATAAGGCTCAAAATGTGAAAACATATTCCATAGACTTAATGTGCATGAACTGAAGTTCGAAAAATGGAGGTGTGCCTTATTGTTTCAATATATAATCTTTCGAGTGAATAAATAGATATATGATGTGTTTAATCTCCATGATATATGAAACAAGCATCTTTTGGGAGATACTTTGGTAGTTAGGTGGGGTAACACAAGTTATCGACACTGGGCCCATGTTGTTTCAATATTCATCTCTAAAGAATCGAGAATGAATAGATTGTGTGGAAAATCGGATAAATGTTTCGGTTTGGTAAGGACCAATTTCTTTCAAGTCCTGTCACACTCTCACCATTTCCTTTTAACTCTCAACATTTTACCTTGAACACTCCCTTTTAAAATATCTAACCTAGGGATGTGTTTCATGGGTAGGTCTTTTCCGGCTCTGGATTGACCATTGAAACGTCCATAGCCTATCACACACATTCATATGAGTCTGAATTGATGTTGGATGGAGTGGAGACATTTAAGTCTGATTTCAAAACTGAATTGTTTAAATGTCAAAGTTCCATATAACACGGGTTCTGAACTAAGATATTCAGAAGTCAAAAAATTAAGTATATATAAAAATATTGTACTCCCCTTCAAAAACAACATACTCTTTTGAATGATCATGTCATGTGATGTTGACATTTCACATTAGAACACACGTGACAGACCTATAAAACAAATTAAAAGGATATTGGTACTCAAGTTTTATAGGGTCTCGAAGGTTAGCTTTAGAAACATTAAATGGGGAATTGGAGATACTATATGTACCATACAAGTTATTTACATACCTTTCATTAACAAAATCATTTGTTCTGCAAGTTGAACAACAAATCTTTTTGGTACTCAGATTGATCAGTTGATTGATAGGCAAATCAGTTTTACAAGCAAATGTTTTTGCATCAACCACTGGAGATGTATATGGCCTGTTTCCATCACAGTCCTCTGTAGTTGATTTCTTCCTCCAAACGAATTTAAACTTCTTAAAATGATTGCCTAAATTAGCAACAAAATCATTATGAAACAAATTAGAATTATGAGTCTGATACTTTGAAAAACCATATGATTTGGAGATGTTAGAATAACTGTTTGATTGAATACTTAAACAATAGTTATTCTTACAAACACTAACTGGAGAAAGAGGATCCATCTCATTAATTGAATTTGAAGTTTTTTTATATAAAAAAAACAGAATCGGTACTAGTTAAATCATTGTACGGAGAAAGAACAGTAGTATCGGGACTACATTGTTCAAATGATTCAACTGTAACTAAATTCTCTTGATTGTGCTTTGATATCACATCTTCAAGTTCTCTAACTTTACAGAAGATATGATCTCTTTCTTTATCAGACAAACTAAAAATTAAAATTCGTTCAGTTTCAAGA
Source organism: Silybum marianum (assembly GCA_036898165.1). Taxonomy (NCBI): domain Eukaryota; kingdom Viridiplantae; phylum Streptophyta; class Magnoliopsida; order Asterales; family Asteraceae; genus Silybum; species Silybum marianum. The sequence continues at coordinate 15,650,110 of CM072528.1, forward strand.
ACTTGTTCAAGTTTCTTGACTTTGTCTAGATAAAATGTCTTTCTTCCATAATTAAACCATACAGTACACTATGATTTTTGTCCACATGGTTTGTTGTTTATAACTATTTTCATCATTGGTCTTTAAAAACTGCTTTTTTGGTCACTAGTTTTCATTTCGTTTCATTTTTAGTTCTTGGGCTAACTCTATTAGAAAAATAAGTTAATATCAAGGGTATTATTGTCTTTTTAACTTATCATTTGATTTTCTATTAAAAATAACTAAAACTCAACCGATAATATCATTCCACGTGTCTTATTCCATTAGAACTTTAAAACCAACCCTTAGCCCCTCCCACAATGGTGGCCCTTCCCGGCTCAATCATTCATGCAACCTTTTTCAACTTTTGCGCTAAATCATTCTTTTCCGGCGACCCATATATTAAAAACAAATAAATTACAAAATTAAAGGTCATTCAGCTAGAAATTAAGGACATTCAACTAAAAAATAAATCAAGAACCGTACACGGTTCATTGTTCTTCTATGGATACAGAGAAGAAATCTATACCATCGTCCTTGAAAAAACAAGAACTAGGAATACCGTACCGTCTCTTCAATTTTCAGTATGTAAAACCAAAATAAAATGGGAGGGTTGAATATTGGTGACCAAAAACAAAATCGGTTAATATAAGCAAAACCAAAAAGGATAACCAAAATCGAAAACTAAAAACATAATCGGTAACCCAAATAAAAAACGGAATAAAAATCAACAAGCTAAACCAAAATCGGTAACCCAAATCAAAGCCAAAAAAACATCTCTAACTTAAATCAAAACTTGAAACAAAATTAGAAACTCAAACCAAAACCAAAAACAAAATCAGTAACCCAATTAAAAACTAGGAACTAAATCGGTATCCAAATCACATGAAGGGTGTGGGTGGGTGTGTTGTTTGCCTATGTGTTTTGTGTGGTGGTGAAGTCTGGAAGAGTGGTGGCTGATAGAAAGAGAATTGTGGAAGGACGGTGATCACGGTGGCCGGTCAGGTAGGTGGTGGCCAGTTTGAGACGAAGATGGGTCTAGTTTGGGGATTAATTGGGAAGAATCACATGGTGATTTAGTGAGTAGGGTAGGTTACCTAGTTTTTTTTAAATTAATGATTTAGTGGCTTTCCACGTGTAGAATAAAGTCTCTTCATTAGAAAAAAATAGAAAGTAAATATAAATGAGAAATGATCAAAAAAGTCCATGAGTTAATGCATGTTTTTTAACAGTGTTAGTTTCATGGACGAAAAATGAAAGGAATTGAAAACCACAGGGACGAAAAAGCAATTTTTAAAGATCTAGGACGAAAATCGTTATAAATATCAATACACAAGGACGAAAATCGTTATTAATATCAAACCACAAGGACGAAAATCGTAGTTTACTCTAAATCATCTTTCTTTTTACAATTCAAATATCAAATTATTCTTAGTCATAAGATTCGTTTCTAATACAGATAATTTGTCGCCTTGAAAGATGAAAAAGTTTGTCGCGTCTAACTGGTGCGAGGAAAAAATTTGTCGCCTTGAAAGATGCGATAAACAGAGTTATCTAGTCTCAAAGAAGCTGTGATTAACAGAGTTATCGAGTTCTAAGAGAAGAGATCATCTAAGTTATCGACTCTTAAAAGATGCGATAAATTAGAATGTCGCACGAGAAGGACGTGGTAAACTTAAATTGTCACACCAATGGGATGCTGATAAGTGAATAATTTATCACATTTTGATCACTTATTATTTTCATATTTCCTTTATTTTTACTTTCCCAACCAACATAAAATGAGTCTTTATTCTAATTTGATGTTTATTTGAGTATGAAGCTAAGTATGAGGAATAGATTTTGTTTTATGTTTTTAAGGTGTTTTTGTAACACTTTAGGTTGCTACAACAATATCTCATAGAATGCATGCAGCAAGATCTCATAGCATGCAGGCAGCTAGAAAACAGAAGATGTCACTTCATAACCTTTTTGGAGGGAATAGATTCCCATGGCTATTGTCAACTCTGGACCAGCTGGATGGATCATATCTAGAAGAATAAATATGATGAAGGTTCACATGCAAATGTTGAAGAACATCTTTGTTGCTTTTGCTTTTGTTAAGGAAACATGTGACTTTTCTACCATCCTTAAAGATGCTCTTTGTCTTAGTATAAATAGTCTTCAATTGTAATGGTTGAAAACACAACCTACGGTGGAAACACCATTGTCTTTAACTTGCTTTCTTTCTATTTCCTTGGTTTAGTAGACAAGACAACCAACTAGTAGTTCATTTAGCTACTTAGTTAATATTGCCAACCATTACATTTTGTAATCTAAAAGCTTTTGGTTACATTTCCTTGCACATTTACATTTCCTGTCACATTTACAATTATTGTCATTTACATTTCCAAGTCATCTACGATTCTTATCATTTACATTTCATGTATTTTCCGATTATGTCTTGTATTTATTTTCGACCGATGATGGGGCTAAACACCCCTAACTTGGGTGTGAGTAAAGGTTTGAGAGATAAAGGCCTATGTGATAGTGGATAATTATGTTCACTATTGGCCATCTACCTTACTATTCACCCCTTGTTTCCAAGTTTTATCCAAGTAATTCTTGAGGAGGTGACGTACCTTGTTTCATTTGGATGGGTTGACTTGAATGCAGGCCAACACAAACTTTTAGGGCTCTGAAGTGGTATAGAGGGTTGTAAAAAACCATGCCAACTTTCCCAAGTTACAACTATATGGAACGCACGTGTAAGATAAGTATGAACATCAGTTGGGTTACTCAATTGGGAATTGCCGGTTATTAATCTAATCTAAACCTTGAAAGGGGCTCTGCAATCAAGTAGTGAGGTATATAACCGATGTTGCATCACCTGTAGGGTCATGCTGCAGCAAGGTTCCTAACACATTGTTGCTAAACTCCAGCATGAACTCGCACCCTTGCTTTCATTAATACTGTTTTCAAGCACTTTTACTTTCAAGGTACTATTAACCACCTCAAAGCATTCCTTTGAATTCTCTTTTAGAAATCACTTTTTATGAATTGCTGCTTGTTTTTATTGTCCTTGTGGGAACGATATTCGGTACTTTGTACCACTTTATTACTTGTGTTAAAATGATAGTGGTTTAACATTTATAATTGCATGGTATTCCATTTGTGATTTTCGGATTACATAATCCTGTGACCAGATGTGATAACTTACTATTCACGAAAAGAGAGATACGATAAAACTGAAGTTGTCACACCAGTGGAATGCAATAACTTATTGTGCAAGCAAAGAGTGATGCGATAACTTTGAGGTTCTAACTCAAAACTTCTCCAAACTTAATGAAATTTTAATATGAGATTCGCACAGTAATTATAAGCAACTTTAAAACTATTACTTTTGTTTAATAAAGAACAAGAGCATGCGATAATAACCAGAACAAGAGGTTGCAATAAAGACAAAACTTAAGGAAAAATTGAATTGTCTTGAATCAAACGATTTGAAGGCGGAAAAGGAACACGTAATATTGAATCTATATCAAAATCGATTATCAAGGATCAAAAAAGTCGATCAAAAATAGTTGAATCTTCAAAATCACAAAACAAACCGTGTGTACTTTTTTCTTCAAGAAACCTTCACGTATTAATCCAAATCGATCAAATCTTCTGCTTAGATACCAATTGTGGATCCCAGTTTGAATAAGTAACAATGTAAATCAACAAGAACACGATTAATAATTCTCAAATCATCATGTGTATTTATGTTGCTTGCTCTACAAGATTCTCTCTGGAATAATATGATAAACTACTAATCTCTAGAGTTCTGGGAAACCTAAACTATTACATGGTATTTATATCATGAATTTATTTATTGAAACCTTTCTTGTTTGACTTTTGTTGACTTCATATTTGACTCTTCATGTCTTCAATAGTTGTGATATCAGATATAATATTTTCAGACCTAACACTTGTCTGTTACCTTAAGGTCGTGGTGCAGGGTCACCCGTTCTTTTTCCCTTGACCCTAAAGTTGCATCATAGCGGGTTAGATATCCAGGTTATTTAAAAAAGGTTGCGTCATAGGGGGTCATATACCAACCCGAGTTTTTCAAAACTAATTTGACCCCTTTTCTTAATTTTTCTTGCATAATTTCATACCAAAACATTTACCACAAAATAAGCTTAATAATTGATGTTCCAAGGTTAAAACATAACATAAAATCTGAAAATGATTACATTACAAATTTTGGGTGTATATTTATGTTTAATTATTTTGTAAATATATTAAATATACTTTATTGAAGTATATTAATTAAAAAAATTAAAATTAAAATAAAAGTTAAAGTAAAAACTATTTTTTTGAATTTGTTGTACCTATTATATATATATATATATATATATAATTAGACGATAATATAGAATTTGTAATTATTTATTAATAAAAAATTCGGAAGATGAGGTTCTTGTAAGCAACCTCTATTGTCAGAACTTGAAAAGTTAGTTCAAATATTCCTAAGCGTCTAAGTTTGAAAAGAGACTTCAGAGTTGTGTAGCAGTGTAGTCAGAGTTAAAGAATAAGTCTGGACCGTGTGTTTAGAGTTCGGAAGTGAATACGATTTTTTTAAGTAAAAAGTCTTCAGAGTTCGAGCAAAACTTTATCAGAGTTTGGAACTAACTCTCTGGATACTATCCATAGTTCGATACTTAAGTAAGTCACTCTAAGATGTTCTCCATTTAAAAGATTGAAGACTCGAAAACTCAAAGATACTAGAACATGTGTCAGTTTGTAATTAATTAATCGATCTTGTAACTACATGTATCTTTAGTAGTTATGTTTTAGTACAAATAGAAAGTTAGTCAGATATGTTTGTAACTTTTACTCATAGATAGATAGATATGATCTTGTAAGGTTTCTATCTCTAGATTCTAATGTCGCATATCTTTTAGTTAATGACATTGTGACTTCATCAATTATATTGAGTTCATACTTGTTTGTTTGACTTCTTCATTGTAAATCTATAACACCTACAACTTTCACAATTCCGATTATGATTAATCATGCTACCAAATGGTGTTAAGTATGATAATTATGTGGGTTTTATATAATTATCATATGAGGATGGATGGAGGTCTTTTCGGTCCTAAAAACGAAGAAATCACGCGATCAGAGGCTAATTCGACTTCCATGCAACGTTACCGGCATGAAACCCACAATAAGATATGTTAGTTTTGGACAAGGGTAATTTTCATGCGACTTTAGCAGCATGAAATCCGCATTTGCTTCTAGTTCAACTTTGGGATTAAGCTAATTTTTCTAGGGTTTTCTTCACTTAACCATATCTCTTTCATTTCTAGACCATTTGGGATGATTTTGGAGGATTTAGCTTTGTTTTTTGAAACTCTTCAAGAGGAGATCAAAGAAGTAAAAGATCCCTTGGTGGATTCAAGATCATTAGTATAGGTAACCTTCCTGATCTTTACACCCAAAAGCTTAGGTTTTGGGTCTGTTCTTCATCTCCTTTCTTCCTCCATCAGTGTCTTAGATTTTGGGTTTCTTAAGGTGAAGAAGATCGTTTGAGAAGCTTTGGAGCTAGGATTTGAGAGTTTGCTTGTAGATCTCAAGTTTTCTTCAAGGAAAACTCAAAGTTTGGTTTGGGAACCTAGATTTAGCATAAATCTAACAAACTGAGTCAACTTTCTTTAAGAAAACTATGTACATGTCAAAAATGTTCATTTTGGAGTTGATACTTTCTTGAAATTATCAATTATGATGACTATTTGATTAAAAATTGCATCTTGAGTATATTTGATTTTATAAATCATGTAAAATGCCTACATTTGGATTTTTTGGACAATTTAGATAAATAAATCATAAGTATGGGTTCTTTTGTTGATTTGTCCTATAAATGGAGATTATTTGGTGACAATGCATTTGTAGTGTTTTTGGTTTGGAAAATGCATATTGTTATTTTATGGAACATTCTGGAAATATAAAAGGTATGATATCAGTAGAAAAATGGTTTGTTCCAACCCATGATGAGTTTTTGAGTTAATCATTCCTTCAGAGCATGTATTTGCATAAGCGTTGGTTAAATACATTTTTATTGATGGATTTTATTTAATATTCAATTGAGTTGTTGAGCTTTTGACTCGTTTGACTCCGACGAGTGTTAGGGAGCATTGTTGGAGCATAGGAGGGCAGCATGCTGCAGCTGATGGACGAGCTTAATTGATAAGCTGACTTGGGCAAAAAGATTTATCAAAGATTTTCAGATCTTTTCTTTTGGAGAATTATATAATTTTATTAATATTGTAATAGGGTAGGAAGCTTCCTATTAAGACATCTTGGAGAACAAGTTGTGCTTAGTTGGCTTTTTGTTAACTTTATGGTCTCCCTAGAAATGACCAATCTACCCTCATTTGTTAGTATAAATAGATGACTTAGTAATTGTAATAAGGACATCCCACCATCTAGAGAATTGACACTTGTAGATGGATTCTCTCTAAATCTACTAATCTTTTGAAGTTCTTCTAGTCTCCAATTTAATTGTTTTATTTAAATTGCTTTATTTAATAGTTTTCTTTACTTTGCTTTATTTAAATGCTTTATTTAATTGCTTTCTTTAAATTCATGTCTTACATTAATTTATATTTCTTGCAATTTCATTTCCTCCATGAGTAGCTAATTTTATTAGTTTGAGTGTGAGATGAAAGGGTGAGATTCTAAATCAAATAAAGGTGGATTTTGGTTAGCAGAAATAATATTTCATTATTTCATTCAAGTTTTATAAAGCCAAATGCACTTCTTGACGAGTTGATGACTTTGAAAGTGTTTAAGTGCTGTGGACTTAGGAATAAGTCATGATATGCACGTCAGCTCGAATGACATAGGAAATAGACTTGGAAGAGTTGTTCTCTATATTTTTCTAAACTGATTATTCTTAATGGGTTGGTCGCTTTTCAAAGTGTAAAGTGTGGTGGACTCAGGAATGAGCCACTATGACATACCAACTTGGATGATATGGGAATCTGCTCGGTAGAGCGATTCTTAGACAAAGGAATTTGCTAGTCCATATATCTTGAGGAAACCATCTGTTACTATCACTGGTCCGGATGCTACATAGGAATATGGGCTGAAAGCTAAACATTAGTACAATGGTCAAGTCCGGAAGGAATACCCTCAAGATGGATGGTGAAATTTATTGCTGCTAACTAAATTGCCCACCAGAAGTTGTGTTGAGGTCTCACTTCAAAGTCTTACACCCATGCTACCTGATTTATTATTATAAACTGTTAACTCACCACAATCAATCAAATATTTTCAAATTCGTCATCTGAAGTTAGTTTCTCATCTTGAGATCTTGCAACTTAAGATACCTATCCCTGTGGAAAACGATACTTGGTACTTACCATTTTATTACTTGAAAGGAGATAGTAGGGTCAAAAGTATATTCGCTTTTGATCTTATTTGTCACATATCTAAGGGTATGTAAAGCACCTGTCATCCATCTCTGTCGTCTTTTTTTCCACTCTCGTTGGCCTTCACATTTCCTCCACACCCACCCATTTTCTTCATAGTTGAAAACGGAAATGTATGCACAGAGATGAAACCAAGTTGCTAGTCGTAATAACCATCAAATGGCCTCCCCTATTCCCCACACCCTCTTCTCCGTCACCCCTACTTTCTCAACGGATCTGTATCGATGACTGCTGCAACGATGACAAATAAGAGTTGGCTTCGATTTGCAATAAGATCTGACATGTTTATTTTCATTTGGGATTTGTTTTGGTTTTGGGATTTTCTTTAGGTTGCTTCGATTTCCATCGAGAATCGATGAGTTCATTTTCTTTTGGGTCTCGATTTGATTTAGGTTTTGCTTTTCACTTTTGGGTTTTTTTAGATTCGTTTTGATTTACGATAAAAATCGACGAAATTATTTTTATCTAGGTTTCAATTTGGATTTGGGGTTTGCTTTGGTTTTTTATTTAGTGTTTTCTTTTTGGTGGTTTTCTAGATTATTTCGATTTACGATAAAAATCGACAAAATTATTTTTATCTAGGTTTCAATTTGGATTTGGGGTTTGCTTTGTTTTTTGTTTTCTTTTTGGTGGTTTTCTATATTATTTCGATTTACAACTAAAACCGACGAGTTCATACTCATTTGAGTTTCGATTCCGATTTTGGTATCTTTGAGATATTTACTAGTTCGTTGTGTAGATCAAAATCTAATGACACTTGAATAAACACTTCAAAAGCATAACCCAAATATGAGTTTTAAGATTATCGTTGGAATAATGGATCTACCAGAGAAAATGACCGGAGGAGTGGTTCTTTATCAGACCGTGGAGAAGATGACCGGAGGAGTGGTTCTTTATCGGACTGTGGAGAAGATGACCGGAGGAGTGGTTTTTTATCGGACCGTGACGGTGAACTGGTTAAGGGATGATGATCCCTGTTTGTTTTTAGAAATGAAAATTAAAAAATTATAGTAATAATAATAATTTTTTATTTAATATAATGATAGATTTTCTTATTTGTAACTGCAAATTAAGGAAATACTAAAAAGACGAAAATACTCTTTGGGTTAATAGACTTACGGTTCTAAGGAAGGAATTAACCCACCTATTCCGACCGGGGAGAACAGGCTTTTTTTTATTAAAATCTTTCTGGATTGACAGTGCCAAAATACTTTGATTTCTTATGTTTGTGATAACATGATAATACCTTACGTGCCAGACTTGCTGATTTGAATTATATTTAACATAAGTTAGTTTGAGGGATCAAAAATAACAACCACCGTGACCAAAAATGTAATTAGTTCAAAAGATGGACGAAAGTTGATAGTAGATGACAACCACATGGACCAAAAGTGTAATTTACTCTGGATATTATAAACGTGGTAAAAAAATAATATTATACTTAAATATTTTTTAATCAGTTAATTTAAAATTGAATTGTATATTACAACCTTCAAATAAGATTATACATTTGACTTTTTATCATCCGGTTCAACAACAACCGTTTTATATTATAATGTTTGGTTGAACCTACTTCTATATATATTTTTTTTTTGTAATTCATGGTTCAATATTTTTATAAGTGTAATGTACAAAATTACATATTGATCTTTATATAATGTTGTCATGTCATCGGATCAAAGAAAATCAAGAATATATATATATATATATATATGGGAGATTTCAAATACAAACCACGTCAATTCGTACAAACCGTACAAACCGCGTGTTTCATTATTTTTTTGAATAATTTTTTTCATGAAAGTGTTTAATATGATGAATTTGTTTCATATAATTTTTTTCTTCATGAAATTATTTTTTTTTCTACATGAAAATGAATTGATTCATGAAACTCTCAATTTGATGAATCTTGTTTCATGTATTCTTGATGAAATTTTTTCATATATTATTGACTAAACAATCCTAATAATTAAGAAAAAGTGAAAAAATTTAAAAAAAAAATATTGGTTGCATGCGGTTTGTACGGTTTGTACGAATTGACGTGGTTTGTAACGGAAATCAACACTATATATATATATAGAGAGAGAGGCGGGTTCATACAAGGACGATACCAATTTACGAGAATACAAGGACAATCCTCTGCCAATCATTTTGTACATGAAAATTTTCATGTACAAAATCATATATGATTTCATGTACAAAATCATATGTGATTTTGTAAGGATCAAAAAAGACACGCGCGATTTTTTTCGTGGGCAAGTCATGGGAAAAGTCGCGGCTAATCATATATGATTTTGTACGTGAATCATATGTGATTTTGTACATGAAAAATTTCATGTACAAAATGATTGGCTGAGAATTGTTCTCGCATTCTCGTAAATAGTTACCGTACTCGCATGAACCTCTTTCTATATATATATATATATATATATATATATAGGGGCAGATTCATACGAGAACGATACCAATTTACGAGAATACAATGACAATTCTTGGCCACTCATTTTGTACATGAAACTTTTCATGTACAAAATCACATATGATTTCATGTACAAAATCATATATGATTTTGTAAGCATCAAAAAGGACACGGGTGACTTTTTCCGCGGACAAGTCGCGGAAAAAGTCACGACTAATCATATATGATTTTGTACATGAATTATATATGATTTTGTACATAAAAATTTTCAAATTATTTATTTATTAATTAATCTCAAATCAGATTCATTAAAATTTCAATGATTTTTTTTACTAACTTTATTTGATTATTTAATAACTTTAAAAAAATTCTTGATTGTTATTAATTATTTTTATATGTTTTTTTTAATTATTAAAGTATGATGTTAGTCCCCAAGGAGAGATGGCTAACTAAGAGAGGGTTTTGTAGAAGAGGGGGTTGAATATAAAACACACAGAATATACTCTTTTTAAATTTTTTAATATAAATATTAAAAATTTACACACAGGTAGTTTGATGCGGAAAAGAACAGGCACACTATTCTATCAAACTAAACACACAGATAACAGTAATTAACTTATACACTAAGGAAGTTAAAACAATACTGTTATAGCACACAGCTTTGTCATAGTCACGCAAATAATCACTTTGAAGATTTGTTGAAAGCGTGAGATTTCTGGGAAGGACTTCATCTCCTTTTATAGTGCCCATGCATGGGATGCATGTGGACAGCTGTCAAGGTTTCATTAGCTGGAAGTTTATCTGCTGGACAAAGGAAGAGACTACTTCCTTTGTACTAGAATAATGGATGAACCATTCCTTGTAGCACGTAATGTCAGATAACTTTATCTTCTTTTCTTCATGCTCTGTGAAGTTCCATCAAACCTTTTAGCTAAAAGACAAATATTCCTTTTATAAGAATAAAAGAGAATGGTTTTATTTAAGGCTTGATGCCCAAGTTCTTGCTGGCTCACGTGTCTTGCAATTGATGTGAGTCAAGAACTTATCTCTTTGAAATTGCTAAGTGATACCTTGTAAGGCTGGAATTGATAAGTGTACACTTTGCTTGATAAACTTCATCTTTCACTAAATGCCAAAAGTGTACACCCTTGAACTTGTGACTTGATATCACAGCCTTAGAAAATATACCTGCAATTTCGGTGACCAAGATTATAGTGTCGGTGACCATGACATCAAACTTGATGACCTCATCTTATTTGATGTCCTTAGTACTTTTGATGACTTTTGAGTGTACCATCGGTGACCCACTAAATTGGTGACCCAATCTTGACTTGGCAAAATGATCTGAATATTGAAGTTGGTTGATACATCCAAAATTCCACTTTTTGATGTACAACCCTTGATTGAATAGTCTTTGACTCTTCAATACTTGAAGCATATTTCAGACCTTCAAAAGAACCTGTAAAAATTCATTCATACAAAAGGAAGGTGGTTCATCATCAAATCATCGGTGACCCAACATATGATTTAAATTATTTTTATCTAAAAATATTAGAAGATCTATGTTCACTTGAATAAATAAATGTTTGGATTTTGGTGTTTATTTATAATAGTAGTTGCTAAATATCAAAAGCTTATTATACGGAATCCCATTTTTTTAGAACGAGTTGAAGGAGTAGGCATTAAGATCCTTTCAATGACCCATGTTGTGTTAAGAGAATATATATATAATCCGATCGATTGCGCAAAGCCAGCAGTAGCAGCGGAACCGGGAAAAGTATACAGAAAAGACAGTTCTTTTCTATTATAATAATATTTTCTATTTAATTTATATTATATTAGTCTTAGTTAGTGATCCCGGCTTAATGAGTCCTTTATTCCGTGATAAACTATTGATATCAGTCCTACATTTTTATCTGTGAAACAAGGAGAAAGAGGGCTCGACGGAAAAATCATTTTACAGTGAGAGAAGCAAGGAGGTTGATGCTAGAAGAAAGATAATGAAGAAAAATTACTTATTGTTGATGCTTTGATGTGTTGTGTCGTGACATGCCATGCCATTATGAATGTTAATGAAATGTGTTTTTTAGTCACTAGTCACGGTTACCTCGGGAGGTGCCATTTAGAACAACGTATTCAAGTAACATTATTCTTTATATTTTTTTATTTTAAAAATTATTCTATATAATTATTTTATATTTATACTTTTAAATGTAAGCAATGTTCTAAACTCCATAATTAGGTTATGTTCTAAAAATTATTCTATATAGTTATTTGTTTTGTATTTAGACTTTTATCAAAATATATTAATTTAAAAAGACTTTATCTATGAGGCAAATATAAAATTGCTAATTTAAACCAAGCACCGGCAGCCTTGACTCCTTGTTAATGAGAAAAGAGTTGGTACAAATCCACCTCATTCTCCTTGGATCAACTTTCTTTTTGGCCTCCACTTATAAAAGTCAATGAGTATATACTATATACACTTAGGGGCTGTTTGGTTTCACGGAATCCGATGGAATTGGAAGGAATTGGAATGGCCAAATCCATTGACCGAATTCCTTAATGCTGTTTGGTTCGCGGAATGAATAGACCGGATTCCATCGGATTCCATCGAATTCCATGGTTGATGGATTTGATCATTCCTTAACATATGTGAAGGATTTTGAATTCCATTTCGTATCAAATGCAACATAATTTATAAATTTCTTTTAGAAAGACAACAATAATTTTAACCACCACCCTCTCCCCGCCCCACCCTCATCGACAACATATCCGCCACCACCGCCGACACCGCTACCGCCACCGCCACCACCACCACCACCATCAATTAATATTATCATTCTACCACCGCTACCGTCACCCCCACCCCCACCCACCACGTCACTATTTTTTGCCGGCATACTCATAGTCGCCACCCACCCCTACACCCTACCCCACCCACCTACCCACCACCACCACCACCACCCACCACCACCACCACCACCCACCACTAATGTCCTCATCACAATTGTCACCCCCACTCCCGATAGATGCATATTTCTATTCTTTTACGAGATTCCATTCCAATTCTTATCAACCAAACGCATGGTCAAATTCATCAAATTTCATTCCAATTCCTTCAAAGTCAAATTCCTTGATGGATTCCAATTCCATCGAATTCCATTCCGCGAACCAAACGCCTCCTTAGGGTTAGGTTCAAATGTGAACTCAATTTTGGTTGTGAACGTGAGGACGAATCTCAGCCACACATCTTCGGTTATGGTGGACGCGATCACGGAGGATTGACGCGATTCATGGGAGGGTGGAGAATTATTAAATGAGGGAAACCAGGTCAAAGCCGCCTTTATTGACCGGATAAGTGGCTAAGATTCGTCCTCACGTTCACAACCAAAAATGAGTTCACATTTGAACTTTCCTCTATACACTTATATAGTTATATATATATATATATTTTAGGTGTTAATTTCTTACATAAATATATATTGGAAAAATTCAATCAAAATAAGATAATGTAGTTTATTTTTATTTTTATATGTATTTGAGGAAACTTAATTTTAAAAGTTTCGTTTTAATATATACTTTTATTCGTATTTAAGGAACTTCGTTTGAAAAGTTTCATTTTAGTATTTACAACAAGATATATTAAACAAAAAGTTTGCTAAAAAAATCTAAGATCTACTTTTGTATAAGTTTAATATAATTTTTTTAATTACATCAACATATAATATTTTTCTCAATAAAAGTTCTAGAAATAAGTTCTCATGATAAAGATAAAAACGGAAACAATTTTTTTTTAATCAGCAATGAAAGATTTTTATTTCCCAGCAAACAGATTACACCAACATACAACAGAAAAACAAAATACAGTTCCGAGAATAACGGAAATAAAGTAAATTTTACTTCGATTATTTTTTATTTAAAATAACGGAACAAGTTTTAAAGTATGAATTTATATTAGTATTAAAAATATTGGTGTATAAATTTGTTTCTCTCCAAAAAAGAAATCAATTAAAATAGTCATTTTCGTTAGTGGTTTCATCTCTTAGCTATTATTTTACAAAATTTATAGAAATAGTCATAGGTCCGTAATATAATTACGAACCTAGCTAAACGACAAAAATTAATTACATCTTCTGCCCCTATACGCAATATCCTATGTACAAATTGCGAATATGGCCTCGGAAGTTCGAAAAATTACACTTTATACCCAGCTCCGCAATTGCAAACATTATGATTTTGCCGGCTTGCCACGTGTCTCACTCGGGTGATGCCCTAATCCAACCTTTTCTGTTGACCAAATCCAGATCCACAATTTTGACCTTTGACCTCCACAACTTTTCAAGAAATTGTCATATTTTCACGTGTTTTATACTTGAATTTTGAGGACCTGCACTATTTTTCCATCAAAGTCTGAAAAGTGATTGAAAGTGGTTCAATAATTATACTATATCCATTAATTGATTGATGGTTTGTTTGGATGAATTAAATTCATCTGATCTATAAAATACCAATGATGGAATGATGAAAATATACAGAAAAAACGATACCAACTTAATTTCTTTCTTTCTTTCTTTCTTTGTTCATTATATATTTTTGTTTCTTCAATTCATTTGAAGATGACTTCCAGTGTCAAAAAAACGAAGTTACATATTTGTTCAGGTGGTCAATGGGTGCAAGCAAACAATTGGTGGGATTATGTTTCTTCTGGTGAAACGGCACACCATGTTTTACAATGGTGTGCAAACATTACACATCAAAGCTTGGTCGCTTATGTTAAGAGAACACATGGACCCAAAAGTCATGTTGGTGTGACAAGGTTAGTGTACAAGTATGATGCTTCAATATTTGAGTTAGCTGACGATGAAGATGTTGGTGGTTTCATGGAATTAGCAGTCGAGTCAAATAAACCGCCTACACTTTATGTGTATGTCGATTATTCGATATGCGGTAGAGGTGATGTTGGTGGTAGTTCGAACATTGAAAACCAACAAACCCAAGATGAAACTTAGGCTCAAGGATTGTATGTTGCTCAAATCGAGTCCAAGTCCCAAATCCAGCGCTCCTACGACACCAACTTTTTTCTAGAGGATACATATGGTCTTAGTGACTATTACCCGAGTTTGTTCTGGAAACACAACAACAACAACAACAACAACGACAACAACAACAACAACAACAACAACAACAACAACAACAACATGTTGTTGAGTTGATGATGATGAGCCTTTGAGTACCACTAAGGTTGGCATGCGAGACGGAATGAAATAGCTATGGTGAGGGGCAACCATGAGAGGTCATTCACCCGACTCCCTACGTATGTATATAATATGGAGTATCATCATCCATGTACCGTCACCAAAATAAGGACAAATTCAAGAGGACATTTTGAGATGTGTTTCACTGTGCTTAGTTGCGCGGTACGTATAACTATGTCATATGCTTACATATTATAAACCATAACCTTTACATATGTAAACCACCAATTTTTTTTGCATATATGGACTTTTAAGAAAAAATATTAGTCGTGTCCTTGTAATAGATGGTGCTCATTTAAAGGGAAGTTTCTTAGGTATAATGTTCTTGGTGGTTGCCATGGATGCAAATAACACCATTGTGCCCATTGCTTTTGGAGTAGGTAGGTTTGAGACTTCGGACGTGTGGACTTGGTTTTTGGCCATGTTGAGGGAATGTAATGGAGAAATGCAAATTTGGTGTTTATGTCCGATAGGGTTGCTTCAATAAATGCCACAATTACTGCAGTGTTTCGAACAACCCATCATGCTTTATGCTCTCGACATCTGGAGATGAACGTAAAAAGAAAGGAGAAACAGATTAAATTCTATAAGAAAACATTTTGGAAGGCATGCGAAGCCTACAGGGTGCAATAGTTTGACCGGATGATGGAAAGTCTACGAGTCCATGCACCTTGCAGAATTCAATTAATGGAGGAGGTTGACAAGGAGACGTGGTCAAGGGCCCAATTTTTGGTATACGGTACAATATTATGACCTCGAATAGTGGGGAGTCGGTTAATGCAATGTCCCATTTTGCGCTTAAATTACAGAGTGTGACACTTATGGAGTACTTTTAAGGCTTTCAACAACAGTGGTACTTAATTCGTCGGGGCTAAAGGAGGTGAATACACTCACAATTATTTTATCTTATATGTACATATATGTTTGTTATTTTTTTGATATTGTAACACAATTAATACATTTTTTCTAGAGCAAATGAATCACGCACTCATATCGTGGGTGCATGCCAAGATTAAGAAAAGGGCAGACAAATCTACAACATGGACTATTGTTAATCCCATATCAATCAAGTAACTAAGAATCAAGATGAACAAATCTCTAAGTCGTATGCCATTGATAGAGAGAAAATGTTTACACCTTGAGAAACACACACGCAAGCTCATACAAATGAGTCTTACACTAAAAGCTCCTTCAATGTAAAATACAAATAACTCCTTCAATGTTGACTTTTGAAGACTTTTTTTTTACTTTTAACATTGACTCTTCATTCTTCTATATTTGTGATCTTGATATACAAAATATTAAGTCTACCAATCTCCCCCTTTTTGTATATGAGACCACTCTTCAACAAGTCTTCAACTTTAACATTCAATTTTTTCCCTTTGAAGATAGTCAAATTTTGTCAACAAAACGAATCTGAAGAGCAACAACCTCCCTTCTTTGTCAATCAAGGTCACTCTTTACATTGTTTTAACAAACTCCTACTTGCAACATAACAATTTAGATCAACATCTTCATAAATCAATCTTTAAAATTTAGAAGTCTTTTTCCTTGCATCTTCAATAGTCAACAAATCTTCATATACTATATCCTTTTGAGTCAACAATTAAGATTTAAAAAACAAAACTTGAAGCTTTAACACTACATGTACTAAACTCTTTCCATTTATGTCATGTAAGAATCCAATATCATCAACAAATTCTTCAAATAACTCTGATTTGTACAAACAAGAATCTTTTAAATATAAGTCAACAATGAATCATAGTTGTTTAGCACATCACCGCATCTACAATCTTTGAAACTAATGACTTTTCAACCTTAAAATCAACAGATTTAGATAGAAACCTTCTCATCATAAACTGATTAAACATACTACTAGCTAATCACAATTAACTTTTCATCAACAAATGAATTTGAATTCTTTTACTCCCCTACAAATATGAACGTTGGTAAACTCTATCATCTCCCCCTCAACATATGAATACTTGATATATTTATCAGCAAATAAGTTTCACCCCCTCCCCCTAGAAAAATGGGTAATCGTCTAACATAGAAGCATATTTAGCAACTATTATCATATTAATCAAAATATATTCAATTAGGTGGTCTATTTTTAGAGTTGGCAATTATGAATCCCTGATAGGACTTCCAATTATTATTAAAGTAAAGTTATAAAACTAACTTCTCAAACTGTTCTGGCATTATAAAAAATATATGCATTGGAATCACAAGGACTCGTGTAAGTGTGATATATATATATATATATGTATGCATACATTTGGCTCAAATACATGAGTCAATGTGAATATAATATGAAGCATGGAGACTGGAGGGGTAATGTATTCCTTTTTCAATATTTAAATCTTACGAGTGAAGAATATATAGAAGATATGTTCATTGTGCGTGATTTATGAAACATATATCTTTTTTGTGAGATAATTGAGTGGCTAGGTGGGGTGACACAAGTTGTCGACATTGGGTCCATGTTTGTTTCAATATTCATCTAAAAAAAATGAAAATGAATAGATTATATGGCAATCTGGATTACCGACACGATTAGGTGATGATCTTTTTATTCTTTTGATCCTGTCTCACACTCACATATTCTTTTAGCTTACTAGCACTCAATCTCTCAACCATTTTCAACCAAATATCCCTCATTTCAGTCTCATATTCAATCACATTTGATAATGATTAGAAATCCAGAAATAATCTTTTCAGCTTGAGACTCTACCCCTTCAAATACCTTCTCATTTCCATTTTATCTCAACACACCCCTTTCAAGATCATCCCAATGATCAAGAAACTCGACTATTATCTAGACCCCTTACAGATGTATAGGTTTGGGTATGTTTCTTGGGTAGGTTCTTCCGGTTCTGGATTGACCATAGAAACTCTAAAATTTCCTATACACACATATACATCTTATGCTAAAATGTTTTATTGAGGAGCTGAAACATTTAACTCCGAGTGTTGAATTGGTGTGTTTAGAAGTCAAAAAATGAAATTCGAGTTCTAGACTGATTTATCTAGAGGTCTAACAATGAAGTACTTGTTTAAAATTGTCAAAGAACAAATTCAAACGCCTAATAAAATGACTCAATAAGCTCGGTGTTTCAAAAAGAATGATTAGAAGGTTTAATTGTGACGAACAATTCACAATTATTATATTCAATAAGAATCGAATCATTTTTGGCAATCTTGAAAATAGGTGAAGAATATCAAACGAGTGTATTTCCACCAAAAATATGAGACGTGGAAATAACTATTTCAAGAAAAATATGATTTAAAATCGGATAAGAAACGAACACTTGTAAGTTTCTCAGATATAAATACCATGGTTTGTTAAAAATTCAATCACTGAAAAAATATGGTACTCCCCCTCAAATGTAGCATAACCTTTTGATAGACAATGTAATGTGATGTGAATATTTTAAATACACTCACACACAACATTTCTTCAAAACAAACTTGCAAGATTTCGGTACCGAAGTTTTATTGGGTCCTCGGAAGTTAGCCTTAGAATTACGATTTTCACCTTTTTAAAATGATTATCTGAAATAGCAGTAGATTCGTTGTGAAACAGATTAGAATTATGAATCTGATACTTTGAAGAATCATATGATTTGGATTTATTAGAATAACTGTTTGATTTCACACTTGAAAAAGACTTATTCTTACAAACACTTATTGAAGAAAAACGATCAATTATATCAATTGAGCTTGAAGCAGTTTTATAGGAAAACACACAATCAATATTAGTTGAATCATTAAACAGAGAAAGAACAATAGTATCTTGACTAAGTTATTCAAATGATTCAATCTTTTCTGTATTCTCTTTAATTTTCCTCAAAAACTGTTCTCTCTCTTCAGAATATTTACATTTTTCATTCTCAAGTACTTACTCAAGTTCAAAAACTTTTATTTCACAAATAAATGTTTTTAGAAGAAACTGAAACTTGGTTAGCAGAAGATTCTGTAGAAAATTTAAGATCATCTTCAAGCGCTTTGTTTTTACACTACTACAGATTTACTAATAGTACCCAGTTGGAAAGGTAAATGGTACCCGGTTCTGCAACTGGGGCCTATTCAGAGGGGGGGGGGTACGATTGAGGAGTATAATAGTACCCAGTTGTAACAACCAGGTGTGATTTGTACAAACGTACCCGGTTCCTATGTGTAGTCCGTGTACGAATCGTGTTAGGTGGCCGAGAAAATTACATTAAATGGAACCCGGTTATGTATAAAAACCGGGTAGGATGCCTTTTTTTTAATATTAGCATTTAATGATATGCTACCTGAATATTGAAACCTTTTTAATAACTAAAGAACGAAGGCAATATCAACAATAATGATGCAAATCAAAAGACCCAATATATTAAGTTCAATAAAACATACAGAATTGGTGACAAAGTCGATCAATCTTTCATATAATATCCAAAACTATGAGACTACCAAAAAGAACAAGGGATGTCAACACAAAGTTCAATTCTTGTATCAAAATATAAATGCAGCTTACAAGAGTGACCTCACAAAAACTTGTTTATGCATAATACTAAATTTCTGTAGGCTGGTATCCACATCAACTGTTTGAACCAAGCAAGTTTCCATAGTGACAAACCAATAGCGTCAAAATGCCTGTAAATGTAAATATTTCACACAATTATTAACCTAGAAAAATTAATAACGATGTCAAACCGATCACTACAACAGGACCCAAACATCCAATCCAAAAATAAAAAGTAATTGCAACATGGAAAGATCGACAACATTAACCTTGCAAAAAACTACATGTCGAGTCAAAGGTTGTATTCTCATGTGTTAACAAGATATATTATAGGTTGTATTTATTAACTAAAGATTAATTAATCAGTAAAACATTTTGCTTGAAAACAACTTGGATGGTCCCAAACAAAAAGTAATGAATGCTCCCACAATGTTGCTGCATTTACCTTAATAGTTAATCAATCCTGAAATAAAGTATGCAAAAAAAAAAACAATAAAGTGGTTGGATAATTCCCAAGAAACTAACATATATCAGTTCTTCACATGTTTCAGATAAGTGCTAGAAAAGTGTTTAGCCCATGTAACAACCATAACATCCATCATTTTTTTGCAGGTGAGTCGTGTCGTACCATGGTACATAGATGCAAATGAAAATTAAAATTGTTATTGGACGACAAGGCTGAGTGCAATAGACCCAATAAAACATGTTTAACAAATACATACTTTCTTCAGAAACTGTGATTGATGATAATCACAAAATTGAACATGAAGTGCATAATATAGTATCCACACTCCCAACCGGATATTTGTTGATTGCACTAAATTGGCAAAAGAAGGTATGAATTAGACAAAACAACTACGAAATAAGTTGTGTAGATGTATAGTGAGATGAATTACCTTTGAAAACTCCCATCTAAATGGCATCGATTTATCGGTATCACACAACCCTCCTTCTTCATGGTACCTTGTAGCAACCCTACAAGAAAAATTAACAATAGTAATGTGAGAAATTAAAGAAAGATAGATCAATTATATACAAATTGAAGATCACTTATGCTTCCACGTGATCTTCGATGATGTAGAAGTCCACGGTCTTTTCTTTGGACATTATTGAATCCAATATATATGTAATGCAGCGGCGATGGAAGATCAGAAGCAAGACTCAGTAGTTGCTGGTAAATTTTAAAACCATTACTATAAATAATAAGTTGATAAAATGTAAGCATTACAACAATAAATATGTTAGCATATGGTACCTCTGTAGGTACGGTGCGAGAAAAAATATCAGTTCTCTATTGTCAGACATCACACTAGCCATTTTACTTATGAAACCATCCTTGTCTGATATGCATTCTTTGGCATTAATCCAGAAGGGACATATGAAACCACATCCGTTCTTCTCATTTTTTTTCATAATCCCATGCAAAAACCTGAAAAAAAAACAACAATATAATAATGTAGAATATTGGGATCATAAAATTTATTATGTACTAATCATTAACTTACATTTGGAACCAAGCAATAATGGTATGATCGAGCCAAGAATTCTTAACTAAAGAATGTATGTCTTTACGAAATATCATAAACTCAAATGATTGAGATCCAAATACCCTGGGCTCCACCTGAATAAGAATCCTTTCTTTCGGATTCGGAAGGGACTCCCGACGCCTATATAACGATTGTAATTCTTTCGGCCTCTTAATCAAAGTTTGTGTCGGGATCACACTCTTCGATGACACTGTTTTCTTTTTAGGAGTAGTAATTTTTCTCCTTTCATGCAATGGTTGTGAGCTCTTAGGAACACTTTTGGCCAACACAGGTGGTTGTGTGGAATTTCTTTCATCATGTACCACAGTTTGCAAAAATCGATTAGCTTGCAACGGATACCACCCCTATATATATATGATTAAATCTTACTACACAACAATAATAAATAAATACAAGACTAATTCATATATACCTGAGTAAGAACAATTGCATCACGCAACCATTGGATAAATGTGTTTTGTGCATGGCCTAGTTCCGTCATTTCTTCATTTGGCACAAGAAGAGGAAAATTGGCAAAATAATTTTTCACTTGGTCTACATAAACCTTCACGTAATTCGCGGTGACAGGTACTGAATGACATAATCCATCCCCTATAGAATGGACCATCCCTTTTGCACATGGGAACTTGCACTTTACCGTCTACCACCAACAATTCACATGGAATTGGTAACTGCGAATAATTGTGTATTTAAGTATGTATGTATATATACATGTAAGTAAGTACGTAAGCAAGTATATATGTGTGTATGAGCTTAATTACATGTACGCCATCAAATTCATCGCGACACTGAACCACAACTACTCTTCCTTATCCCTGGGCTTGGGCTTCCCTCATGTGTGTCGTTAAGCTTAGATGATAGTTAAAGGACCTTTTCAAGCGTAACATCAAGCAACCTTTTATTCTCCTCCATCTCGGCACGATAGATCCTTCGATCCTCTTCACTCTCGGCATTCATTAACATTTTTTTTCTTCACACTCGAAAACAAAGTTCTTTCTCTTCTACTCACACTCGGTCTCAAAGTTCATGCTCTTCTGCTCCCAGTCGATATCCACTGGAATTCGAAGTTTTCCCTTTTTTTTCCAAAATCCTTGGAATGGTCTTTCTCAAGCCTACTATGTGGCTGACTCCCCTGGTCCGACCTGGGTGGTCAGGTCCTAGCACCGCTATAAGAACATCCTCTCCCGGACTTGGGAGCCAAAGTCCTTCTGAAGCCTATCTATCTTTCTTAGTCTGTTAATGCAAATAATAGGTATGTAATGATAATTATTAATAAACAATTTTCAATGAAGTATATAAATAAACTAAAATATAAAACTTTCTCTTATAATCTTATCTGCTAATTTCTTAAGATACGTGGGGATCTTTAATGTCCCATCAGCTGCTCTAACTCTCCTTGCAAGAAAAAAAAATTCCCTGCCCGCTCGTCTTGAATCTGAAATAGTTTCGACGAGTAGCCTGACTCCAACATCTCTTTGCTCCAATTATCATGATTCGAGCGATACCCACATGCGCCTAACCTGGTTGGATTTTTGTTTAGAGTTGCATTCTTCCTCCCTTTTTCACTTATTGCCTTCACATAAGAAGAACTAAAGCAATTAAAAAAATGACAACATAAAAATATAATGAAAAGACTGTAAGTTTCAAACAAACCAAAAATTCGTCTGTTGATTTCATGATACAAAACTCTTCCCATGTTTCTTGATCGAGATATGGGTAATCAGGACAAGGATCGCGACCTTGCTTACGATACTTGGGGCTCTTCTTGATGTTCTTCCATGATGTATTCTCTACTTTAAGCACCAAAACTTTATACTTTTCATCCTTAATATTCCAATGATCCTGTTTTTTTTTTTTCAAAATAAGTATGTTAGTTGTCATTAACATATATAAGAAAACCATGAGTACATGTTAACGCGTCCTGGATATCATACCTTATAGCCAACCACAATATATCTATTATTTTTTTTATCCACTTTGTCCCAAGATGGTTCAATGATAGAAACCATTGATCTCGTGGTGACCTCTACCCAACTACTGAATCTACGTTAATATTTTCCAGGAACCTCCCCATTTTCATTGAGCTTGAGTTGATCATCTAGGATTTTTTTAAGTTTTTCAAGTTCTCTTACGCCTCTGTTATGTAGGTTGTAAACCATGGCTCCCGTCTACGTTGCTTGATAGAGGACCATGGCTCCCGTCTACGTTGCTCGGTAGCGAACCATGGCTCCCGTCTACATTGCTCGGTAGCAAACCATGGCTCCCGTCCGTGTCGCTCTACTGAGAATCAAGAGACTCACCTGATAGCGATGGCCTTGTGTCGTCTGACATATCTGCAAATAGTGAGCAATGTGTTTGAGAACCAAATTCAACATAAATAAACTAAAAAATACCTAAGTTTGGTGTTGTTGGAAAGGACACAGAAAGCTGCAGGTGGTTTAAAATTTTAATGTTATATGTGTGTTCATATGATCATGGATTTGTTTATGGGCAGAAATGACTATGGTTGAACTCATATTCTTCAAAAACCTATTGTATTCAACCTATAGTCTTCTTTTATATAGCGGAGCTGGATGGGTAAATTTCTATTATGCAATTTCAATGATACTTTATAAAAATTATACTCAAACAGACCACAACTACATAGCATATTCAACTAGGTAAGTGTTAACAACCCCTTAGTCACACAGACCTAACAATTGACTCTTACTAATCAAAAGATACAATAACTAGCAAATGAATTTCTTATACGAGTTTGCTGCAGAAACACATGCAATTAAGAGTGTAGAAACATGTATGGGATTTCTGGCATATCATTTAATAATGAGGCAATCATGATAACTCATTCTTATTATATAAAAATAATAAAGAGACTCGTAACATTTTATGATAAAAAAGCAGTCCCAAAACAGGGAGTGTCCGAAATTAATCTCTACTAGATTAATCTCAAACGGGTATAAATCTAAGGGCGCATGCATTATATTAAACTAAATTAATGTTATTATGGTGTGTGTGTGTATATATATATATATTCGTGTTATAGTAAAATAGAATATATATATATATATGAAATGACAAAAAAATACATCTGTCGAGTTTACTAATGAAATGCGCGAAGTAATCCTTGTAATCCGATTGCTCAAGCGGTCCTATAACATGTATAAAAGACAACAAATAAATTGTATATTAATATAAATATATATATATATATACATATGTGTGTGTGTGAATTTGATAAATACACTAATATATATATATATATATATAAGTGAATGTCATATATATATATATATCTACGTCCGTAGTAGATCAATCATGTGAATGTGATATATATACATATATATATATATATGGATCAAGAAATCAATATTACTTACCTTTTAAATGTAGACGTAATAATGGCAACCAAACAAATGAAAGGAATAGTGGAAAATTAATATATATGGAAATAGGAAATGATTGGTGGCTAATGAAAATAAAAATGAAAGAAATTAATGGTGTAATTAAATGGCAATGGGGTTTTGCAGCAGCTGATGAAATCGCAGTGGTGAGGAAGGTGTGGTTCGAAATTCAAAAATAATGTTTAATAACCCTAAATGATTTTAAATTAAAATCATAAATAAAACAATGTTGATCATACCCGATTTCCTTTAAGGAACCGAGTAGCATCTTCGTATGCTTTATTTTTAAGTAGGTAGAAGGAATAAAACACTGTTAATGGTACCTGGTTTCCTGTAGCGAACTAGGTAGCATGTTTATAAGCGCGACGCTGATAAAAACACCCTCTTAATGGTGCCCGGTTGTTTTTCAATAACCGGGTACTATGTTTATTTTTCTAAAAACACCCCTAATAGAACCCGGCATCTCAAAAGAACCGGGTAGCTTGCTTTGTTACCCGTGGAAAATGATAATAGTACCTAGTTGTTTAAACTACCAGGTTATATTTGAAGGATACAATTAATTTTTTTTGTAGCAGTGTTAGTCACAAATTGTTTTCTTTCTTCAGTGAACAAATCATATTTAAAAAAATATCAGATTGCACATTCTTCTCAGTCACAAAGTCTATTTCGAATATAAATAATTTCTTTGAAAGCTTCACTTCTCAAAAGCTTTCCTTTCATTCTCAAATTCTATTTCGCTTTCAAAAACTTTTCCCATACTTTCAAACACTTTCTTTTCTTCTTCTAATTTCCTTTCTAGGTCATAAATCTTCTTTGAAAAAACAGTAGAATTTTCTTTAAAATAATTTCCTTCAGCTTCAAAATATGCTCTTTCCTTCTCAAAAGTACTCTTCTCATTCTCAAAGTTAATTTCTAACCATTTTCTCTTTTTAGATAGACTTTTGATCAAACCAGTATTCTTTTCTCAATGAGTTTCATTTCAGTAGAAAAACTTTTCTTTCCTTTTCTATGATTATCTAAAGAGCGGAAATTTTCTTTGTAAGTTTCAGATTTTTCTTCTCAAATTTTATCATATCAAAACCAAACTTATTTCTTTCTAAAACAAGAACCTGTTCAAAATCAGAAATTTGGTTTGAAAAAACAGAAAATTTCTATCCAGAACTACAAGTTGTTCAAAATCAGAAATTTGTTTAGAAAGATTCACAATTGTCGTCTCACAAGTTTTTATTTTGTTTTAAAACTTTTTCCTTTCAGAATTGAATTTGTTCCGCTCATCAGTAAAAATCTCCAAAACATTCTTTGAAAACTCAACATTCTATATATCATCCTTAGTAGTATTGAAACATTTAAACTCAGTAATCTCTTTCTGAAGTTCAAAGTTTTTCTTTTCCAACTCAAATTTTATTTCTAGAATGATACTCATACCACGGATGATTAGGATTCCTTATATGTTCATCTGTTTGCGCTTGCAAATATACTGTTTCATCTTTATATCACTCCTTATCTTTTAATGCACCTATCGCCCAAGCATAGTTCTGAGTATTCTCTTCATATGCTTTGAGAAAAACAACATTTTTCTTGCTCATCATTGTCTCCAAATCTACAATCTTGTCATTTAGATTAGTTTATCTTCTTATATAAATTAGAAACTTTAGAAGACATTATTACCTGATTGAATAATTGTTGACAAATTTTCGATTATAAGTTTAATTGTGCATAGTGAATACAAAAATATAAAAAAATTCTAAGCACGGGGACTAAAAGTGACAATATATGAAAGTTTAATTTCCGAAAAATATTCAATCCCAGAAATTTAATTTTGACCGTAAAATTAGAAATACAGTTCCAAAAATCATCCTCTGAAAATCAAGTTTTAGCATTTCCAGATTTTTTTAATCTAGACCAGATATCGCACGACACTAAGCTCAAAGATGCGATATCGTGACTTTAGGATGCGCGATTATTGTTCATACACTCAGTATAATGCGATATCGCCTCAAACAAATGCGATATTTCCCAACGCGATATCTTGAACTCCAACCACGTATGAACATGAGATATCTTGAGTTCCAAAAACACTTATGATGCAATATCGCAAGATTCAAACCTTCAAAGACATGCAATATATTGAACTTCAAGCTCCAAGAATATGCGACATCTTGACCTTCAAAACCTACGAACATGCGATATCGCCATATTAAAACTTAGAACATGCGATATTGCCATCTTTTTCCATATTACAAGTCCAGAACTCAAATTTTACAGAATTGAAACAATAATACTTGTTTTAGATTCGATTTTATTAATTAAAACGCTAACAAAAGAAAAACAAACACCAATTCTAACAATAAGTTAGTCAAATAGGGTAAAAATGAAAAACCCAGTAGTTCGAACTGTTAGTCTTAATTTGTGAAAATGTATGTAAAAAGAAGTGAAGTCCTTAACCAGAGGACTTATGCTCTTACCAGCCGCTGAGAACCAGAGCTCGTGACCAGACACCGAGAATTGGAGAAGTACTCGCCAAAAACTAAGTCACCAGAAGATGCGGAGTTCTAATCCTTAAATGTAGAGCCCTTGCACTGTACATATATAGCTTATGGTTCAATACTTCTTGGATTATGCTCAAGTGTTCTTCAATGACTCTCTCTTGTACAAATGGCCCTATTAGAGGATAACACGTGTAAAGAAGTGGTTATTCACCTTTAAACGTGAAGGTCACCTATTGGAAGACATGTTGACTTTCCTTTTAGAGGCTATAAATAGGTGATCTGATTAGGGTTTTAGAACGTACTTTTACTTATTCATATCTTGTGTACTTGATAGATTTATTAGCTTTTGAGAGATATTTTTTTACCCACTTCAATGTGTATTCTTGGTGTAAATTCTAAATCTCATTAGCTATTCAATATACATGATGACTTTAATGATATCCCAAATAGGTTTGGAGTCTTTTTTACTGTTTGATTCATTGTTCATCATTGCCTAGAGTAATGAATGATTTATTGCTTCTGCTCATACTCATACTCATATTACTTGCATTAATTACTTACGTAATTGAGGATTTGGTTTCCTACACGAACTTTTAATAGAAATGTATCCAAATCTTCAAATGTCAACTTCAGATCTCCAAATTGCGGAATAGGATCAATCAGAAAAATCAGGCATATTGATACCAAATCTAGAATCTAAAACACACAAATTCAAAGTATCAGATGAGAAAACAATGACTAAAAAATATTCTTTCAAAAACTTCAAAATCTTCAAAAAATCACCATATTTTGTGGTTTTCTTTGCACAATTCTTTCTGTTTAAGCTTCGATACCAATTGTTAATCCCATATCAATCAAATAACTAAGAATCAAGATGAACAAATCTCTAAGTTGTATGTCACTGATAGAGAGAAAATGTTTACACCTAGAGAAACACACACTTAAGCTCATACAAATGAATCTTACACTAAAAGCTTTTCCAAATACAAGGAACACAATGTATTTATACCTAGAATAAAAAACATGTAAATTACATGATATTTCCCGTAGATAAGAATGTCAATAAAGGTGTAAAGAACACAAAATTTAGTAGCAAAGTTGTTGGATGTTGTATAGATAATCACAAGATTACAGTATGCACAAATGTAATACGTACACGTATTTGTCTCTAAAACATGTAACTAAAAACGATCTAACAAACTTTGTATATATACATGTATAGGAAGTCTAAACTAACAGCTAGATACATGACAGATCAATGACTTCTATACACGTGTTGAGTATTCTTCAGAACTTTTTCAGAACTTGTTCAGAACTTCTGAAGTCTCCACTTCCGAAGTTATACCTTAGGCTTTGCTTCTTTAACACTTCCTCTGAAGTCTTCACATCAGACTTTTGAACTCACTTCTGAGAGTGCCTTAGCTTTATCTTGACAGTTCTAGTTTTTAAGATCTGAACTATGCATCTTCAGAAGGTTATCTCTTTTGAAGCAATTCTTCAGAACTTAACAATCTCTCCGTTTGCTTTAAAAGGACAAATCATATTCCCATTCCATCATAATTGGAAGAACCTGTTCTAGAATAATCTCTCTATGAGTCAAAGCTTTTTCACAAGTTTGAGCATCTTCTAAGCAGTATCTTTTACTTTAGGCCAATCTTCTTGAGTGACTCTAGAAGGCTTCTTCTTGACCTTTTTCTTTAGATAATCTCTTAATACTCTGATAGTTCATGTTGAGCATTTATGTAACTCTTCAAATCTTTAGAAATGCTTCTTCTTTCCTAATTTGCAGACATATCCAAGAGGATCTACAATCATTGTGCCTGTGTGAATATCATCTATTCCATCTAGATGAGTATTAGGAGCAGTTAGGAACACTCTGTCGTTTCCCAAAACATAGGAAATTTGAAAATCTGTTCTTGCTGTCCAGATTAACTCTCTGTGCAAACCATCTTTTATACAAGCAAAAGCCTTTCTGAATTTTGCTATCTTGTCATGAAATGGATTTATCCTTTTGTAAATTGTGACAATATCTATCCGATTTACATGCTGAAAGTCTGCTTCTGTGATTTTACAAACCTCACCATCTACCCTTTCAATTTGATAAAATCTATAATTATATCCTCTCCAACTTATTGTATTTGCATTGATTAATTTCTTAATTGGACTTTCTGAGTAAACAACTGCTCTTGACTTTCCAACACACCTAACAAAGTTAGTGTAATTTTGCTTAGACCTTGAATCTTTTTCAATCTAGCAATCAACAAAATATAACATTTCATAATTCTCCTCTGTCATAAAAATTTCTGGAAGAAATAGTTCAAGAAAGAGCATATCAGCATGAATTTCCGTAAGTACTCCTTTTCCTACTTCAGATATCACTTCATGTTCATCTTTCTCAGGCATTACTTCTTCAAGCTTTTCTTTGCCTTTATCAATCTTTTCTGAAATAACCTTTAATTCAGAAATAACTTTCTCTTCTTGTTCCTCTTTGGAAAAGATTTTTCTTGGATGAACTTCAAGGTCATAAGGATAACTAAGAAGTTTAACAGCTCCCCTATGAGAATTTTTCACACTTAGACCAAGTGAAAAACCGATTCTACATAAATCCCTAAGAGGGATTCTTTCATCAATTTGGAACAATATTTTTTCTCTTATCTCTGAAGGTGCAAGATTGAAATCATCATTCTTTAATCTTTCAGCCAACCATAACAAAGATGAAGTTGAGTACTTTTGTAACACTCGAAAGTTTTGGTAAGTTGATTATATTATTTAATCAAGTTATGTTGGTTTATAATACTTTTTAGTTACATAATATATATATATATATATATATATAAATAATCGGTGATTTATATATTAATATATGAAATACATATATATATATGTGTATAGGTGTAATATATGTATTATATGAGGTATGAATTTATATATAGAACATATATATATCTATAGAGTTATCAAAGTAATTATATTACACTACAGGGGATAAATAATTAATTTTCAATTGAAGTTTAGAAGACATTAGGTGGTGGACCCCACATTTATTTCCAAAAGAAAATATCAGCCAAACTTGGTTCATGAATTCTCCTATTGTGAGCTTCAAACAGTTTAGAAAGCGGCTCCCAAGCCGCGTACCCACCCGCCCAACTCACTGTTGAGTATAACCCTTTTAGCTTACCTCCAACTCCCCTCATTTGACCAAAAAGAAAAATCCACTTATTGTATTTACCTCTCTCTCTCTCTACAAACCTCTCGTCTCATCCTCTCTATATTCTCTACCTCATTTACTTCTCAATAATGAACTCCATTAATGATAGTTATTGTTGAAGAATCAAATAACATTTCATATCTTAGTGTTGGAGTTAAAGCTAGAGATCAAGTTTCAAGAATCCTACTTCAATCTCTAAAATTTACCATTTCTTGTTTTTTAGGGTTTCTCCTAAATCCTACAAGATGAGTTCAATCTTTCTTTTTATAAACCATATACATGTAAAATAATGTATTTTACTCCCTAGGTGTTTATATTTCAAGAAATTGCTTGTTTAGATGATTTTGATTTTCTAGGTCAAAATTGATAATTTGGGGATTAATGTATTTTGACATAAAGAGCATGAATAATGATTTTATGTACTTGGTAGATGATTACTTCAAAATATTATTGAATTTTGGAACTCAAATTTATAATGAACCTATATTGGAACTTTGGTATTAAAATTAGATTTTCCACTTGATGGGAATAATTATACGAGTATACCTTTGCTTGGGTAAAGTTTAATATATTGAGTTGGATATATTATTATGACTAGAACGTAATGATCCATTGGCATTTAGTCGGTTTTAAGGCGGGATTGTTGTCCCATTTTGGTCACGTTTGAGTCATCGAGGGCCTGACACGTTTGTGTTGTTGGTTATTACCAACTGCTATTGACTCTTACGTACGTGCTAAATTAGGATCATCGAGGGCCTGGCACTTATTGTGTTGTTGATGGTTTTCAACTGCCATTGACCCTAGCACGGGCTTTTATTGGAATCATCGAGGGCCTGACACGTTTGTGTTGTTGGTTGTTTCCAACTGCTATTGGTTCCTTTGTTAAGCCAACATCGAGTGGTGACTTATTATATAACCGTCACCTAACATGGTATGATTGGGTCTCCCCCAATTACTTTTAAAAGAACCTTGTTCACCAAGAGTAAGCTTTCAAGATTAAGTTAAATGGGATAAAGTGTTGCACGTTTCAATTAAATATTTTATGGCTTTATCTATTTAACTGTTTGTTCTCACTAGGCGTAAGCCTAACACTTGTTCTTAAATGGCCATGTTTAGCAGGTGATCGTGTTAATCGGGGAGAAGAGCGTTGTGCCGGTAGAGGCACCTTTTTGGGATTACACATTCGAGTGTAATTATTGGAGATACTAGCAAAGTTTATTTTGAGGACATTAGTGACACCCGAACATAATCTATAATTTGAATTTTGTATAGATCAATAGGTTGTCATTTAGTATTCGTATTTTTGATGTAAACTCCGTTACCTTTCCCTATCTTATGGGCGATCCTTTATATTTAGTTATATTCCGCATTTAAATTTCAGTTTAAATTTGCTATGCTTTTTAGGGTGTTACAACTTTGGAATGTTAGATATCAGAAAAGAGTATAACCACATGCTGTCAGGTTTGTAATAATAGAAACTATATTCAGGTTTTGAAAAGAAATCACAACTTTTCAGATCCACTAAACGATCAACTATTCTTCTTGGTCTTGTCAAATATACATTTTGTAATCTCTTCTCCAAAGAAATCTGAAAGTCATGAAGAGCTAGATTTCTGAGATATATGCCTAGAATTCTTTTCAATTCCAATTCTAAACCAACATCATTCATATTTACACAGTGATTCAACAGAAACAACTTGTCTTGAAGTCTCAAGCTGTACAAATCAAAATTAGTAAAAATCAATTGATGTGCCATCTTCTCTTTCAGCACCAATACTAATATAATCGAGATTATCAACATTTATTCTATCCACATGATCAATTTTCTTTATCACAGTTGAATCATGCATGTTTCTGAGTTTGTATTTCTGATGAAACTGTCTAACTTGAATAACATATCCTCTGGACCAGCTTCCATCAAAGAAATGTTCCAAATAACAACCATTCAGATTTCTTTTGTACATGTGATCATAACTGTCTTCTGGAAATACAGTTTTATCTTCTAGCTCAATATTAAAAAGAAGTTCTTTCTCAAAGACTTTATCCATGATTGGTTCTTCAATGATTGGTTCTTCAAGAATTGGTAAAATCATTCTTCGAATAGTGACTGGCTCTCTATAAAACACATTCTTCAATCCAAACTTTTCAATCAAATATTCACCATCAAAATACATATCATCCACATGAGCCAAATAAATTGAAACTTCTTCAAAAACTTGTGAGTGATAAAAGTTTTTCAGAACAGATAAATCTCCATACATGAATATATACTCCAGATACCATGTAGAGTTTAGAAAACCAGAATTCAGAATAACCAGCCTTTTTAACTGTTCAAAAATGCTTAGAAGATCTCCTTCTACTCTTCTGTTTTCAATCAACACTTCTCGTCTCCAAACAATTATATCCCTTATTTCATTAACTTCTGCTTCTTTATTAAACATACAAATCTGCCAGATCATCAATGTCTTCATCATTTTGCAAATGTTCATTCACCATTTCTTCATTTGAATCAGGCAATACTTCTGTATCATCTGTTAGTTTTGATTCATCTGAGTCAAATAAATCTATAGTTTCTGTCTCATTTCCTTCTTCTTCTTCTTCAGAAATCTTTTCAGCTACTTCAACATCAACATTTTCAAAAGTTTTATCAGCACCAAAAGCATTCTGAAGATCTTTAGAAGATCTTTCAGAAGCCTAGGCAATAGAACATCCAACATCTTGAACTTTAGAAACTCTTCTTCTCCTCTCCCCCTCATGATCATCAGGACCCTGGTCATCATGTTTTCTTTTATGAGTTTCCGCCTGAGCATTGCATTCCAGAGAAGAAATTATCTAATCAAGAGCAGTTTGAGTATTTGCAGAACTTTTAACTTGTCAATATTTTGTTTGATGCCATTTTTAGTAGCCAGTTGAGATAAATTCTAAGATTGAGAAGTAGAAAACATAGTAGTCTTCAGAGATGATATAGAAGCAACAACTTCTGAAAGATTCTTCAGAATTAAATCCTTGAAAGAAATTTATCGCTTTATCCATTTAACTGTTTGTTCTTACTAGGCGTGTAACACCCTTAAAATTGGGAGTTAACTTAAACCAAAAGAATTGCGGAATAACAACAACTACGTAAGACATCACCCATAAAGATGGGGAGAAGGTTAGAGTGAGTTTACAACTTCTATAGGAATATTGAATGACAACCTAGTAATCTATACAATTCAAATACAGATTATGTTTGGGTGTCACTAAAATCCTCAAAATAATCTTCTATGTAACTCCATCTATATACACGAGGTGCACTTCAAAAGAATGCCACTACCGGCACCTAGCTTCTCTCATCCCATCAAGCCCCATCCGCTTGATCACCTGATATACATGTCATTTTAAGAAAAAGTGTTAGGCTTAAAAGCCTAGTGAGAACAAACAGTTCAAAATATAGAAAAGCCATTTATACTTCAAAAACGGTAAATAAACATATAACCGAAAGCTTTTCTCAAAACATCTCTTTTTCTTTACTTCTGCGATTTACACCTGAAAGATACGCTTTACTTCTCTTGGGGGAAACTTCTACGGGAATGACCCGTCATCACATTAATCCTCACGAGTTCAACCCAAAACTGGGATCTATTACAAGTGCCCTCCCCAAGTACCTCTGACTATATGTGCCTATGGATCCATTACACTGGTATAACATCCTAATACAATTGTTTCCAATGTATTACTTCTCTTCACAAAACTTGTGAAGTATAACATCTTGCTTCCCAAAACTTTCCTTGCAAAATTAGGTCAAAACAACATTAAGGTTTATACATCATATTTCTCATCAAAAACCCATAAGGGTGTTTTAAAACCGTTCTTCATACTCATTTCATCATTTCAAAGAAAAACCATAAATGACACATTTTGACCTAGTTTTTACCAAAACCTTCCAAGTATAGAAATACTTATTTTAAACATCACATTAAGGCAAAATACTTTATTTTGACATGTATAAAGTTTTAGAAAGGTAAGAATGAACTCACAAGCTAGATTTAGGCTAAATCTAGGTTTTATCCCAATACCGAGCTTCATTAGGTGAGGACTTCAAATCCACAAGTTTCCACCTATAAACTATTCATCTAGATCATAAACAAACCCAACATACACCAAAATCAAACCCAAATCAAAAATCATAGAACCAAACCCTAGATTCAAGATTTCGGAGAGGTGATCGTACCTTTCAACGTATGGGAACCCCAAATCATCAAGTAAACTTTAATCCTAATTGTTACCATCATAAAGAGCTCTGAAATACGAAACCACAGCACTTTGAATCGTCCAAATCGGAGCTGTGATGAAGAAGTTATGTCCAAATGAAGAAAATCTCGTTTTTAACCACTAGGGCCGCCCGCGATCATGCCCTGCGATCATGCCCCGCGATCATGACATGTCATGATCGCCTGTGTCACCCCAAAATCTGATTTTCATGACTTATTCATGGTACCAGTTGTGCGATTATGACATGCTATCATGCCACTGTCATAATCGCCGGGCATCATAGCCTAGACCATTCCGAGGTGTTTTTTCCCAATTTTTCACCCGTTTTGATCCCGTTTCTCTTCTAGTAAATGATACCCAATATAAATAACTTCAAAATACTTATCTCGTTGATTCTAAGAGTGGAATACAAAGAGGACTCGGGATTAAACTTTACCAAAGACTCGGTTGGTACATTATGCCATTGTCACTATAACATGGCACACTTGTTGGGACCACCAACCACTTGGTACCACCGGTGCTATTGTGACAGATGTCATAACCGTATGGCACAATAGCTAAAACGAACATACTCTTAGTACTATTGGTGCCATTGTGACAGATGTCACTATCTCACAGCACCACCACTCAAACTATGAAATTAGCTTCTCTTTAATAGACCACCCGGTTCAACACTTTCTTCAACTTGAACAGAAATCAGGGTGTTACAAGGCGTAAGCCTAACACTTGTTCTTAAATGCCATGTTTAGCAGGTGATCATGTTAATCGGGCTCCTTAGAGCGGAGATGAGCGTTGTGCCGGTAGAGGCACCTTTTTGGGATTACACTTTCGAGTGTAATTATTGGAGATACTAGCAAAGTTTATTTTGAGGATATTGGTGACACCCGAACATAATCTCTAATTCGAATTTTGTTTAGATTAATAGGTTGTCATTTAGTATTCGTATTTTTGATGTAAACTCTGTTACCTTTCCCCGTCTTATGGGCGATCCTTTATATTTAGTTATATTCCGCATTTAAATTTCTGTTTAAATTTGCTAAGTTTTTTTTAGAGTGTTACAAGTTGGTATCAGAGCTCAAGTTTAAGTGAACTAGGTGTGAACTTAAGATGCCTAGACTTAAGCTGAGACTTTAAGTGTTGATTTGTGAGATATGGGTAGACACTTTTGAGATAGGAGAGCTTTAGAGTCGACGGAAATGCGCTTATCATGAAATATGACTTTGGTAATAAGAATTCTTATCTGTATGATATATTCAAAATATTACGTATATAATCCTATTTTGGGTATATTGTTATGTGAGTATACTTACCTTACTATTATTACAATGATTGATGGACGTGTTATACGTATTTATGTTAGCCTTGTCTTACTCCTATTCTATGTTGTTGGCAGACTAAAATGGTAAACACCCGGAGTAGAAGAGGAACCACGCCGGGAGGTCATGGGGCAATGGAGTCCACGATCGCCCAACCTCATCGAACCACTAATACGGATCCTCCAATACCGAATATGTTGGAGGGGATAGTGGAGGTCATTCCACGAACAAACATTGCTACCTCCGAGCTCGTTTTGGAGGATAATACTTTCGAAACACGGATGATGGATAAGATGATGAAAGCCATGAATTCGGCTATGACCCATCAACAAGAATTCTTCCTGAAGCTATTGGAGGACAGAGATGCAAGCAACCGTAAAAATGAAGCGGTTGCCGAGAATATTATATTACGGGATCCGGAGGAGAGAATGAAACCCCAACTAATGATGTTGTGATCACTAAGGCGAAACAAGGGGGTAGGGTTTGCTCCTATAAGACCTTTCTTTGTTGCAAGCCACTGGAGTTTGCCGGTTCTGATGATCCCGTGGCATGCATGAATTGGCTTCGGGAAATGGAACAAGCCTTTAGATCCTGTGACTGTGAAGAGAATTAAAAGGTCAAGTTTGCTTCTCAACTACTTAGAGGGACGACCCTCACTTGGTGGAACATAATTATCTCCACTATTGATGCAATAATTTTAGCTAAGAGAGTTGGGCCTCATTCAAGAAAAATATTTTGGAAGAATATTGCACCGAGCAACAGATGGATATAATTGAAGAAGAGTTTCGATACTCAAGAAAGGGAATTCTTCGGTGAGGGAATACACTCGCTTCTTCATGGACAAGTTGAACTTGGTGGGGCATGCGGCCCCTACGGAGAAGGATACGGTAAAGGCTTACTTGAGAGGTTTACCGGTGAATATGATGGCGATGGGCCGAAATTCTAAGGCTACTAATTTGAGGAGACGATTGAAGAGGCAAAGGTAATGGAAAGAGTTTATGCTCAAAGGAGACAAGAGAAAGGAGTTGTGGGAGAGAAGAGGAAATGGGAAGGCAACTCTATGCCACCCAAAAGATCCGGTCCATTCAACAATAACCGTGGAGGCAACCACGGGCGGGAAGCTAAGTGGTGTGTTCATTACCAAAAGAAACATGTCGGCAATTGCAATCCTAGCACTTGTCGCAAGTGCGGTAAGCCCGGTCCTGCTCAAATGGATTGCCCCATCAAAGGACTCGTTTGCTATGAGTGCAAGGAGTCGGGGCACTTCGAAAGAGAATGTCTGAAGTTGAAGTCGGGAGGATACTCGGGGAGGAAGGAAGATACCCCTAAAGCTAAGGGGAGGGCTTTTAAAATGGCCGCATATGAGGCTAAAGCGGCGGCGGATGTTGTGTCAGGTATGTTCCTTGTTAACTCCGTTCCCGCTCATGTTCTTTTTGATTCCTGTGCTACTTATTCTTTTGTGTCTTCTATTTTCTACCCAAGACTTAA
Source organism: Silybum marianum (assembly GCA_036898165.1). Lineage (NCBI taxonomy): Eukaryota > Viridiplantae > Streptophyta > Magnoliopsida > Asterales > Asteraceae > Silybum > Silybum marianum. The sequence goes on from CM072528.1 coordinate 15,687,472, forward strand.
TGCACCTTTTAGCATTTTAAAAGATGCTTACATGGTTGAAATAGCCGATGGTAAACAAGTCTTAGTTCTGGATATTTTCAAGGGTTGCACATTAGAGATCGAAGGGAATAAGTTTGTAGTAAACCTCATGCCTACGGCAATAGGAGGGTTTGATGTGATAATAGGAATGGATTGGTTGGCCGAGAATCAAGCCGAAATTGTATGCTCCAAGAAAATTGATTCGGATTCCGTTATTGAATGGCGGTATAGTGGTAGTCTATGGGGAAAAAAGAAAGGTGAAATAGCATTGTTGACCTTGGCAAAGGCACGTAAGTGTCTAACCAAAGGATGTCCTTTTTTTTCATATGTTTTAGATTCTAAGTTGGAAAATAAAAAGCTTGAAGATGTTCTAGTTGTTAACGAGTTTCCGGATGTCTTTCCTGCAGACTTGCCCGGTTTGCCACCCGATAGGCAAGTAGAGTTTCATATAGATCTTGTGCCGAGAGCCGCTACAATAGCTAGAGAACCTTACCGGTTGGCACCATCCAAGATGCAAGAAATGATGTCACAACTAGAAGATCTTCTAGAGAAAGGTTTTGTGAGACCAAGCTCATCGCCGTGGGGAGCACCGGTTTTATTCGTTAAGAAGAAAGATGACACAATGAGGATGTGTATCGACTATAGAGAGCTAAAGAAAGCAACCGTAAAGAACAAATATCCACTCCCAAGGATAGATGATCTCTTTGATCAACTTCAAGGGGAGGGTTGTTTCTCAAAGATCGATCTTCGTTCGGGTTAACACGAAGTAAGGGTGAGAGAAGATGATGTGGCAAAGACGGCGTTTAGGATGCGTTATGGGCACTATGAATTTCTCGTCATGCCCTTTGGCTTGACAAATGCACCAGCGGTGTTTATGGATTTGATGAATCGAGTATGTAGACCTTTCCTTGACAACTCAGTGATTGTGTTTATTGATGATATACTCGTTTATTCTAAGGATGAGTTAGATCACGAGCAACATCTACGGGAACTTCATGAAGTTTTGAGAGGAGAGAAGTTGTACGCTAAATTCTCCAAATGTGATTTTTGGTTGAAAAAAGTCCAATTCTTGGGTCATGTTGTTACTCAAGCCGGAGTAAAAGTGGACCCCTCCAAGATTGAAGCAATGATGAATTGGGTACCACCCAAGAGCCCATCAGAAATCCAGAGCTTTTTAGGCTTGGCGGGTTATTATAGAAGATTTATTCAAGATTTCTCCAAGGTTGCTTCTTCTCTGACGGTGTTGACAAAGAAGAATGTGAAGTTCATTTGGACCGAAAAGCAAGAGGAAGCTTTTCGGACTCTTCAAAAGAGGTTATGTGAAGCTCCGATCATTTCCTTATCGGAGGGATCCGAAGATTTTGTGATATATAGTGATGCATCAAAAATGGGTTTAGGTTGTGTGTTTATGCAAAGAGGCAAGGTGATTGCATATGCGTCAAGACAACTTAAAGATCATGAAAAGAATTATCCTACCCATGATTTGGAATTAGCGGCGGTCGTATTTGCTTTGAAATTGTGGCGACACTATCTTTATGGTACCAAATGCACTCTCTATACCGACCACAAAAGTTTAAAGTATGTTTTTGACCAAAAGAAGTTAAATATGAGGAAACGACGTTGGCTCGAGCTACTCAAGGATTATGATTGTGAGTTACTCTACCATCCGGGTAAGGCCAATTTTGTAGCGGATGCATTGAGTCGAAAAAAGTACGGTAGTGGAACTCGTGTCGTGCTTACAAGAATCGACGTGGTGTCTAGTTTGATTGACCGGATCAAAGTATCCCAAGCGGAGGCATTTCTAGAAGAAAACCTTAAGAGTGAAGTGATGGTGAAGAAACACCTACTCTTAACGGAAGACGGTCGTGGTTTGCAATTATTCCAAGGCCGTATTTGGGTGCCCAAAATAGGAGGCAACCGTGAGTTGTTGTTATAAGACGCACACAAGTCAAAGTATTCCATCCATACGGGTAGCACCAAAATATATAGAGACTTGAAATTGACGTATTGGTGGCCCGTTATGAAGTTCGATGTGGCCAATTATGTAGAAAGATGTGTGACGTGCTTACAGGTGAAAGCGGTACATCAAAAGGCCTACGGGAGTCTCTAATCCTTAGAGATACCAGAATGGAAGTGGGAGCACATTACCATGGATTTCGTGACCAAATTGCCAAAAACCTTGAAGGGTCACGATACCCTATGGGTGGTAGTGGACCGATTGACAAAAAGTGCTCACTTTTTGCCTATGCGGGAAGCTGGCCTCATTGATAAGCTTGCAAAGTTGTATGTGGATGAAATCATTTCAAGACATGGTGTGCCATTGACTATTGTGTCGGATCGAGATAACCGGTTCACTTCAAACTTTTGGGAAGGATTACAAAAGGGTTTGGAACTAAGATTAATTTGAGTAGCGCATACCATCCTCAAACCGATGGCCAAAGCGAGAATACCATTAAAACTCTCAAAGATATGCTTAGGTCGTGTGTCATTGATTTTGGGGGAAGTTGGGATTCGCATCTACCATTGGTGGAGTTTGCCTACAATAATAGCTACCATTCTAGTATTGGAATGACAGCGTTTGAAGCCTTATATGGACGGAAATGTAGAACACTGGTGTGTTGGTTAGAAGCAGGTGAGAAACAATTATCCGGTCTCGAAATTTTGCAAGAGACGGTCGACAAAGTGAAAAGTATTAGAGAACGCCTGAAAGCGGCTTAAGACCGTCAGAAAAGCTATGCCGATTAGAAGAGAAGACCCATGGAATTTCAAGTGGGGGAGCGGGTTATGCTAAAAGTATCCCCTTGGAAGGGTATTATTCGATTTGGGAAGCGTGGGAAGCTTGGTCCTCGTTTCCTTGGACCGTTCAAAATCTTAGAAAGGGTGGGACGTCAAGCATACAAGTTGGAACTGCCACCCGAAATGGACGGCATATACAATATGTTTCATGTGTGTTATTTGAGGAAGTGTTTGGCGGAAGAAGAGAGTGTAATACCACTCTCGGAGATTCGAATCGACAATAATCGTTGCGTAGAAAAACCGAAAGCAATCTTAGAAAGAAAGTCAAAAATGTTTCGTCACAAGGAAATCGTCATGGTAAAAGTACAATGGAAACACCACCGAGGATCAAACGTGACATGGGAAGCGGAAGAAGACATGAAGAGAAGATACGGCAATTGTTCTCTTAAATGAAAATTTCGAGGACAAAATTAATTTCAAGGGTGGGAGATTGTAACATTCGAAAATTTTGGTAAGTTGATTATATTATTTAATCAAGTTATGTTGGTTTATAATACTTTTTAATTACATAATATATATATATATATATATATAATAGGTGATTTATATATTAATATATGAAATATATATATATATATGCATATTAATATGTTACGTATGTAATATATATATATATGTATAGGTGTAATATATGTATTATATGAGGTATGAATTTATATATAGAACATACATATATCTATAGGGTTATTAAAGTAATTATATTACACTACAGGGGATAAATAATTAATTTTCAATTGAAGTTTAGAAGACATTAGGTGGTGGACCCCACATTTATTTCCAAAAGAAAATATCAGCCAAACTTGGTTCATGAATTCTCCGACTGTGAGCTTCAAAACAGTTTAGAAAGCGGCTCCCAAGCCGCATACCCACCCGCCCAACTCACTGTTGAGTATAACACTTTTAGCTCACCTCCAACTCCTCTCATTTGACCAAAAAGAAAAACCCACTTATTGTATTTATCTCTCTCTCTCTCTCTCTAAACCTGTCGTCTCATCCTCTCTATATTCTCTACCTCATTTACTTCCCAACAATTAACTCTATTAATGATAGTTATTGTTGAAGAATCAAATAGCATTTCATATCTTAGTGTTGGAGTTAAAGCTAGAGATCAAGTTTCAAGAATCCTACTTCAATCTCTAAAATTTACCATTTCTTATTATTTAGGGTTTCTCCTAAATCCTACAATGTAACACCCTGATTTCTATTCAAGTTGAAGAAATGTTGAACCGGGTGGTCTATTAAAGAGAAGCTAATTTCAGAGTTTGAGTGGTGGTGCTGTGAGATAGCGACAACTGTCACAATAGCACCATTGGTACTAAGAGTATGATCGTCTTAACTATTGTGCCATACGATAATGATATATGTCACAATAACACCGGTGGTACCAATTGGTTGGTGATCCCAACAAGTGTGCCATGCTATAATGACAATGACACAATGTACCAACCGGGTCTTTGGTAAAATGTAATCCCAAGATAAGTATTTTTGAGTTAATTATATTAGGTATCATCCACAAGGCGAGTAGCGGGATCAAAACGGGTGAAAAGTGGGAAAAACACCTCAAAACGGCCCCCGGCTATAGTGCCCGGCGATACTGACAGGACACAATGGGCAGTATCGCCCCAAATGTACCGTAACTTAGGGGATGAATCAGATTGATTTTTGGGCACGGGCTAGTGTGCCGGCGACTGTGAGATGGCACAATCGCCTGTAACAATCGCGGGCGGCCTTTAGTGGTTAAAAACAAGATGTTCTATATTTGGCCATAACTTCTTCATCACAACTCCGATTGAGGCGATTCATTTTGCTATGGTTTCGTATTTCAGAGCTCTTTATGATGGAAACATTGAAGATTAAAGTTTACTTGATTATTTAGGTTTCCCATACGTTGAAAGGTACGATCACCTCTCCGAAATCTTGAATCTAGGGTTTGGATTTTCACACCATCAACCGTCATTCTCTCTTGGGTTCTTTTGTGTATGTTTTGGAAGATATGTAGGTGTTCTTGAGGGGATTACATCATGGATCCATAGTTTTAACTTGGGGATCTAAAGTCTTCACCGAATGGAGCTCGGCATTGGGATAAAATCTAGATTTAGCCTAAATCTAGCTTGTGAGTTCAAATCCAAACCTTATAATCCTAAATACTTGTTATAATTGTTGTCTTTCTTTGGTTTTAAGCTTATGGTTGCAAGTATTTACATTCTTGGTTAATTTTGAGGTTTTAGGTCAAAATGAAGAGTTTAGGTATTTTGGTTTTAAAGGATGAAATGAGCATCCTTATGGTTTTAAAACACTTGGAAGGGTTATTTAAATGGCATAATCTTTGGTTTTGGTACTCAAAATAATTTGACCTAATTTTGGTAAAACCGGTATTTGAAAGGATATGGTTCTTGGAATAGTTTTAAAGTTGGGAAAACTACTTATACGTCGCTTTAGATGTATTTGGTCGATAGACTAGTATGTAATGGATCCATAGGCATATAGTCGGTTTTAAGGTGGGACTGTTGTCCCTTTTGGTCGCATAGTAGTCTTGGAGGGTCTTGCACAGTTGTGTATCATGCCGGATCATTACCGGATGCCATTGACGCTATGTATGCGCTAGTAGGGGTCTTGGAGGGCCATGTACAGTTGTGCATATAGTCGGTAGTCGCCGGTTGCCATTGACCCATTGCGCTGGATTTTGTAAAAGTCTTGGAGGGCCATGTACAGTTGTGCATATAGTCGGTAGTCGCCGGTTGCCATTGACCCATTGCGCTGGATTTTGTAAAAGTCTTGGAGGGCCATGTACTTAGATGCATAGCCGGTAATTACTGGTTGCCATGGACTCTTATAGTTTCTCAAACATTGTGTAGCGACCTACTTATGGTATCTGTCGCTAAGGATGGAATATCGAGCCACCCCCGGTTATTTTTTTGAAGGATCTTTGCTCACCAAGAGTAAGTTGTTTCAAGTGAAGTTAAATGGGATAAAATGCACCGTACCTTTGTTTTAAATATTTTAACTGCTTTATCCATTTAACTGTTTGTTCTCACTAAGCGTAAGCCTAACACTTGATTTAAAATGTGGTTTAGCAGGTAAGCAGGTTAATGGGGCTCTTTAGAGAAGAGCGGGATGATGTGTCGAGAGAGAGGATATATAGTTTGTTCTCACCATACCATTTTAGAGATATGCTCATCGAGTATATATAGTTAGAGTCAGAGCATATTTTTTTGACGATATTAGTAACACCCAATTGTGATCTATATTCAGAATAGTATAGATTAATAGGTTGTTATTTTAATGTCCATGTTTAGATGTAAACTCCCATACTCTATCCCTACTTAGTGGGTGATTTTTATTTATATTCCGCATATTATTTCGGTTCAATTTTACTCTAAATAATAGGGTGTTACAAGTTGGTATCAGAGCTCTAGTTTAAGCGAACTAGGTATGAAACTAAGATGCCTAGACTTAAGCTGAGACTTTAAGTGATGTTATGTGAGAAGGGGTAGACACTCTTGAGATAGTAGAGCTTTAGAGTCGACGGAAATGCACTAACTATGAAATGTGACTTTTGTAATGAGAATTCTTATATGTATGATATATTCAAAATATCACGTAGCTAATGCTATTTTGGGTATATTGTTATGTGAGTAGGCTTATTACTATAGTTGCGATGATTGGTGAATGTGTTATACGTATTTATGTTAGATTTGTCTTACTCCTATTCTATGTTTGTGGCCGACTGAGAGGATTAATACGTGTACTACATCTCGTAACGAAGCTGAGGACACGAATAATAGTATTTCTACTCCGGATCTACAAGTGACAGTGGAGGTTAATCAATCACTCATGATCCCTCTTATTCCAACAAGGGATGTGCCAGAATAGATCTTTTGCTTGAAGTCAACCTTGATCAGGGTAATCCTTTAATGGTAGAAGCGGACTTACAACACGAGTTCTGACTCAGTATGTTGCAGGCAGTTATTTTCGTTATAGCACAACAACATGAAACTTTGCGTAAAATATTCGAGGAAAGGGATGTCAGTAATAGAAGGCATGCAGCAACTGCTGAGAATATAGTAGTGGGCCCCGGGAGTAATAGACAAGTTCCAGTACCGAAGAGGCATATGTGACAAAAGTAAGGAGAACGGGAAATGATTGTTCGTACGAGACCTTTTTATGTTCTAAACCACCCAAGTTCTCCGGATTAGATGATCCGGTGGTTTGTATGAATTAGTTACGATAGATCGAGCGAGCTTTGGCTCGGATGAATATGAAGAGAAGGAAAATGTGAAGTTCTCTTCACAGATGCTTAGGGGCGAGGCTTTAGCATGGTAGGACATCACCACGGTGACCTTTGGGCCAGTCATAATCTCTATGCTCACTTTGGATTTATTCAAAGCATAAGTTTTGGAAGAGTATCGTAATGAGAGAATTATCGGTCGTATCGTGGATGAATGTTCGGGTTCTCAAAAAAGGGGAACGAGACGGTGAGAGAGTATACTCACTTATGTCCTTTTGATTCTAGTGCCACTTTTCTTTGTGTCCACTTCTTTCTACTCAAATCTACACGTACCCATGAGTACTTTGGAAGATGCCTATATTGTTAAGGTAGCCGATGGCAAGTAAGTTCTAATTTGGATTATTCTTAAGGACTGTATGTTAGAAGTTGAAGAGAGTAAGTTGAGGTAAATCTCATGCCTATGTCGATAGGAGGGTTTGATGTGATGATAGGAATGGATTGGTTAGCCGAGAACCAAGCCGAAATTCGATGTTATAAGAAGTTAATCCGGACTCCGTTATCGGATGGCAGTATGGTGGTAATCTGCGAGGAAGGAAGGAAAGGCGAACTAGTTTGGTTAACCTTGGCAAGGGCGTGCAAGTGTTTAGCCAAGGGATGTCTTTTGTACATAGCTTATGTTCTAGATGCGAAGTTAGAGAATAGGAAGTTAAATGATGTACGGGTCGTTAGTGAGCTTCCCGATGTGTTCCCCAAAGATTTACCCGGTGTGCCACCCGATAGACAAGTGGAGTTTCGAAGAGATATAGTGCCGGGGGAGCTCCGGTCTTTTTTGTGAAGAAGAAAGATGGCACAATAAGGATGTGTATCGACTATAGAGAGTTGATCAAAGCAACCATGAAGAACGAGTATCCACTCCTAAGGATTGATGATCTCTTAGATCAATTGTAAGGAGCGGATTGTTTCTCAAAGATCGATTCACGTTCGGTTTAGGACGCGGTACGGTCATTATAAGTTCTTTGTAATGCCGTTTGGGTTGACAAACGCGTCAGCGATGTTTATGGATTTGATGAAATCTGGTATGTCGACCGTTTCTAGATCAATCAGTGATGGTATTTATGATGATATTCTTGTCTACTCTAAGAACGAGTTAGACCATGAGCAACACCCTCGAGAAGTCCTCGAGGTGTTAAGGATGGAGAAGTTATACGCCAAATTCTCTAAGTGTGACTGTTGGTTGAAGGAAGTACAGTTTTGGAGCATGTTGTCACTCAAGACGGAGTGAAGATGGATCCATCTGAACTGAAGCAATGATGAATTGGGAACCGCCTCGGAATCCGTCCGAATTAGAAGCTTCTTTAGATTGTTGGGATATTATCAAAGGTATGTTCATGATTTCTCAAAGGTTGCACCATCTTTGACGGCTTTGACGAGGAAGAATGTGAAGTTTATTTGGGCCGACAAGCAAGAGTAGGTGTGAAGCACCGGTTTTATCCTTGCAAGAAGGATCTGAAGATTTTATGGTCTATAGTGATGCGTCAAAGATAGGCTTGGGTTGTGTATTAATACAAAGAGGCAAGGTGATTGTATATGCGTCACGGCAACTCAAGGAACACGAGAAGATTTATCCAACCCATGCTATGGAACTAGCAGCGGTGGTTGTTGCATTAAAGTTATGGCGACATTGTCTTTATGAAACTAGATGTACACTCTACACCGATCATAAACGTTTGAAGTATGTCTTGATCAAAGGGAACTAAACATGAGGCAACGACGTTGGTTAGAATTGCTTAAGGATTATGGTTGTGAATTACCATGCCACCCGAGTAAAACAAATATAGTAACGGATGTGCTAAGTCGAAAGGAGTACGGTAGTGGAACACAAGCCGTACTTACGAGGATTGATTTAGTGTCAAGCTTGATCGGTCGGATCAAGACTTCACAAGCGGGGGCACTACTTGACGAAGATTTAAAAGACGAGGGTATGGTGAAGAAACACTTGTTGCTAACGGAAGATAGTCGTAGTTTAAAGTTATTATGAGGGCGTATTTGGGTGCCCAAAGTTGGGAGCAATTGTGAGTTACTGTTGGAGGACGCCCATGAGCGTAAGTACTCTATACATTCGAGTAGTACCAAAATGTGTGGGGATTTAAAGTTGACTTATTTGTGGCAGTTGTTTACTTCACACTTTTGGGACATCGGTCTGAACGACCGATGGTTATAGAAACTCGGAGTAATTGGACGTTTGGGTCACTTCGAGTTAGTTACATGATGATCCTCTAGTGTCGTAAATCTTTGGGTTGGAAACTTTTAGGCAATTGTTTACCTCGAGAAGTGTTTGGCTTGACGCCAACCTTGGTTGTCCTTAGGGGCATTGGACATTAGAATGATTGGAATACTTTGGTTGATTTCAAATAGTCTGGAAGGCCTTGTGTGGTGATCTTGAAAGGGATGATAAATCTTCGTCGGTGATGATTATTGGAAAAATGTAGTGTGATTGTTAAGGTAGACCTAAAAAGAAATCATTTATTTAAGGAGAAATTGATTGGTCGAGGTTAAAATATTGATGTGGTAGTGGCCTTTTTAGAACTGCTTATGCCGAATGCCTTTACCATCTAGGTAAAGTAATGGGTAATCTGATGTGTAGGGAATCTGTTTAGTTTTATCCGGATGAGCTCTTGCGAAAGAAATCGAATGTCGAATACAAAGGGAGAGAGCATCCCGACTTATTGGAAGTGGTTTGAAAATTCTAAGAAGTAATTTCATTTTGGGCATCAATTGTAGAATTGATCTATGAAAGCCAAAAGCTACTCCCAAGGGATATGAACCACCTAAGGTTGAAAGGCAACATCGAACTAAAATTTGAAGTTTGGTTCAATGTGGGTTAGTGATCCTTCTTATATTAGTGTGATGTATTGAATTTAACGACCGGGTAGTGATGACTCATTATGAGAAGTGAAGGGCCCGTCGTGACAAGGAAGTACTACGTATTGTAGTTGAGGACGAGTTACGTTTAAACTCTCCTAAGGAAGCGAAGATATTGGATTGCTCAAGTATAGTATTTTTAGGGCTCCTTTTCGTGTTATTGTCATCCGGTTGGGATGGTTGGAGCGAGTCATCAGTCGAGGTTGTGATCGGAGTTGTATGACGTTCTATATTTTTTGATCAGCATTAAATTTCGAGGACGAAATCATTTATAAGGTTGGGAGGATTGTAACACCCTGATTTCTATTCAAGTTGAAGAAAGTGTTGAACCGGGTAGTCTATTTAAGATAAGCTAATTTTAGAGTTTGAGTGGTGGTGATGTGAGATAGTGACAACTGTCACAATAGCACCAACGATACTAAGAGTATGGTCGTCTTAACTATTGTTCCATACGATTATGACATCTTTCATAATAGCACCGGTGGTACCAAGTGGTTGGTGGTCCCAACAAGTGTGTCATGCTATAGTGACAATGGCACAATGTACCAACCGGGTCTTTGGTAAAATGTAATCCCGAGTCCTCTTTTGTATTCCACTCTTAGAATCAACAAGATAAGTATTTTTGAAGTTAATTATATTAGGTATCATCCACAAGGCGAGTAGCGGGATCAAAACGGGTGAAAAGTGTGAAAAACACCTCAAAACGGCCCCCGGCTATAGTGCCCGGTGATACCGACAGGGCACAATCGCGTGGCAGTATCGCCCCAAATGTACCGTAACTTAGGGGATGAATCAGATTGATTTATGGGAATGGGCTAGTGTGCTGGAGATTGTGACATGGCACAATCGCCTGTCACAATCGCGGGCGGCCTCCAGTGGTTAAAAACGAGATGTTCTTCATTTGGCCATAACTTCTTCATCACAGCTCCGATTGAGGCGATTCTTTTTACTATGGTTTTGTATTTCAGAGATCTTTATGATGGTAACAATGAGGATTAAAGTTTACTTGATGATTTGGGGTTCCCATACGTTGAAAGGTACGATCACCTCTCCGAAATCTTCAATCTAGGGTTTGGATTTTCACACCATCAACCCACATTCTCTCTTGGGTTCTTTTGTGTATTTTTTGGAAGATATGTAGGTGTTATTGAAGGGATTACATCATGGATCTATAGTTTTAACTTGGGGATCTAAAGTCTTCACCGAATGGAGCTCGGTATTGGGATAAGATCTAGATTAACATAAATCTAGCTTGTGAGTTCAAATCCAAACCTTATAATCTTAAATACTTGTTATAAATGTTGTCTTTATTTGGTTTTAAGCTTATGGTTGCAAGTATTTACATTCTTGGTTAATTTTGAGGTTTTAGGTCAAAATGAAGAGTTTGGGTATTTTGGTTTTAAAGGATGAAATGAGCATCCTTATGGTTTTAAAACACTTGGAAGGGTTATTTAAATGGCATAATCTTTGGTTTTGGTACTCAAAATAATTTGACCTAATTTTGGTAAAATCGATATTTGAAAGGATATGGTTCTTGGAATAGTTTTCAAGTTGGGAAAACTACTTATATGTCGCTTTAGATGTATTTAGTCGATAGACTAGTATGTAATGAATCCATAGGCATATAGTCGGTTTTAAGGCGGGACTTTTGTCCCTTTTGGTAGCATAGTAGTCTTGGAGGGCCTTGCACAATTGTGTATCATGCCGGATCATTATCGGATGCCATTGACTCTATGAATGCGTTAGTAGGGGTCTTGGAGGGCCATGTACAGTTGTGCATATAGCCGGTAGTCGCTGGTTGCCATTGACCCATTACGCGGGCTTTCGTAAGAGTGTTGGAGGGCCATGTACTTAGGTGCATAGCCGGTAATTACCGATTGCCATTGACTCTTATAGTTGCTTAAACATCGTGTAGCAACCTACTTATGGTATCTGTCTCTAAGGATGGAATATCGGGCCACCCCCGGTTATTTTTTTGAAGGATCCTTGCTCAACAAGAGTAAGTTGTTTCAAGTGAAGTTAAATGGGATAAAATGCACCGTACCTTTGTTTTAAATATTTTAACTGCTTTATCCATTTAACTGTTTGTTCTCACTAGGCGTAAGCCTAACACTTGATTTCAAATGTGGTTTAGCAGGTAAGCAGATTAATGAAGCTCTTTAGAGAAAAGCGGGATGATGTTTCGAGAGAGAGGACACCTTTTTGGAGATATGTCATAGAGTATATATAGTTGGAGTCATAGCATATTTTTTTTGAGGATATTAGTAATACCCAATTGTGATCTATATTATGAATAGTATAGATTAATAGGTTGTTATTTTAATATCCATGTTTAGATGTAAACTCCCATACTCTATCCCCACTTATTGGGTGATTTTATTTATATTCCGCATTTTATTTCGGTTCAGTTTTACTCTAAATTTAGGGTGTTACATACAAGGTGAGTTCAATCTTCCTTTTATAAACCATATACATGTAAAATAATGTATTTTACTCCCTAGGTGTTTATATTTCAAGAAATTGCTTGTTTAGATGATTTTGATTTTCTAGGTCAAAATTGATAATTTGGGGATTAATGTATTTTGACATAAAGAGCATGGATAATGATTTTGACATAAAGAGCATTGATAATTTGGGGATCAAATATTCACCATCAAAATACATATCATCCACATGAGCCAAATAAATTGAAACTTCTTCAAAAACTTGTGAGCGATAAAAGTTTTTCAGAACAGATAAATCTCCATACATGAATATACTCCAGATTCCATGTAGAGTTTAGAAAACCAGAATTCAGAATAACCAGCCTTTTTAATCGTTCAAAAATGCTTAGAAGATCTCTTTCTACTCTCCTGTTTTCAATCACCACTTCTCGTCTCCAAACAATTATATCCCTTATTTCATTAACTTCTGCTTCTTCATTAGACATACAAATCTGCCAAATAAGCAATGTCTTCATCATTTTGCAAATGTTCATTCACCATTTCTTCATTTGAATCAGGCAATACTTCTGTATCATCTGTCACTTTTGATTCATCTGACTCAAATAAATCTATAGTTTCTGTTTCATTTCCTTCTTCTTCTTCTTCAGAAATCTTTTCAGCTACTTCAACATCAACATTTTCAGAAGTTTTATCAGCACCAGAAGCATTTTAAAGATCTTCAGAAGATCTTTCAGAAGCCTAGGCAATAGAACATCCAACATCTTGAACTTTAGAAACTCGTCTTCTCCTCTCCCCCTCATGATCATCAGGACCCTGGTCATCATGTTTTCTTTTATGAGTTTCTGCCTGAGCATTGCATTCCAGAGAAGAAATTCTCTAATCAAGAGCAGTCTGAGTATTTGCAGAACTGTTAACTTGTCAAGAATTTGTTTGATGCCATCTTTAGTAGCCAGTTGAGATAAATCCTAAGATTGAGAAGTAGAAAACATAGTAGTCTTCAGAGATGATATAGAAGCAACAACTTCTGAAAGATTTTTCAGAATTAAATCCTTGAAAGAAATAAGATCATTGCCAGAAACAGTAGCTTCTTCCAAAATATTCAATCTATCTAAAGTATTTTTCTCCTGACCCTCCACCCTATCCTCCACTGCTTTTTGGGATTTTGCCGTCAATTCCTTAATGTCCTTCTGAATCTTTGCAAATTTAAAAGTACAGAATTCGTTAAGTTCATTGAATTCAAAAGGAATGGGTGATAAACTAGGAACAACAGATCCTCCTGTTTGCATGCCCACAGAAGTAGGATGGTATGTTGATGTCACAACATCATGAACCACTAAGGAATCATTTAATGAGGCTTTTTTTAATGTTCATCTCACCAGGTCTTCCATCAAATCATTGAACACCCAGTAAAGGGATGTCTATTGATGTTGAGGCAACTTAACAAACAAATTGCTTAGGTAAGTCCAAAGGACTCGTGATTGTGTGAAAAATAGGAACATCATATGTCCTTTCAGGCTCAATGTAGGATGGACATCCAGGCTCTATGTGCTCGAAATTGTGAAGGGGCGGACATATATTCTTCTTTTTCAACATTGAGATCCTCCAAGTGAGGGCTCAATGGTAGATTAGATACTTGCCCCATGAGTGTTGATGAAACATCCTTCTGTTGAGAGAGTGATGAGTAGATAGGGGGTTAACAAGATTTGCCATGGGCTCACTGGCTTTTTCAATATTATCCACCAAAGATTGTGGAATAATAGTAGATGTTGGTGCCCGACTTGTAACAGTTAGGTCACAGATTTCCTTATCTTTTACCTGTGGTCTCCCCTCATCAATTCTTTTTCTCACCCTTCTATCCTTGCTCTCATTCACATTTTTCCTCTTAGCACTCTGAGGATGTTCACCCCCTTGAGCATCCTCCCCACTCTCCCTAGTGTGTTGTCTAGACCCCTTACTTTGCACGCCTCTTGGGATTAAGTCTTGGGTAAGGACTACAGGTTCAGGTAGGCCCATAGACTTACAATACTTAATCAAAATTTCATTATCATACCTGACATAAGCTTTGAGTTCTACAGGTAGGGGAATGGTATTCGGAAATTGTGATAATGAAGATGTTGGTGGCCTCAGATTATCCATTGTATATTTGATGATTGTTGGGCATCAGCCAATCTGGGAATTCTCTATTCTGTGAACATAGCCCCTTTGACACAAATTTGGAAGAATCTTTGATAAGGAAGATATTTTGGTTTCGTAGACACATATCCTTTCATTTCTTCAAGAAGCAGAGAAGCATAATCATAGTGCTTGTTAAAAGCAAGCCCATGAAATATAATCATGATGTTGGCTGAGGCTTGATCTAAACTTGATGTTTTCCCAGATAAGCATTTGTTGATAATAGAAAACAAAGTGTGCCAAATTGGAGGAAGAAACTTTCTTCTAAAATAGCTGATTGTTGTTAACTTCTCTTAGTATCCCAAAGTCATGAAATCTTCAGTTAGTTCTGAGGGCTTAGGAATGGGATCAAAAGTACTCTTTCCTATTACAGAATTGTGTGCAGGTAACTCCAACATTTCTCTTAGATGAACTTCAGAATGAGATAACTGAAATCCCCCAACAAAATAGGTAATAGAATTGTATTCTTCATCAATTTCACTAAAATACCACCATTGCTGTAAATATACCCAATCTATTCATTAAAGTCTTTACCAAACCTAAACAGTTATACGGGTAGCCACACAATCTATTCATTCTCGATTCTTTGGAGATGAATATTGAAATAGACATGGACCCAATGTCGATAACTTGTGTCATCCCACCTAACTACTTAAGTAACTCACAAAAGGTGCTTGTTTCATACATCACGGAGATTTAACTTATCATCTATCTATTGTTCATTCGGAAGATTTAGAAACTGAAACAAGTAGACACACCTTTGGTCTTCGAACTTCATATTCTATGCACATTGAGTCTCTTGAGCCAAAATATATACAAATTTTTTTACACTTTGCATGAATTTTTGTGATTCAAATTGCATATCTTTGTATTTATGTCGGAACGGTTTGAGAAGTTAGGTTTATAACTTACTTCTATGATAACTGGAAGTCCTGTCAGTGCTAACCCAGTGCCAACACTGAATATAGGCCACTTAATTGAATTTAATTTTGATATAAGTGATAATAGTTGCTCTTCGTGCTTCTATGTTAGCTTTTTACCCATACGTGTTTGATCACTCTAAATTGATTATTGTCTTTGATCATTCATAATGCTTCGGATTCTCCTAATCATTATGAGGAGGAGAAAGTGTATATCAAAGACACGTAAAAAGATCACTCGGAAAAACGACTTGAAGTTTATCACATCGCAAAGATCCAACAACTCAGTTTATCGATTCATACTAACCCGAGCTCCTAGGATCTCGGATGAACCTATCCGAGCACAATGTTTTTCTCGGATATCAAAGACCCAAGTTCTTTCTGAGTTCTTTTGCCCATCTGTTCCATCCGCGAAGTTGTGACATTTTGACACGTGGCATGACCTTTCCTCGCATCTCAAAGACCCAAGGACCTCCTTCCATCTTTTCGTGAATATTTGAAGAAAGATTTTACCCTACGACTTCATGGCTCCTTCGGCATTCTGTTATTGAAATTTATACTAATGTTAAGGGGGGAGCTATGGAGCTTACCAAGTGAACATATTCGTAGGGGGAGCAAAAGGTTTTAAGATGAAGATTTGTTGACCAAATTTCATCGTCTTCAAAAGTGCTTATTTGATTAATTGTAATCTCGAATACAAAGGGGGGAGATTGTTAGGTCTAAAAATGTTGTATCTGAGATGACAACTATTGAAGACATGAAGGCCAAAACATAAAGTCAACAAAGTCATTAATTAGGAAGGTTTATTATTAGGAAAGATTTATTTATGTCACAAGGAGAAGATCTTCTTGTAAATAAGGCAAGTGTATAATGCCTACTTTCCTAGTTTCCTTATTACAATAATCTCTAGCATATAAATAGAGGGTTAGGGCTGCATTAAGATTTTAGAGAGCATATGGCTAGATCAAAGATTAGAGAGCTTATTGGAGAGATCGTGAGGTAAGGTTTTCACTCCATTCATTGTAACCACGATTATACAAGAGAGATAAATGACATAAGGTGTTATTCAATGTGTTCTTCACATTGTTCTTATTGAATATTACATCGTTACCTGATTTACTGGGATCCACATACCCCTCACCCCTCAATCACTCAGGAATACTTCTTGGGTAGGGCCACCGGTTCTCGTAGTCCATAGAAGTTCAGTTAACCTCACACATTGAACCCATGAAAATATTTTCCTAATATGATAGAAAGATATAATTCTTTACATATCATAAATGAACATCTGATGTACGAGTCGTGAACTGATATGTCCAGAAATCAAAATTCCATATAAAACGGGTTCTGAACTGAGATATTCAAAAGCCAAACATATTTACAACAGGTTCTGAACTGAAGTATTCAAAAGCTAAAACATAAACTCTCTGTTTGGGAATATCAATGAAACAAATACGAACGCTAAACAAATTAACTCGGTAAGCACAGCGTTTAATGAAAAGAATATGCAATGATTATTGAGATTAATTGTGAAAAACAAGTCACAGTTATTATATCGATAAGAATTGAACCATTGAAATGAATTAAAGACAAAAATGAAAATAATTAAGAATATCAAACGAGTGTATTTCTATCGAATATTCAACAATGTATGAGACGTGGAAATAACGTTTTCAAGAAAATGTTACACGTGGTAATCCAGGAATAGATTTTCAATCGGAAAGAAACGAACACGAGTAAGTTTCTCAGATTGAATTACCACGGTGTCATGAAATACAATATTTATAACAAAATAATACGGTATATATGATTTTCCCCTCAAAGATAGAAATTAGTTACTTCCCCTCAAACCATTAACAAGTCTGATCATGTGTTTTGAATAATCGGAATTCAGCACGACACATGACGACCTGCAAAACAGATTAAGCAGACTTTGGTACCCATACCATCATGGGTCCTTGCATGTTAGCTTTGGTTTGAGGTATACTGTAAGACCCGAACAATCTATTTGAGTTAGATGTTCTAACAGTAGATCTTATCACTAGGGAATTTGGGATATAATACGTACCGTACCATCTGTTGTCATACCTTTGGTGCAAAAAATCATCTGGTTCATAAGTTGACCAACTCATGTTCTTTTCACTGAAACTTATTAACTGATTGAAAGAGTAAGCATAAAGATTTGAATAAGTCCTTTTGTCATTCTGCACAGCTCTACTTGATCTCTTTTTCCAACTCATCTTTTCCTGCATAGAAGTGTTTATGAACCATCAACAGAAGGATTATAGAAAATATTAGAAGAACAAATCTGATTTGGTGATTTGACAGATGGTTTCAGAGAAATCTTTGTATGAGTTGAACATGGACCAGTTTTGGAATTCTCACAAGCTTTGTCAGATAATTCAAGTTCTTTCAGCTTTGTTTTCAAATCATATCTTTCTTTAGCCATAAAATCAAATCGCATTTGCATTTCAGATTTCAGATTTCAAAAACTGATCCTTCACCATATCAGTTTGTATTTCAATTAATTGACTATAAAGCTCAACAATTTTCTTCTGAAATTCTTTTTTTTCTTGAACTGCTTTTCTATCTCAAATTCTTTTATATTTTCAGTGACCTTATCAATTCCAATTTCATTACTCATAGCCAATATTGCTTTGGTGTGCTCTATTTGCTTTTCTAGCTCAGAGATCTTCTTTGAGAAAGCAGCAACCTTAGCTTCAAGAATTTTTCTTTCAACATCGAAATTACTCTTTTCATTCTTCGATACTTCTAACAACTTCTTCTTGTCTGACATTTGACAATTACAATATTCTTCTTCATTAGAATCTTTTTGTTAGAAGCGGCGGTCTTTCTTTCTTCATTTAACGATATCTGAAGGTCATAAATTTTCTTTTGTAGCTCAGTAGTATTCTTTGTTAACTCCTTCTTTTCAGTCTTAAACTTTTCTCTTTCTATTTGAAGAACTTTTTCAAAATCATAAACTTGTTTTGTTAATTTCCCAATTGTCATCTCACAAGTTTTGACCTTAGACTCAAAAAATTTCCGTTCAATATTAAAATTAGTTTTCTCTATTTCAAAAACTTTTCTTTCTTCCGCAACAACCTTCTTTTCAATATCTAAAGGTTTTTGAAAATCAGATATTTGCTTTGAAAGTTTAGCAATTGTCGACTCACAAGACTTGAGCTTACTTTCAAGATTATTCTTTTCAGTCTCCAATTTAAAATTCTCATCCCTAAGCACTATTAAATCATCTTCAATGTTCCAATTAGTCATCTTATCCTGAACTATATAAGCGCTAATCGCATTATGATAAGGACAATTAGACTTTATCAGGTCAATGTTCCTATTATTCTATTCCTCATGATAACCGCGACTAAAACTATTCTTCTTAAGCTCATCTAAATCTGCTTGCAAAGCTATTTGGTTATTACAACCCGACTTTAAGAAATGAATCGGTTTCTGATTCTTCTGGCTTTCAACCTGCGCTTGCAAAGATGACACCTATGAATTCAAATCAGTAGTATACATCGCTATCAGATAAGATGATCGTTAATCAAATGATTTGCAGAAGATTTGAACAACTTTGACTATTAAACAAGTGCGGAAAAATCCAGTGTAAAAGTCAAAGTCAACTCTCGGGAAAAAGTCAACCATAAAAGTCAAACCCCGAGAAAAAGTTTCCAAAATTTGAATGATATTTTTGAAGATAAAATAGGAAATATAACCCAAAAAGTCAAAATTTCAAAGGGCAAAAATGGAAATTTCCAGACTTTTTTTGTAAAACTTTGTATCCAAAGGTTACTATGCAAGGCTCGGATATGCTTGTGCGAGTCTCGGATGCATTATGCGAGGCTCAGATGAAACTTCGTGCGAGGCTCGGGTAGGCTCGGATGATTCTATGTGAGGCTCGGATACCTTCGGATATTCTTTGTCCGAAGGTTATTGTTCACTCGCAACTTTATCCGAGGATTCGGATGACTCTATCCGAAGGCTATGAATTTTGCCAATCCGAAGGCTATGAGTTTTGCCTATCCGGATGCTTTGAATATAGCCGATCAAAAGGCTACGAACATGAACAGTAACTTCGAACTTTTTCGAGCAAAAACCCCAAAAACTTCGATTTTGAACACAAAACTAGGATCAAAAACCCCGAAGGCTATGAGTTTTGCCTATCCAAATACTCTGAATTTTGGATATTTTGCTCGGATCACTACAAGAAACAGGTCCCATACCAAAATCAAACTAGAAATAGGATATTTGATCCAAAACAGTAACTTTTTCGCAAAACCCAAAAACTCACAAAAATGATCTAAAGTCTTATCTAATATGTTCCAAACCTCAAATTGATTAGAATCGAGTAATCTCCTAACAAAAATGAATCTAACAAGCCTAAAATCACATCAATCCGACAACAAATTGATCAAAATCGCATTTTCTTGAAAAACTCGAAAAATATCAAATTTCTTCTTCAAATCTTCATCAAATCTCTTGATTCCCGCTCTGATACCAATTGTTAATCCCATTACGGTCAAGTAACAAGTAATCTAAACATTTAAGAACAACAATTAAGAACAAATTTTCATATATTGAACTTTCTCTCTTTAATTTCTCTCTCTAGAAATATTACAAATGGGCTCCCTTTGTGTTACCCTTCAGTTCTCTGCTAATACAAGTGTATTTATACTCTTAACTATTTACAAAGTCAAACTATAAACTAATCTATTATTAAGTTCCATACCTTGACTTTCTTAATATGAAATGTTAACTCTACATAATTGGTGACTATGTTGATTTTGACTTTAAGGCTTTGACCACTTCATTATTTAATCTCGTCTTCATTATCGGTGATCTCGGATACAACATAATTTTAGACCTAACAGATGCAGGTGCTTTCTGCTGAATGATAAAGACAATCTGGGCAAATTTGTAAAGAAAGCTTATTCAAGAGTTTTTCTTGGATATTCTTCAAGATCCAAAGTTTTCAGAGTATACAATAAGAAGACCAGAACAATAACAGAAAGTGTCCATGTCAAATTTGATGAACCACATACGACTTCTGAACAAGATAGTTTAGAACTCAAACTAATTTTTAACTCTGAACCACCTGATTCAGAGATTGGGTTAAATGATACATCTATTATCAACTCTTCAAACAAATCAATTAAAGATAAATTAGATTTGTTATGTCATGATTTATTTGATGTTTCTATTTTTATCTCTGCATATTTTCAAAATCCATCCCTAGTCAGAGATAATCCAGAGTCAATATCTGAAGAACAAATAACATCAAATATTTTTGGACCTATAGTCTCAACCTCAACTACAGAAATTCTAGTTTATCAACCAACTTTTGTTACTTCTGAAGATATTCCTTCATAAGTTATTCCTACAGTTGAGGGGGAGAATTCAGATCTGAATTCAGAAGTTCATTTAGAAACTGAAGTGCAAGCAATTATTGATGATAATGACGATCAAAACAATATTACTAATGTTCAACCTTTACCATGTCTGGACAAATGGACAAGAGATCATCCCCTACATAAAATCATAGGTGATACATCTAGTGGAGTACAGACTACATCTGCTACTCCAAATGAGTGCTTATTTGTCAACTTCTTAAGCAGTATAGAACCTAAGAAACCATGTGAAGCATTACAAGATCCAGACTGGGTTTTAGCTATGCAAGATGAGCTAAATCGGTTTGAAAGAAACAAAGTCTGGAGGCTCATTCCAAGACCCAAAGGAAAATCCATTATTGGAACCAAATGGGTATTCAGAAATAAAAGGATGAGAATGGAATTGTTGTAACAAAAAAATTTAGACTAGTTGCTAAGGGTTATTGTCAACAAGAAGATTTTGATTATGATGAAACCTTTGCACCGGTTGCCAGATTAGAAGCTATAAGGATGTTTCTTGCATAAGCTGCAGACAACAATATGAAAGTCTTTCAAATGGATGTAAAATGTGCATTTCTGAATGAAATTTTACATGAAGAAGTGCATGTTGATCAACCAGAAGGATTTGAAAGCAAGGAATTTCCTGATCATGTATATATTCTGGATAAAGCTTTGTATGGGCTCAAACAAGCACCAAGAGCCTGGTATGATACTCTTAAAATAAATTCTACTCAAGTCCAAATTCAAAAGAGGTACAATTCATACAACTTTATTTCTGAAGAAGGAAGGTGATGATTTAATCTTGATACAGATTTATGTAGATGACATAATTTTTGCCCCTACTAACCCAAAATTTTGTAAAAACTTTGAGACTATTATGAAAAAAGAGTTTGAAATGAGTATGATAGGAGAATTGACCTTTCCCATCCTTTTTCATTCTACTTTTACAAACTCGGATACACAACTGCAAATTACCTAAAATAAAATTTAGAGTAAACTACCATTTTCGTCCGGCCTTTGTCATCATTCTGTGGTAGCATCATCCTCAAACTTTGGTTGTTGTCGTTATCTCTCTTTTCTTTCTTGGCTCCAAGTGAAACAACTTCCCACAGGAATATTCATTAATCAAGCCAAGTATGTCAAAAACTTACTTAAAAAGTATAATATGTCTGATTGTGAAAGTATAAAGACACCAATGGCCACTGGAACTAAACTTGATCCAGATTTAAGTAGTAAATCTATTGATAAAAAGAATTACAAAGGTATAATTAGTTCTTTATTATATCTCACAGCTAGTAGACCAGACATTATGTTTGCTACATGTATTTGTGCAAGATATCAAACTAATCCTAAAGATTCTCACCTTCTTGCTGCTAAAAGGATTCTTAGATATCTTAAAGGTTCACTATCATTGTGCCTTTGGTATCTGTTAGGTCCGATTCAACAAGATCAAAGAGGAATCATATGCAAATCATTGAGTCGAATGTTCTGTTGATGAAAGCTTTAAAGAACTACAAATGCAAATGTACTTTAGACGACTCTCATTAACGAATCCTCTACCATATACTCCTATATATACTAGTTGTCTATTACATGGTAAGCCCAATCCCATAAGATCAAAACACAACATATAATATTACGTTAAATCCTTTCCTTCTTTATAAAACTTTCCTAACTTAGGATATTTGATTCTAACATTCTCCCCCTAAAGTTTTATAAAGGAAGCATCTTCAAATCTTTTTCTTTAGTTTTTAGCTAACAGCCTTTACAGATGCAAATCATGGTGGATGCAAATTAGACAGGAAAAGCACATCTGGATCATGTCAATTTCTGGGAGATAGGCAAGTAAGCTGGTCTTCTAAAAAACAAAATTGTGTTTCAACATCCACTACAGAAGCAGAATATGTAGCTGCAGCAATATGTTGTACCCAAGTGACCTGAATGCAAATTCAATTAAAAGATTATGTCTACACATTCAAAAAAGATACCTTTGTACTGTGATTCAAAGAGTGCTATAGCCATAACAACTAATCATGTTCAACACTCCAAGACAAAGCATATAGATATCATGTATCATTTTATAAAAGATCCTGTTGAAAAAAGAGACATAGAAATGCTCTTTGTTCAAACAGATTATCAGTTGGCTAACTTATTCACTAAAGCTCTGGATGAGAAAAGATTTAATTTTCTAGTGAGTAAGTTAGGCATTATGAATTTATCTGAATGATTTTGTTACTAAGAAAAAGAGTGAAGTGTTTAACTTCTGAAGAATAAGATTCATAAGTCTGATAAATAAGATTCAGAAGTTTTGAATATAGATCTTTATCAGAACTCTAAAACTTTTTCTTCAGAATTTACTGAAAGTTCTGAATGAATATAATTGAGAATTATCAATTTAATTCTGAAATTATATTTCTCATAATATTATCTAACTCTGAAGTACTGGTTCAAATCTTTTTTGTTACAACATTTCTTTGGTTCATTTTTCAAGGGGGGGGGGCTTTTATTCTTATGCATATTTTAAGAGGGAGTTTAGTTCTTTATCTGATTATCTGTTGTTGGATAATATTAACTTCGTTTGTCTGAATGATTTCATCTGGATAAGATCTGAATAGGTAATTTGTTACCTCTCAGCTGAATAATTTAGAAATAAGGACAAACTTCTAAGTTGAACTTTTTTTAGGAATTGTTCAAACTATTGCTAAATGATTTCAAGGTTTTTCAAGATTCAGAAGTTAAATTTTAAACGAGTTTTATCTCAGACGTTAAAGTTCAGATTCTAAACAGGATTTCTCAGAAATTCAAACTCAGATTCTGAGTTCACTTCTGAAGAACTTCTTCAGAAGACACGTCAACACTTTTGAGAAACAACTTCTAAGAGTTTTTCTCGTCTGATTAAGTCAATGCTTAGTGTCTGTGCCACGTGTTCTAATTCTATTGGATTGTGATTACCACGTCTTAAAACGTTTCGATGGTAATTTGCCCGTTTGAATATCATTAATTACCACTTAATCACGTTTACTTTTTCGTGCTTTTTGCGACACGTTTATGGCAATGGTGGTATTTTAGTGAATACCACTTAAAACTTGAAACTTAAAACTATGTTTTCACACGTTTATGACACATGGTCTTTTTGCGACACGTTTATGGCATGTACATAATTTTCACAAGTAACTTGAACTCACCTTGCTATATTTAGGCTAAATCTAGGTTTTATCCCAAAAGCTTCATTTGATGAAAAGTCCATATCTGCAATCGGTCTTCACAAGAAACCATATCTAGATCATAAACAATCTAAAATATACCAAGAACAACCCCCAACAATTAGATCTATGAAACTCTAGTCAAAAATCTCAAATCTTCCAAAATGGTAAAAACCCTAGAATAAGAGAGATTCTTCAATATAAAAGTTCTAAAGAACTAAATTGAAAGATTTTGACAAGAAATAAGGTTTGGAAGAGTTAACTTAACTTACAAACTCGATTTGGGGAAAAATCCCAAATTTAGTCAACAATGGTGGATAAATGACGGAGAAGATGAAGATGAAACCTTCTCCAAAACGCTGTAAGATCGTCCATTGAGTTTACTCCACCAATCATGACTTGAAGAGCTCCAAAAATCGAGAATGTAGTAAGAAAAATGGGGTAAAACGGAGTTATGAGGTTTCCTTTGATCAACTTCGACATCGATTTCGTCTCAGATGCGTCTCGATTTTACCCAAGGGCTCTATCATTATTATACAAGTTGATCCATCAAACCATCTTCATATAAAATAAATCCCAATACTAATTCTCCAATTAATTTCCAAATTATTCTCAAAATCAAACCAACCAACATTAAACTTTTAAAGTACGATCTCACTAAAATAAATTAACTTTCTAAAAATTCCGGGTGTTACACAAATGCTGATGTAGTAACGAAAGTCAGATTTGCGCAGTTCAGGCAAAACAGAAGAAACATCTTCACAACATCCCCTATCAGAAGAATAACTGGTGTAAGGACGAATTATTTTGAGAACACTGATATCATGTACACAACGTATAGAGTTGTAAGAGAGAATGGGCAAACTTATACGTTCTGTGAAAATGACTTGTTGTCATTAAGTCCAACCGATCTTTTAACTCTTGGGAGGTACATGAAGCAAAGAAGGGATACAAGTGTAGATGATAGAATCTCGTATTTAAGAATTCTGAGTTGCATGGAAGCTTTTATGGAACACAAAGATAAAGTAGACTTCCAGATCGGTTTGGAAAGAGGTGTGCATCGTTTAAGTATTATTTTCCCAAATGAAGAATTAGAAGGAGTGGAAACAAAGAGATATGGTGAAATTTTGACTGAACCAGAGCTGGGAATTGTATTCAGAAGACCTCAGGGAAAGAAATTCTTCAGAATGATAGAAGCTTTCAAATACTCTAATGGTATTTTGAATATCATCCATGGGATGGTAGCACTGAAGAAGGAAGACCTTAATCCTGTTATCAGAAGAGCTACGTTCGATATAGATACATACATCAGTGGAGTGAATAGTCTGAGAAAATACACAAATACCTTCTTTAAGATAATCAGTGGGCATCCAGAAGCCCCTTTTTAAGTCAATATGTGTACTTTCTTTATTGTAATTCATCTTCAGTACTATAATGAAATTTTTCGTACTATGTTCTTTCATAATTATTTGCCTTAGTTCTGTATTCACATTTGGGGGAAGATTGTTAGAAAATATTCAATGTAAAAGTATGAATCAAAAATTTCTTCAAAGAACAAAGTTAATCTCTCCAGAAAATAACACATCCAGAAGATAACTTCTCCAGAAGCTCTGTTCAGAAGACAATTAAATATTCCAGAAGATGGAGTATCTTTTGGATAAAGTTCAAGGACCTTCACGTATATCACCTGACGTGGCAAGTCACGCTTCTCATGCCTAACCAATTATGTTAGTAACTCTGCTTATGTGTCAATACGTGATAGGCTAGCTCATTGACTTTCATTTTTGTAATTGTATAAATAGAGTGAGTTATCCTTGTATTAAATGTCGATTGTTTTGGAGAGAACTTGAGAGATTAATTTATATTTTCTATATTGTAATCATTGGCACTTTGAGTGAAATACAAATTATCATTGATCGATATGAATATGTTCATCCATTTCAGTTTACGCTTTCTAGCTTGATTGTTGATCTTATTTGCTTCCGCTTACTGTTTATTCAATCTCTGTGATCAACATTCTGTAAGTGTTTACGGAATCTGGGTTCCAACAGTAAACAAGGGAATAGCCTTATGCAACATAATCCATGGCTCATGAGCTAGTATTTTCGGGTGATATCAAGCTTTTATTTCATGGTTGGAGAAAATAATCCTCGGTCCTTATGAGTGTGTGGGCCTTACATGAGAAAATGAGTGGTCATCCTCATAGACAACAAAAACACAAACAATTTTATGTAACCATCAATTGTCGACAGGTTAAAAATTTCGAACCAAAATGTTGTACCTCTTCATGTATATATCGGGAATGGAGATGCCCTTAATTGTTCACGATTATGCGGCCAAGTTCCTTTAACTTTGCAAGGGATTGCATATAATATGGACCTACATATCCTTCCAATTTAAGGACCGTGCATCTCAATTCGTCGTCGAAGTCCAATATTTACAAAGTTTAGACTAGGTAACAAAAATGATTATAGCAGAGTCTTCATGGAGTTTGAATGGAAGGGGTCTTCGATTCAATTAAAAGGGGACCCGACAACCAAACCACACCCGATATCATTTCCACAAATGCTTGCAATGTTAAAGTTTGTAGGAACCTAAATCTCATATTGAATCAATGATCTAATGAAAATATGTGAAGCCGAAGCAATTTAGATCAAACAATTTATAAAAGGAAGAATGATTAATCAAAAGGAAGAATGATTAATCAAAATGAAGAATAATATGAAGATAAAAAGTATTGACATATGATTAATCGTGGTCATATATCTTACATGATTTGGAATGATAAGGGTATTTGGAGATGGAGAGTTTCAAAGAAACAACTCACATTCACAATTACAAATGAGGAAGGGGATTCCTATATTTATATCCTAACATAAGCAAAGTCAAAGCATCCTCCAATGTAGAAGCTCCACGTGTAAAGGTGGAATGACAACTTCTAAATAAGGTGTCGGGCTATGATAGGAAGATGAACCACTTGAAGATATGACGAGGATTGAACCAAGAGTAGAGGGAAGAGAGGACCAGAGGCTCTGTATATATAGTCCAAAAGCTCTGTATCTCTGGAAACTTGAACATTCAGCACGCTATACTCCGTCTCTTAATCTTTATACACGGGCTCTGGTTTCTCGGTGACGACCTCTGGTTGTGGCTCTGGATAACGATCTCTGGTATTTCATACTTTAATCACAGGTTTTCCTTTTTACACTTTCAATAATAAAATTGGGAATACCAATCTCCCCCTAAATGTCAAAAGGAAAACAATAAAAAGGAAAAATCGTTGAACGTCGTTAGCCGTCTTCCCATTAAGCTTTGGAAGCTTGAAGATCCCCTTAGATAAACATGTAGCTCCCCCTTGATGTAGTAACCTCATTCCAATAAATTCCATGCTCCCCCTCAACTTGATGCTCTAGTGAAGAAAACTTCCAGAACTGAGGAGCTCGAAACGAATACCCACCAAAAATATTTGTTCCAAAAATAGACCTTGAAACCACCAAGAGTAACTCTGAGAGCCACGACGTGAGATCAAAGGATGAAAATTAGACTTGGTAGTTCTCTGATCATTGACAGGATTTCAACATCCTATCTCTTGTTGCAAGAAGCAAATTCTGATGAAGTGTTGGTTTTGAACTGTGCTTCTTGATTATTTGTTGTTGTTCAGAAACATTTCTGATTAAGAGCGGGTCCAGAACTGAGATGAACTGAAGTCGTGGCTAATTTAAACTTCAAAAAACATTCTGAAGTTTGAAGTGGTATAGAGCAAGCCACAATACCACTCACCAATCACATAAGATATAAAATCAGCAAAAAATGCTTTTGTCCAGCACCATTGCACTGAATTCTATGCTGCTTCTGGTCGTGAAACATTTGGATTTTGGAAAAACTCGAAACATGAACATTGTAGAAAAATGTGTTATCTTTTCATACAAACTGGATTCACCTTCTTTGGAGCTAGGACGTATGAGATATGATCGATTTCGTACAGTCGTGCAGATCTGTCGAGCAGCTTCTGGTTTAACGTGTAAGCTTCTGTTTGAGTGAGTCCTCTGGTCTAAGGCATATAAAATTCCAGAAGCTCTGATCGTATAGTCTAGAAGCTCTGGTTCTTTAGTCTAGAAGCTCTGGTGCTTCCATAGCGAAACAGATCTTGCTCGATGCATAACAGCTTTGCTTCAGCACACTACCCTCAATTTAAATGATACTTCTGTCCCTTCTACAGATCGAATCACTGAAAAGGTAAAATATGAAAGTTGTAGACCCCTTTGTTTTCTATCCTGGGCCGTTTAAATCGCCTGAATTGGTGCTGTGATGAGAGAGATATGATCTATATAGCACAACATCGCAAATCTGTCAACATCCTGAATTTTGTTCAACGCCATAAAAATTGAAAATGAATTTGCACAACCAAATCACAATCAAGGTGTTGATTTCAAAAATTTGGTTCTTCACATTGAAAATGAGTCTTTATGATGCCATTTGAAGAAACCAAATCTCTCATAAGCATTTTATCAAACACCTTGTGTGCATAATCAATTTTTAACATATTGACATTGAATTTTCATCCCAAAAACCTTCCACATTTCAGATCTAATATGAATAACTTTGTAGAATCGAATATAAATGAAATCAAAACTGAATTTTAATTTAAGTAAATTCAAAAACAGATTTGAATGATATTTTCGAGAACAATTCGAAAACAAAGTATAAAAATATGAATATTATAGATCTAGAAATGAGATGAAATAAACTGGATTCAATGAAATAAAATCAACATATTGGATCGTTTGATTTGAGCAAATCAATCGGCTTTGATACCAATTGTAGGAACCCAGATCTCATATTGAATCAATGATCTAATGAAAATATGTGAAGCAGAAGCAATTTAGATCAAACGGTTTATAAAAGGGAGACCAATTAATCAAAATGAAGAACAATATGAAGATAAAAGTATAGACGTATGATTAATCGTGGTCATATATCTTACATGATTTGGAATGATGAGGGTATTTGGAGATGGAGAGTTTCAAAGACATAACTCACATCCTCCAATGTAGAAGCTCCACGTGTAAAGGTGGAATGACAACTTCTAAATGAGGTGTCGGGCTATGATAGGAAGATCAACCACTTGAAGATCTGACGAGGATTGAACCAAGAGTAGAGGGCAGAGAGGACCAGAGGCTCTGTATATATATAGTCTAGAAGCTCTGTATCTCTAGAAACTTGAACATTCAGCACACTATACTCCGTCTCTTGATCTTTATACACGGGCTCTGGTTCCTCGGTAACGACCTCTAGTTTTAGCTCTGGATAACAATCTTTGGTCTTTATACTTTAATCACAGGTTTTCCATTTTACACTTTCAACAATAAAATTGGCACTAACAAAGTCATCCACAATTTCGCATTCGATGAGATTCATCAACTTTCGATCTTATACATGGAAACTCAGGAGCTTAAAATAAAGGACAATGTACAAAATTTTCCACTACAAAAAACTTATTGTTGGAAATCTTGGAAAAAATCCGACAGCTAGTTGAGAGTCCGCATCACTACCACTTAAATGATTGTACGACGACAACATTAATTTACTACCAAACTCCAAACTAGGATTGGCAACGGGGTGGGGATGAGGCGGGTTTTACAATTCCTGTCCCCCCCCCTCGGTTTCTTGTAACGCCCCTTACCCTAATCCTGTTCCCTGAAGGCTGTGGGGATTAAAGTCTCATCCTCGGCTGTTTTATGGTAAACCCTCGGTCAACCCCTAGTCTCATTCCCCACTCCCCCGACTTGTTCTTGATTCCAGCAAGTTTATAACCGTGTTATTAATCTCTGTTTGTGGTTTTTTATGTCCCCTATGTTGAAAATAAAAATAAAAATAAAACATAAAAGTTTCCAAGAAAGTAAACAAAAAAAACCAATTTATGTAAACAGAAACATGATTGATCAACAGTGAATAAAATCAATTATTTTGCAAAAAAGCTAAAGAAAACGTGGGACAGCTGAACCTGGAGTCTGGAGGGGAAGAACCGTAAAAAGCAAAAACAACATCGGCGATGGGGTGTGGAAAACAACGAGGGTTGTGGACAAAGATGGTAAAGGCCAAAGGGTCAGTGGTTGTGGGTCGTCGACAAGGGTTGTGGACGACGAGGTATTTTGGTTTGGGTCACCAACGAGGCTGTCGAGAGGCCGTTGTGGAGAATGGAAACTAGAGGTCTAAGAGAGGACTCAAAGTCGTGAGGTTGTGGAGACTAACTCGGGTCGTGGAAAGACTAAAGAATAAAAAAACCTAATTTAGAAGAACGATCAATATTATATAACTAGTTAAAATTTATTATATACTTGGTACGGAGCGGGTCGAGGGATGAAATACCCGACCCCCGACCACACATCCTTAGTTTTATCCTAGAAGGAATCGCTGCCTCGGGACTAGGCTTAGAGCGAAATCCCTGACCACAACCGGGTCGGGTGAACCGGGTTCCGCATCGAGTCGGGGTAAATCACAATGCCTACTCCAAACCTGTCAATGTTCGACAATACCAATACCCACATTTAAAAAAAAAATTGAGATGGAAAGATTAGTGGGGGAAATTCTTTGCAGAGAGTTATTAAACCAAGTCAAAATTCTTTCTCATCTCTAGTATTGCTAGTAAAGAAAAACATGGAACTTATCGATTTTGTGTTTAGGTCTCACCACAAGTCTTACACCCATGCTACCTGCTTTATTATGTTATTATAAGCTGTTAACTCACACCAAACAAAGTCTTCAAATTCGCCCTCTGAAACCATTTCTTTCATTGGACTTTTAACTGAACTTTTACTACAATCCCTATGGATGATACTCGGTATTCTTTACCACTTTATTACTTGAGAGACGATATTAGACCATATTGTATACTGCTTTGTGGATTCCATTATTCTGTCTTAAGGTGTATAAAAGGCTCTATCACAAGTCGAAGGAAATATCTCATGAGGAGATTCTTTGTCATTCGCACAACCTATAGAGGTTTAAAGGAGTTGTTTCAACAAGTGATACAGACCTTTGAGAAACAACAATACTACATCTATAAACTACTAGGCTACACATTTGCATGTGCATATCAAGTCAGGATTATGAACAAGGTAATCGACTCCCTGTCACAACGAGAGGAAGAGGTTGTCGCATTTGATTTGCTTCACTTATTGAACCAAACCTTCTCATTCCCCTAGGTGACAATCAAAAATGAAAACCAACAACTATTAGAGTAACAGAAGTTACACAACAAGATACATACAACCTATGATGTAAAAAATGGTGTCTTATATTTTAAGGACCACATTTTGTAACACCTGGAGTTTTTGGTACATATGAATTCAAATTTATCATGTTCTTCATCTTTAGAATGTCTTGTCTAAGTATTGGGAGTTATGATTGGATGTCGAAAATACACAAGAAAAGCTAAAAACACGGAAAAATGGGTGTTTTGCGACCCTAGGAACCACGACCTTGGCACCATGAGCTAGGGTCTCACTTATGTATGGTAAGGAGGGGTTTTGGACGCGGGTGACCCTAACATGCGATCCTAGGGTCGCATATGCCTGTAGATGATAAAAACCAGGATTCCATTCATTTGGTCATAACTCTCTAATTTCTTATCCGATTTGAGAGATTCTTTTTCTACGATTTTTTCTTATTAGGCTCTTTAAGATGGGAACAAATATGGTTAGAGGTAACGTGATGATTTTGGATTTCATAGAAGTTGAAGGTAATATCACATCTTTGGTTTTTTAAATATAGGGTTTGGTCCTTTTGCACCAACAACCATCATTCTCTCTTGGGTTGTTTGTGTATGTTTTGGAGGTAACTTGATGATTTTGGATCTCATAGAAGTTGAAGGTAAGATCAAATCTTTGGTTATTTGAATCTAGAATTTGGTCCTTTTGCACCAATAACTCTCATTCTTTCTTGGGTTGTTTGTGTACGTTTTGGGAGTAAAGGAAGTGTTCTTGAGAGGGTACTTACACCTTAGATCTGGAAGCCTAGCTAATGGATCTCAAGTCCCTAACTTTGGAAGCTCAAGAATGAAATAAAACCTAAATTTAGCCTAAATCTAACAAGGTGAATTCAAGTTGCTTTGTGAAAACTATGTACACGCCAAAAATATCTATTTTGATGTATTGAAATGTTTTCTTTGATGTTTATCAAATGTGATCATTATTTGATGAAATTTTCATTTTTGCATAATGAGTTTATAAAACTTGAGAAATGCCCGTATTGGGATTTTGAGACATTTTGATTAACAAAATATAAATGGGTTCTTTTGATGATTCATATCATAAATGGAGTTTATTTAGTGTTGATGCATTTTTATGGTTTGATTTATAAACCGTTTGAAAATACACGTTATTGTATTATGAGGTTTGGAAATATGTGAGTATGATTTCATTTGAGAAATAGGTTGTCTCAACCAATGATGTCT
Source organism: Silybum marianum (assembly GCA_036898165.1). Taxonomy (NCBI): domain Eukaryota; kingdom Viridiplantae; phylum Streptophyta; class Magnoliopsida; order Asterales; family Asteraceae; genus Silybum; species Silybum marianum. The sequence continues at coordinate 15,720,029 of CM072528.1, forward strand.
GTTTTGAGTAATCACATAAGTGTTGAGTTATTGAGCTTTCGTTAAGTTTTGACTAAAATGAGTCTTGGGGACACTTGTCCGGTTTAAATTGTCAATGTCGAGCTTTTGAAAGTTATATGCAATTAAGGCATATTTATTACGAAAATTATACGTTGTGAGTGTGTTAGGTCATTTAGTGGGTGTCGTGTAGTTTTAGACTGTAATGTAATAGATCCATAGGCATAAGAGTCAGTTGTAACGGGGTAGTACTCCCTGTATTGTAGCTAAGGACTCGGATCAGCGGAGCACTTAAGGTAAAGACTTGGATAGAGTTGAACTTGATGACCATGTAGACTATAGTGACTGTCATTTCTAGTGAATGAGAATAACTTGGATTTGGAAGATCCCAAAATAAAGACTTGGATAGAGTTGAACTTAGTGACTCTCCAAACGAAAGACATGGAGAAAGTTGAGCTTGTTAACCCATTGGACTAAGTTGAGCTTGTTAACCCATTGGACTAAGACATGGATAAGGTTGATGTCAATATTTGTTTATCTATAAGTAATGCTCCTATAACATCGGTTTGTGACTTACTTATGTGTTCCGTCACAACAAATGGTAAATCGGGTCTCTTCCATTATCTTCAGATGTTTTATGCCTTCCCAAAGGTAAGCGTGAGTTGATTGTATAAATAACTTCGGAAAGCCGCCACAAATCCCCTTGCACAAACATTAGGATTGTTTTAGTTTAAATGTTAGTATACACACACACACACACACATATATATATATTATTTGGAAACGTCCCATTTACAGCATTATGTTGTCGAAATTTGACTTGTGTTTTAAACCACAGGATGACTATCGAATCAGAACTACCCAAAAGTATCGCGATGATGTTGATTCCCATCCCCTAGTAGATGCAAATATATGGCATGAGGCAGTCGGGAACCAAGAAGGGTCGACTATCCGGCTTTAGGAATACCTTTGATCCCAATTTGGTCTTGACTGGGGCACTCGCATATGGATCCGCAAGTGATGCACTGTCTTTTGAGGCACATGTGTATACATCCTTTTGCTTTAATGTTTATCTTTTTCGTATATGATTCTCATAAAAAATTCTAACCTTTTTCTTTGTATATTCAAACATTAGAGAAGGAGGTAGAGGAGGCGCGACAAGCGCGACAAGCCGAAGAGGTCCCCAAGAAGCAGCATGAGGGGATGATGGAGTTGGTGACCAAGTTTAACAAAAGTCAACAAATTCCACCTTCCACGAGCCAGTCTGGATCTTTGGTCATATGTTTATGTGCACACATGTGATGCTAAGCAATCATACTTGAATTCGTTTATCGAACAGTTTGTGTATTTCTTGCGCCCGAATAATTGTTGATGGGCTTTAATTAATGTATATTATTTAATTTCCAGTTTTTAGCAGTTTTTTTTAGTATTTACATGATTTTAAATCACTATTTTTATAAAATAAACAAGTCATTTCCATTGGATTCGTGACGGATTATCCGTTGGATTCTTTTTAATGATTAAAAAATCTAATTTGAATAACATTAAATTAACAGGCCCTTATTAATTAATCTGATTAACAATCCCTTCATAACTGAATTTGTTAAGAAAATAGGAAAAATATTAGTGACGCATTTCCAACGGAAAAATCGTCGGAATATTGAATTTGTCGAAAAATCCATCGGTAAAGCCATTTTGTAGTGGGGCTTTATACGATAGTGGAATCGGTTGGAAATCTGCCGCTGATAGTAGGGCTGGCAATGGGTATGGTAAGGGTAGGGTAAGGATTAATCTGTTACCCAATCCATTTAAAATAGCAGGTAACGAAACGGGTAATTATCCGTGTCATAAAACTCTTATCCATATCCATACCCTACCCACTAAAATAGCGGGCAACGAAATGGGTAATGGATAAATGGTAAAAAAATCATTTTAAACTACAATAATATTGTTAAACATCAACATATAAGTAAACATAAGTTCATAAATGTAATATTTATTTTACATCTAATTTATTTCAATAAACATGTAAAGTTGTTTTAAATATATTATAATGTGATATTTTAAACAAGTAAACAACAATATAAAAATCTAAAGACAACATTTATATTTGTTATATTTATTTTAGCGACTCTATATTGCTTCTCAAACTCTTTTACTTTTACTTGATGAATATGAAAATAAACTAAATGCCATTAATATACGTTACAAACATATAAGATAACATTTAAAAAATATATTAATATTTAACTTTATATAATTATATTTATGCATATATATATATATATATAAATGTGTAACGGGTAAATGGATGACGAAAAACACTTTATCCATATCCTATCCATTACAAATTAGAGTAAATTTTTCATGTATAAACCAAACTTTTTATAATATGGTATGGAAAGTTGTAGTTTTGGAAAATTAAAAGTGTTAAATAATAAAAACTCAAAAAATTTATAATATATTATATGTATATTACAAATTGACATTAAAATATGAAAGCATGTGTATCATATAGCTGGATTATACTAATTACTACCTAATCTGTTTTGAAACTAATTACTTTTTCATTAATCTCATCAACTTGCAACATATTTAGAAGGAGAAAAGAATGGCGAAAATGAATTCAAAGAAGATTAATATTGACTGCGATCAAAAGATAAGACCTCCATGGATATTTCTTAGAAGCCATTGAATCTTACCTTTAATTAGGTACAGTCATACCCTTCAATTAATCCATTTTCCACTCTTCAGGTCTATAAATATCAACTTAATTCTCATTAGGGTTTATACCTTCTACCTTCAACTCACAACTCCCATCTTTATATATATATATATATATACAGACATACTCAGCCTTCATTCAATGAACTCTGAAAAAGAAGTCGTAGAAATAGAATCAAAGAAAACCCGAGAAACAGACGCAAAAAACGATCCACAAACGACATGTTCCTGCATGGATTTGCTGCATAAGATTGCGAGCTTGGTGTTGGGAGAGAACCATGAGGGTAAGAAGACAAAGGTTAAAGGGAAAGTCGTGTTGGTGAAGAAGAACCTGCTCGATTTCAATGATTTGGGTGCGTCGCTTCTTGATAGAGGTCATGAGTTTTTCGGCCAACATATCTCGATTCAATTCATAAGTGCAACTCATGCTGATCGTAAATCTTCAGGTTTGATATTTCAACTTCAGATCTTCAGGCATTTTCTTTGAGTTTAATTGCTTAAGGTGTTACTAATTCGAACGATATAAGCATACTCCGTGTTCTATAAAATAAACAAACAACAATGGATCGAAAGATATATAGTTGAATCTAGCATATACACAAACACAAAAGGACTCATGCATGCTCTTTGGAAAATTTGCATTTGGCTAGATTAAGAAAGGATTTGCTTCCACGAAAATGCACATTTTTTGGCACAAAATGCAATGAAATTTGTTTGGGTTCTTTGTAGTGTAATACAGAATTTTTTTCTTAATCAATGTTTAACAAAAGTTCTTATTTAATTTTTAATCCATTTTTACCGTTAGTTAATCCATATATTGATCATTTTGTAAGGTTTAATTAAATTTATACCCCACTCCATCGTAGCTCGTAAATAAGTATTCACGTCATCAAGATAAACAACAAGTTTTTTTTAATATATAATATTTTATATACGATAAATGAACTTACATATATGTCTCTCTTTTGATGAGGTTGGATTTTTTGAACATTAAAAATGTTGAGTTACCGCTCTTGGTTACAAATTCAACAAGTTATCGGTTAAAATGGCTATAAACTATATACAAAGTTTTGAAATTTATTAAATCTGGCTGTGACTAAATTGGATTACATTAAATGACAATTAAAACCAACTTTATTGCCATTAGGTTTTCAAAGTTGACAAAAATGTGTTCGATTTCGACCATGTATATATATATATGACAATTAAGGAACAGATTTGGAGACGGTTGCGCCGGTCTCCGTCCAATATCAAACTATGCGTGAGAAATCGGTTTATCCTTTTTATTTTATTTAATACAAGGTGTAAGACTATGGTATTTTGTCATTTACAGATTTATATACAATATGATATATAATAATCAGCCAATTAACTGAAATACAAATAAACAATAGGTGCTTTCATCATAGGCTATCAACTACTCCTTTGATGGCTTTTGTTGAAGAGCTCGGCTGTTATTAATTATTCCATTAGTGGCTGCTATGGCCTTTCTTTTATATAATATGTGACACTTAAACCTACTACAATTTCATAATTGCACATGAAACCTTATACCTTTTTTCATAGAATATCAATTATTTGCCTGACTTTTCAAAGAAATATACAGTACCCCATATTTGTCTGGTTTTCAATCAATTGTCAATTGGTTTATTAAGGAATTCGATTTGGATTCTTTACATGATACCAGAGTCAACGATGTACGTTTCTCGCATGAGAACACATGACTTAACATAGAACTATACGTATATGAAATAATTTTTTTTGATGCATATTAATTAAATACATGCACAAAGAAGTTAAGTTATAAGAATAATATGCATAGGACAATACAAAGATCCTAATTAAGATGGAGTTTTAAAAAAAAAAACAAGTTTGGAGTGGGTCTTAAAATCGATCATAACTATGATAAACTCACTCTTTTTCGATAGATCCAACCAGAAGTAAAAATATAAGATCTGATAACAAAAATAATGGGAGTCAAATTAAAATTAATATATAAACATATGAAGTTCAATAATGACTCATGTTTGAAGTTTGATTTCTTCTGAGAACACAGATGTTCTTTCCACATGATATATAGTATTTTATAGGTATACAGCATGTGGGCAGGGGGGACCTGATCAATGGAATTTTTTAATTAAACCATATACAAATACAATGGTAGAATTAACATTGTAGTTTAATAACTTTTTATTGTTACTAATAATAATATGTATTAAAAGTAAGCCCTGTGATGTGTCACTTGTAGCTCAGTTGATGACGGGATGGGGTGACTTTGTACAAACATATATAAAAAGTACGAAATTGAATTTACGCAAATGATGATAAAGTTTATGGGTTTTCAGGTGCAGAAAAGAGGTTGAGAGGAAAGCTTGGAAAACCAGCAATCTTGGAGGACTGGATTAGCACCATTACCCCTTTGGAGGTCGGCGATTCGACATATGAAGTCGTATTTGAATGGGATGAAGAGATAGGACTGCCAGGGGCATTTCTGGTCAAAAATCTTCACCATAGTCAATTTTATCTCAAGACACTCACTCTTGAAGATGTTCCAGGTCATGGCCAAGTCCATTTTGTTTGTAACTCATGGGTTTACCCTGCCGAAAACTACACGAAAGATCGCATATTCTTCGCTAATAAGGTGCTCTTAATTAACAACTGCATTTGTCTTTCTTAATTACCATAAAGGTCACCGTAACAAAGATGAATAATCGTGTGAGAATTGGAGTTAAAGTGAGAAGCGTAAGAAGGGATTAGGACCCTTGATCACTTTTAACCTCACCCAAATCCATGAATTACGCTTCTCACTGGAATTGATCCTATACACCTCGATGCATCTCATTACTGTTCGATTAGGATTGATCAAAGGTGGAGATCCATTCTTATACCCTTCTCATCATAACTTCCATTTTCATCGGAACCGAACCCGACAACAAAATGATAATTTTGGGATGTACATGGATCATAATAGAGTAACTAAAGAGACTTTAATAGGACAAAAAACTAATGCCATATCTAAAGACATTGTAATAAGTTGTTAGCAACAAGTTTGACGCCCTAACCAATTTTAATTATTCATGAAGTTGAGCAAATGTAACAGGTTTTAGGAAGTAATTTTCTGATTATATATAGTCTTTCAATATTACACTTTTGAAAAGTGTGCCATATATGAAAAGCTAGTAAGACACTTTTCAAAAGTAAAGATTGAAAATATTGGTCCAACTTAACTTCGTCTTTAACAACTTCTTGTAGTTCTTTTATAGGACAAACATTTTTTGGTGGTATATCTTTAAAGTCATATCAAGTACTTTATTTAGACGTCAAAGGATGGTTGTGTGTCCTAATTAAAAACCAATTTTGTTGTACTTAGTTAAAGTTTGATTTAAAAAATGCATGAAGAATATTGAGGTCCAAGTTTGAGTTTTTAAGACAAGTCATGTAACACGGTGCAGGCATATCTTCCTCATGAGACACCGGAATTGCTACGGCCTTACAGAGAAGAAGAGATGGTAATCTTGAGAGGAAATGGGACTGGGGAGCTTAAAGAATGGGACAGGGTTTATGATTATGCCTTGTACAATGACTTGGGAGATCCAGACGATGAAGAGAAAGTTCGTCCAGTTATTGGAGGGTCGTCTGAGTACCCCTACCCTCGTAGGGGTAGAACAGGCAGAGCACCAACCAAATCAGGTTAGTTACTGTTGGAGTACCATGTCAGCTAGATCTGAACCATTATCTCTTGTCACTACAACAAATTTGGTTTTATAGGACGCACCAATAAATAAGGGTACTAATAAACCACTTTATAGGACATAACTTATAAGACCAAAAAATAAAAGTGTCTTGTAATAAGTTTATAGGACGCTTTTAAGCGGCGTAGCAAGTTAATTTGTTAGGGCACTTCTCTAAAAATAGTCATATTAGCTATTTTATAAGACGGTATTTGAAAAAAAAAATGTTCTATAAACACAAGTGTCTATAAAATAGTTAAGGTGAGGCTTTGTATTAAATATGTACTAAAAAACTTGTTAAAACGTTCAACAACGTCCTATAAACTTATTACAAACGTTTTATTTTTTGGTCCTATAAATTATATATAATGTGGTTTATTATGACGCTTCTTTATTGGTGACCTCCTATAAACCCAGTTATTTTGTAGTGTGTCAATATTTGTTGGTATACATTTTCTATCAGAAAGAGGTTTTTTGAAGAGTAATGAGACGATGATTATAAATATTTTAAGTTAAAGATTATATGTATATTTCTTGGCTTTTGACAGATCCTAAAACTGAGAGTAGGCTTTCACTTATTAAGAGCTTAGAGATATATGTTCCAAGAGATGAGCGGTTCGGACACTTGAAGAAGTCTGATTTCCTGGCTTATGGGTTCGAAGCCATCGTTAAAGCCCTTGTGCCTGAGGTTGAGGCTCTAGCTGATGATACCCTAGATGAATTTGACTCATTAGAAGATGTCTTGAAGCTTTACGACGGAGGAATCAAGCTTCCTGAAGGCCGTTTACTTGATAACCTTCTAGAAAACATCCCTTTTCAAATTTTCAAAGAGCTTATTCGATCAGATGGTGAGGGACTTGGAAAATACTCAATACCACAAGTCATTGAAGGTACCAATTTTCTCAATGACTCATTCTTACTGGATTTTTCCGGGCTGTTAACCTCAGGACCCATGAATCAGTCATTTGTATGACATGCCTATATCTCTCCCATCTTATATCACCAACGCACTTTTACGCCGTGTTTGGTTAATTAATTGCACTACAACACAAATTACTTTTATCCACAAAAATCACACATGGAAATTTCCGTTGGTGGTTACCCACGAATCATACAGAAAATATCAATAGTGCAGTAGAATGCGATGTTATGTGAGAAAATACCAATGGGTCACCAGAGAATCTCTGGGTAATCTGTCACTGACTTGAATTAGCCAACAACTTTTGTGACGATTTTGTGACGAATCACTCTTTAGCGACAGATTTTCCAACAAAAGTTTTATAGACAAAAGTCTTTTTCATTTAGCATTGTTCGTAGAATGAAAATAAAAGAAACGGTTTGGTTTTATATAATATAATCGGTTTATTCCCCTAAGATCCCAAATTTTTATTCCAATGGGGGAATGAAAATTCATTCTCAGTCATTTTCATTATTGTTCCCATTTTCGTTATCTTGCGTGAACCAATCAACCCTTACTTTACACACCTGATTGTTGCCAATCATTATGGCAAATAAAACAACACTTCAATTATGTACTTAAACATGTTTATGTTAAAAAATATTGTTAATTATTCTTGATTCCAATATTTCTTATGATGTTCCGACCAGCCGAAATATCTGCTTGGAACACCGATGAAGAATTTGCAAGAGAAATGCTGGCTGGAGTCAATCCTGTTTCAATTCAACGTCTGAAAGTAAGCTCTAATTAAGTTCTTTCGAGTTACATTTTTCTGTACAGGAAAAGAAGACATTTAAGTGAACAGTCTAACTTGATTAGTTTTCTTTAGGTTTCCCCTCCTTGTATATCTAAGAAAATAAATTGAGAACAACCATCGTTAAGTTGTTTTCAGTTGACGTTTTCTAATCTTTAAATTTTTCAGGATTTCCCTCCAACAAGTAAGCTCGATACCGAAATCTATGGCAACCAAAATAGTTCAATAAGATCACATCACATAGAAGAACATCTAGATGGTTTAGATGTAGAGAAGGTAAATTCCTAAGCTCGATTCATTAATGAATAGAACTTATAAATAATTGTACTTGAAGCATCATTCAAATTTGTCAATATATATACAGGTACTAGAAGCCAATAGGCTATTTATATTGGATCATCATGACTCATTAATGCCATATGTGAAACGAATAAATGCAACTTCGACCAAGATTTATGCTACACGAACTTTGCTCTTGTTACAAAAAGATGGAACTTTGAAACCAATAGCCATTGAGTTAAGCTTACCTCATCCAGACGATGATAAGCTTGGCGCCATTAATGAAGTATACACCCCAGCTAAAGATGGAGTGGAAGCCGCAACTTGGCAGTTGGCTAAAACATATGTAGCCGTGAACGATTCTGGAGTTCATCAACTCATCAGTCACTGGTAAGTTTTAATTAGCAACTCCAAAGTTATATATATCCTTCACTAATTTTCAACATTTTTGAACCAATCTCCTATATCCAATTCAAACTTTGAAGGTTGAATACGCATGCTGTTATCGAGCCATTTGTGATAGCGACAAATAGGCAACTAAGTGTGCTCCATCCAATCAACAAGCTTCTCCACCCTCATTTCCGTGATACAATGAACATCAATGCGGCTGCTAGGAATATCTTGATCAATAGTAAAGGTGTTCTTGAGAGAACCTTCTTTCCTGGGAAATATTCAATTGAAATGTCTTCAAAGATATACAAGAATTGGGTGTTTCCTAACCATGCTCTCCCAGTGGACCTTGTACTGAGGTATGTAGTTTCATCTTTATCGAAAAAAGGAGGAAAAGTGCATAAATTTATTTTAAATAGCAAAGAAACATTATTTTACTTGATTGATGTATTTTAGTAGCGTGAGGAGAAAACTGTAAAGAAATTAAAAAACTGAGGAATTCCCCTGTAATCTGAATAACATGTACATGTGCATACAAGTAATTTATAAACAATCTTTTCGGTATGCACATGTGCATAAGTGCATAACATTGCATAAAAACCAAAAAACAGCCTGAAGTAAAAATTATTTATATGCATATGTGCATACCAACCAAATGAATTGCTCCTAAGTTTTTCATTTTTTAGGGTTTTCCCTCAACCACCCTCAATTTTACTAATATGCATGATAAGTCACTAATATATGCTTTAATTTATTAATATATAGGGGAATGGCAGTCGAGGACTCAAATGCTCCTCATGGCCTTCGCTTACTGATCGAAGATTATCCATACGCTGTAGACGGGCTAGAGATATGGTCTGCCATTAAAACATGGGTTGAGGATTACTGTAACTTCTATTACAAAACCGACAATATGGTGTTAAATGATACTGAACTTCAATCCTGGTGGACGGAACTTCGAGAGGAAGGACATGGTGACTTGAAAGATGAGCCATGGTGGCCCAAAATGAGTTCCGTTAAAGATGTTATCGACACTTGCACCATAATCATATGGGTGTCTTCTGCTCTTCATGCAGCTGTAAACTTTGGTCAATACCCTTATGCTGGTTATCCTCCAAATCGTCCAACTCTAAGTCGTAGGCTTATGCCCAACGCTCTTGAGTACGACGAACTAATAAAGGACCCCAAGAAATTCTTTTTGAAAACCGTTACTCCTCAACTGCAGTCCCTTCTTAGTGTTTCTTTGATAGAGATATTGTCAAGGCATGCCTCTGATGAGATCTACTTGGGCCAAAGAGATTGTCCTGAGTGGACCATGGATGCTGAACCATTGGAGGCATTTAAGAAATTTGGCAACAAGTTGAAAGAAATTGAAAAAAGAATAGTGGAATTGAATGAAGATCATGAGAGGCTAAAGAATAGATTTGGACCTGTAAAGGTGCCATACACCTTACTCTACCCTAGTAGTGAAGAGGGACTTACAGGAAAGGGCATACCTAACAGTGTGTCGATATGAAACATCTTAATTTATATTGTATTGTATGTATGGTTGTACGTGTATGTGAATTTCAACTAGTTTTAAACTGTATGTAACATATTTAGCATTCTTTTTTCCATATTGGAGTGTTGTGATTTATTGTTTGTAAATCTTAATTAATGGTAAGTTTGTTTTATGATCACACACACTCTTATCTGCCTTTTGAAATATTGATATGTTGGTGCTTAACAATTGTCTTGTTCTAATTAACCACAAAACGAAATCCTTATGCTGCAGTGCTGGTTAACTTTGTTGGATCGAAACAGAAAATACAAATACAGGAACTATAGAACTTGATTGTTACAAAGGAAGAAGAGAAAATGGAGGGAACAAAGGGTTTTTCCACAACAACACTTATTTTATTAATATATCATGGTACGGAAATAAATCTGATTACATACACATAAATATACATATGAAGCGGCAAAATTTTGACCAACACAATGGTTTGTGAACCAACACAACTGATGGTAAATAACCACCAAAAAACTGCCGGTAATAACCTATCAAACTATGATAAATAAAGCTACTTATAGATATGACTTGGCTTATACTTTTTTAACACTCCTCCTTAAGCTAAGACATATGCAACACACATCTTGAACTATTCAAGCTTCAAACATCATTCATTTGTTTTCCCAGGTAGAGTATCATTATCATCCACGGGTGTATTCATCACCTTGTTTCTTTTCACAAGGCCACTATCATCCTTGTACCATGCATCATCCACTAGAGTTTCAAGTTCCTCAATTGCCATGAACATTATATCCCCTTCTTTAGTTTCATTTCCACAGATGAAATTGGCATCCTGACTCTTATCCTCTTTTCATTTATTGTAGTACTTCATAGCGTGTTCTTATTTGTGACAATAATAACATTGAGTTTCAGATAAAAATCTTACATTTTCTTTTCCTTTTGCTTTTGTAGAGGTAAAGAATGCTTGTTCAGAAGGAGCATCATCAAAATTTCTCATTCGAAGTTCATGAGACTTAAGAGTCCCCAACATATTTTCCAAACAAAGTAATGCCAAATCCTTTGATTTTTCGATCACTACTAAATGAATGACTTTTGCCTACAGAATTTTCCCTAGGAAATCTGTCGCTAAGGTAGCGTTTGGTACGCAGACTGGATGGGACAGGACAGAACGGGACGGGACTGACTGGACAGCACGGGACGGGACTGGACAGGACAGGATTAATTGTTTGTTCTGTGTTTGGTACAACAAGAACTGGATTGGACTAATTATGTGTCTTGCGTTTGGTAAGCTAGACAGGACAGGACAAAACTGTTAAAATGACCAGATTACCCCTGAAGTAATGTTGATTAATGTTTTTTACCACATAATATTCATGATACAGTAAATCAACTAAATAATTTGATAATTTTATTCATCAAAGTTAAGGTAAATTATATAAATCACATTTAAAAAACTAAAAGCATATTTACAAACTATTTTAAAAATAACTAAACAATAAATTAATATAAGAAAAACCCTACCAAACCCATCTTCACCCCTTCCAACCTCCATACCCTAAAAAAACTAGGTACGCGTCTTCCTCCTCATCAAGCCATCATCGCCACCACCCACACATCTTTTCCACGTTGTCTTCTACCATCATCGCATCTTTTTCAAGGTTCCAACTCTGCTACTTCCAGGTTCTATTTCTATCACGCATCCATTTCCGACTATTAATCTTCAAATGCAGATTCGAATGTTATGCAGGAGAAATTTGATTTGAGAGGGGAAAGGTACAATCGATTTACAGTAATTCGATTCTGGGGAGTGCATGTTTCAAATTTGAGAATTTAGTACAGTTTAAGGTTTAAGATTTGAAAGTGTTTTAGGTATGCATGATCGGAAGAGTTTTATGTTCTTGATTTTGTATTGTTTGAAGGGTAAAGAGGTCATTTTAATCTTAGTCCCATGTTGTTCCACGTCTTTGGGTGGAACAAAAAATGTCTGATTTTGTCCTATGAAAATAGATTTTAGTCCCACCTTGTCCCATCTTGTTCTAGTCCCATGTCATACCAAACAGAAACATGGGTGTGATGCTAATAACATTAATCTTCAAATCCATTCGACTATTAATCCCACCTAGTTATTAGCATCACACCGAAACCACTTCCCGTCCCGTCACAAAAGTTGGTGGGTAATTCAAATCAATGACAAATTACCCGGGGAATCTCCTGGGTGATCCATTGGTATTTTCTCGAAACACATCAAATTTTACCGAATCATTGGTATTTTCTAGGTGATCCGTGCGTGGGTAATGACCCATGGAGATTTTCCTAGGTAAAAGTCAGTTGTTTTTTAGTGGATGACAACCAGAACATACTTGAATTTTCGAGTCAAACTTCTTAAAATATTTTCGACAATTCTTTTATGTTCAATCCCCTCCCCATTAATCCTCATTTGATTAGTGAGGGTAATCACACAGTTATAAAAATATTTAACGGACTCAGATTCTCTTATCCCACACATCCTTTGATGTAAGAGACGTTGAGATTGATAGTGGCCGGTTCGAGATGGCTAGTCTCCCAAGAAATCGAGAAGAAGAATAAGAGAGTTTGGGGTAATTTTCTGAATAATTCCAAAGTATTAATTACATCCACTTAAAATGCAAGCTAGTCCTAAACTTTAATAAAAAAAGTAGGAGATAACAGAAACATGGGTGTGATGCTAATAACTAGGAACATGCATGCTGACTAATTCAAAAAGAATATGAAACTAATAACGACTCCTTTATTCATGTTGCTTGCAAGCTAATCTTGATAACGGGCCGGCAACTGGAGTTTGTGTTTGGGTCTGGCAGCTTGGGCCAAGTCTGGTGGACCCGGTGTTTTGGGTTTGGCTATCCGTGGCGATATGGATTGACATTGACGGGTTTGGAATTTGGATTTGTTGGGATATGGTTGTCATGGGTTCGGGTGAGGGGTAGCCTGTGGGGTGTGGTGAAAAGGTTGGATAATTTGTGGAGGAGAGCGGCAATAGTGGGATTGGTGTGGGTATGTTCGGGGACGGAAGTGGTTTCGGTGGTAGGTGTGTGATGGAAGACCATGGTGTGGAGGGAAGCAATGGAATTTTTCCGTAAGAGAGTAGTGAGGGTACTAGAAGAAGAATAAATTGTGTTATGTAGTGGAATTCAGGAGAAATCGGCACAAGCTATGGCTCAATATGTTGGCGGATTGAGCCATGATATTCCTTATGGACAAAAAGCTAAGTGACAGGAAAAAACATTGATTTTCCGAGGGAGTGGAATTTTTGAAATAGGCCCACAGTGTGGCCGATGCACGGGCAATGCTGGGAGAAAACCAATATAACGCGTTGTGTGGATAATGGTTCCCCACGTAGGACAATCTATTTGCCTTGGTAACTGAAGGTGATTTTGGGAATAGAAAAATCAACGGTGATTGGTCCTAGAGAGCTCAACCATGATAAGCCGAGTATAACGTCGGCTCCCGCTACCGAAAGAACGAATAAGGGGACATTGAAAGTAGATTTATTGAGCTCAAGATTCACAGCGGGGAAAAACCCGTCGCATTGAAGGAAATCGCTGCTGACTGGAAAGGGAGAGATAGACGTGGATGCAAGGTTAAGGAAAGATACAATTCGAGGTTGAATGATTTTATGGGTGCCACGGTCAATTAGAATGGTTATGGGATGGCCGTTAATGGTGCTTGCGACGCGGGCGGCTGGCTCAGGAGGGCAGCCGTGGAGAGGGAGAGGAAGTGGGTATTTTCGGTGGGTGAGGGCTCAGTACGATCGACTCATAGGTCGGAGGTTGTGGAGGGTCATCGGAAGTTGGGTTAGGCTCGGTAACATCGTCATTGTAAACAATGAGAAGGAATTAGGGTGGGTTGCACCTGTAGCCGTTTGAGTATTTTTCGGGGCAACGGAAGCAAAATCCTTTCGCATGACATTTTTGCAAGGCATCGGCCAAGAGCCGTGTGCAGGGGTGGCTTTAGGTGGTTCGGTTAGGAGGGGGTGGTGTTCGATGGTGGGGATGTGACGGTGGTTGTGGAAGTTGTGGGTTAGTTTGTGAGGATGGGGTTGTAAGGAGGGGTTAGACGAGATGTCGGTGTATAACGAGGTCGTTTCGCTGCGAGCTTATCTTCAATTAATTTGGCTAAGCCGTATGTCTGGTGGAGGGTTTGTGGGTTGTGAAGGGCGACTTCAGATTGAATGTCGGAACGAAAGCTAGAGATGAAACAATTGAGAAGGGCTTGGGAAGAAAGGCCAATAACACAGTTGCTAACGTTTTCAAATTCCGTTTGGTAGGCTGCGACAGAGGTGGTTTGGCAGAGTTTGAAAAGTGTAGCTTGATGGTTGGTGTAGGAGGATGGACCGAATTGGAGTTCTAGGGAACATGAGAAGTCGGTCCACATGCCTAGTAAATTGTTGGTGGCAAGGTTTTTATACCAACTCAAAGCATCCCCGGTAAGTAGAAAATGGCGAGTGGAATGCGTTGGGGGGCGGGGGAGGGATGGAATAATAGGTAGAGTAGTTGTTGGCTTGGAAGAGCTAATCCAACGGGTTAGACCTGTCGAAATTAGGCAGGGAGATTTTTGGGGTTCAGAGGTTGTTTGGCGGTGGTGGGTGGTTGTGGATGTGCGGCAGTTCGTTGTGGTAGGTTTTGGTGAGTGCACTTACGACATTGGCCGTAATTTTCATTTGTTTGCCGATTTTGGAGGAGAGGGCGTCATGGGTGGTGGCATTTTGGGTGATGGAAGAAGTGGTGGAGGTTAGCAATTGGTCAAGTTGTCGAGCATAGCTAGCATGGAATCTTCCATGGATGGGGTTTCTTTACGGGGGGGCATTTTGAGACGAGAAAGAAAGCACCTATTGATAAAAGTCGGTTCGAGATGGCTAGTCTCCCAGGAAATCGAGAAGAAAAATAAGAGAGTTTGGGGCACTTTTCTGAATAATTTCCAAAGTAAAAATTACATCCACTTAAATATGCAAGCTAGTCCTAAACTTTAATAAAAAAAAACTAGGAGATAACGGAAACATGGGTGTGTTGCTATAACTAGAAACATGTATGCTGACTAATTCAAAAAGAAATTGAAACTAATAACGGCTCCTTTATTCATGTTGCTTGCGTGCTAATCTTGTTAACGGGCCGACAACTGGAGTTTGCTATTGGGTCTGGTACCAGCTTGGGCCAAGTCCGGTGGATCGGTGTTTTGGGTTTGGCTATCCGTGGTCGCCGCATCAGAGATCCTCTCGGAAATGGCTTCATCCGTTGCTTGATAAATGAAAAGTAACGCTTTCCGATCTTCTTTTAATTCTGAGTTTTGTTGGGACGTTAAAGTGGTAGATTCTTGGGTTCTTGTAACCCATCCTCAACCAAATTTCATAGATCTTGAGATTCGAAGAACATCTTCAGTTGGATACTTCATTGGTGATAGTTTCAACCGTTTAACTTCGGAAGTTGCGCTTAAAAAATGTTGTTGTTCAAAGCCATTAGAGTTCTAATCTGTCCTGTGTTTTTGTTTTTGGTTTTCTGTGATTTTGAACACGGGCTCTGATAGCACTTTGTTGGATCGAAACAGAAAATACAAACATAGAAACTGTAGAACTTGACTGTTACAAAAAGGAAGAAGAGAAAATGGAGGGAACAAGGGGTTTTTCCACAACACTTATTTTATTAGTATATCATGGCACGCAAACAAATCTGATTACATACACATATATATACATATGAAGCAGCAGAATTTTGACCAACACAATGGTTTGTGAACCAATACAACTATTGGTAAATAACCACCAAATAATTGTCGCTAATAACCTATCAAGCTATGATAAATAAAGCTACTTATCACTACAACAAAAATGACTTTATAGGATGCCTAAAATAAAAAAGCGTCCTAAAAAACACTAGGACACAAGTTTATAGGATCAAACCGTAAAGCGTCCTATCTAAAAGCGTTACAATAGGTTTTAGGACGCTTTAGATGTTTCAACAAGTTTTTTACGACATTTTTAAAATAAGTGTCCTATTAGCTATTTTATGGGACAATTTTGAAAGTGTCATATAAATAAAAATGTACTAAAAAAATATGGGTTTATAGGACAGTTTTCAAAAGTGTCCTATAAAATACTTGTCCTATGACATTTATTTTAAAAGTGTCGTAAAAAACTTGTTGAAACGCCTAAAAGCATCCTAAAAACCTATTGTAACGCTTTTAGATAGGACGCTTTATGGTTTGGTCCTATAAAATATTCTTTTAGGACGTTTTTTCATTTTAGGCGTTCTATAAAATCATTTTTGTTGTAGTTATAGATATGACTTAGCTTATAATTTTAACAATGTCACAACACAAATGTTCAACTCAACTGTCAAATCTGGCAAAAGTTAACATCCCAATTCCCAATAAACTCAATAAACTCAAATAGTGATTCAAATGCGGAGAATATACCAAGTCCTCATTCAACCGTCAATAATAACTATCAAGCATCAAAACTTCGATCTATAAGCAATTTAATAAAGTAAACAGAGACATGAGATGATCGACATCAAGATTTACCTGAAAATTTCGAGAGTACCCTAGGTGGAGGACGAGTAAAAAAAGTCTAAATCAATAGAGAATTGTGATGGAACATACAAAACTCTAAATTTAAAGAAGGACGTCTATTAGAAAAAGGGAGCACTACTACAATATAGACATTCATATATAGTTGTTTTGGCTTTCATACACAGTTTTGCAACCATATATAAGGCCAATATTTATGTGTAACATCCTGATTTTCATTCCAGTTTTGAGCTGAGTGATATAGTAAAGAAAGAAAAACCAGTTATGGGGTATGACATGCAGTTGTGACATCTGTCACAGTAGCATCGATGGTAATGAAAGTATGGTCATCTCGACTATTGTGTCATGCGGTTGTGACATCTTTCATAGTAGCATCGTGATACCAAGTATTTCATGGTTCCAATGATTATGTCATACAATAATGACAATGACACAATGTAACAACTGGAACTTTTGGTAAGGTGAAATCCTAAGTTTTGTACAAATTTTACGCTTAAATTAGTTGAACTAAGTATCTTGAAGTTGGATTATATTGTGTATCATCTTATACGCAAGAAAAGAATAAAATGGGTGAAAAGTAGGGAAAATTTATGCTACATGCCATGGGATAATGTCCAACGATAGTGCCATAGGGAACAATAGCAAGGAAATATCGCCAAAGAAGGTGGGAGCCTCGATACCTTTCAAGGGGTAGTTCCCTGCGATATTGCCTAGAGGACCTACAGTCTTCAAAAATAATGATTGTAGGTTTTTGGCCATAACTTCTTCATCTCTATCTTGTTTTGGGAGATTCTTGAGGTCATGGATCTATATTTTGAAGCTCTTCAAGATGGAAACAAAGAGGATTAAAGTTTCCTCAAACAATTATGGTTCCTATAAGTCGAAATGAAGTGTTCTTGAGAAGATATGAATTATAGATCAAGAAGTTTAGCTTGGATCTAAGGTCTTCACAACTTTGGAAGCTCAAGATCGGAGTAAAACCTAGATTTAGCCTAAATCTAGCAAAGTGAGTTCCAGTTGTTTTGTGAAAACTATATACATGCCAAAAATACTTATTTTGATGTATTGAAATGTTTCCTAAATATTTATTAGATGTGTTGAATATATGATGAAGTTTGCATACTAGGTATAGTTGGGTTAATATATCTTGAAAATGCATATATTTGGGATCTTTGAGTATTTTGATAAATAAATCCTAAGTATGAGCTCTTTTGATGATTTTATCTCATAAATAGAGATTAATTCATTCATTAGTATATTTGGTTTGGAAAACGCATATTGTTGTGCTATGGAATATTTTGGAAATATAAATGGCATGGTTTTTGATTGGATGATGATTTGTCCCAATCAATGATAATGGGTTTTTTTAGTTAACCATGCTTTTGAAGCATGTATTTTCATAAACATCGGTTAAATATGTTCTATCGCTTTCAATGAATTTTATTGATTAGTCATTTAAGTTGTTGATTTTTTGACTCGGTTTTCACTCAGATGAGTATTGGGGACTTTTGTGCAGCTTAAATCACTGTATGTCGAGCTTTTGGATTTATATGCAGTTATGACATATTTATTTGATATCTTACACGTTTGGGTGTTTTAGTTATACAATTAGTGTCAGTTTAGTCTGTAACGCATGGATCCATAGGCATAGGATCGAGTCAATTGATGGTTTGGAATGGGACTCTTGTTTCTGAACTCTTGCTAAAAACTGCGGATATAATGGAGGACTTGAGCTACAGACTTGAAGAGTTGAACTTGATAACCGTGCGATCCGTAGCAGGGACTTGAGGTACAGACTCGAGGAATTGAACTTGATGACCGCGTAGTCCGTAATGTCTATTATTTTTTAGTAACAAGCATGACTAATATTAGCGGAGGACCAAAGTACAGACCGTGGGTGGTTGAACTTGGTGACCTTATGATCCATAGTTGTGGCCATTAACGTTGATTTGTGGCTTACTTTTGTGTTTGTTACATTCGACGGATACGGGTTTCCCCCTTCACCGAAAAGTGTTATTTTGGATAGTGTATCATCCATGTTTTTCGTGTTGTTTTAAGTACGAGTATTTTCCATTATTTATGGTTTTGGGCATTAAACTTGGAGTGAGTATTGAGTTTTGAATTCATATCAAATGAGTGTTTTGATTTAGAGTTATCATCATGAAAATGGTGGGATTGGAAATATATTGCTTTTATGATAAAGACATGATATTTAAGAAATTATGTTTAAACAAGTAGGCTTTCAGTTGTACCGTTTTATATTTATTATGAAAACTGCTTAAAATCCCAAGGAGTTAAGCCTAACTTTTTTTTTTTCTGTTAGGTGCATCAAGTCCTTGTTGGGGTTTGGTATTTGCGACAATGTGATGATTGAGTGCTAATCAGAGGCACGAGAAGTATCTAGCTATTCGGTGACATCTTCTGCATTTGAAGTTAGCCCAACCTTGACCTAGTATTTATGGAGTATTGGTTTATCATTTGTTGATGTTAAACCTAGATTCTCTATTCAAGATAATTTAAGTATTGATTTATAGAAAGTGATTGATCCTGTATGTAGTGTATTATCACAAAAAAAATATTATTTTAGTCTCTCTTTCTAGATTTGAGGGTGTTACGTTATGAAATTAAAAGGCTTTCATAGACGGTTTCGCAACCGTGTATAAAAGTCATCTTTATTTAGGTCCATAAATCGTGTAAAGAAACACTCATAACCATCGACGAAAGTGTGTTTCTTACATGTTGATAGATGAAATCATGTATAAATGCATATTATCTTAAACGGTTTATATCACGATATGAAAAAGTAGATTCATGAAAGATGACATCACATGATACATATATGCATCGTGTTTTCATGTCATAAATTCTGTATCACTTCTGCCAAAATGGATAACCAATAAATATTTCAGGTTTCGCTCGTGGATTAACCCCTCAATTTCAATCACACCTATTGGTGATCACGACATCAACGATCATCGCATCCCTTCATCTTCTGATATTATAGCATCAATCACGGAATCCCAAACTAATAATCCATCTTCTGATCCTATGCCACAATTTAAGGACTCTCAACCTGATCCATGTTGAGAAATTTTGGCTAAGATAAAAGAAAATTTTTAAAGGGTTGTCCCACACCGGTGGAGCAATGAAAGGTGAAAGGGATTCCAAGTCTATATAAAGGGGTCCAAGGCTTACGTTTCAAATCGTCCTAATAAAATATACTTTAAGTATTTTATTCTTTCTTTCTTGTTCTCTTGTTTTATAAAGTAGAAAGGTGTGAGTTAAATCTTTGAAAGTGTGGGTATTATTGGGTAAGGCTTGAGGGTTTAAAACTGTATGATTGTAATAATTTTTCACATAGTGGATTTTCTTCAGGAGGCCCGTGGTTTTTTCTCAGGAGGCCCGTTGGTTCTTATCTTCTTCTTTTTTCCCTATATTTGTTCGTTGTTGGGAAACTCTGAGGCCAATTTCCCAACAAGTGATATCAGAGATCCGGGTTGGAGGAGGTCTCGGTTAGAGGTTCTTATTATGATCTGTGGTTGTAGCTTTGTGTGATCTTCCACATCAAAAAAGAATTGTCTCTTGGTCATATTGGAGGAGGTCTCAGGTTAGAGGGTTCTTCGTAGGCTCTGTGGTTGCGATTTTGTCTGATCTTCAACATCAGAATTTTTGTTATCTTGGTTACTTTGTGTAGGATAGAATTGTACGTGGCGGGAGTACGTGCATATTAGGCAATCTTTCCAGGGTGTGTTACTCATACGCTACAAGCACTTTTCTACTATACAATATTGTTTTTTAGGCGTTGATACGATGTCAAAGTTTTCAAGTGGTTCGATGTAGAGAAATATGATGGAAGGGTCAACTTTGGCTTATGGCAAGTTCAAGTCAAGGATGTGTTGATACAATTCGGGCTACATAAGTCATTAAGAGGAAAACCAGCTTCCAGCGATGAATTAAGTGGTACCGGTAAAAGCGAGGAAGAATGGGATGATTTGGATCTGAGTGCGAGAAGTACTATTCATTTGTGTCTAGCAAATAGGATATCAACGGCTACGGAGCTTTGGGAGAGCTTGAGCAGTTGTATCAGGATAAAGGCATCTCAAATCGATTATATCAGAAAGAACAATTTCATACTCTACGCATGGACGGAGGTACAAAAATTTCAAATCATCTAAGTGTTCTTAACAATGTCGTTTCAGAACTGTAGGCTATCGGAGTTGAGGTAGAAGATGAAGATAAAGCATTAAGGTTCATATTATCTTTGCCATCTCCTATGAGCACATGAAGCCTATTCTGATGTATGGGAAAGACCTTGAAGTTTGCGGATGTTAGTAAAAAACTCCTATCCGAGGAGGAAAGGTTGGAAGGTAGCAATATGAATTTATTAGAAGGTACGGTTTTGGTGACCAGGCATGGGAAGAAGAAGAACTCGGCGAAGAATCTAATATGCTGGAAGTATTGACAGTCTGAGCATGTCAAGAGAAATTGTCCAAGTGGAGTGGGTTCATCAAAAGACTCTAATTTAGATGCTAACAATGTCTAATGGGAGCCGATGAGTTATGTTGAGATACCGGAGAATACATCCTCACAGTATGTTATTGAAAAAGGATGCGTTTAAGTTAGCGGTTCCACGTATTTACAAACGTGCATTGATTTGACATGGATGCAAGGTCTGTTGGAGAGGATGTTAATGGTTGATGAACTTCAGGTAAACCAAACGAGGAAGTTGCGCCATAAATTTTTCAGCAAGTTTTTTGACTTTTGCCGAGGTAATATTCTTAGAATGGATTATTCTAAGTGGGGATACTCTTTTATGGTGGAGTATGATAGTTCTCTTATTTGAGAATTATGATTGTCGGTTTAGACAATGGTTGCCTGAGTTGCACTGAAGAATTTCTTTGCCAAGGTGGAGTTTGTTGAGAATTTTTGGCTAAAATAAAACAAAATATTTGAAGGCTTCTCCCACATAGGGTGGAGCAATGAAAGTTGATAGGGATTCCAGGCCTATATAAAAGGGTCCAAGGCTTAGGTTTCAAATCGTCCCAGTAAATACACTTTAAGAATTTTTATTCTTTCTTTCTTGTTGTCTTGTTTTAGAGAGTAGAAAGGTCTGAGTTAAATCTTTGAGAGTGTGGGTATTATTGGGTGAGGCTTACGAGTTTAGAATTGTGTGATTGCAATAATTTTTCACATAGTAGATTTTCTCTCTGCAGGCCCATGGTTTTTTCTTCGGTTTTGAAGTTTCCACGTTAATTCTTATTTTTTTTTCTATATTTGTTCAATGCTTGGGGTTGCTGGGAAACAATGAGGCCAATTTCCCAACAATCCACCCTTTCTAGAAATTAATGTTACTTCTTCATCTCCATTTGATCATACTCTTCATGATAAAGAAAATCCACACTTACCAAACCCACCACCTCGTGTGCCGTCTCATTTAAAGGATTTATATTCGTAATCATGTATCTTTTTCTATAGCTTTTCCTCTAGGGAATTATTTCTCTCTATCCTGCTTTAGCAACACTCAGCTCATTTCACTCTTCTCTCCGATATCATTCAAAAAGGTAAACCATGATCTTACTCTCAAGCCATGAAATCTATCAAATGGCGTGAGGCCATGGCAAGCGAAATCCATGCTCTAGAAACCAATAACACTTGGTCTTTATGTCCATTTCCCCCTAAGACAAGAGTTGCCGGTTGTAAATGTATAGGTTTTCAAAATCAGATATCATTCTGACTGTTCCATTGAACGTTACAAAGCGCATCTAGTCGCCAAAGGATACAATCAAGTCGAAGGCATAGATTATCATGATACCTTCGCGTATGTGGCTAAACTCGTCACTGTACGCCTTCTTCTTTCTATTGCTCAGTTAAAAATTGGTCCCTACATCAACTTGGTGTCAATTTCTCCAAGTTGATCTAAATGAAGAAGTTGCATGAAACTCCCTCCTGGATTTTCCTCCAGTGGTGATACTCGCGTTTGAAAATTAAACACGTCCATTTACGGACTCAAACAAGCTTCTCGTCAATAGTTTTCTACGTTTTCTTCGTTTTCACCTGTCTCTCTATCTCTGATTATAGTATTTTTACTTATCATCGTGCTAATACTTCCGTGTTTATTATCGTTTATGTCGACGATATAATCATTACCGGAAATAATGACACGGCCATTTCTAAGATAAAACAATTTGTTGCTCAATCTTTCTCCATCAAAGATCTTGGCACCCTTCGCTATCTTTTAATTAGGGAATGAGATTTCATGCTCCAACAAAGGCATTTTTTATGTCAACAAAAATATGCCCTTGATATCTTATCTGATGTTGGTATGACCGGTTCTTCACCATCTACATTTCCTATGGAACAACATCTCCATTTAAGACCTAGCTTCCGATGGGACTCCTCTTTTTGATCCCAGTACTTATCGTTGCCTAATTGGCCGTCTTCTTTATCTCACGGTAATTCTGCGTGACATTCAATATGCCGTCAATACACCAAGTCAGTTTATGCAAATTCCTCATTCTGCTCATTTAGATGCAGCTAAATGTGTTCTTCGTTATCTAAAAGGTTCGGTTGGCAAGGGTCTCTTCCTCTCTGCATCTAGTTCTCTTTATTTAGTTGGGTAAACAGAGTCAGATTGGGCTAGATGTCCTACTACTCGTCTCTCGACCACAGGTTAACATTGTCATGCTTGGTTCCAGTCCAGTTTCTTGGCAAACTAAGAAACCACCCACTATTTCACGTTCATCCGCCGAAGCAGAATATCGCTCTCTTGCTGGACTTAGTTTTGAATTACAATGGTTATATTATCTCCTTAAAGATCTTGTACTCCAAATCTCCCAACCGATCCCTGTCCATTGTGATAATCAGGCTGCAATACACATTGCTTCAAACATAGTGTTTCACGAACGCACTAAGCATATTGAACTTGATTGTCATTTCGTTCGTTAAAAAATTCAAACTGGTCTTATTACACCGTCCTTTGTTCGTTCACATGACCAACCCGCAAACATCTTCACCAAACCACTTGGAGCGGATACATTTCATCGACTACTTGGCAAGTTGGGTGTTTAGGACATCTCCTTTACCCCTCCAACTTGAGGGGAGTTGTCAACATAGCAATCAAGACTTTCTTACCATATCAATCAAGGATTGATCATAGCAATTAATATAGCACAATCAAAATCAATCAGATGGAACAATAACCTTGTATTATTGTCATCAGCTAGTTTCCCTTTTTGTGTTAATTAGGATATGAAGATTGCTGATTTTATGTTGTACCTGTTCCATATTTCTTGTATATATAGGTTGATATCATGACTACAAATTATTCATTTCTCAAAGCTTTATAATTTACAATCACCAACATAATGTTATTTATATCGAAATAAAGATCATATATATATATACATATAGATATCATATAATCACACTACAATAATAATATCAGAAGGCTCATAGTCGTCTTTCTTTATTCAAACTTTGGCAACACAATGATTAGTTTCTTTTAGTTTCACATAGACGTACTGTTAGGGATTCCCCTTCCAGTAAGTCCCTCTTCGCTCGTCGGGTAGAGTAGGGTGTATGGCATTTTCACTGGTCCAACCCTATTCTTCAACCTTTCATCGTTATTCATTTTCACGATTCTTTCTTCGGTCTCTTTAAGCTTCTTCCCAAATTTCTCAAATGCCTTAAGAGGTTCAGCATCCATTGTCCATTCGGCACACTCCCTTTGTCCAAGATAAACCTCATCCGACGAATGCCTTGACAATACCTCAATCAGAGCGATCCCAAGAAGCGTTTGCAGTTGTGGAGTGATCGTTTTCAAGAAAACCTTATCGGGATTCTCTTTTAATTCATCGTATTCAGGAGTATTTGGTTTGGGCATAAACCTACGACTTAGAGTTGGACGATTTGGAAGATAACCTGCATAAGGGTATTGTCCGTAATTCAATGATGCATGAAGAGCAGAAGCCACCCATATGAATGTAGTGCAAATTTGTATCAGTTCTTGACAAGATTGCATTTTAGGCCACCATGGCTTGTGTTTTTTGTCACCATGCCCCTCTTCTCGTAGTTCCTTCCACCATGATTGAAGTTCTTTGTCGTTTTGAATCATATGGTCGTTTTCGTAGTAGAATTTGCAGTAATCCTCAACCCAAGATTTGATAGCCGACCAAATCTCAAGCCCGTCAACCGCATACGGGTAATCCTCGATGAGCAGGCGTATTCCATGACGAGAATTTGAGTCCTCAACAGCCATTCCCCTAGTGTTGAAATGCACCAATAATTAAGAAAAAAGTATAACAAAATCAGGTTTATAAGATCCTAAAAATGTGTACAAGTGTCTTAATGAACTCCTCTATACGTACACTACAACAAAGTTGAGTTTATATGACACCTAAATTGTTCAAACGTCTAAATATAATATTTTATAGAACTTAAGTTTATATGAACCAAAAACTAAAGGGTCTTATCTAAAAGTATTATAACAAGTGTATAGGATGATTTTAGGTCTCATAGTCTTTTAGAACCTTTTTCAAATAAAGTGTCCTGTAAAAAGCTGGGTGTATAGGATACTTCTCAAAAGTATCCTATAAAACGACTAATACAACATTTTATTTTTAAAATGTCCTAAAAAAAAAATTACGACGTCTAAAAGAGTCATATAAACTTATTATAACACTTTTAGATAGAGGGTTTTATTTTTTGGTCCTATAAACATAATTAGTTCTATAAGACACTCTATTAGGACACTTAAGCGTCTTATAAACTATATTCTGTTGTAGTGATAGGATTTAAGTTTACCGGACCAAAAAAATAAATCTTTCTATCTAAAAATCTAAAAGTATTACAATAAGTATATATATAAGATACTTTTAGATGTTATAACAAGTTTTTATGACACTTCAAAAATAAAATGTCACATAGAAAAATTTATTTGTTAGAAGGATTTCGTATTAGTACTTACCTCTTGACAAGATCCACTGGAAGTGCTTGTTCAGGGAATACCCAATCCTTATACAACACAGAAGACAATTCCATGGAATATTTTCCAGGAAATACTGTTTTCTCAAGGATACCTCCGCCATTGATCAGGACTTGCCTAGCCAAAGCGTTGATATTCATTGTATCACGGAAATGAGGGTAGAGAAGCTTATGGATCGGATGGAGGACGCTTAGCTGCCTATTCGCAGCAATCACAAATGGCTCGATAACTGCATGTGTATGCAACCTGTAAAGTACATAGATACTACGATCTTGTTAAAAACGATTTTGTTAAAAGTGTGAATACGTGGAATCTCCAAATTATCTACAAAAAGCTCTTCAAGATAGAAAGAATATTGAAACATATAATGAAGAGAATGAAAGGATTCTAGCATGCCCCCTCCAATAGGAGAGAGATGCACAATGATTATCCTAAGTTTGTGGGAGCTAGATGGTCAGAGGGCCACTACTAAAGTGGAAGGCTTTCACCTACGACCATTTCCCTGGGAAATCCGTTGCTAAAGAGTGATTCATCACAAAACCGTCACAAAAGTTGGTGGTTAATTTGTTGGTTGGTAAATTAAATCAGTGACGGATTACCCAGAATATTGCTGGGTAATTCGTTGTTATTTTCATGAAAACATCAGATTTTACTAGAATCATTAGTATTTCCCGGGTGATCCGTGGTAATCACCCAAGGAAATTTCCCTATGTGAATTTTTGTGAGTGAAAGTCATTTTTTTGTAGTGGGCTACACGAGTAGAGATTTCCCAAGTATTTGTTCCCTACACTAGTAAACTTTGACTCTACTACCATGTGAGAATATTGAAACCTTCAGATTACTCGCCAAAAAGGCCCTTAAGAAGGGAAGAGAAGTTCCAACATATATCGCAGATAAGTTGCAATAAAAGAGATTTTATTGAGTTTTTACTTTATTTATTTATGTTGAAAACATGGCCTCCTAATGAGTCATGGGTATATATTTTATTTATTTATGCACTACTAAAATTGAAGACTTTCACCTACAGACATTTTTCTGGGAAATCCGTCGCTAAAGGTTGATCCATTACAAAACCGTCACAAAGTTGCTGTCTAATTTGTTGGTGGGTAAATCAAATCAGATTACCCAGAAAATTCCTGGGTAATCTGTTGGTATTTTCTTGAAAACATCGGATTTCGTCGGAACCATTAGTATTTCCTGGGTGAATCCGTGGTAATCACCCACGGAAATTTTCATGGGTATTTTTTTGTGGGTGAAAGTCATTTTTTTTTGTAGTGATGGCTTAAGGAAAAAGTAGTGGGTTAGTTTTAGAATTTGCTTTCCTAGCCTATAGGTATTGTACTTGGTTTTATTATGGAACTAAGCAGAAAATTGTTCCAAAATTCTTCTCTGGAGCTTCGGCTATTCTTGGAGATTGATCATATCCAGGTTTCAGCTAGCCACATTCAGCCTGTGCAATTGCATAGGGCAACATCAAAGTCCAATGAGACATCAACTTGTTATCTATTACTACTAGTTTTGGAGCACAACGCAAAGCAATAACAACATATTGTTTGCCTTATTGAGCAGTTATTTGCAATGCACAGGGATATATATAGATTATGAACTTTACAATTTGTATTGTTCTTTTGACTTTTCTTTTTGATCAAGGTTTGACATTATCGTATTATTTTTAGACTTTAATCTTTGCTCTTTGATTATTGTGACTTTAACTTCGATATAATTTACTATTTTAGTTAAAACTAATTATAGTTTTCTTTGTCTTTTAAGTTCCATATATTGAAGTAAAACACTATAAAATAAATGACCTTTACCAACAAAAGTCAAGCGGAGAAACTTTCGTCGGTGATTACCGACGGATCACCCAGAAATACCAATGGTTCGGTAGTTTCGATGTTTTTCGAGAAAATACTAACGGATCACTGAGGGAATTTCTAGGTGATTTGTCACTGATTAGCATTACCTACAAATTTTTTTGACGGTTTTGTGACAAATCACACTTATCGATAAAAGAATCCATACACAAAAGTCTTCCATTTAGTAGTAATTAACGGTTCTATTATGCTAATTTCAATTTGAAAAGCAGGAAACCGGAAAAGAAGGAAGTACAATCTTAACCAAGATTTTGATTGTTATGTCCTCCACCTTTGCATTTTTGCTATTCTAATTAATAAAATTAGCGTAAGGATGAGACATTTAACTTGACTTGGTTCCAAACCCTTTAAAAATCGCATGTTTCGTCGTTTTATTTGCTTAAAAATAGGCATAGAGGTATTTTTTTAAGACTTTTCATACAGGGCATCAAAAACCCTAGGACAGGCCCTGATCATCTTAAATAGGTCTCTATCAGCCTTTGTTAACATATATTGCCTAAAGTGTCAAGTTTATAGAGTTGTAGATTTTGGCATTGATATATACCATGTGAGAATATATCGAATCCTCAAATTACTCGCCAAAAGTGTCCTTGAAGAGAAGAGGTTCCAACATATATTAAACAGAAATAGTCTAATCTAGTCGGTTTGGGAACAAATTAAAAGGTATGCTAGCAGAGTTATTCCTTAAAAGTGTTCTATGAGTTTTGGTTAATGTACCAGTGACTGATGAGTTGATGAATCCCAGAATCGCTGACGGCTACGTATGCTTTGGCCAACTGCCAAAAGGACCCTTCGACTCCATTTTTAGCCGGGATGTATACTTCGCTAATTGCACCAAGATTATCTCCTTCAGGATGCGGCAGGCTTAACTCGATCACTAATGGTTTTAAAGTTCCATCATTTTGTAGCAAAAGCAAAGTTCGTGTGGCGTAAATCTTGTTCGTGGTGGCATTTATTCGCCTCAAGTATGGCATCAAGGAATCATGATGATCCAATATGAACAACCTGTTTGCTTTCAGTGCCTGTGTTTGGCAACAATTTGAAACAAGAGATTGTTCCATTAATCATGCTTGTTAACAAGTTAATTATGATTACTTAACCTTAGGGGTTAGCTCACTAACAATAAAACTTTTTGGGCCTTTCGGAATTTTAATGCATATTTTACAGCAGATGGGATTAGCCAAGGTGTCTCACAAGCTAACCCAGACACACCCATGGTTAACAAAAAGAATCGGGGCCTGTTTGTTAGCAGCTTAATGAGCTTAATGGGACTCATAGCTTATTCGCTCAACTATACATGACACTGTTTGGTAGTGGCTTATATAGAAAGTGACTCATTCAATAAGCTTGTAGGGGGGGGCTTTATGCAAAAAGCCAAGTTTTTCCCAAACCTGCCCCTCCTAATTAAAAAAAACTCCTTTCATCATCTATCAAAAACCTCCCCCAAACAAAAACATTTCCGATATATACACAGATTAATCCACACAAACAACTTTATCCATACAGGAGTTAATGAAAACCAACCAAACAGCCCCTTACGTTTTGATTGGAATGGATTTAAGAATCATCATACCTCCTCTACTTTTAAACCATCCAGGTTTTTCTCGATGTGGTGTAATTTTATCGAACTGTTTTGGTTACCATAGACTTCAACGTCGAGCTTGCTTTTAGGCGGAAACTCCTACAAAAGCAAAATAATTTACGAACCAATGGGGCATAAGGAGGCAAAAAACCAAATCTAGCTATGAAAGTTCAGCTACAAGAAAGACCAATCATCTTTTGCGACCAAAAGTTAGATTGCGGAAACAAAAAATAAAAATTTTAACAGGTTGATAAAGCCAACATTTTTCTTTTTACTTTTCCACATCGTTCGTCCTTTGCAATATATCAATGTATATTGTTAAAATATGGAACCCGTTAAATTAATCGAAAAAAGAAATGGTTCAAGTCTAGCTGACGTCGGACTCTAACAGTAACACATACCCCCTCCAGCAAGGCTAGATAACCGACATAGATTGTCCCAATGTTTGTTGAGTCCTTAGAATGGTAAACTTTGACTTTTTGTATCACATCATGTTACTTTTCAAAAGAAACCTTACTCTAACTTACATCGAACTCCAACTTATAGAACTGGAAGAATTAAAGATGGAATATACTTTTAGAATACATATGCTAACAGGGTTGACTCCTGCCAACATTTCTCTAGCAAATTCTTCATCTGTCCTCCAAGCAGACTTGTCCTCTACAAATATATCACCCAAATTTACTTATTTTTGCTTATTAACAGTTATTATAAAAATACTGATAACATTACTACTGATTTCTTAAACTATATGTCAAAATCAGACATTTGTAAAGAAGCATGCATACAACAAAATCGGGTTTTGTTAAGATGTCAAGAATATCCAAATGTCCTAAATAGATTTTACAGGACCAAGTGAACAATTATACGTCCTATGTAAAAGCTTTGGAATAACTTTATAGGATGCTTTTTGGCATTTTAACAAATATTTATGGAAAATTTTCAAATAAAGTATGGTATTAGTAATTTTATAGGACACTTGAAAAAATGTCCTATGAACACTTATTTTTATAAGACACTTGATATTTTGATAAAAACGTTTTTCAAAAAATGTTTGTATAAAAAATTTAACAGGAAGCTCTCTTTCAAAGATATCTTAAAAAACTTGTTAAGATGCACGGAAACAACTTATAGGTAAAGCAATTGTTGGTTTTATTAAGTGGCCGTTTACCTAAACGCTCAGAGGAACCTGCTATTATCCATTACCGGGTGAGATTCTAGTCCATCAAAACGATATCATATGCAGCAACTTTCCCAATAAACGCATACCGGCACTACAACAAAATTGGGTTTATATATACGACATCAAAAATAAAAAAGCGTCGTAATAGACCACTTTATAGGACACAAATTATAGGACCAAAAAATAAAGTACCATATCTAAAGACGTTGTAATAAGTTTATAAGACGCTTCTGGGGGTCGTAACAATTTTTGAACGACAGTTCTAATAAAAAAACGTCGCAATAGCTATTTTATAGGACACTTTTGAGAAAGTGTCCTATAAACCCTTCATTTTATAGGACATTTTTTCAAATAGTGTCATATAAAATAGCTAATATGACATTTTTTTTATAAAAATGTTTTGTTACAACACCCAAAAACATCCTATAAACTTATTACAATACTTTTAGATAGGACACATTATTTATTTTTTGGTCCTATAATTTGTGTCCTATAAAGTGGTCGATCTTATTGGGAGCGTCCTATAAACCCAATTTTGTTGTAGTGCGGCAAGGGTCGTCAGTCGTCACCCTCGCCGGTAAGACTCCCGGTCCTTGCCATCGCTCTTAGCAGGTAACCGATTCTTATCATATCCCAGTAACGCAAGTGACCGGTTAAGCGCTCGGTAAATGGCCCCTATAAGTCCTATAAAGCAATCTAGCACTTGGACTTTTTTTATCATCTTATATGTAGTTATATACCCGATGTTGTAACGAAATGTATTTGATTGGGACATGATTGTAAAGAACCGAATGGTGTACCTTTGATGACTTGTGGTTTTGGAAATTTGGCTACTCCATTACTATCAGTTTCAAGAAGTATTTTCAGCATCTCTAAAGGAATATTTTTTCGAATGTGATCAAGTAAAGGGCCTTCGGGCAGCTTGAATCCTCCATCGTAAAGCTTCATCACATCTTCGAACGAGTCAAATTCATCACGGTTGCTGTCACATAGAGCTTCAAACTCGGGAACGAGAAACTGAACGATGGATTTCAGACCATAAGCAAGAAAATCAGACAACTTCAAGTGTCCAAATCGCTCATCTCTTGGAACATATATGTTCAAACTCATAAGAAGTGGAAGCCTGCTTTCCGTTTTAGGATCTATCACATTTATGAAAACGATATATGATCAGTTCATGAAAAATTAATGTAATCTAAAAACACCCTAATATGCAAAAAAATGTGTAATTGTCCTAATAAACTTGTATATTACTTGTTTGACGTTTTTAGACATTTTAACAAGTTTTTAGGACAATTTTGAAATAAAAATGACATAGAAGCTATTTTATTGGACACTTTTACACAAGTGACCTAAGAACATATCTTTTTAAAAGACATCTTCCAAATTAGTTTCATTGAAAAAGATTAATTAAAAACTTGTTAAGGCATATCCAAATACGTCCTATAAACTCATTACAACACATTTACATAAAACGCGCATATTTTTGGTTTTGAAAACTGAAATAGGCTATTATGATCCTTAGACATTTTTAAGGTTATAAACCTTATTTTTAAGGTAAGACATAAAAACCTGATTTGGTTGGTGGCCTGCCTGTTCTACCCCTACGAGGATATGGATACTCTGAAGAACCTCCAAGAACCGGACGGGCGTCCGCAACATCCTTATCAGGATCTCCCAAGTCGTTATAGAATGCGTAATCATAAACCCTATCCCATTCTTCAAGCATTCTTGTTCCATCTCCTCGCAAGATTTCCAACTCTTCATCTCTGTATGAGCGTAGATACGTAGGAGTCTCGCTAGGAAGATACGACTGTCGCATCAAAAATTATGTAAAAATATCATCATATAAACGAATTAGTTATAGTAAGCCGATAAGAACTTGGGTTAATTTGCTTCTGAGTTCCGAGTGATCATCTGTTTGAGTCCCTTTAGGCTTAGGGTTATTGGAGGTTTGTCGCTTGACCTATAAGCTCATCAGTCCATGTAAAATTAGTTGAGGTGCATGCAGATTTACGGTTATATATCCAAAATAATATGAAGA
The DNA here is from genome assembly GCA_036898165.1 of Silybum marianum. NCBI lineage: Eukaryota > Viridiplantae > Streptophyta > Magnoliopsida > Asterales > Asteraceae > Silybum > Silybum marianum. The sequence goes on from CM072528.1 coordinate 15,752,599, forward strand.
GCAAATTACAGCTTTTGTCCTTGTGGTATGTTAAAAACTGCTATTTTCATCCCTAGGCTTTGAAATTTCAAATTTTCTCTTTCTTGTATAAATTTTGTTGTTTTCGTTCTTATAGTTTATAATTTATTCATGGTTTGTATCCTATGTTTTATAATTCTTTTCTATTTTCATCCCTAATATTTAAAGGTAGGTGTTACCGTGTTAGGCTCAGGAATGAAATTATTGATGAACTACAGACCATAGGGATGAAAACCATAATATTAAAACCATGGGACGAAAATTGCAAATTTTGACAAACCACGGGGATGAAAAACATGGTTTACTCTAATAATATATATATATATATATATATATCATATTATAAACATTTGAATAAAAACTCTTAAAAATCATTTAGTTTCTTATGCATCAAATATTGTTTATTGATGCATATTACTTAAAACTCAAGATTACAAATATATGGTATTAAGTATAAGGTTCTAAATGACGTGAGGCGTGGCGTGGCGGCAAGGCCAAGCCTTAGGAGCCACGACGAAGCCATGGCGTTTTCAAGGTGTGACTTACAACGTCAAATTTCAAATTCATATACAATTATTATATATAAAAAAACATATGTTTTGTATTGTTACTCAATAAGTTAATAGTAATAAGCAAGTTAAATTAAGTTATATATTAAAAACTAGTAGATACGACATTAAAAACGTAAAGAAAAATAAAATATCGAATTACAAAAATTGTGCATTAGGCCATGGAGTAACACGGGCTTAACGTGACATAAGACATAAGCCTTGGTGCCATGATGAGCCATGGCAGCTGTGCAGCGAGTTTTTTAGAACATTGATTAAGTATAATTTATTAAAACTTTATGTTTAAATTCATGTAACTAACTGCAGATAAATATAGTCAAAATACAAGATAAGCATCTGATTTTAAATATAAAAAATCTAAAACATATTTAGTATGATTATTGAGTTCTAACATAATACTTAATTATTATCTTAAAAAAATATTTTATTAAACCAAAAATAAATTTTTTTTTTATTAAATTTAAATCTAAATTATAATAAAAATTGAATTAAAGTAATAACACCAAAAATAAGAACTTTTAAATAGTTAATTTGATACTATCGATATTTCTTTTAAGTTTTTATGATATCTTCAAATCTACATTTTATTTCAAAATAAAAAATTTCAAAACGACATAAAACCGTATTTTAACATCGATAAAAATAAAGAATAAAAAAAACATTAAAATCAAAAGGTATATCGCTGCATTCTAGTTATTAATAACAATAATATAAATGTGTAACAAAATACTCCAACAATATCAAGAAATCAAAATTTAGGTCGAATAATATAGATGTTTAGCTTGAGGGTTGGTGAGGTTAATTTATCAAGGCGTGGATAAACTAACAATGACAACTTTATAGAAAAAACAATATTAATAATCTAAGTTTTTTGTCCCTCATGCTTAATAGTAAACTACTAATGAAGTCAGGCACGGGACAAAAACAACATAAATGATAACCTTAATTTCAAAAACAAAGTTTGACTTTGTGTAGTCAAATATGAGTTTAAGTATACCTTATTAGCAAAGAAAATACGGTCTTTTTTGTAGCGTTTTGTAGGATAAACCCACGAATTACACACAAAATGGAGGTGGCCATGGCCAGGAACGTCTTCAAGGGTAAGGGTCTTTAGGTAAAATTCACTGTGGTGATGATTTTTTACCAGAAATGCCCCTGGTACTTCCATATCTTTATCCCATTCAAATGTTACTTTATACGACGATTTTCCAACTGTCAAAGGGGTAATTGTGGTAATCCAATCTTCCAAGATCGCAGGCTTTCCAACCTTCCCTTTCAAGTTTCCTTCTGCTAAACAATATACGATAAAATAAAATTTATTTTATTATATTTGTTCGATAATTTTCAATAATATAATAATGTAATTGTTACGAAGATATAACAAATCAAAAAAGAAAATTAAAACATAGCTAATTAAATAAATTACTTGGCAATAAAAATATTGTAATATATACAGCTGTGTTAAGTTTGTTTGTAAAAAAAACCTTTCATAGAAGAAAAAAATAGTTAAATAAATATATTACCATGATGAAAAATAGCATTAAATGAATTACTAAACTTGTTACTAATAAATTGCACATTTATGTTGTCTACAAAGTTAATTTTAAAATTAGTCTTCTTACAAGGAATGTATTTAAATATTAAATATTACGATTAATTTGTATATTCATTTTATATTAGTTAAAGGATTATAAATGTTAATGAGATTAAGTAATAATTAAGCTTTTATTAAACAAAATGTTGCAATTTTCCTGATAACAGAAAAAATTGCAAAAACTACATTTCATTTTCGATCGTACCTCAACCGATATTAAATGAGTGAGAGAAAGATTTAAAAACGAACCAGAACCAGATGATTGAAGATCATATCGATATTCACCAATAAGTTGTATAGTGACACTTTTTCCCACAAGCTCGTGAACTCGATCCGAAACAGATGCACTCAAGTCGTTGATATCCAAAACATTTTTTTTCATTAACACCACTTTCCCTTTAATCATTGTCATTTTGTTAGCACTGGCCTCCAAGATCTTATTATTGGGTTTTTCGGTATGATGTCGTTGGGTTTCTTGATTTTCTTGACGAACAAAGGCCGAGTAAGTGTATGTATAGAAGCCCACAAGCAAATGTTGATTTATATAGGAAGAAAACGGGGATGTAGGCATATAAGGAGGTTACCAAACTTTACTAATTTGTTTCTTAAAGTATCATTGAATAATTCAATTTCGGTTCCTTCAATTTTTTTTGTTTGTTAATTTTTGTTGTGTGTGTTTATTCATTTGGTCTTTCACACATCATTAATTTATTTTATATACGAATACTTAAATTTTCTATATTTAATAAATTGATGATGTGTCGAACATTATTTGGTGGATAGAAAGAGTACTCAGAGCTTGGGAAAGTGATTGAATACACAAAATAAGGTTTTATTAGGATATAAAATTTTCTACTAATATTTAATAAACTATTTTATAGGAATTAAGTTTATAAGACCTAAGTTTATAGAATCAAATTAATATTTATGTATTTTATATAAAAATGTTACGTATATATACGACATTTTTTTATTTTTATACGTTTTAACAAATTTTTAATGACATTTTTGACATAAAACATCCCACTAAAGTTTTCTCTGATACTATTTTGAAAGTGTCTTATAAAACATGTTTATAGGAAACCTTTCAAAATAATGTCTTATAAAACACTAAAAAACTACCCTAAAATTTTTTAAACAAGTAAGAAAAATGTCTTATAAATTTATTATACGTTGTTCGGTTATATAAACATAATGTAACACCATGGATTTTCGAATTATTTGTGTACCTTGAACTCCTTTGAATTTGTCTTAAAAAGTCATTTGGTAACCCCTTTTATTTAAGTTATGTTTGGCAAACTAGCTGATAAACTAGCTGATGAACAAATTATGTTTGACAAAAACTAGCTGATAATCAAAACATGTCTAGTCCAGTGGTAAGGTAACATCCTGGGACGGTTAGTGGATGGTATTTCTGACTACCGGGGTTCGAACCCCGCGGTGCGTATGTGGAGATATCAGATCATGGGTCTGCCACTTAGTGGTACCCTTAATAGGGCTGGGTCGTGGTCGACGGGGTTTAGTTGGGTGGCACCCTTAAGTGGCAGCCCGGATACCCCGGGAAAGTGTGTGTGCTTTAGCTTGCATTTCAAAAAAAAAAACTAACTGATAAACATGTAAAATGACCAAAAATGACATATTCAAAAAATAGTCAATTATATTATTTTATAATACAATTAAAATAAAAACTTAATAATATAATATATTAATACAAACAAGATAATCAACAAAAATTAAAATAACATATTAATTAAAAGAATTTAAGTCGATTTTTATATCTATATATATAGTATAGAGGAAGGTTCAAATGAGAACTTTGCATTTTTAAAGGAACAAAGGGACTATTGTGGATCACATATGATGTGGGTCCCACATAATATTAAATCATAAATAATTTAATATTATGTGGGACCCACATCATATGTGGTCTCAAATGAGTTCTTTTGTTTCTTTAAATTGGTAGTGTTCTCATATGATCCCTCCCCATATAGTATATATATGTATATATATATATATATATATATATCGGGGCGGGTTCAAATGAGAACTCAAATTTGGTTGTGAACGTAAGGACAAATGAGTGTGCGACACATGTCTCATTTAAAGAAATATTCAGACTGAATATAGTGTTTATTCAGTCTGAATAATCTATATTCAGACACGTGTCGCGCTCTCATTTGTTCTCACATTCACAATCAAATTTGAGTTCAAATTTGAATTTTCCTCTCTCTCTCTCTCTCTATATATATATATAATAATAATAATATAAATTTTAGATTTATTAAAATAAATTTTTTATATTGGTTTATGATTTCAAACAATCTTATATAAATATATATATATATATATATTATGAATAAAAATAAAATTGATCAATCTTACATATCCTAATTAATTAATAATTTTAAAAAATTATAACTAATAATTAAATTAGATATTTTACTAAAATCATTTAAAACAATTTTATGATCTATAAAATAAAATATGTATGTTTTTATGTAACTTACATATATATTGTTAGAATTATTGTATTTATTTTTTGATAACTAAATATATTGAATAATAATTAAATAACAACAATATGAAAATAATTGACACGATTAATAATATTTCTAAATAATTAATATTAATACATAACCAAAATTAAAATTAACTAAATTTTTTTAACTAATATTAATAATTGTTAATATTAGTAATAACTAAATAATTATTCATTATTAATATTTATTTATGATTAATAGTAATAAATAATAATTAATATTAATGAGGGTATAATCGAAAAAGATGACAAAAAACTTCTTATAAGCTACTCCAAGTAACTTATCAATAAGTTAGCTTATAAACATCGAAACATGTATTCTAAAAATAATCTAACTTATATATTAATTTATAAGTTAGCTTATTTTTACTAAACAATGCCTTAATATAATGTTTGGTCAAAAGTCTTCATAAAAAACAAAGTAAACGAACAAGCTTGGGTAAAAAACCCTCCCATGCCCGTCCTACCCCATAACCTCAAGTCCCGTGGATAGTCATGTGACCCACTATATTGTCAGGAAAACGGGCGAGGAAGTTTTCCTCAAAACCTTATTAAAGTTTTGAGCATTTTCTCTTTATTGATTTCTTAATGGATTTTTTGTAAATTATAGTTCTTGCAAATATTTTTAGTTTTATCAATCATTTCTTTAATTTGTTTTGTTGTAGTTTCATTTACTTTCAGTCTTTAGTACCAAAAAAACATTTGCTTTTTGGATTTCGCTTAATTTTATGAGCCTTCACGTCTTAAAAGTGATGGTATCAGTTCTCATTATAATTTAATGAATGATTACAAAAGAGAAGGAGAGAATAAATAAGAGTGCCATGCAATAAACAAGACAACAATCTAGGCAACAAATTTAGGAAACAAATCGAGATAAAGAAGGAGAAGATATGGGGAATATTTGAACTCCAATACTCCCTCTCAAGTTGGAGCATGAAGGTTATGAATGCCCAACTTGTCAAGTAAGAAAGTGTAGTTGTTCAGTCCCTAATCCTTTCGTGAGGAGGTCGGCAATTTGCATTGAAGAACTGATGGGCATTGGTTCAACCTCTCGAGACTCCACTCTTTCACGAACGAAGAAACAATCCATTTCAACATGTTTGGTTCGTTTGTGGAAGACCGGGTTGTTAGCAATGTGGCGAGCGACTTGATTATCACAAAACAAAGGGGTTGGTTTGCTCGAGTAAATGCCCAATTCTGCCAGGAGCCATTTCATTCAAAGAACTTCACTAACAGTGGACTCCATGGCCCTGTATTTTGCTTCAGCTGAAGAGCGAGAGACAACGGATTGCTTCTTAGTTCTCCATGACACAAGGGCACCCCCAAGAAGGAGCAAATAGCCTGTCAGCGATCTCCGGGTGTAGGGACAGCCGAGCCAATCTGAATCACAATAAGCTGTGAGAGCACATCCTCCCTCACGAGGAAGAAGAATTCCTTGTCCCGGTGTTCCTTTTAGGTAGCGAAGTACCCTATGTGCAACATCTAAATGAGGTAGTCTCGGATCCGCTACAAACTGGCTTAATACATTTACCGAGTACGTTATGTCTGGCCGTGTAGCTTGCAAGTAGAGTAACCTTCCAACTATGCGACAAAAACGACTGTCATCTATTTTTGGTTCATTCTCTGCCATGTCGAGTTTCAGGTTTTGCTCGATAGGAAATGGACTCGGTTTGCAACCTTGTAAACCACGATCTTTAAGAATGTCGAGAATGTATTTGCGTTGATTTAGGAGAAGACCTTTAGATGTTCGAGTCACTTCGATGCCAAGGAAATACTTTAGGTTTCCTAAGTTTGATAATGAACTTATTATTCAGATCATCCTTTGTGGCTTGTACCTTTTTCTCGTCATTTCCAACTATGATAACGTCGTCAACATAAATAAGGGCTTCTATAAAACTATTTCCTTGTCTGTGAATAAAAAGAGAGTAGTCTGCTCGTGACTGTTTAAAACCAAGACTAAGGAGCGCATTGGTGAACTTTCGATACCAATTGCGCGAGGCTTGTTTTAAATCGTACAGTGACTTTGGTAGGCAACAAACTCTGGAATCTCCTTCCCTAGCAAAACCTTGGGGAATTTTCATGTAAATTTTTTCATTCAAATCGCCATGCAGGAAGGCGTTGATGACGTCGAGTTGATGGATCATCTAGTTCTTTTTTACTGCAACGGCCAGGAGAGTTTTAACGGTTACAAGTTTAGCAACTTGGGCAAGCGTGGCATGGTAGTCGATATCTTCCATTTGTGTGAACCCTTTCACGAAGAGGCGGGCTTTGTATCTTTCAAATTCAACATTTGCTTTATATTTCTCTTTATAATCCCATTTCGAATCGATGGCATGTTTTCCTTCCGGAAGATGTTCCAAAGTCCACGTTCCATTCTTCTCTAAAGCTTGAATTTCTTTCTTCATGGCTTCCTTCCACCTGTCATCTTTCACGGCTTGATGAAAGTATTTTGGCTCATCATTGGAATCGATGGCCGCCATAAAGGCCTTGTGAGTATCAGAAAAAAAATTATACGAAACAAAATTGGACAGAGGATGTACCATAGAGGACGATTGAGGTGGTGGAACTTGTGCAGGGTCAACCGATGGGGGAAGATGGATATGATAATCTGCAAGGTGTTTCGGTTGACTTCTATTTCTCTTCTCATGTGTTCGAAGGGTGGCGGCTGGTTCAGTGGTGGAGTCTTGCTCCAAATCACCCTGATCGTTCAAATCGTGAACGTCAATGGTTTTTGTGGCAGCAGGTTCGGTGGTGAAGTCTTGCTCCGAACTACCTTGATCGTTCAAACCTTGAACGTGAGTGTTTTGTTCATTATCATCGTCCCACATGTTTCTTTCGATGTCACAATGGTCCAGTTCCTCAACTTTCAAGGGATCTTCACCTTCATGTTCATTGTTCCGTTTGTAAAACGGAAACTGATTCTCATGGAATTTGACATCCCGTGGGACAGCGGAGAATTAGTGGGCAGCCCTTGGATTCCCGATACCGCCGTGGAGGCGTGCGTGCGTGTGTGCGTTGTGTTCGTGGTAGTCGTTCGTGCCGCTATGCCTTTAAAAAAAAGATGAGGTACAATTAGGTGCAAGTACTGGTGGTTTAGATTTTGCTGAAAAAGAAGCAATAAAGATTTTTCTTTTATTTTGTTTTTTTATGTTGCAACCAAATGGGTGATGTAATTTTACATTTGCACAAAAGATGTTGACGACCCAATGCATTAAAATTTCGGTGGTTATCGATTCACTTGTTGGGTCTACTATATTTTTACTGGAAAAAAAACTTAAGAGATGTTGCAGTAAGATCTTAAACTCGAGATCTTAAAAATAACATTAATTAGTAAGCACTACCATTGAGCTAGTACTATTTTTGTTAGTCCCTTTTCAACATTTTACTTTTATTCGTTCCCGCCAAAATCTTCTCTCTTCATGTCATTAACCATAAAGTTGTTGTTTCTTCTCCTATTAATTTAAAGTTTTTTTTCTCGTTTTAATGTTAACATATGTTTATATGAAATATTTGAAAATAACATCAATAGTATTTAATTAGTATTTTATATCGGTTTTTGTTTTAAAAAAACATCAATACTATTTGAAATTTTATTCTTCTTCTTCCATGTATGATTTTTGTCAAACATTTTTATATAGACAATAGAGAGGGATACCTTTAATTGTGCATTTGTTGTACATGCATGCTTAAGTTTCTTTCTAGTTTTAATAAAATAATATAAAATTGTTACAAGATGACTTTTTTAAATTTTGTTTGATAATTGACGTCAAATAGTAACAACTTGAGCATACCATGTTACTAGATTTACAAGCAATCAATATAAAATGTTTTTGAAAAATATAATATTATGGCTAAAAATTTGGATACCACTTGACCAAAGGCCCATTTGGTAATCAACCTAAAACGTTGTTTTAGCATGAATATGTTTAGATTCTAACATGTGTTGAAGTATTTTATTTTCGATTTATTTTAAATGGTTTATTTTATAATATAATTGCTACTTTAAATTTATATGTAGTTTTAAAAATTAAAAACCATTGAACAAAATATTTTATGTTGTAGTAAACATTTTGTGTAAACTTGTTGTTCGTCAACATTATGTTTAATATTATTACAAATCCGAAATAATTAAGTGTTTGTTTGAATAGCGGCATTTTTAGCGCTTTCGTCCAGCACACCAACACTACAAAACAAATGATTTTCACCCACAAAAATTACCCAGTGTTGTAGGATAAATGTGTCATCGTCTTATGAATATGACGATAGAGATAGAGATAGAGATAGGCCTAAATGTTAGAGTTATTTATGGAGTTAATCTCCTTCCATGTTTATCATTATCTCCATGTAATCCACCCTATTTAAAGGGTTTATGATTAATGAGAATTTACAACTTTTCAGTTTCTCTCTATAATCTTGTTGTTCTATTTTCTTTTTCCTTTAACACGTTATCAGCACGTACGCTCTATGAATATTATCAAAACTGGCACGTACGCTTCTTAGAACGAAGTGATTGTTGATCATAACTCCTCTCAGTGATTTGAATATGATTCCTTTACTATACTTAGTGAAATTCCATAGTTAAGCTTCTGTTCAAATTCAGCGATAGCACACGCTGATTGCTATCAGCGGTCGCTGAAGATCAAGGAACTACAAGCTTATCATTGAAGACTTGAAGATCAGTTATCACACCAGAAGACCATTCAGCGAAAGTCGAAGACTCTAGCTGAAGAAAGAGATAATCAACTAAGTGAACTGAAGCGGTTCAGCGATAGTAGCGATTGTCTACTCAAAGTGTGAAGTCTTGTGAAGCCTCAGCGATACTGAAGTTCATCCTTGAAGATTCAGTATCAACGATCAAATGAAGCTTCCTTTGCAAGATTAAAGATTGATCTTATCCTCGATGCACAAAAGTCAAACCTAGAACCATGTCAGAAAAGGACGTACGACTTGTCTCTTATGTCCCCATCATATCTGATATGGTACTGTTCATATTCGGCCAAAAGCATGGTTGTCTTATTAACAAGGACAAGCTTCCTATCCAAGCTTGACACGTGGCATTTACCTTTTGTCTTGTTTCAAAGACAAACGGGTATAAATAAGATGAAGATATCGTCTTCATCTAAATGCATGCTTCTATCTAACCTATACCCTCTTTATTCTTTCTTTTATCTTCTTGTGCATCATACTTCGTGTTTCTTAGTTACAATAGAATAGGTTTTAAACTTGTTCTAATTCCGCTTGTAACTGTAAATTTGTTTATCTTAATAAACTCATTTAAAAACCAAAAATCTATGTGTTTGTATTCAACCCCCCCCCCCTCTACAAACTGTTCTCTCTTGATTGAACTCTTGTAGACCCTTATTGGGACCAACACGAAGTGATAGTGAAATCAAGCTAAGATTCGATATTTAAGGTAACTTTTATATGTTTAGTTTTAAAATTATCACTATATTATGCTTTATAAAGATGAAAAAATATGATGATTTCATAAGAGCACGTTTCTTTTTAAATGTTTAAACCATAAACATCACTCTAATATGCTTTATGTTATAGATATAATATATGATTTGTCATTCCTATGGCTTAATTTGTCATTCCTATGATTTTTTAAATGTTTAAACTATAAACATCACTCTAAAGGGTTATTGTTAAAACTCCTAACAGATGGACTGAAGAAGACAAGAAAGAAATTGCTATTGATTCTAAAGCAAGATCAATAATAGCAATGGCTTTACCTGATGAGGTCTATCATTCTGTCATGAAAATGAGGACTTCTAAAGCCATGTGGGATACATTATGTATCCAATATGAAGGAACTTCTGAAGTTAAAGTAACTAGATGCATAAACCTTGTAAGAAAATACGAGAGTTTTATGTATCAAAAGGGTGAATCTCTTTCTCAAATTCACCAGCGATTTAACTGTCTGCTGATTGATCTTAAATCAGTCGATAGAATATATTCAAACGCTGAAATTCTGACAAAGTTCATGGAGGCATTGCCCGATCAATGGGCAGTGTACACTACATGTATAAAGCTGTCAAAGAATCTTGAAACCTGGTCCTTAAGTGCATTATATGGTATGCTCTTAAATGAGGAACAATTCCAGCTTCTAAGGAAGAACCTAATTAATGAACTTAAAGGTGCTAAAAGTACTTCTTTGGCACTTGTGACTTCTGAGGGAACTTCTTCCAAAAATGTTCCTTCTTCTACTATCACCTCCATTACTGAATTAGGTCAAACTGATTCAGAAGATCAACTCACTGATGCAGACATCTCTGAGTTTGATAACTCTCTAGCCCTTTTAACCAATAACTTTAAAAGATTTGCTAGAAAGAGCAAATTTCGAAAACCTTCTAACCTCTCTGACTCTGAAAAGCAGAAAACGTTGCCCGCTGAGAAAGCCTCAGCGATTTGCTTCAATTGTCAGCGAAAGGGTCATTTCGCAAGTGAATGCAGGTCAAAGAAAGTTGCTGCTCCCACTACCTCCCATACCTCTGATAAAAAGGAGAAGTATTTGAAGCGAAAAACAAATACAAAGATATGAAGAAAAACCGGCAAAAAGGCAAAGGCCTTGTCGGCGAAGAAGTTGACCGGGATCTTTGAAGGATCGTGCCAAGACCTCTGAAGAGTCTGGTTCAGATGAAGAAGATCTTGCCTTCCTCTGTTTGATGGCAAGAATTGAAGACGCTGAAGAAGTCACTGAGACTTCTTCCTCTGAGTCTCCTTCTACTCAGGTAACTATTCCCTCTGTCCCTTTACCTTCTGAAAATGATAACTTATCAGCTCTCGATGCTATGACTGTTGATTTCTACGATGCTTTAAATGGAAAAATTAAGGCCGAGAGAATTAACACTGACTTATCTGAACAATTAAAAAATTGCCATATAAGAATCAAAGAACTTTCTAAAATTGAGGAATCTCTCAAAGACCAAGTCTTTGCAAATCAAACTATAAGCATCGAGAAACAACAAGCTATCACTGATAGGGAAAAGGTTATCGCTGATCTCAAGTCTGAAAAGGCAACCATCGAAGGATGGTGTAAGGCTTCTGATAAAGTCAATGAGATCATTAATGCTCAAATACCTATGAAAGTAAGAAGTGGGTTAGGCTATAACCCTGAAAAGGAAGAATCAGAGAATGATCGTTCCATGCTTAAATTCGGAATGTTTGTCTCTTCTATCCCTGATCCTTCTTCTTCAACCTCTTCTTCCTCCTCTTCTAAAGAGAAGCTTTCTATTCTTAATTCTAAGAAAGTGATCAAGAACGAGTTTCTTAATCAAGTTCCTAAGAATAAGAAAACTCAAGATAGGAACAAGAAATCCTCAGAGAAAGTTTCTAAAACTGGGAAGAAGGTCCCTGACTTTTCTCAGAGACCAACCCCCAGAATTAAAATCGATCTCACTCCTACTCCTGAAAAGGTTGTTATACCTCCAAGGACCATGGATAAAGGAATTCTTGGACCTATCCCTGAGAAATTTCTTGCTCCCTCTCTGATTTCCAAACCCTTTAAATATAGGAAATGCTATCACTGTGGTGAAACTACCCACATTGCAAGCAAATATCCTAATGCTACTAGAGCTGATAAACTAGCTCATGGAAAGAAAGTAGCTCAAGCTGATAAATCAGCGAGAGTGAAATCCACCAAGGTTGCAAAACCATCAAAGGTGAAGATATCCACTGAAGAGAGTTCTTCGGCTAGTAGCTCATCCGCCAATCCTCTATCTAACCAAGCAGGACCTATAGTAGTATGGGTAGCTTTAAACAATTAATCTTTTGTTGTATGCAGAGTGCCAAAGGTATCTAGTATCTAGATAGCGGATGCTCAAGGCACATGATAGGCAGAAAATCTCTGCTCTCTGATTACAAAGAAGAAGCTGGTCCATCAGTGACCTTTGGTGGAAATGGCAAAGGATACACTAAAGGTTATGGAATTCTGTCCAACGGAGCCACATCATTTTCTCGTGTTGCTTATGTTGAGGGACTAAAGCACAATCTCTTGAGCGTTAGTCAGTTATGTGACAAAGACTTCAAAGTTCTATTCTTGAAAAATAGATGTGCTGTCACTGACGGAAATGATAAGCTTGCCCTTACAGGAAAAAGAGTGGAAAATGTATATGTCATAAATATGAATAGTTCTTACTCTGAGAACATGTGCTTTATCTCTAAAGCATCCACTGACATAAACTGGTTATGGCATAAAAGACTCTCTCATCTTAACTTTAAGACAATAAATGAATTGTCTCAAAAAGGCTTAGTCAGAGACCTCCCAAATCATACCTTTACAAAGGAATCTCTTTGTTCAGCGTGTGAGAAGGGAAAGCTGACAAAAGCCTCCTTCAGGTCAAAGCAAGTTTCTTCAGTGACCACTCCTCTTCAGCTACTCCACATGGATCTATTCGGACCTGTCAATGTCCAATCAATCTCTGGGAAGAAATACACTTTAGTGATTGTTGATGAATACTCCAGATACACATGGGTGTTCTTCATTCGATCCAAAAGTGATACCCCTGAAATGATAATCTCTTTTATAAAAAAGATGGAAGTTTTGAACAATCTAATTATTCGTTCCATAAGAAGTGATCATGGCACTGAATTCAAAAACAGTTAATACAACATGTGTTAGATATTAAAGTATGAGTCAAAGAAGAGATGTCTACAAATGTCAACACACACTTCTTGTTATAACTAATTGTTGTTAGACGCTCCCTTTATGACACATGGCACTTTGTAGTTGGCTAGCATTTTGACTTTCTGTTTTTGTATCTGTATAAATAGCATTGTATTGTGTTTGTAAAAGTTGTCGATTAATACATTTACATTTTGAAGAATACTGTGCGTAATTCATTTCATAATCTTTGTTCTTCATTCTGTTTACTGTTCTATTGATTTAAATTGTTAATTGATCTGCTTCCGCATTTCACTTTGATTCAATACTCTCAATTAACAATCGGTTTAAAGGAATCTGGAATCAACAATTGGTATCAGAGCCTTCTAATCAATCTATTGATTATTAGATCTCTTCCATTGAAGAAATTCCTTTCAATCGAACAGTATTTTCTCAGATTCAAAATTTGTTTATCAATCCACTCTGTTTTACGAAATTTTGTTAAATCGTTAACAATCTTCTCTTAAATTGAGTCATTCATTTTGTAATCTGAAGAAACAGTGATATTATCGACCTGTTCTTCTTGAGATTTAATTGTTCTAAATTTCTTTCAAATCTTCAAATTTTCTCTTCTATCATACTCAAATGACAAATTCGAGCTTGAATGCTGTTTATACGTCTGGGTCCCTGACTAAACCTCCAACTCTTGTATGTGATGAATACCCACAATGGAAGATTCGAATGGTTAACTTCTATGAGGGATTGGATGCTGAGTTATATCCAATTATTCAAAACGGTCCGTTTGTTCCCACCACTACTATTCCCAGAATTCCGTACACGCAAATTCGGATGAGGTACCGGCAAGGCGGTTCGAAGTCAAGGAATAACTGGACTGATGAAGAAAAAGCTAAGGTGGAATTAGCTAAGAAAGCTAAGTCTCTGTTGATAATGGCCATTCCAAATGAGATTTTTCAATCTCTGGACTCATGTGACACAGCAAAAGATTTATGGGATCAACTGGAGAATCTCTTAGAAGGTGGTGCGAAAATGAAAAAGAACAGAAGTGCCCAAGCGCTAAATGAATATAATAGTTTTCAAGCACTGACTGATGAATCTCTGGAACAAACATTTCATCGATTCAACAATCGATTAATCTCTGCAAGAGATGTGACATTGTTAGATCAAAGGAAGACAACAATGTTCTATTTCTCAAAAGGTTAAACCCTTTGAATGGTCAAATCTATCCATGTCACTACAAGCCAATCGGGATCTTGAACAATGGTCGCCGCATGATGTATTCGGTACATGCAAGCTCATGAAAAAGAAGTTGTTCGAGAAAAGAACAAACATCGGAGGTCCTACGGCTTTGATCTCGAAACAAAAGGAATCGAGAAGACGAAGTGATGACGAGGAAGAAATCGAAGGCCTTCATATCGTAGACCGCTCCGAAGATGACTGCGAATCGGATGATGAAATTAAAGCGTTTGCGACTCTGCGGCTTTAATAACCAAGCAATTTACTAATCGTTTTGGAAATAGGTCTTTGAAAGGAAATAAACGATTTGATCGTCCCTATGTTCCTAAACAAGAAGTACAGAGAGTAGAGAAAACGAGAAGAAGAAAAGAAAGAAGAAGAATTAAAAAGGAAGAAAGATGTACGCTACGGATGTGGCAAACCCGGACATTACTCGAGAGATTGCGAGAGGAGCTGCGGAAAAGGATAAAACTTATTACAAAAACAAATATAAGTACAATGTCACCGAAAGAGCACACTTTGCGAGAAAAAGAAAAGCGGGTGCAAGATGAATCCAGCGGTGATGAAGCCATGTTCTGTGGAATGGCAAACACAAACGAATCAGAGGATCAACCCTCTGAGTCACCGGTTAGTAATTTCTCTGGATTATCTGAGCTTGAACAAACGATTGTGATGTTATCAAACAATTTTGAGGAACTAAAACTGAAACCCACAATCGAAAAGAAATTACGAAAAAGTGCGAGAAAACTCTTTCTACAATCAAAAGGGAAAGAGATATTTTCAAAAGAGAAATGGATTTACTTACGAAGAAAAACTCGAATTAAATACGCAAAGGAAACAATTTCCATGAGTTTAAAACTTTACGAAGAAAAACTTAAAAAGGAAATTTTGAATCTCAATAAACTTCCGGAAGAAAAAAAGAAAGAAATCAGAGACAAAGAGAGTGATAGACTCAACTCTGTAGCACTTAAAAACTATTTTCAGAAAGAGAGAGAATTTTTACACATTGAACTTCAACAGAAAAAGCTACAGATTATAACATAACTAGATGCACAGAAGGTTCATGACAAAATTAACACACAAGTAGGAAGATCTGGACTTGGTTTCGAGGACCTAGATCCCTACACGTGTAAGAAAAGGTCGGATACGAAATCGTTTTTTGTGTTGGACAAATACAGAAGCCAAAGTTTCCAATTTTGTATGAAAAATCTATTTTTAAAAAATCTAGATATGAAAATCATCATAAAACAAGCAAACTTCAATTCGAAAATATTGAATATTGTTGTAAAACAAATGTTGATCTAAATAAAGTTCAGAAGAAAGATGATATTTTCAATTTTGGTTCAAATAAACATACAATTTTGAATCCAGAGGCTGATATTTTTGTTCCAAGTCAAGCGAGAGGAAGATCTACGACTTATGTTTGAAAACGATATTCTCTCTACTGGACAAGTGTTTTAGAAATGAAACTCTTTGTGAGAATCATCCGAGAGATCTCTCCCTGTTCATTTGAAGATTTACATCTTTCTGAAACTCAAGAAAGTTTGGGCCGAGATTACGTATCCATGGGAGAATGACAATAATGATGAAGAATTTTTTGATAACTCTGAAAATTACATTTCAAATTTAGAAATAAATTCTTTTAAATCATCAAAAGTTATCACAAATAATTCAGAAATTAATGATAAAAAGGATGATTATTTGTATACTGATAAATCTCAAGAAATCAGAGCTTCTGATAGAGATTGTGCTAAACTTTCAAGTGGTATACCTATTCTTCCTGTTTCTGTTCCAGAACCGAGAAAATTAGTATCTATACATCCAGACTTCTTCGATATGTGTCTCAAAGCCAAAACATGTCTTGAACTTGAGAAAGAGGCAGAACTCAAAAACAAAGTGCAAAATCAAAAGATTTTAAACTCTACTCTTCCGAAGTTTACTAATATTCAAAAAGGCAAATGGAAATCCTCTAATTCTTATGTTCCTTTTTCAGTAAATAACAGAGCTTCTGCAAAAGTAGATCAGAGGAAGAACACAGAGAAGAAAACGCCAGAACTAAAACAAAAGTCTAGTCTAGATAGGTTCTCTAGAACAACTAATACTAGAAAAGACTTTAGAAAGAATAATTGTAATTACCATTCTCGCAATGAAAATTCAATTCAATCTTCTATGTTTCAGTCTTCTGAATGTTTTTCACTGTTCTTAAAGTTAAAACAATTTTTCTCGCAAATCTCTGATCATTCCAATTCAAAATATGGTTGTCACAAAAAGAATAAAACTCAAAAAAACCAAAAACCAAAAATAAAGTCTTTACCTTCTGTTAAATCAAAAAACGAGCATACTCCAAAAGCTAACATAAAAGGACCCATTATGCGATGGGTACCTAAGAAATTCTGATTTTTTTTTATTGCAGAAACAGCGTGTGCATATCTGGTATCTTGACTCTGGATGCTCGAGGCACATGACTGGATCCCAAAATTTACTATCCCAATTCAAGGACAAATCAGGTGGAGTAGTAACTTTTGGTGATAATGGTAAGGGTCAAATAAAAGGCTACGGAACTCTACAAGAAGGTAATATCACCTTATCAAAGGTAGCTCATGTTTCTGGCTTGAAACATAATCTCCTTAGTGTAAGTCAACTTTGTGATTCTAAAATACTAGTAGTATTTGATGAAAAACATTGTTATTTATTCTCTAAGGCAGGTGAAGAACTTTGGAGAGCAGACAGGAAAGGTAACTTGTATATGATGAATTTTACCTCTAAGGATGGTAAGGAAACTTTATGTCTCATCTCCAAAAAGAGTGAGGTTGCGTGGCTCTGGCATCATAAAATGTCTCACTTAAATTTTAATAATCTTGAGATGCTTGTTAAAAACAAACTGGTATCTGGACTTCCAGATATTCATTTTCAAAAAGATCACCTGCCTGCATGTGAAATGGGCAAAATTAAACGAGCATCTCATAAAACAAAAAGTGATCATTCTTGTACTAGACCTACTGCAATTATTACATGTGGATCTACGTGGTCCAATTGCAATTCGAGTCTATCTGGTAAAAAGTATATTCTGGTACTAATTGATGAATTTCCAGATATACTTGGCTTGCTTTCGTTCGTCAAAAGTCAGAAGTCCCAGTGGTACTACAGAATATGATGACCAGAATTCAAGTTCTTCTACATCAGAAGATTCAGCAGCTTCGAAGTGATAATGGTACGAAATTCAAGAACTCCAAGCTTGAATCGTATCTTGTTGAACAAGGAATTACTCAAAACTTCTCTGCTGTTCGCACTCCACAACAAAACGGTGTAGTTGAACGTCGCAACGAGAACCTTGGTTGAAGCGACGAACGATGCTCGCGGCTTCGGTCTCCCAATCCACACGGGGCCGAAGGCATCGCCCTTGCTTGTTTCACTCAAAACCGTTCAATTATTGTCAAGAGGCATCTCAAAACCTCTTATGAGTTGATTAATAAAAGAAAACCATCTGTAAAAATTTTTCATATCTTTGGTTGCAGATGTTTTATCTTAAACGACAGAGATAATCTTGGCAAATTTGATCCAAAGTCCGATGAAGCTAAATTTTTAGGCTACTCGTTAAATTCAAGAGCTTTCCGAGTTTTTAACTAACGAACAAAAAGCTCGTTATGGAAAGCATCAACATTGACTTCGATGATAACACTCAACCGACTTCGAACACTCTGCTTCGAACTCGAAGCTTAATACCGTTACTTCGACTATCTTTCGGGTTCCGGAGAATCCGAGATTGATGCTATTTTTCATGATTTTACGGCGACGAAGTTGTGTCGGAAGCTATATCACCTCCACATTTGCGGATACCGAGATATTCTCCAAGCCTCGGGCATTACTCTCTCTCGGTTCTCGCTTCTGTTTCCTCTGTCACGTCTATTTTTCCAGAAGTTCCCACTACTACATCTGCCAGTCAAGAAGCTACTTCTGTTTCATCATCTGAGGGGGAGACACAAGGACAGGTGACAAAACAGATACCAGAAGGACATACAGAAGAAAATAAAGAAGATTTTGTGTTTCCAGATGAAATCATTTCGTCAAATGAAACAACCCATTCAATTTCTCAACCCAGAATGACGAAATGGACTAAATCTCACACACCAGATCCTATAATTGGTAGTCCTTACGAGGGGTCGAACACGATGCACTCTACGCAAATGAAGCATTCTTTGTTAATTTTCTTAGTATGATCGAACCTAAACGTGTACATGAAGCCTTAGTTGAACCAAGGCGGGTGGATGCTATGCAGGAAGAACTACTTCAATTCGAAAGAAATAAAGTTTGGCGTCTTGTTCCTTTACCAAAAGGCAAAGTTGCTATTGGCACAAAATGGGTATTTAGGAACAAAAAGGATGAAGATGGAATTGTTGTCAGAAATAAAGCTCGTTTGGTGGCTAAAGGCTACTGTCAAGAGGAAGGTATCGATTATGATGAAACCTTTGCTCCTGTTGCAAGACTAGAAGCAATAAGATTATTCTTGGCTTTCTCTGCATACAAAAACTTCAAAGTCTACCAAATGGATGTTAAATGTGCATTTCTTAATGGATGTCTAAAAGAAGAAGTGTATGTCGAACAACTTTGATGGTTTCAAAGATGCAAGATATCCAGAATATGTTTATCTTCTTGACAGAGCTTTGTATGGTCTAAAGCAAGCCCCAAGAGCCTGGTATGAACGACTATCGAAATTTCTGATCAGCAAAGGATATGAAAAAGGTAAAATCGATACAACTCGTTCATCAAAAGAGGCAAAGGTATGTTAACTATAGTTCAAATTTACGTGGATGACATAATATTTGGTTCTACTCATCAAACAGAAGTTGATTTGTTTTCTAAGTTGATGGAAACTGAATTTGAAATGAGTATGATGGGAGAATTAACTTTCTTCCTAGGACTTCAAGTTAAACAAAGTACCTCCGGTATCTTTATAAATCGTGCAAAATATGTTTCGACATGCTTAAAAAGTTTCATCTTCAAAACTCATCATCCATGAAAACACCCATCTCTCCCGGTATGAAATTAGGACTCGACTCCTCCGGTAAATACGTTGATATTACCGGCTACGGAGGAATGATTGGTTCTCTTTTATATTTAACGACAAGTAGACACGATATTATGTTTGCCACTTGTCTTTGTGCTCGTTATCAAGCCAATCCTAAAGAGTCTCATTTGGGTCTTTGTAAAAAGAATTTTTAGGTACTTAAAAGGTTCATCATCGTTGGGCCTTTGGTATCCTAAAAATTCTGGATTTGAGTTAATGGCGTATACGATTCGATCATGCGAGGTTGTAAGCTTGACGGAAAAAGTACATCGGTAGTTGTCAACACGGGAAATCGACTTATAAGTTGGACATCCAAGAAACAAAGCTGCGTATCCACATCTACAGCAGAAGCTGAATATGTTGCTGCTGCTAGTTGTTGTTCACAAGTTATTTGGATGAAGACCCAACTCAGAGATTATGGTGTGATATATGATAAGATTCCCATCCTATGTGATTCTAAAAGTGCTATCGCGATTACAGAAAATCCGATTCGACATTCCAAAACAAAGCATATCGATGTCAGGTATCATTTCATCAAGGATCATGTCGAAAAGGGTACAATCGAAATGTATTTTGTTTCTACTGATTATCAACTTGCTGATATTTTCACAAAAGCTCTTGATGAGAGTCGTTTTAACTTCTTAATTAGCAAGTTGGGAATGCTTAATATGTAACAATGATTTCTTCAGAAGCATCCAGAAGCCTCTGAACTATTCTGACGATACTTCAGAAGTCATCAGAAGTCTCTGATGCTGTCTGAACTCTTCAGAACACTTCAGAAGCCTCTGAATTACTCTGATTTTCTGTTTCATAATAATATTTTTCTTTCAAGATATATCATAAAGTACAGATTGAGAAACGAGGTAAAGAAGCTACTACAGGGGGAGTTCACCATTCAAGGGGGAGTTTACCATTCACGGGGGAGTTTCACAATGAAGAAGATATTCGTCTAAGTCTAACTCTGGTTAGCTGTCTTCTGATTTACTATTTTACTTAAATTTTATTTGAATCTATCTGCTCTGAGTTTCTCTTGCCGCCAAGGTCTCTTAGACTTTTGATTCATTTCAAATTTTTTTTAAATATAAATCAAGTCGACATGTTTTTCAACTAAATTTTCTATAAATTGATAATTCTTATAATTTCCATTAAATATATAAATTCAATCAACTCTTGCCTCCAAGGTTGTTTAAATCTATATGTTTAATGCAAATTCATCTTTATTATTCTTTTATAGAAACTAAACTCTCATGTGATTTTTGTTCTCACTTGACTGATTTTTAAACTTAAATAAATAAAATTAAGATTAAATTCTGTGTTTATTCAATTAATTCAAAATTAATTGATTAATTAAACAGATTTTTTTTTATTACTTTTGTTTATTTCTGCTTTTAAGAAAAATCGCATCTGCTACTAAATCATCATCATACATGTGTCTCGTCGTACACGTGTCTCCAATCGAAACCCTGCATGTGTATACCCGCGTGCTTACCTCAGCTCAAATGAACCGTTTTTTGTTTCTCCCCAAACTGAATAACCCCTTCCCATTCTACAGTTTCTCTCTCACATAAAACCCCCAATTTCAACCTTCATCTTCTTCCTCGCAAAAATTCCCTAAATCAGTGTTTATTCTCATTGCAAAGACAAAGTGTTCTACTGTCAAGCATTCAAAATTTCAAAATGGCTTCCAACTGTGCCCATCCTTCCAACAATGATGAAGAAAGAATCATCGATTCCACTGCTGATAGTACTCCCATTGTGAAACTGCCATTGAAGGCGAACAATGTGCAGGTACTGCTCAACCCTAACACTTATCAACCGGAATTTCGCATCATGATCGAGTTTCTACAACAGCACCAGTTGAATCGAGCCCTAACCCTAACCAACCCAAACATCCCTGAAATCTATGTCCAAGAACTCGTGGCAAACAATGATCATAAAAAATGATGAAACACTCGCCGGTTCCGTCACCCATCCCGAACAAGTGGAAATTCTTGTTCAAATCCCAATCACCAAAAGAAAACTCGCCAAATATTTTCATCTTCCCCTATCAGTGATCGAAGTCGACGGGCAAACCATTCCCAATCCTCGCCCTAGAAGAAAACCCTTCCACGAAGCCCTCCTAGCCTTCATCAATCTTCGGGTTACAATGAACCTCTTACCAGTACGTCCGAATTCAAGAGGAAGAAGTTGCCCCCAATGTGGAATCTACTCGTCTCCATACTCAACAAGAGCCTAACACGCAAAATAGGTTCTGCGGATCAAGCTAGCCGAAACATTCGACGATTATGTATGGGATGTTCTTCAATCGACCCTTGGACTATGCAAGTCTCATCTTCCAAGAGATCAAAGCGGTGTGCACACTAAGGTGCTCCATCAAAGTCGTGGAAGCCACTACCGGCACTCATGTTCCCACGATTTCTATCTCTCATCACTCATCCCCGCAATTGGGGCAATCGAAGCTCCCCCGATTCGGCCATTACGCAAAATTGCATCAATGAGCTCCCATCGATCAACCATCGACAAGATCGGCTACTCGCACCCGAGAGAACTATCCGGTACATGCTAAACCTAATCAAATCTAGCTCTTCTACTCTCCAAATCTATAGAAGCTCTATGGTTTTCTCGGAACGAGAGAATTCCTACCCCGCAGCACTTAGAGCCGGTGTAGGTGGTCGGGTCCGGTGAGCATGAGCTTGAAAAAACTAGGAGTGAACATCCGAGTGCTTCTACCCATGCCGACCTTCTATTAAATGAAGGTACGAGAAGATGTCCTCGAGACACATATGAGTGTTCCTCTCCAATTCCCCAAAGGGCAACCACAACTTCGAGGTTGACGTCACCACGTCTCCACTCATTGACTTAGAACAGCCCAGTTCAAACCACCTAGAAACCAGCCGTTCAGAGGATACTTCTTCTTCTTCTGAATCAAATTCATCTGGGGAAAGCACCTCCACTTCATCATCCTCCCAAAAGGATGATGATGATAATATAAGAGTTCATTCACCCCAGAACTCGCCACTTCCTTCACCACATGTTCATGTCTCCGTGACTGACATACCAATACGCACAGAGGATGCGTCCACATCCTCTCCTAGGATAGATGCTAATGAATTCCCATCAGAGGGGCTACAGCCTAGGAATGCACCTCTTACCGGAGTGTTTACACTTCATCAAGGTAAGCATCTTGTCTTCGGCACCTCATCCTCTCGATGATGAGGATACTGTTGAAACAGTCAGAACAACCGAAGAGGAGCCTGTGAATAACAGCCCTCAAGGGGCCCGGTTGGAAGTCCTTCTACACTCAACGTCAAAACAGGTGTAGAAGGCCCCTCTGAACGCGAGGGTAAAGGGGCTCCATGTGTTGGAGATGCACCGGTTACATCTTCTGATTTTGTCACAAATGCAGCGTTCTTGGCATTTGCTGATCAAATTCAGAGATCTGTGGAAGATCTAAAATTATCCGTCACAACTAATAATTCTCTTCTTCTGAGCCTTCAATTTCAAATTGAAAGGCAGAACTCTCTCTTAGCAGATCTTCAGCGCCAAATGAGTACCTCTCAAGAAGATCAGAAGGCCTATTTTGCTGAACAACTTTTGCTCTTGAATAATGGTCTTCAAGCAAATGCAGAGGCAATATCTCAACTTCCAGAATCTCTACGTGCCTCTGTAGACTACAGCTCTCTGGTGGCCGATATACAGAAGATTCAAGACCATCATTACTTCTGATGATCCCTCTGGGTCTACGCTCGTCAAGAAATCTGACCTCGCCTCTTTCCAGAAGATTATTCTTGAGCGAATGTCGACCATCGCTTCAAAGTACTCTTCCAAGCCCTCCACATCTTCAACCGACCAGAAACTTGCTGCTCTCGAATCTACTATATCTCAACTTGTGCCTCTGGTTTCTTCTATTGCTGAGGCGTTTAATTCCAAGAAGAAAGCCAAGGAAGAAAGGGCTTGCAGAAAGGCAGAACTGAAAAGAAAACGTTCTGAGGATCAGGATCCACGATTCTCGGAGAAGGGGAGAAAGGTTCTGAGCCTAAGCAAGCAAACAAACACCACCAGAAACAAACACGACCACTGCTGACTCTTCAACGCCAACACCATCACAGCAACCCTCTTCTTCAAAACAAGTGCCACTCACTCCAACACCTCTGGCTACGCATTCTGGTCCTCTACCCAGAGATCCAGAGCTAGCTAAGTTCATTCTGGATCTTATGGGAAAAAGCAGAATCCCGAGCTCTCCGGCTGAAAGGGCTGAAGTAGTCAGAGCTCACGAAGAACGAGAACGAGCTAAAGCTGCAAAGGAAAGAGCTAAAAGGGCCAGAGAGGAGGATGAGGAAGTGTTCAGAGCTGAAAAAGAGAGAGAAGAAGAGATAATACGCCAGAGGCTAATAGTTGAAGAACAAATAGAGATAGAGAGGGCTGAAAAAGAGAATCTGGAAAGAGAGAAGGCTAGACTTAAAGAAGAACTACAGAGACAAAATTTTGAAGGCGAAGAAAGAGCAAGAGTCGGAGCGAGAGGCCGCTCGGAAAGCGAGAAAGAGATCGGAAAGAGGAGAATTTGAAGAAAAATTAAATAAAGTTGGAAACATTGTTGGAAACATTGAACTTCCAACACTTGAAGTTGAGAAAAGGCACATGTATGCTCCAACGGATCGGAAGATTTATCTCATGATGCCTAACTTCGCCAACCAATACAATGTAAGCGGTGAAGTTAAAGATAACTTCATGGCTCATAAACAAGACGAAAGACGGTTTTCACTACGCTCCAATTACAAAGATAACGGCCATGAAACATAAGCGGTTTCAAGATACACCCATTTGGTACACAATCTACGAGATAGTCGGATCAAACAACAAGAGTTATTACATATGTGATAATGATCTCGTTGTCCATCCATCCAAACTCGATCTCATTTTTCCGGAAGAATTTATGAAGACTCAAATTTTTCGAACGCAAAGATCCACAAGACCATGTTGCCTACACTAGAATTATTCGTGTATGAAATCATACATTAGATACAAAAGGCGGGGTCGACTTCCCGTTGGATTAAATTTCAAAATGGATAATCCGGCTATCTCTCGCACCAAATGAGGAACTTGAAGGGATAAGCAAATTCGAGTGGGTAGACTTCTTACCGAACCAGAAGAGGGAATCATCTTCAAAAGACCAAATGGAAAGAGCTTCTTTCGCATCAAAGAAGCTCACAAATACTCTTCTGAGGTAGTCTACATCATCAAGTGCTATGCTGGCTTAGACACGACAAATCCAGAAGTTGCAAAGAAAATAGAGAAAAGACTTGATGGACTTCGTAAGAACGGAGAGCTTATCAATAATATTTCAAGTATCATTGCCGTTGATCCTCTCTGAAGAAAGTTTTTTTTTGACTTCATACTTAGGGGGAGAATGTTAGATATTAAAGTATGAGTCAAAGAAGAGATGTCTACAAATGTCAACACACACTTCTTGTTATAACTAATTGTTGTTAGACGCTCCCTTTATGACACATGGCACTTTGTAATTGGCTAGCATTTTGACTTTCTGTTTTTGTATCTGTATAAATAGCATTGTATTGTGTTTGTAAAAGTTGTCGATTAATACATTTACATTTTGAAGAATACTGTGCGTAATTCATTTCATAATCTTTGTTCTTCATTCTGTTTACTGTTCTATTGATTTAAATTGTTAATTGATCTGCTTCCGCATTTCACTTTGATTCAATACTCTCAATTAACAATCGGTTTAAAGGAATCTGGAATCAACAACATGCTTCACTCAAAATCGCATCTTCCAACAATCTAATTATTCGTTCCATAAGAAGCGGCTCGCTCAATGCTCAGCGAATCGCATCTTCCAACTCAGTTCTGGGCTGAAGCAGTTAATACAACATGCTTCACTCAAAATCGATCCCTGATAGTTAAACGATTTAAGAAGACCCCCTATGAATTATTTCATGGGAGAAGACCTACTCTGAAATATTTCCACATTTTTGGATGTAGATGTTACATTCTGAATGACAGGGATCATTTAGGTAAATTTGATCCAAAAGCTGACGATGGTATATTTCTTGGATACTCCTCTATATCTAAATCCTTCAGAGTCTTCAACAAAAGAAGACAACATGGTGAAGAATCCATACACATTAACTTTGATGAATCTCGTCCCATTCATGCTTCTCACTCTCATGATGATGATGATGAAGAACTGAATGCCTGGATGAGATCTCATTATGGGGAACCTGAAACATACTTCAGCAATCAAACTCCAGCTGAAGCAAGTGATGATGAAATCCCTGTAAACCCAACAAGTAATAATCATCCATCTTCAGGGATGAATGTTACTCCTCTAAATCAGATTCCTGTTGCTGATTCCTCTCTTGGAAATTCCTCTGTGAACAACCAAACCACTTCTGAAAATCAATCCCCTGAATTGATTCTAAATGTAGTACATGTTGCTGAAACAAGTCCTATTCCAGAATCTGAAGAACAGGTCGCTGAATCTGCTGTTGATCTCTCTCCTCAACCACCAGCTCAGCGATGGACTGCAAATCATCCAATAAATTAGATTATTGGTGATCCCACTGCAGGTATCAAAACACGTAGAGGTACAGGTAATATCTGTCTTTATGTTAACTTCATCTCTCTCTCTGAACCTAAAAAGATAGATCAAGCTATCTCTGATCCTACCTGGGTTTCAACTATGCAAGAAGAACTAACTGAATTTCGTAGAAATAAAGTTTGGAATCTTGTTCCTAGACCCTCTGATAAAACTGTCATAGGAACCAAATGGGTTTTCAGAAATAAGCTAGATGAAAACAGGACTATAATTCGCAATAAGGCTAGACTTGTTGCTCAAGGTTATAGACAGGAAGAAGGAATTGACTATGATGAAACCTTTGCACCTGTTGCTCGTTTAGAAGCCATAAGACTCTTTTTAGCTTATGCTGCCCATAAAGACTTCAAAGTTTTTCAAATGGATGTTAAAAGTGCTTTTCTAAATGGAAAACTCAGCGAGGAAGTTTATGTTGAACAACCCCCTGGTTTCTCAGACTCTAACCATCCTGGTTATGTTTTTAAACTTGAAAAAAGCTCTTTACGGGTTAAAACAAGCTCCTAGAGCTTGGTATGATACCCTCTCTAAATTTCTTCTTAAAGAATTTGTTCGTGGAAAAATTGACCAAACTCTGTTTTCAAGAAAATATAAAGGTGATACTATTCTCGCTCAGATATATGTTGATGACATTATCTTTGGTTCCACAAGATCCAAACTTTGCACTCGTTTCGCTGCAAGAATGCAAAAACAATATAAAATGAGTATGATGGGTGAACTAACATATTTTCTAGGCTTGCAGATTAAGCAATCTGACAAAGGAATTTTTATTTGTTAAAGCAAATATGTTAAAGACATGCTGAATAAATTCGACATGAATCAATGCTCAGCGATAAAGACTCCTATGGCGCCTGCTCTGACATTAAACAAGGATCCCAATGGGAAACCAGTAAATGTCACTGCCTATCGAGGAATGATTGGGTCTCTGCTGTATCTTCCAGCGAGTAGACCAGACATCATGTACGCTACCTGTCTCTGTGCTCGGTATCAAGCTGAACCGAAGGAATCCCATCTAATCGCTGTAAAGCGAATCTTCAGATACCTGGAAGGAACTCCAAATCTTGGTCTCTGGTATCCCAAAGGCTCAGGATTTGATCTTATTGGTTACTCTGACAGTGACTTTGCAGGTTGTAAGATAGACAGAAAGAGCACCACTGGTGGGTGTCAGCTGCTAGGTGGAAAGTTAATAAGTTGGACAAGTAAAAAGCAAAACTCAGTGTCCATTTCCACCGCTGAAGCTGAGTATGTAGCCGTTGGTAGTTGTTATGCTCAAATCCTTTGGATGAGAAATCAACTAAGAGACTACAATCTCAAGCTCTCTAAAATTCCTATCTATTGTGATAGTACCAGTGCTATTGCAATTGCCAACAACCCTGTACTTCACTCCAAAACCATGCACATTGAGATCCGATATCACTTTATCAGAGATCATGTGATGAATGGTGAAGTTGAGCTCCATTTTGTTCCTACTGAATATCAGCTCGCTGATCTTTTCACCAAGCATCTTGATGAAACTAGATTCAATCTACTCATCGGCAAACTTGGTATGTTGAACGCTGAATAATTTATTAATCAGTGACCAACAAAGGATTACATATAAAGCTTTCAAACTTTCCATTCTCTGAACTCTGATTCAGCGATATCTAGGCCATCTCCTCAGGTATTATCTTCTAATCTTTAACACTCTTTGATATCTTTTCTCATCAAAGAATGTCTCTCTTAAAATAAAAACTCCTCACTGATAATCCTTTATTACTAGTGATGAAGATTTTTCTAAAATTATCAATGATAAACCTTCCTTATGGATAATTATCATTATAATCTTTTGAAAATAAAGAAAAGGACACGTCAGACCTTTTTCTGACACACGACGGACCGCTACGTTTCCATTCCAACTCCTTTCTTGAAACGTGCGCCAGGTCATCATTTCTTTTTCAAAAAGCTAAAACCGTCGTTTAGCAATCCTTTCTTTCTCTCTCCTCTTGCTATTTAAGCATTCTTTTTGCCTTACTTTGCTCCTTCAACTTTCATAACAATCCTCAAGGCAAAAGAAATTCGTCGAATCTTCAAGGTTTTCTCAAAGAACACCAAGAACACGCTTGTGTGTGTTTTTCTTCTAAGAACGCAACTAAGGTTTGATCTAAACCTTATATTATGACTAGAAACATCTTGTTTCACCTCTTCTTCTCCTTAACACTCTAAAAATAAAAATAAAGATAATCTGAATCAAAATTAAAAAGTTTCTCCTCTATAAAAACCCTGTTCTAAGTTCTTTCCTTAGAACAGAAGACTATTTTTTAAACTTTAATCCATTTACCTTAGCTTTTTATTATTGTTTATAACAAATATTTTGATATTGTTCATCAAAATATTTGTTCTCTTTGATCTTACATTTGGTATTCTTTATACCAAACTCAGGTTTATACATTTATGTATAAAACCATGATTTACCTCTTTGGTGTTCCTATCTTTCCCACAGCAATGGCATCTGCAAGTAAAACTGCTGCACCCTCCTCTGCTACTGAAGACACTACATTGGTCGCTGCACCAACATGTCACTTCCCTTTGGAAAGAGCCGTATTCAAGTCCTGCAACTACATCGCCTTGGTAGAAATCCCTGCAAACCGCCCCTAATTCACTGAAGGAGCTTCTTTCATCAAGGCATGCCCTTTGATGTATGCGTTCGTTCACAACCCGGTCGGCATCTCTTCCCATCTTCAAGCCTTGTGGTACACGGCTCACTGTACCATGCTGACAACTGACAAAGGAACCCAACTCCCTGCTATTAGGTTCAAGATTCCAGAACTCGGTTTCTTCTCCTTCACTGCTGGATTTCTCAGGAAGGCTCTGCGTCTCCCTGTACGCCCTAAGAACCAACAGTGGGGAACTGAACCTACCAAAATGCAAATTGATGCATATGTGGACTCCATTGGATACTCTTGGGAAAATCCCTCTCTGAAGATGGTGGGATCTAAGTTAGAGAAGAAAAGGCTCCCTGCTTGCTGGCAGTATATCTTCACTCAGGTGATCCAGTGCCTGGGGTCGAAGATCGGCTCTCATGATCAGGCAAGCAAGCACTTTCAAGACCTTGCTTACTCTCTCTGCACCGGCCACAACCTGAACTACGCGGATTACATCTTCAGCGACATGGTCAGTCGCATCAACGTCGCCACCAGACATCCTGTTATTCCTTATCCTCGCTTCTTCGCGACAATAATGGAAGTTGCCTTCAGGGAATCACTCCTTCTCTATTGTAGGAAAGAAGTCCCTGGACATTGAGGAACGTCCAGATGATGCTCCTTTCACTCCCTATATGGTGAGGTGATTGGCGCACCTCTTCCAGTGTCCACCTCGCTGTCAAACCCAACAGCGAGCAACCCAGACACTGCTGGTATTAAGAGGAAACAATCAACTGATGGTCATAAAAAGACCATCGCAACCAAAGCAAAGAAGCCAAAGAAGTTGGTCTCTCAAAAGACCACCCTCTCTGATTTCGGTGTTCTACCAACACCAACTGCAGCCACAACCACTTCAACGGTCTTTACATCCGTTGTTGCTTCTTCAGCTCTACCTACATCAACAGCGACTCCGGTCACTGAAGGTGTCTTAGCCAGCTCTGCTGAAGCTGGATCAGGTACTACTTCCACAACCTTCTCTTCTACTTCTATCTCCTCTTCTTTGGTCCTCACCTCAGCAAGTGACTCAGCGATAGTTGTCCCTATCCCTGATAATGCTGAAATGCACGCAGTCCAAACCTCATTATTGTTCAGGCAATATGAGTTTTGGAAGGCCAAATT
The DNA here is from genome assembly GCA_036898165.1 of Silybum marianum. Classification (NCBI taxonomy): domain Eukaryota; kingdom Viridiplantae; phylum Streptophyta; class Magnoliopsida; order Asterales; family Asteraceae; genus Silybum; species Silybum marianum. The sequence continues at coordinate 15,782,650 of CM072528.1, forward strand.
GAAAGGACCTCAGAGTATCTCACTCAGATACTCTAAGACACTGGTCAGTGATCCTCTAGACACTACCTTTGCAAATGTAGTCCCTAAGAGTAATCCTCAAGATACTCTCAGGGAGACAAATAAGATTTTTCATCCTTCTTCTAATCTGGATATGTTTTTGGCATTTTTATCTATGTCATCATAAGGTGTCGCTTCTGTTCCTACCTCAGTGACGACAACCACCACCACCAGCGCTCCTCCCATTAGCAAGGATAAGGGAAAATCTCCTCAGGGCCATCCCTCTGCCGCAAAGCTTAGAGAGGTTAAGCAAGAGATGGCTGCTCCCAAGCTTCCCACAGTCACCGAGCTGCCTCCCATTGTCCTTCCCAACCCCACATTCCCTGCAATTGACTACCTAGTCAAAGAATGTGCTCTCACACGGGCTAAGGTGGAAAACCTTCAAACATCGGCCGAGCTTATTTCAGAAGGATCGTTGGTACACCAGCGATCAAGACAAATGTTAGCAACCTGATATCTGACGTTTTCGGCCTGAAGGAAGATAACAGGGCCTTCCATCAGACCCTGGCAAACTTGGAGCAGAAGGTTGATGCTCAAGCAAAAGTCCTTGAGTCTATTCAAAAGACTCAATCTGATATGATGCAGATGCTCATAAAGCTCTCTGAGGCAAGTTCCTCGTCTTTCAATGCTGCTGATCGGAAAACGCTTCAAGAGGCTGACGAGAAGCTGAAGGACGTTCAGACAAACATTCGCACTCTGATGGTGCATTGTCTACCTCCTGATAACATTGAGGGGGAGAGATGTGCCAAAGAGTTCGCTGACGAACTCATCTCCGAGCATAACAAGAGGTTCCCTGAAGAGAGAATCTCTCCTTACATCCAGCGGCCTGAAGCTGAAGCTGCTGATGAAGAAGAAGAAGAAGAAGAAGAAGATGAGGATGAAGAAGATGATGAAGAACCTATCCATCACTATGGGGGGATGGATGATGATGAAGATGATGACGACATTGGAAGTGCATTAGAGCACTTCAGATTGTCAAGACCTGGTGTCGCTCATCAAGAGCCATTGGGGGACGGACCGCAACCTTCTCAGGAACAATCCGGTCCCTCAGGCAAAGGAAAGGAAGTGGTAGACCTGGATGCCACTATCCCTAAATCTGAGGGGGAGACCACAATTGAGGTATCTCTTCCTCTTATCCCTTTCTCTGCACCTCTCCCTGAAACTCCCATACTCTCCTCTTCACCCACAAAAACTCCCTCTGACAATACTATTTCCTCCTCTCCTTCCCTCAGTGATCCCCGTCCCCCAAAGGACTCAACTTCAAGGAAGGAACCTTCCTCGGAAGAGCAGTTTATGTACATAATTGAAACTGACTCTGAAGAAGAAGAAGGCCTTATTCCCAGGCGTCGCGTTCAAAAGCCGATCATAAGCGAGCCTGAAGAAGAAGAACGGCGAATAAAATTCCTTAGGGAGTTCGAAGCAAGAAGAATAAGGGTGCCTGAAGCTGAACCCATTGAAGCCGTACCAATAAGGATGGTATTTGAATTCTACTTTTTGTCCAGAGAAGAGAGAGAACAAGCATTAGAAGCACAAAGAATCAGGGATGAGGAAATAAAGCAAACTGAGAATGATCTTGCTTTAGCAAGGAAATTGCTCAGAGAAGACTCTGCAAGAGATAAGGCGACTCGAGAACAATTGAAAACGAGTGAAAGGGTCGCTGAAGCTCTCGTACAAAAAGAACTTGCACAAGAGCACATAAATGTAGATCCAATTTTCGCTCAACAGAAGATCCTAAGTGCACTGACCTATGAAGCCACTATGCAGAAAGACAAAGAGCTTGATTGGTGCACTGACAGGCTGAAATTTCGAAGATCTGAAGCCAAAATCATTCATGCAACCATCCAAGGGCGCCACTCCAACAGAGGTGGTCCAAAGGTATATATAACAATGACAAGGACGAACAGAACAGAGAGAGAATAAGCCAAATTCTTAGGAATTTATGGATACACTGAATGGCTAGAAATCAGAGACGCCACTCAGGGTTCTAAATCCAAATTCAAGGACGTGGTGGACGATTGTCGAATCGATTCTTTGCAAAGAATGCCACAACATGTGCAAGTTCCCCTCTCCCCGAATCATCTAAAAAGAAAAGATCAAACCCTGAAGGAAGTTCAAGTGCTAAGAATGAGCATGAAACTAAGTTTGATTATCAAAGTATTCTTGGTCATCTTGAGCTCCCTGATATATCAATGCTTTGTACCTCTCTCCCTCAAGACCGAAGATATGAAGAAGACGAAATCATCTCACTGCCTGAACCTGGTATGATATTCTTGGATAATGAAGGATTCTTAGGACTCTTCAGAAACCAAGAAATTTACAAGGCCCCATCCTCTCTCATAAAGATATGCTTTGGCGCTGCTGGTCAGATACTCCTCTAATGAATCGACAGAAGACGCTTTATGAGAATGAGCTACAAAGAAGAAATGAGAATATCTCTGACTAGTCATAGTTTTCTACTTCCTTTGTAATATTTCTTCAGTGTACAAGTACTTTACCTTTATAATTGTAATTTCATTTCGCTGTAATTCTTTAGATTATAATTAATGAAATTCAAAGTACTTTACTCCATCCTAGTACTGAAAAGATCCCTGAAAATAGTAAAAGGGACAATGAACATAAGAGTTCTATTTTCGTTAAACCATCTTTTACTCACTGATCTTTCACTCTGAAAATTCAATCAGTGAATGTACTTTAAGCTTATCTACTTGTAAAAATTGTGCTTTCATATCCTTATAAATGAAACTCAATTCAGATAATAGACAAGCTGAAAAAGACTTTACAGATTAGCACTTAGAAATTTTTTCTTTAAATATTTCCTAAGTCCTTTACTAGTCTCTTAAAGCAATTTTCTTATGTTGCTTAATCATAATCAAATAAGGGGAGATTGTTGATTATAACTCCTCTCAGTGATTTGAATATGATTCCTTTACTATACTTAGTGAAATTCCATAGTTAAGCTTCTGTTCAAATTCAGCGATAGCACACGCTGATTGCTATCAGCGATCGCTGAAGTTCAAGGAACTACAAGCTTATCATTGAAGACTTGAAGATCAGTTATCACACCAGAAGACCATTCAGTGAAAGTCGAAGACTCTAGCTGAAGAAAGAGATAATCAACTAAGTGAACTGAAGCAGTTCAGCGATAGCAGCGATTGTCTACTCAAAGTGTGAAGTCTTGTGAAGCCTCAGCGATACTGAAATTCATCCTTGAAGATTCAGTATCAGCGATCAAATGAAGCTTCCTTTGCAAGATTAAAGATTGATCTTATCCTCGATGCACAAAAGTCAAACCTAGAACCATGTCAGAAAAGGACGTACGACTTGTCTCTTATGTCCCCATCATATCTGATATGGTACTGTTCATATTCGGCCAAAAGCGTGGTTGTCTTATTAACAAGGACAAGCTTCCTATCTAAGCTTGACACGTGGCATTTACCTTTTGTCTTGTTTCAAAGACAAACGGGTATAAATAAGATGAAGATATCGTCTTCATCTAAATGCATGCTTCTATCTAACCTATACCCTCTTTATTCTTTCTTTCATCTTCTTGTGCATCATACTTCGTGTTTCTTAGTTACAATAGAATAGGTTTTAAACTTGTTCTAATTCCGCTTGTAACTATAAATTTGTTTATCTTAATAAACTCATTTAAAAACCAAAAATCTGTGTGTTTGTATTCAACCCCCCCCCCCCTTCTACAAATTGTTCTCTCTTGATTAAACTCTTGTAGACCCTTATTGGGACCAACACGTAGTGATAGTGAAATCAAGCTAAGATTCGATATTTAAGGTAACTTTTATATGTTTAGTTTTAAAATTATCACTATATTATGCTTTATGAAGATGAAAAAATATGATGATTTCATAAGAGCACGTTTCTTTTTAAATGTTTAAACCATAAACATCACTCTAATATGCTTTATGTTATAGATATAATATATGATTTGTCATTCCTATGGCTTAATTCACGTATTGTTTATGTTTATGAAATCTGCATAATATGTGTTACCATGATATTTTCAATTTTTTAAACCCGTTAATTGTTATATACATGTTGTTTATAAATTAAAAGGAATTAATTAATAACTCCATTATGTTTTGTTATGATCATATACAAATAATGATTTATGGGTTTGAAGGACATGAATATTACATACATTCCTTGAATTTAATTTTTGTTAAATTAATTATTATCGAAAAAGAAAATGCGTAATTCAAATTCAATGATGTTATTGTCTAAGAATAAAAAAAAATTGCATATAAATTACGATATTTTGTAGAAAAAAAAAAAGAATCATCTCCTTTGCATCTATTTTAAGGAAAGGAAATAATATATTTTCTTTCTAAGAGTTATTAAAAAGATTTTCTATATCAAGGAGACGTGTATATTTAAAATATATATATCTATACTATATTATAAAGCATTTGGCCAAAAACTTTTAAAAACAACTTTTTAAGCGTCAGGTACTGCTAATTAATGCTAATTACTTAATTTTCAAGATTACAAGTAGATGATGCGTAAGTACAACTTATTAAAACTGTATTTCTGAATTCGTCTAACTAACTACAGATAATTATGATCAAATACAGGATAAACATCTAATTTTAAATATAATTTTTTTTAAATATAATTAAGATAATTATCAAGTTTAATTATTGTCTTTATCAAAAGTTATATTATCAAAACAAAAATAAATTACTTCGTTATTAAACCCAAAATAAAGTATGATAAAAAATTGAATTAAAGAAATTACATAAAAAATGGATTTTTTAAATGAAACATTAAAATCGTTTTCTTAAAACCACATAAAACCATTAGAACATCGATAGAGATAAAACTTAAAATGAAACCTAAAATGTAGATGTATCTCGCTGCATTGCGCGAGTACCCTTCTAGTATATATATATGTATGTATATTTGTTGTAGTTATCAACTTATTTGGTTGGATGGATATAATCATATTTGATTATTTTAAAAAAAATTCGATTTTTTTTCCTATGCTACATATGGATCATTAATTTATGATTTTATTTTTGTTATTATTATTAAATTTATTAAGATTATCCATTCTAAACGTAGGTGTTATTAATATTTAGTTTGTTATTAATCTTTTGAAAATAAAGAAAAGGACACGTCAGACCTTTTTCTGACACACGACGGACCGCTACGTTTCCATTCCAACTCCTTTCTTGAAACGTGCGCCAGGTCATCATTTCTTTTTCAAAAAGCTAAAACCGTCGTTTAACAATCCTTTCTTTCTCTCTCCTCTTGCTATTTAAGCATTCTTTTTGCCTTACTTTGCTCCTTCAACTTTCATAACAATCCTCAAGGCAAAAGAAATTCGTCGAATCTTCAAGGTTTTCTCAAAGAACACCAAGAACACGCTTGTGTGTGTTTTTCTTCTAAGAACGCAACTAAGGTTTGATCTAAACCTTATATTATGACTAGAAACATCTTGTTTCACCTCTTCTTCTCCTTAACACTCTAAAAATAAAAATAAAGACAATCTGAATCAAAATTAAAAAGTTTCTCCTCTATAAAAACCCTGTTCTAAGTTCTTTCCTTAGAACAGAAGACTATTTTTTAAACTTTAATCCATTTACCTTAGCTTTTTATTATTGTTTATAACAAATATTTTGATATTGTTCATCAAAATATTTGTTCTCTTTGATCTTACATTTGGTATTCTTTATACCAAACTCTGGTTTATAAATTTATGTATAAAACCATGATTTACCTCTTTGGTGTTCCTATCTTTCCCACAGCAATGGCATCTGCAAGTAAAACTGCTGCACCCTCCTCTGCTACTGAAGACACTACATTGGTCGCTGCACCAACATGTCACTTCCCTTTGGAAAGAGCCGTATTCAAGTCCTGCAACTACATCGCCTTGGTAGAAATCCCTGCAGACCGCCCCTAATTCACTGAAGGAGCTTCTTTCATCAAGGCATGCCCTTTGATGTATGCGTTCGTTCACAACCCGGTCGGCATCTCTTCCCATCTTCAAGCCTTGTGGTACACGGCTCACTGTACCATGCTGACAACTGACAAAGGAACCCAACTCCCTGCTATTAGGTTCAAGATTCCAGAACTCGGTTTCTTCTCCTTCACTGCTGGATTTCTCAGGAAGGCTCTGCGTCTCCCTGTACGCCCTAAGAACCAACAGTGGGGAACTGAACCTACCAAAATGCAAATTGATGCATATGTGGACTCCATTGGATACTCTTGGGAAAATCCCTCTCTGAAGATGGTGGGATCTAAGTTAGAGAAGAAAAGGCTCCCTGCTTGCTGGCAGTATATCTTCACTCAGGTGATCCAGTGCCTGGGGTCGAAGATCGGCTCTCATGATCAGGCAAGCAAGCACTTTCAAGACCTTGCTTACTCTCTCTGCACCGGCCACAACCTGAACTACGCGGATTACATCTTCAGCGACATGGTCAGTCGCATCAACGTCGCCACCAGACATCCTGTTATTCCTTATCCTCGCTTCTTCGCGACAATAATGGAAGTTGCCTTCAGGGAATCACTCCTTCTCTATTGTAGGAAAGAAGTCCCTGGACATTGAGGAACGTCCAGATGATGCTCCTTTCACTCCCTATATGGTGAGGTGATTGGCGCACCTCTTCCAGTGTCCACCTCGCTGTCAAACCCAACAGCGAGCAACCCAGACACTGCTGGTATTAAGAGGAAACAATCAACTGATGGTCATAAAAAGACCATCGCAACCAAAGCAAAGAAGCCAAAGAAGTTGGTCTCTCAAAAGACCACCCTCTCTGATTTCGGTGTTCTACCAACACCAACTGCAGCCACAACCACTTCAACGGTCTTTACATCCGTTGTTGCTTCTTCAGCTCTACCTACATCAACAGCGACTCCGGTCCGAAGGTGTCTTAGCCGCTCTCTTTGAAGGCTGGATCAGGTACTACTTCCACAACCTTCTCTTCTACTTCTATCTCCTCTTCTTTGGTCCTCACCTCAGCAAGTGACTCAGCGATAGTTGTCCCTATCCCTGATAATGCTGAAATGCACGCAGTCCAAACCTCATTATTGTTCAGGCAATATGAGTTTTGGAAGGCCAAATTGAAAGGACCTCAGAGTATCTCACTCAGATACTCTAAGACACTGGTCAGTGATCCTCTAGACACTACCTTTGCAAATGTAGTCCCTAAGAGTAATCCTCAAGATACTCTCAGGGAGACAAATAAGATTTTTCATCCTTCTTCTAATCTGGATATGTTTTGGCATTTTTATCTATGTCATCATAAGGTGTCGCTTCTGTTCCTACCTCAGTGACGACAACCACCACCACCAGCGCTCCTCCCATTAGCAAGGATAAGGGAAAATCTCCTCAGGGCCATCCCTCTGCCGCAAAGCTTAGAGAGGTTAAGCAAGAGATGGCTGCTCCCAAGCTTCCCACAGTCACCGAGCTGCCTCCCATTGTCCTTCCCAACCCCACATTCCCTGCAATTGACTACCTGGTCAAAGAATGTGCTCTCACACGGGCTAAGGTGGACAACCTTCAAACATCGGCCGAGCTTATTTCAGAAGGATCGTTGGTACACCAGCGATCAAGACAAATGTTAGCAACCTGATATCTGACGTTTTCGGCCTGAAGGAAGATAACAGGGCCTTCCATCAGACCCTGGCAAACTTGGAGCAGAAGGTTGATGCTCAAGCAAAAGTCCTTGAGTCTATTCAAAAGACTCAATCTGATATGATGCAGATGCTCATAAAGCTCTCTGAGGCAAGTTCCTCGTCTTTCAATGCTGCTGATCGGAAAACGCTTCAAGAGGCTGACGAGAAGCTGAAGGACGTTCAGACAAACATTCGCACTCTGATGGTGCATTGTCTACCTCCTGATAACATTGAGGGGGAGAGATGTGCCAAAGAGTTCGCTGACGAACTCATCTCCGAGCATAACAAGAGGTTCCCTGAAGAGAGAATCTCTCCTTACATCCAGCGGCCTGAAGCTGAAGCTGCTGATGAAGAAGAAGAAGAAGAAGAAGAAGATGAGGATGAAGAAGATGATGAAGAACCTATCCATCACTATGGGGGGATGGATGATGATGAAGATGATGACGACATTGGAAGTGCATTAGAGCACTTCAGATTGTCAAGACCTGGTGTCGCTCATCAAGAGCCATTGGGGGACGGACCGCAACCTTCTCAGGAACAATCCGGTCCCTCAGGCAAAGGAAAGGAAGTGGTAGACCTGGATGCCACTATCCCTAAATCTGAGGGGGAGACCACAATTGAGGTATCTCTTCCTCTTATCCCTTTCTCTGCACCTCTCCCTGAAACTCCCATACTCTCCTCTTCACCCACAAAAACTCCCTCTGACAATACTATTTCCTCCTCTCCTTCCCTCAGTGATCCCCGTCCCCCAAAGGACTCAACTTCAAGGAAGGAACCTTCCTCGGAAGAGCAGTTTATGTACATAATTGAAACTGACTCTGAAGAAGAAGAAGGCCTTATTCCCAGGCGTCGCGTTCAAAAGCCGATCATAAGCGAGCCTGAAGAAGAAGAACGGCGAATAAAATTCCTTAGGGAGTTCGAAGCAAGAAGAATAAGGGTGCCTGAAGCTGAACACATTGAAGCCGTACCAATAAGGATGGTATTTGAATTCTACTTTTTGTCCAGAGAAGAGAGAGAACAAGCATTAGAAGCACAAAGAATCAGGGATGAGGAAATAAAGCAAACTGAGAATAATCTTGCTTTAGCAAGGAAATTGCTCAGAGAAGACTCTGCAAGAGATAAGGCGACTCGAGAACAATTGAAAACGAGTGAAAGGGTCGCTGAAGCTCTCGTACAAAAAGAACTTGCACAAGAGCACATAAATGTAGATCCAATTCTCGCTCAACAGAAGATCCTAAGTGCACTGACCTATGAAGCCACTATGCAGAAAGACAAAGAGCTTGATTGGTGCACTGACAGGCTGAAATTTCGAAGATCTGAAGCCAAAATCATTCATGCAACCATCCAAGGGCGCCACTCCAACAGAGGTGGTCCAAAGGTATATATAACAATGACAAGGACGAACAGAACAGAGAGAGAATAAGCCAAATTCTTAGGAATTTATGGATACACTGAATGGCTAGAAATCAGAGACGCCACTCAGGGTTCTAAATCCAAATTCAAGGACGTGGTGGACAGTGTGCTGAATCAGTTGCTGCAAAGAATGCCACAACATGTGCAAGTTCCCCCTCTCCCTGAATCATCTAAAAAGAAAAGATCAAACCCTGAAGGAAGTTCAAGTGCTAAGAATGAGCATGAAACTAAGTTTGATTATCAAAGTATTCTTGGTCATCTTGAGCTCCCTGATATATCAATGCTTTGTACCTCTCTCCCTCAAGACCGAAGATATGAAGAAGACGAAATCATCTCACTGCCTGAACCTGGTATGATATTCTTGGATAATGAAGGATTCTTAGGACTCTTCAGAAACCAAGAAATTTACAAGGCCCCATCCTCTCTCATAAAGATATGCTTTGGCGCTGCTGGTCAGATACTCCTCTAATGAATCGACAGAAGACGCTTTATGAGAATGAGCTACAAAGAAGAAATGAGAATATCTCTGACTAGTCATAGTTTTCTACTTCCTTTGTAATATTTCTTCAGTGTACAAGTACTTTACCTTTATAATTGTAATTTCATTTCGCTGTAATTCTTTAGATTATAATTAATGAAATTCAAAGTACTTTACTCCATCCTAGTACTGAAAAGATCCCTGAAAATAGTAAAAGGGACAATGAACATAAGAGTTCTATTTTCGTTAAACCATCTTTTACTCACTGATCTTTCACTCTGAAAATTCAATCAGTGAATGTACTTTAAGCTTATCTACTTGTAAAAATTGTGCTTTCATATCCTTATAAATGAAACTCAATTCAGATAATAGACAAGCTGAAAAAGACTTTACAGATTAGCACTTAGAAATTTTTTCTTTAAATATTTCCTAAGTCCTTTACTAGTCTCTTAAAGCAATTTTCTTATGTTGCTTAATCATAATCAAATAAGGGGAGATTGTTGATTATAACTCCTCTCAGTGATTTGAATATGATTCCTTTACTATACTTAGTGAAATTCCATAGTTAAGCTTCTGTTCAAATTCAGCGATAGCACACGCTGATTGCTATCAGCGATCGCTGAAGGTCAAGGAACTACAAGCTTATCATTGAAGACTTGAAGATCAGTTATCACACCAGAAGACCATTCAGCGAAAGTCGAAGACTCTAGCTGAAGAAAGAGATAATCAACTAAGTGAACTGAAGCAGTTCAGCGATAGCAGCGATTGTCTACTCAAAGTGTGAAGTCTTGTGAAGCCTCGCCGATGCGAAATTCATCCTTGAAGATTCAAGATCGGCGATCAAATGAAGCTTCCTTTGCAAGATTAAAGATTGATCTTATCCTCGATGCACAAAAGTCAAACCTAGAACCATGTCAGAAAAGGACGTACGACTTGTCTCTTATGTCCCCATCATATCTGATATGGTACTGTTCATATTCGGCCAAAAGCGTGGTTGTCTTATTAACAAGGACAAGCTTCCTATCTAAGCTTGACACGTGGCATTTACCTTTTGTCTTGTTTCAAAGACAAACGGGTATAAATAAGATGAAGATATCGTCTTCATCTAAATGCATGCTTCTATCTAACCTATACCCTCTTTATTCTTTCTTTCATCTTCTTGTGCATCATACTTCGTGTTTCTTAGTTACAATAGAATAGGTTTTAAACTTGTTCTAATTCCGCTTGTAACTGTAAATTTGTTTATCTTAATAAACTCATTTAAAAACCAAAAATCTGTGTGTTTGTATTCAACCCCCCCCCCCCTTCTACAAATTGTTCTCTCTTGATTAAACTCTTGTAGACCCTTATTGGGACCAACACGTAGTGATAGTGAAATCAAGCTAAGATTCGATATTTAAGGTAACTTTTATATGTTTAGTTTTAAAATTATCACTATATTATGCTTTATGAAGATGAAAAAATATGATGATTTCATAAGAGCACGTTTCTTTTTAAATGTTTAAACCATAAACATCACTCTAATATGCTTTATGTTATAGATATAATATATGATTTGTCATTCCTATGGCTTAATTCACGTATTGTTTATGTTTATGAAATCTGCATAATATGTGTTACCATGATATTTTCAATTTTTTAAACCCGTTAATTGTTATATACATGTTGTTTATAAATTAAAAGGAATTAATTAATAACTCCATTATGTTTTGTTATGATCATATACAAATAATGATTTATGGGTTTGAAGGACATGAATATTACATACATTCCTTGAATTTAATTTTTGTTAAATTAATTATTATCGAAAAAGAAAATGCGTAATTCAAATTCAATGATGTTATTGTCTAAGAATAAAAAAAAATTGCATATAAATTACGATATTTTGTAGAAAAAAAAAAGAATCATCTCCTTTGCATCTATTTTAAGGAAAGGAAATAATATATTTTCTTTCTAAGAGTTATTAAAAAGATTTTCTATATCAAGGAGACGTGTATATTTAAAATATATATATCTATACTATATTATAAAGCATTTGGCCAAAAACTTTTAAAAACAACTTTTTAAGCGTCAGGTACTGCTAATTAATGCTAATTACTTAATTTTCAAGATTACAAGTAGATGATGCGTAAGTACAACTTATTAAAACTGTATTTCTGAATTCGTCTAACTAACTACAGATAATTATGATCAAATACAGGATAAACATCTAATTTTAAATATAATTTTTTTTAAATATAATTAAGATAATTATCAAGTTTAATTATTGTCTTTATCAAAAGTTATATTATCAAAACAAAAATAAATTACTTCGTTATTAAACCCAAAATAAAGTATGATAAAAAATTGAATTAAAGAAATTACATAAAAAATGGATTTTTTAAATGAAACATTAAAATCGTTTTCTTAAAACCACATAAAACCATTAGAACATCGATAGAGATAAAACTTAAAATGAAACCTAAAATCTAGATGTATCTCGCTGCATTGCGCGAGTACCCTTCTAGTATATATATATGTATGTATATTTGTTGTAGTTATCAACTTATTTGGTTGGATGGATATAATCATATTTGATTATTTTAAAAAAAATTCGATTTTTTTTCCTATGCTACATATGGATCATTAATTTATGATTTTATTTTTGTTATTATTATTAAATTTATTAAGATTATCCATTCTAAACGTAGGTGTTATTAATATTTAGTTTGTTATCTATACTATATTATAAAGCATTTGACAAAAACTTTTAAAAACTATTCTTTATGCATGAAGTACTGTTTATTAATGCATATTACTTAAATTTCTAGATTACAAATAATTTATGCAAAAGCACAATTTATTTAAGCTTAATTTTTGAATTTGTGTAACTAACTACGGATAAACGTAATCAAATATAGGATAAACATCTCATTTTAAATATAAAAAAACTATAATATGGTTAGGATAATCATTAAATTCTAACATAATACTTAATTATTATTTTTATAAAAAATTATATATTATTAAACCAAAAACAAATTACTTCGTTATTAAATCTAAATTAATATATAATAAGAAAATTGTATTAAAAAATTACATAAAAAATAAAACTTTTAAATGAAACATATTGTTTTCTTATTACCACATAAAACTATTATAACATTAACAGAAAAAATAACTAAAATGAAACATTAAAATCGAAATGTATCTCGTTGCATTGCGCGAGTACTATTCTAGTTAATTTAAAATGCTTTTATATATTTGAACTCCTTCAAGTAATTCTTTTTATATTATATATTTTAAAATCATATAATCGTTAAAATATTTTATTAATTCTTATTTAGTTATTTGAAAGGATAATGATTCTTTATTTTAAGACATGTTAGTGTTATTTGTTTTAAATGTTTATTTTAATTCACAGTTATTATATATTTATATTAAAACTTGAATACTTATCTTATTTAAATGTGATGGTTAACTTATTTAATCATGCTTGCCATTTTTAATTTAATTATGTGGGCCGATTAATGTTTACAAACTTGATTATGTCTTTAGTATTTAATTGATTTCCTTCCATAATATTATAATGTTAAACTGTCTATCATAATTATAAGTTTCTACTTATAATTCCTATAATAACTTTTGGAAGTTACACTTCCAACTTACATAACTTTTGGTTCTTACCAAAAAGCTTCAAAAAAAACATGAAAATATTAAAATAGTATTCAAATATTTATCTTGATTATGAGTTCCTACTCATTATTTTCAATCTTAATTAATAAATGGAAGTTACACTTCCAGCCCCCGTGTAATCTGGTCTTCTACCAAAAGTTCCAAAATACTATTAAGATGTTAAAAATAAAAATTCAACTTTATATGTCAAAACCAATATTTATTTTGCTTAATGGCAAAATCTCTCAAAATTATTAATGTTATTCATGTATTTCATTAAACGAAATAATTGCATAATACCGAAAGATTTTGTCAAACGAGTGTAAATAACCCTAAGGTTGAAGGGACTTAAGTAATCCACGTGATTCCCCTTCTACCTGGAAATCCAAAAGTGTCTTTGTGATCTATTTTCGAATATTGAAATATTAATGGCGTATTATCAACAAAATCTAAACAAACAAAAATCCAATATTATTATGATAATGAAATTTCATGCATATAGAACATGATTTTTAGAAAATAATATATTCTCTATTATACACGACATCTTGGACTCAGAAGAACTTGAGTACCATAAGATAGGTTCATAAAACACATGCAAATATGTAAAAACGATCAAAACATATTGACCCTAAAAATCACATGTTAAAATACAAGTAAATACCTAGAGATTTTTGAGACAACACATCAGTCACAACCTTCACAACCTTCATAGGGAATATCGTTAACTAGAATCCCCCAAGAACCGTGGGACGCCCTGAAAAGGAAAATCAGGAGTATCCATTACCATGTACTTCCCAACTAATCATACAGTGAAATGAAACTCACTCGATTACAAGAATATGACTGATTTAAACAAAGAAATGTTGTGTCTCAAAATGCATCTCAATCTTCATGGCAAGGAACTCATAGACCATTTCCACCTTTCATATATCAGTAATTATATTAATGGACCAATACAAGCTAGAGTATACCCTTTAGACAAACTCATCAATGTACTGTAAGTCGTTGAGAGATATAACAAGGTTATTTCAGATAGCAATACTAACCATGTTAAGACAAAGAAAATTCCCATGGTCAATAATGAAAGTGTTAGAGGTGGAAACAACTCCAAGGGACAGTGAGTTGAAGACAATTTCACACAGGTGACATCTATGCACCGCATGGAGAAGACTATATAAAGGGTCATGGTTAGGGTTATAGCAAGTGTCGAAAACGATTTTCCAATCCTTGGAGTAGATATGCATCTGCTACTGCCAATAATAATGGACAATAAAAGAAGAAACGCTCTAATAACAATGTCTAACAAAAAAGAGAACAAGTTGAAAATAAACTATATCATATTAATTTAACATTGACCCAACATAAGTTTATTTGAAATTTATTAAAATAATTTCATTTGTTGATGTTAAACCGAATATATAACCATTATAGATGTAAAGAAATACATCCAAATTACAAATACGAAACTTTCAATATTCTTCGTTCCATGTAGGAATGTATCGAGGAGAACTTGAGTGTTTTTGTGGGAAATCCCACACAATCTTAAAAGATAGAATAATATTAATTGAATTAATAGTCTATAAAACCTCCAACCAAATTCATAGACGATAAACTGTCACCTTCTTATTGCCTAATGGCATAGAATTAGTATTCACCAAAACAATATTAATATAACCTTGTTGAGGTATTCTTATAAATTGGAAATCATAATATAAGAATGGAAATGTGTATGAAAGGCACATATATTAGAGAAATAAATGTGTCAAACTAGTAGATTATCTAGGTCATTAAATCACATTTTGTCACCAATAAAGAACTTTGGGACAATGATGCATATATGTTTCGATATGACCATGTGAGGCACCATGGTCATGACATAATGATCTATGTATTGAAAAATACACATTGACACATTCTTTTTCGAGTGAAAGGAAAAATGAGTTAATTAACTAAATTGCAACTGTTGACTTCTACAACACAAGAAGTAACACCAACATGATAATAAGCACTCTCGAATACCTAGAATTTTAATAAACCCTGATCCTTAGCCAAGACAGGAATGAGACCATCCTAAAGCTAAGGACATAATACAAAAATATTCCATTCTTACAATGAATAACAAGGTAATATTTATGGACATAAACAACCAGAATGCGGGTCATTAAAGTATTTTATGGTTCTGGTTTCGACCCAATGAACGCATGTCGCATTATTGTCTACATGAAATGTTGCACTCCAAGCACTAGTTATACGTTTAAGGGCTCACCTCCCTCTTTATCTCATTAAGTCTATATGACTTGTAATGCTGGAGAATTTACATCATAAGGATTTGATAATTATTGCATATATATTGCAATCAATGTTGAGTTTTCTATACCCCATGTGTATGTATAAAATGGTCTCATAGAAGTTATCATCATAAGAATATAGATGGTATATAGGGAATTGGTTATGCGCACCAATTAACCCGCATTTTCCTGGGGTTATGCAAATATTACATGCAGCCTTACTTATTTATTTTTAGACCCACTACTAGCCAACCAATATCATGCGTACCAGTTGGTAACTGGATATAAGCCTGATATTTTACATTTACGCATGTTGGTTGTGTAGTACATGTGCGAATTGCGCCCCCACAGCGCACCCAAATGGGTCCTTAAAAACGATTTAGTATAAGTTGGATATGAATCCACAACAATTATCCGCTAATTAGAATCCTTGACGGGTGATCTCTTTATCTCTAGATAAGCGAGTTGTCACTTTGATGAGACAGTCTTCCCGTCGTTAGGGGGAGATAGGAAAAAAGATTTTCTATGGGAACGACTGGAAGTGTCATAGAATATTCCCATCATGTCTCAATTTGATCCCCAAACTTCACAAAGAAAATTGAAGTCAAACGAATCAGACTCGATACCTGATACGTTTAGTGTTATTCTACAAGTGACAAGATCACATATACCAGCTGCAAATATATTCGTAAGGATAAAAGTCCCCAAACAAGGGCACAACGCCACTGGAAAGCGCGTTGCAATCACACATGGTGGAGGTGTGGTTGAGGTTGTGGCTCCCAAAAGGAAATGGGGGAAGCTATTTGGTTCGATAGATACTCATCTAAAGGAAAAGAAGAGTAAGGCACAACCATTTATCATCAATACATAAACCTCTCATGAGATTATCTCTACTAAAACTATGTCTATGAATCATTACTGGAGGACGCTCCGAAGTTAATATTTGATTCCAGAGATCAAATAAATCTCAAATAAATTATGAAATTGCATACGAGTCGATGGATAGATCGTACATACTCATTGATGATATTCACATATATTGTTGCTCGTGAGATGATAGAGCACTATGACATCGATCGAACCATGCTCAGTTGAAAAATGTCAACAAAGAGCAAATTGACCTAATAGAAGCAATCCAGGATAATTACATTTGACAAATACACGGGTATTTGGTTTGGTAGTGCTAACCCACCAAGTGTAAAGCCCGTAGGACATAGATAATTCATTTGTCATAAAAGCGTAATAAGAATAATTAAGTCATGATGTATAAGACTCTCCTTTGGCGCAAGGTTTCTCACAACGCCCTGGATTGATGACGAGAATACTTGCTCTCTCGTGATGGACGTTATAACGTTCTGCTAATTAATTAGCCTAGTAATTTCCAAAGGACGGGAAATGCAACTCATGAATGTGGTTACTACATATCTCTATGGGGATCTAGATTAAGAGATGTATAAAAGTGTTTGATGACATTATATTAGTAGAAACCACAAAATGCGTTTTCCATGAAATTGAAACGCTCATAGGCGGATATGGATACATGCCTAAGTGAATACTTCATTGGGAAGGGATATAAGAACGATGAACTGTGCCCGTGCGTATTTATAAAGAAAACGAGTTCCAGATGTTCAATCATAACTCTATATGTCGATGTAATGAACATAATAAATACTCTTGATGAAATAAGAGAAACTTTATTCTATTCAAAATCTGAATTTGAGATGAAAGATCTTGGGAAAACTTGGTTTTATGTATCTATTTAATCTAGGACACCGAGTTTGTGATATTAATTCACCAATCGCATATGTCTAGAAAATAATCAGGCGATTTAATATGGACAAAGCACATCCGGCTAGCACTCCCATGATCGGTCGAAGTGTTGGATAAAAGGAAAGATCCATTTCGTCTAAAGGATGATGAAGAAGAGGCTTTGGAAGCTGGAGTTCCCTATTTGAGTGCAATAGGCGAATTATTGTACTTAGAACAGTACACTTGACCGTATATTGTATCTCTCAATGAACTCGTTAGCTAGATTTAGCTCAGCGCCAACGCAACATCATTGGAATGATATCAAATTAATCTTTTGGAACATTGATGTGGGCTTATACTTCCCTTACAAAGAGTAAAATAGGATTGATAATGGAATTTCAATACCTATGTTGAATGTAAAAGGCAAAAGTACCAGCCCTTATAGAAAAACACAAAATATTGTCTTGATACGTGTTTGCTGATATTAACTATCTATTTGACTCATACAAAAAGCTCATTCCCAAAATGGATAAGGGTGATAACACAAAGCATATTCTGTTTTAAGTTTATATACAATCAACAATAACAAACTCTCATATATATATATATATATTTGAGTGAATCAAACAAAATGCGAGGAGAATGTGATATACTTGGTTACTAAATCATTAACTAAAATTATATTTGGGAAACATATAGAAAGTATTGGAATACTGAGACTTTCCAAACTTCCTGATTAATGCACAAATCACGGGGAGTAGTAGATAAAATGAGGAGTCTACTATATATGTAATATTGGTATGTTGTGCTCTTTCCTTCACCCAAGGTTTTATTTTTCCCATTGGGTTTTGTTCCTTGGTGTAAGGTTTTAGTGAGACAACCGTTATATACCATCCTACTTCCTAACTCTCATGATTAATGTACGGATCAGAGATAATATTAGACTAAAGGATAAGTCTATGTAACGCAAATAAACTGGTGCGTTGTACTCTTTCCTTCGTCCTATTTTTATTTTTCCCACTGGTTTTTTTTGGCGTAAGGTTTTAACGAGACAACAGTTGTGCACCATCACTCCTTTGACTCGGCACAAGGGGGAGTGTTGTAGGATAAATGTACCATCGTCTAATGGATATGACGATAGAGATAGAGATAGAGATAGGCATAAATGTTAGAGTTATTTATGGAGTTAATCTCCTTCCATGTTTATCATTATCTCTATGTAATCCACCCTATTTAAAGGGTTTATGATTAATGAGAATTTACAGCTTTTCAGTTTCTCTCTATAACCTTGTTGTTCTATTTCCTTTTTCCTTTAACACCCAGAGAAATTTTGGTCGGTAATTATCCACGGATCACCCAGAAAATACCAATGGTTCGGTAAAATCCGATGTTTTTTGAGAAAATACAAACAGATCACCCAGAAAATCACTGAGTAATCTGTCACTAATTTGAATTACCCACCAGCAATTTAGCAACATAACTTTCTGAAGGTTATCTAAGGAATCACTCTTTAGCAACTGATTTCTTAGGGAAATGTTATAGGCAGAAGTCTTTCGTTTAGTAATGCAAAAACCATTGGACCATTGTTGGCCTTCCAAAAACATACAAGACAAATTTCATGACGGGATATGTTGTGACGAGGTGGATTTCTCGATTTAAAAAGTACTGGTGCATTGTACGGATACACAACTAATACTAAAAAAGAAAGAAAAAATTGTGTCTTGATAACGCCTCACGTCTTAAACAATTAAGATATGATTTATTAGACCGTAACCAAAGTATTGGCACAAAATGATGATTAAAAAGAAGGGCAAATATGCCATAATTTTGGATGGCAAAAAACGGAAAAAAACTACATGGCTATAATTATATATTTTCCCTAGCGAAAATGAAAGAAACCAATATCATTAAATTCTTAACTCTTTTTTGGCAAAAAGAATAAAATTTATGCCTACATATACCCAACTAAACGTGCACTGTCATTTATTCGTTAATGATAGATGTACCCAACTAAACGTTGCCCTATTCTACACGTATTATACGGCTAGTTCCTGATATTTTATAGGCCTTGAGCAAGGTATAAGTAAGGATCCTATATATGTATGATTTTTTTTTAATTTATTGATTTAAGAGTGAATTACATACTTCATCCCTAGGTTTATTGGTTTTAAGACTATGGGTCCCTAAAATGAAATATATATGGTTTGTATCCTCATTGTTTCAATTTCATAACATAGAGTCCCTAAAACTATCTCCGTTAGAATTCTATCCGTTAAAGCCCACATGTGCAAGGCACATGATGGGTATTTTGGTCATTTAGAAGTTTAACACTTTTAAATTACATTTTGAGTTCCTGCTTTATATAGACCAAACATGTAATAAAAACCACAAGGACCAAACATGTAATTTACTCTCTCAATATTCTATATATAATTATTAATTCATAATATATATATATATATATATATAATAATTGTATATATATTACATTTATCACCATACTTTCATAAATATTCTTATTATAGTATTGTATTTTCGTTTTTCTTATTGGACCAATTTATTTTTAAAGTGTTTTTTAATTATGGCATTATACTTTGATTTTTTTATTAGGAAAATGTTCAAAAAAACCCAACAAACTATCTCATTTTGAATGGTTAAGATCCTAAACTATTTTTTTGAATAAAAAAACCATTAAAATTTCTCATTTTGAATGATTAAGTCCCTGAACTATTGATTTGAATGAAAAAAAAATTAAACTCTCTCATATTGAATGATTATGTCCCTAAACATTTTTTAATAAATAAACCATCGATTTTTTAAAAATTAGTCACCTGCATTTTTTTAAAAATAAGCTACATGTAAGTCACTAAAAATGTTTTAAAGTTAAAATAAACTTAAATCGGTTTTACTGTTCCAAAAACCTACGCAATTAAAACCCCTAGCAAACAACGGTATCGCTTCCCCTCGTCATTCCCCATCACTCTAACGTTGTCTGTTCTCCATTTCTCCTTACACGTTGTTGGCCCCTGCCATCAATTTTCCTATTTTCGATCTATTTTTTCATCCATCATAAGAGGGAAAATCAAAAGATAACCGGTTAAAAGTAGTTTATTTAGATTAAAAATTATGTAAGTAACCAATTTTTTAAAATTCAGTGGTTTAATTTCTTGGAAAAAGAATCAGAGACTTAATCATTAAAAATAAGAAAGTTTAATAGTTTTTTCATTCAAAAAAACAGTTCAGGAACTTAGGGCGCGTTTAGTTCGTGAAAAATTTTCTGTTTTCTAGAAAAATTTTCCAGATAAAATGAAAATTTGGAAAACGCGTTAAGTTGGTTCAGTTTTCAAAATTTTTCCAAAAAAATTTTCATTTTCATTTTCTAAATTTACATTGGATTTAGAAAACAACTTTTTTGAGTTTTCAAAATTTTCATTTTCTAAAAAACTTTTCCACATTCACATATAGACTTTCACACACACGCACACTTTCAGACACACATTGACACTTTCATTTTCACACACACACACACACACACACACACTTTCACACTCACACACACACACACTCACATTTTCACACAAACACACACACACACACACACATACACATTCGCACACACACACACACACACATTCACACACGCTCTTTCATTTTCACATACACACATTCACACAAACACACACACACATTCACACATTCACACTTTCATACACATTCACATACACATACACACATTCACACTTTCACGCACACACACAGATGCGTGCACACTTACACACACACATTGACACTTTCATTTTCACACACACACACATACATTTTCACACACACACACACACTTTCACACTCACACACACACACACACACACACACACATTTTCACACAAACACACACACACACACACAATTTTCACACAAACACACACACACACACATTCGCACACACACACACACATACACACACATTCACACACACACTTTCATTTTCACATACACACATTCGCACACACACACATACACACACATTCACACACACACGTTCATTTTCACATACACACATTCGCACAAACACACACACACACACACACTTTCACACATGTTCACAAACACATTCACACTTTCATACACATTCACATACACACACATTCACACACACACACACACACATTCACACACACACATTCATACACACACATTCACACTTTCACGCACACATACACACATGCGTGCACACTTTCACACACACACACACACATTGACACTTTCATTTTCATACACACTTTCACACACACACACACACACATTCACACAAACATACACACACACACATTCACACACACTTTCATTTTCACACACACTCACTTTCACACACACATTCACACACACACATTCGCACAAACATACACACACATTTGCACACACATACACACACATTCACACACAGATACACACACACACTTTCATTTTCACACAAACACACACTCACTTTCACACACACACACACACACATTCACACTTATACATACACATTCACACTTTCACACACACACACACATTCACACTTTCACACATACACACACACACACACACTTTTACACACACACATTCACACTTTCACACACACATATTCACACTTTCACACACACACATTCACACATTCACACACACACACACACATACACACGCGCGTGCGCGCACTTTTATACACACACACACGCGCACGCACACTCTTTCACACACACACACATTGACACTTTCATTTTCATACACACTTTCACACACACACACACACACACATGCACACACATTCGCACATACACTTTTTTAGACACACACATTCTCACAAACACACACATACTTTCACACACACACACACACATTCACACTTTCATGCACACACACACAAAATTTCATTTTCACACACACACACACTTTCACTTTCACACACACACACACATTCTCTCTCTCACACACACACACTGTCACACACACATTCACACTTACACACACACACAAAATTTCATTTTCACATACACACTTTCATTTTCACATACACACTTTCATTTTCACACACACACACACACACACTTTCACTTTCACACACACTTCATACACACACATACATTCACACATACACACACATTCACACACACACATTCATACACACACATTTTCACACACACATTATGAAATAAGAAAAAGATAATAAAGTGTGTGTGTATGTCTGCGTGAAAGTGAAAGTGTGTGTGTGTGTGTGTGTGAATGTATGTGCGTGCGTGTGTGTGTGTGAAAGTGAAAGTGTGTGTGTGTGTGTGTGAATGTGTGTGTGTGTGAAAGTGAAAGTGTGTGTATGTCTGTCTGAAAGTGAATGTGTGTGTGTGTATGTGAAAGTGAAAGTGTGTGTGTATGTTTGTGTGAAAGTGAAAGTGATAGTGTGTGTGTGAATGTGTGTTTATGTCTGTGAAAGTGTGTGGTGTGAATGTGTGTGTTTGTCTATGTGTGTGTGTGTGTGTGAAAGTGAGTGTGTGTGCGAAAGTGTGTGTGTGTGGATGTCTGTGTGAAAGTGAAAGTGAAAGTGTGTGTGTGTATGTCTGTGTGCAAGTGAAAGTGTGTGTGTGTGTGTGTGAATGTGTGTGCGTGTGTGTGTGAAAGTGAAAGTGTGTGTGTGCATGTCTTTGTGAAAGTGAAAGTGAAAGTGTGTGTGTGTGTGTGTGTGTGAATGTGTGTTTATGTTTGTGAAAGTGTGTGTGTATGTGTGTGTGTGTGTGTGCTTGTCTCTGTGTGTGTGTGTGTGTGTGTGAATGTGTGTGTGTGAAAGTGAAAGTGAAAATGTGTGTGTATGTCTGTGTGAAAGTGAAAATGTAAGTGTGTGTGTATGAAAGTGTGTGTGTGTGTGTGTGTATGTCTGTGTGAAGTGAAAATGTGTGTGTGTGTGTGTGTGTGTGAAAGTGAAAGTGTGTGTGTATATCTGTGTGAAAGTGAAAGTGTGTGTGTGTGTGTGTGAATGTGTGTGTGTATGTGTGTGTGAAAGTGTGTATGTGTGAATGTGTGTTTATGTTTGTCAAAAAGTGTGTGTGTGAAAGTGTGTTTATGTCTAGTGTGTGTGTGAAAGAGTGTGTGTGTGAATTTATGGTGAAAGTATCTGTGTGTCTGTGTGTGATAGTGAATGTGTGTGTACCCACACTTTCTAATTTGAAAAAAAAAATAGAAAGTGGAAAATGAAAACTGCTAGAAAATACACAACTAAACGCGTTTTCTAATTTTCTAAAAATGAAAAATGAAAACTACACCATTTCAACTAAACGCGTTTTGAAAATTTTTCATAGAAAACTAACAATGAAAACGCAACTCCATTTTTTGAAAACGTTTTCTTGGAAAATGAAAACAGTTTTCGCTAACTAAACGTACCCTTAATCATTCAAAATGAGAAAGTTTAATGTGTTTTTTCAACCAAAAAAATAGTTTAAAGACTTAGGTTGCGTTTAGTTCGTGAAATTTTTTCTGTTTTCTAGAAAAATTTTCCAGAGAAAATGAAAATTTGGAAAACGCGTTTAGTTGGTTCAGTTTTCAAAATTTTTCCAAAAAAATTTTCATTTTCATTTTCTAAATTTATATTAGATTTAGAAAACAACTTTTTTTGAGTTTTCAGAATTTTCATTTTCAAAATAATTTTCTACATGCACACACACTTACACTTTTACACGCGTGCACATACACACTTTCACACACACACACACACACACTCTTTCACTTTCACACACATACACAATTTCACACACACACACACACACACACACTTTCACATACATACACACTATCACACACAAACACACACTTTCACTTTCACATTCGTACACAATTTCACACACTTTCACTTTCACACACACACACACACACACAGAGTTTCACACACACACACATACACTTTCAAACACACTCATTTTCACACACACACACACATACACTTTCAAACACACACACTTTCACTTTCACACACATACACATACATGATTTCACACACACACACACTTTCACTTTCACACACACACATACACTTTCACACACATTTTCACTTTCACACACACACACACACACACTTTCACACACACATATATATACACTTTCACACACACACACACACACACACACACTCTTTCACTTTCACACTCATACACACTTTCGCGCGTGCACATATACACAGATTTTCACTTTCACACTTCCATACATACACTTTCACTTTCTCACACACACACACTCAATTTCACACACATACACTTTCACACACACACACACACACACTTTTTCACACACTCACGTTCACACACACATACAAACACTTTGACACGCATACACACACACATATATATACACTTTCATACACACACACACACACACTTTCACACTCATACACAATTTCACACACTTTCGCGCGCACACACACACACACACATTTTCACTTTCACACTTCCACACACACACTTTCACTTTTACACACATACACTTTCACACACACACACACACACACATAAGCACACACTTTCACACACACACTCACATGCACACACTTTCACACATACATACAAACACACACATACACACTCATTTTCACACACATACACTTTCACACACACACACACACTTTCTCACACACACACACACACACACACACACACACACACTTTCACTTTCACACACACACATACACTTTCACACACTTTCACACACACATTCACACACTCAGGCCAACCACATGTGTGTGTGAATGTGTGCGTGTAAAAGTATGTGTGTGTGTGTGTGAAAGTGAAAGTGTGTGTGTGTGTATGTCTGTGTGAAAGTGAAATTATGTGTGTGTGTGTGTGTATGTCTGTGTGAAAGTGAAATTATGTGTGTGTGTGTGTCTATGTGAAAGTGAAAGTGTGTATATCGTGTGAAAGTGAAAGCGTGTGTGTGTGTGAATGTGTGTGTATATGTGAAAGTGAAAGTGTGTGTGTGTGTGTGTGTGAAAGTGTGTGTGTGCAAAAATGTGTGTGTGTGTGAATGTGTGTATATATGTGTGAAAGTGAAAGTGTGTGTGTACGTGTGTATGTCTGCGTGAAAGTGAAAGTGTGTGTGTGTGTGTGAAAGTGAAAGTGTGTGTATGTCTGTGTGAAAGTGAAAGTGTGTGTGTGTGTGTGTGAACCTGTGTTTATGTACGTGAAAGTGTGTGTGTGTGTGTGCGTCTGTGAAAATGTGTGTGTGTGCATGTATGTGAAAGTGTATGTGCGTGTATGTGAAAGTGTGTGTGCGTGTCTATGAAAGTGTGTGTGTGTGTGTCCGCGCGTGTATGTGAAAGTGTGTGTGTGCGTGTCTATGAAAGTGTGTGTGTGTGTGTGTGTGCGTGTCTGTGCAAGTGTGTGTGTGGGTGCGTGTGTGTGTGTGTGAAAGTGAGTGTGCTTGTGTGTGCGCAAAAGTGTGTGTACACACACTTTTTAATTGGAAAAAAATGGAAAATGGTATATGAAAACTGGTAGAAAATGCACAACTAAACGCGTTTTCTAAAAATCTGAAAATGAAAAATGAAAACTCCACCATTTCAACTAAACGCGTTTTGAAAAAATTTTCATAGAAAACTGAGAATAAAAACTCAACTCCATTTTCTGAAAACGTTTTCTTGGAAAATGAAAATAGTTTTCGCTAACTAAACGCACCCTTAACCATTCAAAATGAGATAGTTTGTTGGGTTTTTTTGAAAATTTCCTTTTTTATTAAAGCAATGTATACTTTAAATTGTTTTTTATTTAAGTATTGTACTTTTTTTTTTCTTCTTATTAATTTGTATGAAAATTAAATATTTTAATGTAACATGTTTTTTAAATATATACAATTGTTTTTTTTTTCTTCAAAAAGCACATACTTTTTAACATTTTTTTAAACGTTAGCAATGTAAAATGTGTTTTACAAATTTTCTAAATATTGTTATATTAATGAATGATTTTTTTTTTGATAATTTCATGGTTTTCTATTATTCATATCCCACCTATATTATGTTTTTCATCTATTTTTTGAAAAACTCTTTAAAAAATTATGAATAATCGGAAGGTAATTGAGGAAATTATTTAAAAAAATTGTTGGTCCTTTTTATTTTTTTGTTAAATAAGTTAAATAGATTACGTGACATAAATAAAGAAAGCCCATCAATATAGGTGTGATATGAATAAGAGAAAGCGCTAAAATTATTTAAAAAATAAAATTATGTTGCAGAATAATCAATATAGAGAGAATCAAGAAGCAGTATTTCTCATTAATCAGTAGCCCTTTAAATAGGGACGAGTTACAAAGAGATAACCATAAGAAACCTAACACTAATCTAACTCTAAATGTCTATCTCTATCTCTATACATCTTTATCTTTTATCTTTATCATTATCGTCATATCCTTTAGACGATGACACACTTATCCTTCAACACTCCCCCTTGTGCCAAGTCAAATGAGTGATGGTGCACAACTGTTGCCTCGTTAAAACCTTACGCCAAAATAAAAACCCAGCGGGAAAAATAAAAAT
The DNA here is from genome assembly GCA_036898165.1 of Silybum marianum. NCBI lineage: Eukaryota > Viridiplantae > Streptophyta > Magnoliopsida > Asterales > Asteraceae > Silybum > Silybum marianum. The sequence goes on from CM072528.1 coordinate 15,809,468, forward strand.
AGAACGAAGGAAAGAGTACAACGCACCAGTTTATTTTCATTATACAGACTTTTCCTTTAGTCTAATATTATCTCAGATCCATACATTAATCATGAGAGTTAGGAAAACAGGATGGTATATAACGGTTGCCTCACTAAAACCTTACACCAAGGAACAAAACCCAATGGGAAAAATAAAACCTTGGGTGAAGGAAAGAGCACAACATACCAATATTACATATATATACTAGACTCCCCCTTTTATCTACTACTCCCCATGATTCGTGCATTAATCAAGGGAGTTTAGAAAGTCTCCGCATTCCAATGCTTTCCACATATCTCTCAAACGTGGCCTTAGGCAAAGATTTGGTAAACAAATCAGCCACATTCTCCTCAGATCTTACTTGATTCACTTGAATTTTTAGGAGAGTCTGTTGTTGCTGATTATAGAAAAACTTCGGCGAAATATGCTTTGTATTATCTCCCTTGATATATCCTACTTTCATTTGCTCGATACAGGCTGCATTATCTTCATATATGCATGTAGGATTTTGAGTGGTTGAACTTAAACCACTAGCTCCTCTTATATGTGTAATGACATATCTTAGCCATATACACTCTCTAACCGCCTCATGTAGAGCAATAATCTCTGAATGGTTCGAGGAGGTAGCTACAAGGGTTTGCTTGGTAGATTTCCAAGAAATCGCCGTGTTCCCAATTGTAAAAACATACCCTGTTTGGGAACGACCTTTGTGTGGTCAGAGAGATACCCAGCATTAGCAAAGCCTACTAATACATCGTTCGGGGTTTCACTGTAAGGTATAACACTTTCTTTGTTAATACCTTGAACGGGTATTGTAACCCCGTTTTTCTCTTTGTAGGGAAAGAATAAGCCAATGTCAATGGTTCCTTTTAGGTATCGAAATATATTTTTGATACCATTCCAATGACGTTGCGTTGGCGCGGAGCTAAATCTAGCTAACAAGTTCACACTGAGAATGCAATATCAGGTCGAGTACATTGTGCTAAGTACAATAATGCGCCTATTGCACTTAAATAAGGAATTTTTGTTCCCAACACCTCTTCGTCATCATCCTTTGGACGAAATGGATCTTTCCTTATATCCAAACTTCGCCGATCATGGGAGTGCTAGCCGGATGCGCTTTATCCATATTGAATCGCCTGAGCATTTTCTGCATATAAGCGGATTGGTGGATCAGGATACCACAAGCTCGGTGCTCTAGTTCTATACCTAGACAAAACCGAGTTTTCCCAAGATCTTTCATCTCAAATTCGGATTTTAAGTAGCTTGCAGTGTCTCTTATTTCATCAAGAGTACCTATTATGTTCATATCATTGACATATACTGCTACGATTGAAAATCCAGAACTTGTCTTCTTTATAAAAACGCAATGACACAATTCGTCGTTCTTGTATCCCTTCCCAATTAAGTATTCACTCAAACGGGTATACCACATCCGCCCGGATTGTTTTAATCCGTAGAGTGAGCGCTTCAGTTTAATTGCAAACGCACTCCATGGTTTAGAGTTACTTGAATTGGGTAATGGAAGGCCATTAGGCACTTTCATACATATCTCTGAATCAAGATCCCCATAGAGATATACAGTAACCACATCCATAAGCTGCATTTCCAATCCCCAGACAGATACTTCGTGAAATGGTTCATGCATGTTTGTTGCCAGGGGCGACAAGATCGAGTTGGTTTTGGAAACTACTAGGCTAATTAGATAGCGGAACATTATTACGTCCATTACTGGGGAGTATGTCTCCTCATAGTCAATTCCAAGGTGTTGTGAGAAACCTTGCGCCACAAGGCGAGCCTTATATCTTATGACTTCATTATTCTCATTACGCTTTCTGACAAAGACCCATTTATGTCCTACAGGCTTTACACTTGGTGGGGTTAGCACTACCGGACCAAATACCTGTCTCTTTGCCAAAGAATCTAGTTCTGCCTGGATTGCTTCTTTCCATTTAGGCCAGTCAGCTCGTTGTTGACGTTCTTCAACTGAGTGTGGTTCGATGTTATCGTGCTCTATGATCTCATGAGCAACAGTATATGCAAATATATCATCAATAAGTATGGATGATCTTTCCATCAATTCATATGCATTCACATAATTCATTAAGATTTCTTTGTTCTCTGGAATCAATATTGACTTCGGAGCGTCCTCCAGTAATGATTCATGGACATAACTATAATCAGAGACAATCTCATGAGAAGTGTTTTTAGTATTGATGATAAGTGGATCTGATTGTGCCTTACTCTCATTTTTCTTTCTTGGATGAGTATCTATCAAACCAAGTGGCCTCCCCCTTTTCCTTTTGGGAGCCACGGCCTCAACCACACTTCCACTATGTGTGGTTGCAACACTCTTTCCGACGGTGTTGTGCCCCTGTTTGGGGACTTCTAACCTTGCGGGTACATTTGCAGCCGGTATATGTGATCTTGTCACTTTTGCAATATCAGTGAACGCATCAGGTATCGAGTCTGCTATGTTTTGAAGGTTGATTATTCGTTTCACTTCACTTTCACATTGTGAAGTGCGGTGATCAAAATGAGACAGAGTGGGAACATTCCATGACAATTCCTGTCGTTCCCTTGGAAAATCCTTTTTCCTATCTCCCACTAACGACGGGAAGACTGTCTCATCAAAGTGACAATCCGCAAATCTTGCGGTAAATAGATCACCCGTCAAGGGTTCTAAATAGCGGATTATTGTTGGGGACTCATATCCAACATATATACTTAATCGTCTTTGAGGACCCATTTTTGTGCGCTGTGGGGGCGCAATTGGCACATATACTGCACAACCAAGTATGCGTAAATATGAAATATCAGGCTCGTATCCAGTTACCAACTGGTACGCAGAAAATGGTTGGCTAGCAGTGGGTCGAAAGCGAATAAGTAGTGTTGCATGTAATATTGCATAACCCCAGGCAGAAGTGGGTAAATTGGTGCGCATAACCAATGCCCTGGCTATCATCTGTATCCTTTTGATGGTAGCTTCTGCGAGACCATTTTGTGTATGCACATGGGGTACGGGATGCTCTACATCAATCCCAACAGACATGCAATAATCATCGAATGCTTGCGATGTAAATTCTCCAGCATTATCAAGTCGTATAGACTTGATAGGATAATCGGGGTGGTGAGCCCTCAAGCGTATAATTTGTGCTAGGAGTTTTGCGAATGCAGCGTTTCGTGTGGACAATAATGCGACATGCGTCCATCGTGTCGAAGCATCAACCAGAACCATAAAATACTTGAATGGTCCGCATTCTGGATGTATGGGTCCACAAATATCACCTTGTATACGTTGTAAGAATAGAATATTTTGTTTTGTGTCCTTAGCATAGGATGGTCTCGATCCTGTTTTAGCTAAGGAGCAAGCTTTGCAAAATTTCGGGGTATTCAAGGAGGCATATTGTGATGATGGTGTTGCTTCATTTTCTTTAGAAGTCAAAGAATGCAATTTGGTACTTTCACTTAATTGCTTCATCTTACCTTTCATTCGGAAAGAAGGGTGTCCATGTGTATTTTTCAATACACGTATCATCATATCACGGCCAGGGTGTCCCAGACGGTCATGCCAAAGCTTGTATATCTCATTATCACAAAGTCCATTATTGATGACAAAATATGATTCAATAACCCGAATTGTGGTAAGGTACAACCCACTATTTTGACACATTAATTTCTCTAATATACGTTTCCTTCCATATTCATTAGAGATGATGTACATTGAGGGTTTTACAAATACTTTTTAACTTTTTTTTAAACGTTAGCAATGTAAAATGTGTTTTACAAATTTTCTAAATATTGTTATATTAATGAATGATTTTTTTTGATAATATCATGGTTTTCTCTTATTCATATCCCACCTATATTATGTTTTTCATCTATTTTTTGAAAAACTCTTTAAAAAATTATGAATAATCGGAAGGTAAATTGAGGAAATTATTTAAAAAAATTGATGGTCCTTTTTATTTTTTGTTAAATAAGTTAAATAGATTACGTGACATAAATAAATAAAGCCCATCAATATATGTGTGATATGAATAAGAGAAAGCGCTAAAATTATTTAAAAAATAAAATTATTCATTAATATAACAATATTTAAAAAAAATGTAAAACACATTTTACATAACTAACTATTAAAAAATACTAAAAAAGTATGTGTTTTTTGAAGAAAAAAACAATCGTATATGTTTAAAAATTATGTTATATTAACTTTTCATTCAATTTAATAAAAAATATAAAAATACAATCCCTAAATAAAAACAATTTAAAGTATATATTACTCTAATATAAAAAACTGAAAATATAATGTCGTAATTGGAAAACAATTTAAAAATATATTGGTGTAATAAAAAAGACGAAAATACAATACAACAATAAAAAATTTGTGAAATTATGGTGATAAATATAATATATGTACAATTATATAAATATATATTACAATTATATATATATATATATATTTATATTATGAATTATGAATTAATAATTAATAATTATATATAGAATATTGTGAGAGTAAATTACATGTTTGGTCCCTGTGGTTTTTATTACATGTTTGGTCCATATAAAGCAGGGACCCAAAATGTTATTTAAAAGTGTTAAACTCCTAAATGACCAAAATACCCATCATGTGCCTTGCATATGTGGGATTTAACGGACAGAATTCTAACGGAGTTAGTTTTAGGGACCCAATATGTTATGAAATTGAAACCATGAGGATGCAAGTCATAGATATTTCATTTTAGGGACACGAAGTGTTAGAACCAATAAATCCTAGGCACGAAGTATGTAATTCACTCTTGATTTAATCATCGAAAATATCATTCAACAAAATATTAAAATTTATATAAAATTGTTTTTCAGATTATTCGTAGACGCAAAATCAATCAATATTTATTCCAAAATTAACATTAGATACCATATCATTTTTATACAACATCATCAATCCGTTTCACCGCAAAAAAATCCTATAATATATAGATTGACATCATTTAGGGTCACAATGTTGAGTTTTCGAAATAACATTTTATGTAAATCAATATAAATCAGTTGAGTTTCCATCCAACCTCATGTTAATGTTTTTCATTAACAGTTTAACTTTTAAAATTAAAATAAAATATTTGGGACCACCAATGTTAAAACTGAAAGCCTATATTGACTATAGTTTGAGATCCTTGCTTTTAAGATAGGAGCAACTCCACCAAGTTATACTTGCATGCTAGTTAATAAGTTTAGTTAAGTTTGGTTATAATTAGTTGATATAAGATAACTTTTTTTTTGAAAAGCCAAATATTTATTAAATCAACAGCAATAGCCCTATAAAGAGATCTGCAAAAGACAGATAACAAAGAGAGGGAAAACCCGGACCCACAAGCAGTCGTGGATCCAGAATTTTTATTCAATAGGTTACCATTAAGTTATACTAAAGGCGCGTAAAGTCACCCGACGTGTTTCGAGGGATTTTTAAAGTTTTTTAGTTGATTTCGAAGATTTTTTTAGTGTTTCGTCGATTTCGAAAAACTTTTTCGGTTTTTTTAATTGATTTCAAAAGAACTTTTTAGTGTTTTTGGCAATCGCTGGCAAGATGGGGTCCCTCAGAAAATTTTACTAGGGGAACTAAGAGTAAGTTTAATATTTTTGATTTTTTTAACCTATCTAATTTTATTTTTAACTCTTGATTATGGTCCTTCCCCCTTTCTTTTTGGCACTACATCCGCCCCTGACCACAAGAAACAAATGACCACCAACCCGATAGGACCAAAAATTGGCCAACAAAGGAAAAACAACAACGAAACCTCAATAAACAGCAAGAGACGAGGACTTAAACCATGTCGTTTTGAGATAGATTTAAACAGGATGTCGCCGAAAATGATCACCACAATAATTACGCCACTTTAAAATTCAAGCATTCCTAAGTTTCCAAAGAGAATAGGCAACAAACCAAAAGACCGTTTACCCCACAACCTTCAACGATCCTGTGATTTGCCTCCCACCTTGGAAGCGGATTTAAGTGTGGAGTTGGGGGGCCAAATTTTTGGATCCACTACTGCTCCCACAAGGAAAAAACCCAACCCCACAAGTAGCTAATTCTCAGTAACAATTAAATTATTAGATGAAATTTTGCTACTAATAAAAAATATATATAATATATAGAGTAAATTACATGATTGGCCATGTGGTTTACACAAAATAACACTATTGTCTCTAAATCAAAATAATTATGGAAAACGCTCATGTGGTTTACATTTTCAAACGTCTTTGGTCCCTCAGCCTTAGCACCTTTAAAAAGATATGTTAAATAGTTTAATTAGAAGGGTATTTTATTCATTTCATAATTTTTTTGTTTTCTAATTAAAACTATAGGGACCAAGTATGTAATCTATCAAAATCTTGGGCCCACCTTTTTGTCTCTCTAGTCTCTTTACACAAACATTATATACCTACAACTCATACAACCCACTCATTCACCATCAATTTTCTTTTTTAATTTCTTTTTAATTTTGTTAATTAAAGGTAGTTACAAGTGATTAAATGATAACCGTTGATGATCAAATGGACGGTCATTATTTGGTTGTAGAGGTTGTACGATTGCAATGAGTTGCATAATAACGGTCTTCTATATAGATATAACAAAACATGAGCATATATACCTAGTTACCTACATATCACACGACCTTCACACACACACACACATATATACACACACAGAAGGAGGAACAATCTTTTAGAAACTTTTTAAAGAGTAGAAACTTGTGGAAACCAATATAAAAATATTTTTTTTCAGCAAATGTTACGATTTAAGATATTGTTTCACACATGTTTGTGTTCATATGGAAAAAAATATCACATGTGAAACAAAAACGTTGGTTCAGTTATTTGTTTTTCTCTGAACAAACTAGAGATTAGATTGGCATTTATGTGTAATTTTGAACTTCACGAATTTCTCCGTTTCTCAAGCATTGTAACATTGATCAAGTATAGTTAACTTCTCGTTGGGCTCCTCCGCTCGTGGTTTTCCCTCTTTTGGTTTTCCACGTAAATCCGGTACCGTTTATCTCTTATTTAATTATTTCCTGTCAGGTTACATTATTTGTTTGTGGTTGATTGTTGTTTCCATTGGGATTTCTGGTTTATCATTTTCGCATACAATCATGTTTTGAGTTTATTCTGGGTCTTGGGTAAATTCGACTAAGTTTCTACTCGATTCGATCCCGATTTTCTGGGTTTGTTACAGGTGTGGTGTGATCAATATTTGCAACATCAAAAAAATTAAGTTTCATAATTTTTTTCATTAAATGTTATCACTTAAGATATTGTTTCACATATATTTGTGTTTATATAAAAAATATTACAATAGGAAAAATGTTGGTTCACTTTTACATATGAAACAAAATTCATATCGTGAAACAAATAACAGAATCAAAGTTTTTTTTCACATATAATAGTTTTTTCATATCAACACAAACATATGTGAAACAATATCTTAAATCATAACATTTGATGAAAAAATTTATTTTTATATTGGTTTTCACGAGTTTCTACTATTTAAAAAGTTTCTAAAAGATTGTTCCTCCTTCTGTGTGTGTGTATATACATATATATATATATAGAGAGAGAGAGACCGGTTCATACGAGAACGCTAACATTTTACAAGAATGCAATGAGATTTTTTTCATGTACAAAATCATATATGATTCATGTAGTGATTTTGGTTCACACACAAAATCATATGTGATTTTGATGTTAGTACAAAATCACATGTAATTTTGTACATAAAAAAAGTTCATCGCGTTCTCGTAAAAAGACACCGTACTCGCATGAATCTCCATATATATATATATATATATATATATATATATATCTATGTGTGTGTATGTATGTGAATGTCGTGTGATATGTAGGTACCTGTGTATATATCCTCATGTTTTGTTATATATATATATATATATATATAGAGAGAGAGAGAGAGATGTTCAAACGAGAACTTTTGGATTTAAAGAAACACAAGAACGACCCAATCATTAATGATTTTATAATAACATGAAGAACAAAATCATTAATGATTCCCGCGACTTGCCCCGCGGGTTTCAAACTCGCCCGTGTCCCTTGGACACCCCGTTAATGTAAAATCATTAATGATTTTGTACGGTTCCTTTGTTTCTTTAAATAGGTACGGTTCTCGTATGAACCCCCCCTATATATGTTGTGTATATAAAAATATGTAATGTTTGTGTAAAGAGATGAGAGAGACAAAGAGGTGGGTTCAAAATTTTAATAGATTACTTGGTCCCTGTAGTTTTGATTAGAAAACAAAAAAACTATGAAATGACTAAAATACCCTTCTAATTAAACTATTCAACATATCTTTTTAAAGGTGTTAAAGCTGAGGAACCAAAGACGTTTGAAAATGTAAACCACATGGACGTTTTCCATAATTATTTTGATCTGGGGACGCACAGTGTTATTTTGTGTGAACCACAAGGACCATTCATGTAATTTACTCTAATATATATGACTAAGAAGACTTGTTTGTTAGTAGCTTAATAAGGTTAATGAGACTCGTAACTTAACTGGCCAACCGTACATGACTATTAGGGGAAATTTTATGGAGAAAGCCAAGCTTTTCCCACTCATGAAAGACATGTTTCTTCTATTTATGAAAAACAAAGGGTACGTTTGGTTCCTGAACCAGTTTTCTAGGAAATTTTTCCAAGAAAAATGAAAATTTAGAAAACTCGTCTAGTTCATTTAGTTTTCAAAAAAATCCAAGAAAACAGAAAATTTCACTTTCTATAATCCTATGTAAATTAGAAAACTAGTTTTAATAGTTTTCCAAATTTTTGTTTTCTAAAAACTTTTCCGGCGACAATTTGGCTCATGCTCAAAGCCCATACATTTCTAACACCCAGACAAACCCTATCGTATCTTCCTTGTCGCTTCAACGTCTTTACGATTTCTTCCTCGTCGCAAATTTCGATTCACCGCACCGGAGCGCCAAGCCGGCAACTGCCGGACATTTATCTCGCCAACCTTTCAACGTTTTCTAATTTTCTAAAATTGGATGATGAAAACTCCATCATTTCAAACAAACGCGTTGAATAAAATTTTCATAGAAAACTGAGAATGAAAACTCAACTCCATTTTCTGAAAACGTTTTCTAGAAAAATGAAAACAAATTTTCGAAACCAAACGAACCATAACCCTCCTGAATAAAAACGTTCCCAATTTCTATAGATACATTAATCTACACAGATAGTTTTATCTATATAGGATTTAATGTAAAACTAATCAAACATCCCCTCAGTTGTTTGTTAATAATAATTTTGGTTGGCCGTTGGCATAGTTCGAGGAGTCTTCAGTCTCTCCGTTTTTGGTCTTTTTTCGTTTTTACTTCCTTTTGGTTTGGTCCATTTTGTTTTATCCGAAGCTGGGTTTTTTGCATCAAGCAAATTACGTTATCATTGTACTCCCTTGTTTTCATTAAAGCTATTGTCTTCTCTTTAAAAAATACTTATATATGATAAACTGGTCATGGGTTGGGTTTCAGTGAGAAAGAGAGTTAAAGTGAGAAAGGTAAGAAGAATTCATCCTTAAATGCACATTAGGATGAAATTCACCGTGATGTACCAGATCAATCTCCATATGAAACGTAATTCATGGGCGGGTTTGATGGTAAAAGTGTTGATATTTTAAGAATCCATCGAATGAAAATCAATACTTAACATTTATAAAGGTATTATAAATGTATTTTCTTTTTCTTTTAATTAAAGCATACATGGATTAAAACATAATCATATCCACCCATGAAACCAAAATATACACAACATAGTTGCATATTAATAAGAACAATTTGTTCTTTATTTAATCAAACTAAACACAAAGATAAGTCTTAAGTTTTATCTAAAATAAACTTTACACCATATAGAAAACACAATCAATATGTGATCCACAACACTTGATTTTATCCTTCGCGATAAAATCAATATACAGAAAGTGGTAGAAGCAGACTTGTTCACTTAGTGAACATAAAATAAATTGTTGTACACAAAATTAAAACCAACCTGGTAATCAATCATGATATGAAATAAACTGCACGGATTAGATCCTGTCCTTAAAGGTTTTATACGACTACTCTTGATGCTGTGAGTCTCAAAGTCGCAAAGCCCCAGGATTTGATACAGTTAAAGTATTTCAATTGTGAACAACAATGACAATCAAAATTAAAGCATAGTAGATGCAGAAGTCGTAGGTAGGAAGAACTTCAAACGCAAAAGGAGAGAGCTATAGAGAGAATTAGATTTATGGTGGTGGTTTTTTTCTTCCATCTTCCTCAAAGCTTTAAGTTTTTATTCATACCTCATAAACCCTAAAATTGGGTGCTTCTTCCCCAAGATTAGGAAGATGATGAGTTAGTTAGGAGACTAAGTCTCCAGCTAAATTCATCTCTAATTTAATATAAACAAATAATTGTTTTTATATTAATTAATTAAATAAATAAAAATGTTTTTTATATTAAATAAATAAATAAAAACGTTTTTTTAATATTAAATAAATAAATAAATAAAAACGTTTTTTTAATATTAAATAAATAAATAAATAACTTAATCAGATAAAAACCCCGAATTTAATTACTGATAAATATCAACTTTTTATTTAATAGTAATGATCTAATTCTCTCCATAATTTTCAATAAAATGAAGCACAAAGTGTGTCATCAGCTTCGATTACGTGTGCGCATGTGCATTGAACCTTCCACACATAACCCCCACCATGAGTCACCAACATGTTCAAAGCTCACTTGAGGGAAAATACTTATAAAGTCTTTTATTATGCATAATCCTACCAATATGGGATGAAATAAAACTTTCAACCTCACTATAATTTCCAAAAATCCCCCACCAGGTTGGAAAGTTTTCTGACGTTCATAGTAGACGATGTGACAGTGGTGTCACTAAGATTAAACCATGTTTTATATAAGTATGCAAAGAGAGATCAATTCAATGGTATCCTTTGGATTTAAACCTTGAATCTTAAGATCACTCCGGCTTACTTATACACATCATCTAACATTCTTGCTTTCTCACTGAGCGCGAATATGGCCTTGCGCTAAACCCTGTTTCATGACCTTCTAGAAGAAAAACCACTATTCTTTATTTGAGGCGGCACCACCTCTCAGTCATATAGGCAAAGTTCTATAACATCTTCGTTGCTAAGATGCCTCTAAATTTGTTAAGACTTTCAACTCAACCTCATTCTCGGCAACGCCGTACTATCTTTTACCTTATATAGATCTATCTTTTGATAGTACCTTCTATCAGTTATTGACTTGTTGTTACCCTTTAAACTTGATAGATAGGAGCACTAAATTCAAGTTGGGTTTCCATCACTAATTGATTCTACGTGGTTTCAGACCCATGTATCTGGTAATTGATCATATCAAGTCTCTTGTCAAAGGCTTGGTTAATGGATCTGTCAAGTTTCACAAAACTTGACGAACACAATACTAATGGTACCATTCTCATTAAATGTTTCCCTTAATTATGTTGGAGACATATGTGAAGATTTCGCATTCTACACTGTATTGTCAACTTTTAACAGTGTGGCCACACTGTCACAATACATGGAAATCAAATTATTTAGAGAATGTTTTAAATGAACATTCATCTATAATTCTTCAAGCCTCTTAGCTTGTAGGAGTTTATGCCAATAAATTTGGCTCTCATAGCCAAATGGGATATAAACACGTATTTCTTGTTTCTCCAAGAAACCATCACACAAGTTAGAGTATAAAGCCACTTACTTGTTGTGCATTTAGAATCACTTGGTGATCTATGCAATTGGTATCAAATATCCCTCTCGAAATCAAGGATATGTTGTGTATGTCAACTCGAGTTTCATACTTCAAACGAGTGTTGTATGTACCTCCTTTATCCCAAGAATGATGACTATTTGTCCAAGAGCTTTCACCTTAAAGCTTAAGGACAAGTTGTTTCTTGTATCAGGAATACTAGTTCAAATGATCAACGTATCATCTGTTAAAGGATAGACAAATGCACCAATCATCAACATGGTGCTGAATTGAAGAAATGATTGTTATATCAAATCATTCATGTCACTATTGAAAATAGTCTTCTTTTAACAAGTCTACGCATCTCTTGTTCTTGTTCGGAATTTTCGAATCTCTCAATTTGCTATATATAAATCTTCTCATTTATATTTCCATAAAAAACTGTCTTTCTATCCCTTTTTAACAAATATGCAGTCTTTCACGACTGACAATGTCATAATAGTTCATATAGAATAATTATCAAATTTAATCGACTCCTTTCGTTTGGGTGTGTGAGAGAATAATCATCCCCATATGAAACGTAATTCATGGGTGGGTTTGATGGTAAAAGTGTTGATATTTTAAGAATCCATCGAATGAAAATCAATACTTAACATTTATAAAGGTATTATAAATGTATTTTCTTTTTCTTTTAATTAAAGCATACATGGATTATAACATAATCATATCCACGCATGAAACCAAAATATACACAACATAGTTGCATATTAATAAGAACAATTTGTTCTTTATTTAATCAAACTAAACACAAAGATAAGTATTAAGTTTTATTTAAAATAAACTTTACACCATATAGAAAACACAATCAATATGTGATCCACAATACTTGATTTTATCCTTCGCGATAAAATCGATATACAGAAAGGGGTAGAAGCAGACTTGTTCACTTAGTTAACATAAAGTAAATTGTTGTACACAAAATTAAAACCAACCTAGTAATCAATCATGATATGAAATAAACTGCACGGATTAGATCCTGTACTTAAAGGTTTTATACGACTACTCTTGATGCTGTGAGTCTCAAAGTCGCAAAGCCCCAGGATTTGATACAGTTAAAGTATTTCAATTGTCAACAGCAATGACAATCAAAATTATAGGATAGTAGATGCAGAAATCGTAGGTAGGAAGAACTTCAAACGCAAAAGGAGAGAGCTATAGAGAGAATTAGATTTATGGTGGTGATTTTTTTCATCCATCTTCCTCAAAGCTTTAAGTTTTTATTCATACCTCATAAACCCTAAAATTGGGTGCTTCTTCCCCAAGATTAGGAAGATGATGAGTTAGTTAGGAGACTAAGTCTCCAACTAAATTCATCTCTAATTTAATATAAACAAATAATTGTTTTTATATTAATTAATTAAATAAATAAAAACGTTTTTTAATATTAAATAAATAAATAAAAACGTTTTTTTTATATTAATCAAATAAAAAACTTAATTAGATAAAAACCCCGAATTTAATTACTGATAAATAGCAACTTTTTATTTAATAGTAATGATCTAATTCTCTCCATAATTTTCAATAAAAAGAAGCACAAAGTGTGTCATCAGCTTCGATTACGTGTGCGCATGTGCATTGAACCTTCCACACATAACCACCACCATGAGCCACCAACATGTTCAAAGCTCACTTGAGGGAAAAGACTTATAAAGTCTTTTATTATGCATAGTCGTACCAATGTGGGATGGAATAAAACTTCCAAACTCACTATAATTTCCAACAAAAAGTTATCAAGGGTCCAGAACATTTCTTATAGTTCTCACGTTAACAATCCTTCTCACATGATTCTACGTCAACTAGTCATATGGGGCATATATAAATATAAAAGACATAATTGCAAAAAATGAATGAAGAAAATTAGAGCAAATTGCATCAGAAAGTAACATACTTTGTTTTAATTCCTATTTTGAGTAACATATTTTTAAAACCTCTATTTAAGTATCTATGATGGAAAGTTTCACACATTTAAGTACCCGAGTAACCGGTTACCATGTTAACATTGCAAGTGACATGCAAACAAGTAGACATTTATTTGTTGATGTGGCAAGATGGATTATTTTTATATAAAAAAGTTTTAAAATATATATTTTTTAATTCAAAATTAATATGATAAAAAGAAAGCTTGAAAACCCTAACTCGCATGGCTTGCTACCCTTCCAGCCGCCGCCATCCCTTTGACATAGCATCAATTTCTACTCCAGAACACCATTCACAAAACCGCGTCAAAAACGGAGGTCCGAGCGAAAAGTAATGTGATTTTTAGTGTTTTAGTGAGTCAAACCGAGTTTTCAGCCGAGTCAACTCGGCCCAACTCGTAAAAGTCGCAATATATACGACTTTTCTTCATTTTTGCACCCAAAAACAGACTCTAAGCTCTTACTAAGTTCCAGGAACGATTTTGGCTTATTAGGGGTGATTTACAAAGAGTTTTGCTTAATTATCATACCGAAATCATCCACAAATCAAGGTATACCTACTTTCTTGGTTAATTTTATGAATTGGAGCTAGTTAGAGGTGAAATTGGTAATACTAGGGTTTTGGGTCTATGAACCCTAATCTGAATTATGTGAGCATTATGTTGTATTTTGTTTGGTTATAGTTTAACTAAGTTATTATGATGCTTAATTGATGAATTATACCTTTTGAAAATGTAGAACAAAAGTTGAACTTTAATTTTCTTGATTATTGGTTATGCTGGTGAAATCTTTGAGTATTGATGTTGTAAACAATAATATAAACATGGTTAGATAGTATCTTGATTGTTAGAATGAAGATTAAATCCAAAATATGGATTTTAGTTTTTTTTTTCTTAGTAATTTTGACAGCACCATTATATCCGAGAGGCTGTTTTGATAGTGCGATAACTTGCCCACCGTAGCTCGGATTGCTATGATTCTGGACATTTCGGAAAGCCTATATGTAGCTCTAAACCTGTCCTTTAGACACTTTTTAGGAATAAAACTTGTATGTTGGTTAGAATTGCCTCTCAAAATTGATAAAAAGTGAATTTTGAGCTGAAAATTTAAGTAACTAAAATAAGTTTATATTAAGTTTGGTTAAGTTATTGTTGTCAGACCTTTATGAAACTTCGGATACATATTACAGGTGTTAAATAAGCTCGCTTGGTTCTTTCGGAGTGATCGTTGGTCGACATTTAGGCGTATATGGACTAGGAGACTAAGTTGGCTCAATTTTGAGTATCGAAAAGCACTGTGAGTTTATGGGGTTACTTGACTTACTATTTGCTAGACATGTATTATTTATTTGTTACTTGTTTCCATGCTTATCCATGTTATGTTCCCTTATCTATTTCAAATGATTATTAATTATTGTACTCCGTCCTTCCATACGTACTACCGGTGGTTACTTTGTGTTTCACCCGGGGAGGGCACAATTAACCCCATATCAGCTGATATTACTCGAGTATAGTGCATATTTGACCGTGTTAGAGTCCGATCGTTTTCCCCGCTGTCCAGGATAGCTCGGGCGGGAAGATCATTCCACTGGCCGGGATAGCTCGGGTGGTATGATATCTATGATACATTGTTGTACTTGCCACGTTCGGGATAGCTCGGTGGTCATACATATCTATTATTGACTTTCACATGATATATTGGTTGCATACTTTAATACTTAGATGTTTAAATCCCGAATGATGATTACTTGTTACATTATTTACATCCTTCGTGATCATTGATTTCAATGGAATACATCTGTGAAGCTTTAGTAGTTAGTAATTCCCGTTTACTCACTAAGCATTTTGTGCTTACCCCTTTAGTTGTTCATATTTTTACAGGCCGTGTGGATAAAGCGAAGAACAAGCTCGAGTAGATTGAGATCTTTGCTTTTAGTGCTTCCGGTAGTACGACTCTTTTGTTATTAAGTAGTTAGTCGAATACAACTTTAGGTAGTAAATTATTAGTCGACTTTTGGTTGTAACTTTAAGTACCTAGTTAATGGGTAGCTATTGTCCTTTGTCTTGTATATAGTTTACGTTTCCGCAAATTTATTACTTTAGATTTGTCCGTTTTGGTATATTTTGGAAACAGGTGCTTACGGAAACGCCCTGTAAACCAAGCGGACATTTCGAACTTGAAACTCGTAAATATTATATTTTGTTTGTCCTCAAATGGTCTAAAAAGTAACTTTTGGTATTAATTATGTAATTTGGGTCTAACACGCCATGAACACCATTCAACATAGACTCAGCCTAAACACCAGGGGCGGACCTGTGTGGTTGCATACGGTGGCATGGGCCACCGTATTATTTCTCCAGCAAAGGGTAATAAATTAAGGTTTGTAAAAGTTGCAACCGTATTGTTTTGTTGTGTGTCACCCTATATATTTTAAAACTACAATATCGACACACGTTTTTCTTGGTAAAGTTGGTTTGTAAGGCTTTTCCTACACCCAAAACCCAAGTTTGAATCTCACTTGCTTCATTTTTTTTAGCTTTTTGCTTTTATTTTCAAATTTATTATGTTTCTAATAAAAAATCGCAATAAAAGACTTGAACCTAGGATCTCATGTATGAAAATCAATGAACTAACCAATAGACCATTTATGATGTTGTAAAAAATATCTCGACATTTTTTTTATAGTTAAACGGTGCAACCGTTTGAATTTTTTTTTGGGTCCGTCCCTGCCAAACACCAAACCATCGCCACCACCATCACCTTGCATTTTAACCAGGGGTGGACCTACCTTTAGGGGAGCAGGTCCCGTGCTACCGGTCAACTTCATTTCGTAAGGGTAATTTTTTTGGGGTACGTGAGATGTACCCGCGAAATCCTGAGGAGTGCTCTATAATATTTCAGTTTTTAAGGGTTGAAGGAGCACACTTTTTAGTTATACTTTTTTAAAGGAGCACAACATACCCAACCCCTGTTAGATCAACCGAAAAAACCAAAAGAATCCTTTGATATCAACCGAAAACCTTAAAAAATCTCCCGAGATCAACCAAAAATCTTAAAAAAATCCCTCCAAATCAACCAAAAACCATAAATATCTCGAAATCAACCAAAAACCTAAAAAAATCCCTCGAAATCAACCAAAAATCATAAATATCTCTCGAAATCAACCAAAAAGTTTAAAAAAAATCTTTCAAAATCAACCGAAAAACTTAAAAAGTCCCCAAACAGGAATTTGGATAAAAATCCCTTCAAATCAACCAAAAAATACATCATTCGGCTTTGCGGGCATTTGATCCAATTTAAGGGACAGGGTGCACCCGCTCAGGAAAAATCCTGGGTCCGCCATTGATTTTAACTACAACCTTTTTATAGCATGTATACTTCATCTTTCTTGAAGATCTCATCCGAATCCATCTGAGTTCATGTCGAGTTGGGTTTTTGGCTTTCGGGTTTTCAAAACAATCCGCACAAATGATCGAATAATGAGAATATGCAGACATGTCATGATATCTTGATTTTTCATAGTTCTAACCTAACTGAACTTTCTTCTCTTCTATGAGACACCACCGTGACGGAGATGGATTGAAAGCTTGCATAGAGAAACCATAGTCATACACCGTCGGAGATGATGATCGGAGATGGACGTCGGTCATGTTGACCGGAGACAAACGTCGAAGATGGTAACCGGATACAAACCGTCCGAGTTATTTTATCTTGTTGACGTACTGTGTGTATATATTATAAGATAATAGATTTTATATTAATTTGTATAAATTAAAAAAGAAAATACCTTTTAATTATAATTGTTCAATATAATAAAATCCATCTGACTGGCCACATCAACAAATAAATATTGAGTTGTATGTCATGTCATCGGCCATGTCAGCATGATAACCGGTAAATGGTTAAACCGATTACTCAGTTACTTAAATGTGTGAAACTTTCCATCATTGGTATCTAACTAGAGATTTTAAAATTAAGTATGTTACCCAAAATAAGAATTAAAACAAAGTATGTTATCAATTTGTTCAAAAAATTAATAAGCCGCCTAGAGCTTGTCAAACACTAAACACATATTTTCTAAGTCAAGAAGATAACTTACAAGTTTCTTATAATTGTTACAAATAAAAACGTGAATTAATGCTTAAAACAGTAATAGAGTTGTACACGATACAAATTCATTAAATTTGTTTAGACTTCCTTTTAAATTGTAATAATTAATGGATAGTGTTATGGTTTTTAATGCGGTGGATAATATTGTATTTAAGACGATAGTAGTTTGGTAGAGTAAGGTACTTCTTCATATTTGATAAACTTTTTTTTTGATGTATTTAATTGATTTTTTTTCCTTTGTTTGCTTCTAAAAAACTCAAGAGAATGTTTAAGATTTTGTTGTGTTATTGAATATATTGAAATTATAAAAGATGCTAGTATTTTAAATGATTGTTGAAGTTAAAATTCGGAGATTTTGACTTTTAAACCTTGTTTACTTGGTTTCTGTGATTTTTTTAAGATAAAAACATTTAAACTCAATATCTTGAATAAAAATACATTTAGTTTCGATGAATTTTTATGAACATTTGAGGATAAATTAAGTGCATGTGCATTAGCAGCTTAAATGAAACTCATAATTAATTCTATTAATATATATATAACTATAGTAGTGGCTTAATAATATATAAAATAACTTATTAATTAAGTTTTTACAATGAATCTTTATACAAAAAAACAATTTATTTTTAATATATCTCTCCCAATTAAAAACCTAATCTTTTCGTCGATGAAAATAAATAAAAATCTTCCCAACATATAAAGACAAATTTACCAATAAAGACAGATTTATCTATATAGTACTTAACGGAAAACCAACCAAACCGTCAGGGTGGAGCAAGATTTTGAGTCTAAAGGGAGCATCAATTATTTATATATGTGTGTGTGTGTTTGTAAAAGGATCAAATGAGAACAGAGTCAAAATAACAGAATAAGAAAATGATCAAATCAATGCGATTTACATGCAATTTAGGAATACGGTTACCGCAATAATGAGCAAGTCACCTGACTTTGGGAGCTGGGACCTCAATCATGTGAATCACATGTGTATTTAGTGGAAATTCACATGTAAGAGACATATCAACGACCGAGTATCTTACCCGGTAAACACTTATCGGATAAAAGACGCTTCCTAATAACCCATTTTGATGGCTGAAAATGTAACCCGATAACTAGATAAACATCTGGTAAACCACAAAATCATTAAAACGAAGGCACAAAATCCTAAAATCTTAAGAGAAATTAAGGGCTAAGAGCATGAAACACAATTACTAATCTAAACCATTGGACTTCCCACTTTGTGAAAATAGAGAATTATTATATATAGAGTATAGAGTGACATTAAAATACAAACTATTTGAAGGTTGTAAACTATATAAACACATCTAATCCGTACATTTTTATGAACAATGATTGATATTTTTTTAATTAATATAATTTAAAAAATTAGAAAAAAGGTAGTTTTTGGATTAATTTTAGTTTAAATTTTAAATTTTAATTAATAATTAGATGATTATCTGTTTTGGTTATTATTATTATTCCATAATTATTTCAACTGTCATGATTATCATAATCCAACGTCTTTTTCCTCGTCTCTTTCTCCTCCTTCAAGATCAATGATGAAATATCAGGAATCAAGCCAAGATTTTTATCAACAAAATTTGAGGTTTGCATGAGTAGCCTATTTTTCTTTTTGTAGTTATTTTAATGAATTCTTCTTTCCCGATTATCGTCATCAAAATTCGACTCCGATATATGCTTATGCGTTCGTTTTTGTGTTGGTGATTTTAGTGTCACCGGTCAATTTATGTGATTGGAAATAACATGATGTTTATATAAGTTTTATACTGTGATCTAATTCAAGTTAGGTGGTGCGGAGTGCACGCTTGTTATAAGACGAGTATGAGCCCGGTAACGACTGAATACAACAAGGTTCGACTGGAACCCAGTCAAGCTCGACTGGTTCCATTCAACCTCTATGAATTGGTGTTGCATCCTCTGGAATACTCGACTGGGCCAGTAGAGCCAGTCGAGTCTATACTGGTTTGAATGCTGATATCCTCTGGACTACTCGACTGGGCTAGTCGAGATAGTCGAGTCGGTCGAGCTGTAATTGGACTTGGAGTAAATGTGGGAAACAAGGTTCAAAAGATATCTTATACAGAAGCTCACAGAAGCTTCTATATGAACAACCAGAAGTTCTGGTCTGGTCTTCTGGAATACTCGACTGGGCCAGTCGAGCCAGTCGTGTTCTGGACTTGGTTTTGCATGAAAGACCAGAAGCTCTGGTATGGTCTTCTAGACTTAGAGTTTCTGAATGAAAGACCAGAAGTTCTGCATGGTCAATGCAAAGGTTCGTCTTCTGGATTTTAGACCAGAAGCTTCGAATGGTCAACTTTGATCAGTTACTTCTGAACGGTTACTGTGCATTAAATGTGCATTTATTGAACAGTTACTGAATTTGTGTAACTGACCACTACTCCTTTATTTCAGCCATGATTACCTTTTCAGTTTAGACACGGTTTTTTGAACACTCCCACATACTCTCCAAAAAATTTACTTTCGTTTTTGTGCCTAAATTCGAAAGTGTTTTGAGTCTTATCCCATATTGAATTTCGTGAAACCCAGGCATAGGGTCGAAATATCAATTCGGAAAGTGTCTCACACGATTCTCAACTTAATCCGGTGATCGATTTACCCTTGTTTGCCTACCCTGTTCCAACAATCGAATTGATATTTCCTAATGTCGATCATGGCCGAATCTATGAAAGAGATGACTTCAAAGTTTGGAAAGCTGGAGAAATTTGGAGGTGTTGATTTCTGATGTTGGTAGAAAAAGATGCATTTTCTGTTAACTACTCTGAAAGTGGTGTACGTGCTGAGTACCCCCATTCCAGAAATCATGAAGAACGACACGTTGGAGCAGACCCGGAGGAGAGGTAAGTGGGAGAACGATGACAATATTTGCAGAGGTCATCTTCTAAACGGTATGTGTGATTCCCTCTTTGATATCTACCAAAGTGCTGAAAATGCGTAGGATTTATGGGATTCCATTGAGTCAAAATATATCGCTGAAGATGCTTCTAGTAAGAAGTTCTTGGTGAGCGATTTTAATTATTATAAGATGGTTGACTCAAGACCCGTAATGGAACAGTATCATGAGATACTTCGCATTTTGGGTCAATTCACTCTATACAAAATGAATATGGACGAATCTATTGCCGTATCGAGTGTGATTGACAAACTTCCTCCCTCTTAGAAGGATTTTAAGCACAATTTGAAACATCAAAAGGAGGAACTGTCATTGGTTCAACTTGGGAGTCACTTGCGAATCGAAGAATCTCTTTGGGTGCAAGAAAATGACAAATCCAAGTCCAATGTTGAATCTGGACAGCCCTCTGTTAATATGGTTAAAGAGAAAAAAAAAACCAACTCCAATAATCAAGGAAAAGGCAAGAAACAAAAGTTTGATGGACCCAATAAATCTTTCAAGAAGAAGAAGGATTTGGTATGTTGGAGATGCAACAAAGTGGGCCATACCAAACGTGATTGCCGGGTTAAGTTGTATAACAACTGTTAGTCCCCAAAGAGAGATGGCTAACCAAGTGAGGGTTTTGTAGAAGGGGGGTTGAATATAAAACACACAGAATATACTCTTTTTAAATTTTTTAATATAAATATAAAAAATTTACACACAGGTAGTTTGATGCGGAAAAGAACAGACACACTATTCTATCAAACTAAGCACACAGATAACAGTAATTAACTTATACACTCAAGAAGTTAAAACAAGACTGTTATAGCACACAGCTTTGTCGGAGTCAAACAAATAATCACTTTGAAGATTTGTTGAAAGCGTGAGATTTCTAGGAAGGACTTCATCTCCTTTTATAGTGCCCATGCATGGGATGCATGTGAACAGCTGTCAAGGTTTCATTAGCTGGAAGTGTATATGCGGGACAAAGGAAGAGACCACTCCCTTTGTACTAGAATAATGGATGAACCATTCTTTGTAGCACGTAATGCCAGATAACTTTATCTTCTTTTCTTCATGCTCTATGAAGTCCCATCAAACCTTTTAGTTAAAAGACAAATATTCCTTTTATAAGAATAAAAGAGAATGTCTTTATTTAAGGCTTGATGCCCAAGTTCTTGCTGCTCACGTGTCTTGCAATTGATGTGAGTCAAGAACTTATCTCTTTGAAATTGCTAAGTGATACATCAAACTATGTATCACATCGGTGGATACCTTGTAAGGCTGGAAATGATAAGTGTACACTTTGCTTGATAAACTTCATTTTTCACCAAATGTTGAAAGTGTACACTCTTGAACTTGTGACTTGATATCACAGCCTTAGGAAAGATACCTGCAATTTCGGTGACCAAGATTATAGTGTCGGTGACCATGACTTCAAACTTGATGACCTCATCTTGTATTGATGTCCTTAGTACTTTTGATGACTTTTAAGTGTACCATCGGTGACCCACTATATTGGTGACCCAATCTTGACTTTGGCAAAATGATCTGAATATTGAAGTTAGTTGGTACATCCAAAATTCCACTTTTTGATGTACAACCCTTGATTGAATAGTCTTTGACTTTTCAATACTTGAAGCATATTTCAGACCTTCAAAAGAACCTATAAAAAATCAATCATATAAAGGAAGGTGGTTCATCACCAAATCATCGGTGACCCAACAATCTCCCCCTATTTGATGATGATACATGTAAGTTAGAAAAGAATTCTTTTTGACCCTTTCTATTTCTTTTGGGTTCTTTTGACTCAGATTTTTTTTTTGACTGAGTATGTACAGTATAAGGATAAGTATAAGTGTAAGTATAAGTATGTGCAAGAAAAATAAAGATATTAATAAGAATTTTTAAAGAAGAAGAGTATGAACTTTTATTAATCAACACACAGCTTTGAAAAATAAAGTTCACACTATATGAAGAATATTCAAGGAGTGGGTTCTCTTCTTTTTAGCTCATCCAAGATAAGCCTGGTGATTCCATGGTCTTCAACCGGAGGTAGTCCTAGAATAGCAGAGAGGAAGGAGCTGTGATCCCTTGGGATGTCAGAAGCTCTGAAGAAACCTATGTTTCCAAAGATGTCTTCAAGGAACACCCCAAGTTCAGGTTCAGTAATTATAGTTTGCTCAGGGTATGCGACCGGAGTTGGAATGGAGAGGTTTGTACCCGAAGCATCTATTTTGATGTTTCTCTCATGAAGCATAGCAAAATGTCCCTTCTTTCTATTTTTAGGAGCTGTGATGACCTCTCCTTTAAGACCTTGTTGTATAAAGTATATTTGCTGTGCTTCAAGATATGTCACAAGAATATCATTCTCCTTTTGGATGTTGAGCATCTTAATGAAAAGTTTTCTGAGAATATTAAGTACCAGCTCCTTGTACTTGCTTTTGCTCTTTGAGATGCACTTACCAACTTCCATCCATTCAGTCATCCCAAGAACTTCACAGAAGTAGAATCCTCATATGAGTAATCTAAAAGATCATCATCGTTATCAGAGAAGAAACCAGCAGGAAAGCCTTGACACTCGGATGATGGAAGTGGAAGGTCGGAAGGTTGAGGATCATCTTTTCCATATCCAAGTCTTGACTTGTCCTTACAAGAGATTTGATCTAGAAGAATCTTTTCTAGATTTTTTGAAGATTTAGTCCACTTAGAAAGAACCTCTTGTTCCTTTTCAAGAGTATTGGAAATCTTTGTTTCTCTTCAGAAAGACTGTCATTTAAATACCTTAGGTTTTCTAGATCAGCTTTCATTTTGTCAAAGTCCTTGAGTTTAGAAAAACAGGAGAGAAGTTGATCATTTAAACATTTAATGTGCATGTCAGCCTTTTTCTTTTGATCCTTTAAATTGAAAAAGTCAATAGTTAAAGAATCAAAGGCATCAACCTTTTGATCATCAGAGAGAAAGGTAAAGGGATGTACCTGGGGCTTTGTTCCTGAAGTAGATCCCTCAGTAGATACAAGGGTAGTGTAGAATGACTTTTCTATGTCTTCCAGCTCATCGATTTTGGCCATGAGGCATTTTATGACATACTCACTCTCACTCTTAGAGGTTTGCTCATCCTCCCAACAATGAGTCTCAGCAACCAAAGTTTTACTTTTACTTTGGTTTCTTTCTTTTCCCCTCTTGTATTTAGCTTTGTACTTCTTATATCTAGAGGTTTCTTTTGATTCAGAATTTTCTTTAGAAGATTGGCTATGTCTCTCTTCATGCTTCCTAGAAGCTGATTTTGAGAAGTCATGGCCATAAGAAGAAGAAGGTTTGAGAGAAGAAGTTGTTGATCTGTACTCAGAAGCAAAATGACCTTTCTTTCCACAATTGAAGCAATCCTCATTTGCTTTATCAGAAGAGGATTTTTGAGAAAAAGGTTTTCTATTAAATTTAAAGCGGTTTGAAGAAAATCTTTTATTCTTAAGGTTTCCAGCAATCATTGCCATACTATCAGAAAGTATGTCAATGGCTGATTCTTCTCCTTCATCATCAGCAACACTAAAGTATGCATCTGATAGATGAGAAGAGTCTTCCTTAATATCGTTTTCAGAATCAGAAGAAGGATAGGTGATTCTAGGAACACAAGAAGAAGATTTTGAATCACCTATCAAAGCAACAGAAGAGGATTTGATATCCTTTATAAGAGATTTTCTCTAGTTCTTAGTTTGTTCATAGTGGAGAAGAGTTCCATAGAGAGCAGTTAAAGGCATTATTTCTAAGTCCTTGGTTTGCTTGATGCAAGTATAGATAGTTTCCCAGAAGTCTGGGAGACAATCCATGAACTTGCAGAGAACTTCTTCATTATCATAAACTCGTCCAAGAACTTTGAGATCATTGAGAAGACAGTTAAAACGATTGAAGTAGGTAGAAAGAGATTCTCCCTTTTCATGGGAGAAGAGTTCATACTTTCTAACAAGACAGATCCTGTTAGATTTCTTGACTTCTTTGGTGCCTTCATATAAGACACTCAAAGTATCCCACATTTCTTTAGCAGTGGGAAGGTTTAGAAGAGAGTGATACACTTCATCAGGAAGGGATACAGCAAGAGCAGATTTTACTTTAGTGTCTAGAGCAACTAGGCGTTTATCATCTTCACTAAATTTGTTTGAAGGTTTGATGATATATCTACCAGTTTTCTCACTTCTTTCATCATCTGACTCTATGTCCTTTCCTTCAGCGTCCTTTTGAGGGCCAAAGCAAGCCCATATTTTAGGAACAACAGGTCCCTCACTGAGAATGTTGGGATACCTGCAATCGATCCCTTCCAAGAATAATAACATGCGATTTTTCCATAACCCAAAGTTACTTGGGTTGAACCTTGGAGGTTTGGCCAAGGATCCTAAATCATATGTATTACTGGAGGAGGTCTGCAGAGTACCATCAACATTTTAAGTAGTAGCCATCACAGATCTGGTTTATTGAATTAAACCAACTGCTCTGATACCACTTGTTAGTCCCCAAAGAGAGATGGCTAACCAAGTGAGGGTTTTGTAGAACGGGGGGTTGAATATAAAACACACAGAATATACTCTTTTTAAATTTTTTAATATAAATATCAAAAATTTACACACAAGTAGTTTGATGCAGAAAAGAACAGACACACTATTCTATCAAACTAAACACACAGATAACAGTAATTAACTTATAAACTCAGGAAGTTAAAACAAGACTGTTATAGCACACAGCTTTGCTGGAGTCAAACAAATAATCACTTTGAAGATTTGTTGAAAGCGTGAGATTTCTGAGAAGGACTTCATCTCCTTTTATAGTGCCCATGCATGGGATGCATGTGGACAGTTGTCAAGGTTTCATTAGCTGGAAGTGTATCTGCTGGACAAAGGAAGAGACCACTCCCTTTGTACTAGAATAATGGATGAACCATTCTTTGTAGCACGTAATGTCAGATAACTTTATCTTCTTTTCTTCATGCTCTGTGAAGTCCCATCAAACCTTTTAGCTAAAAGACAAATATTTCTTTTATAAAAATAAAAGAGAATGTCTTTATTTAAGGCTTGATGCCCAAGTTCTTGCTTCTCACGTGTCTTGCAATTGATGTGAGTCAAGAACTTATCTCTTTGAAATTGCTAAGGGATACATCAAACTATGTACCACATCGGTGGATACCTTGTAAGGCTGGAAATGATAAGTGTACACTTTGCTTGATAAACTTCATTTTTCACCAAATGTTGAAAGTGTACACTCTTGAACTTGTGACTTGATATCACAGCCTTAGGAAAGATACCTGCAATTTCGGTGACCAAGATTATATTGTCGGTGACCATGACTTCAAACTTGATGACCTCATCTTGTATTGATGTCCTTAGTACTTTTGATGACTTTTTAAGTGTACCATCGGTGACCCACTATATTGATGACCCAATCTTGACTTTGGCAAAATGATCTTAATATTAAAGTTAGTTGGTACATCCAAAATTCCACTTTTTGATGTACAACCCTTGATGGAATAGTCTTTGACTTTTCAATACTTGAAGCATATTTCAGACCTTCAAAAGAACCTATAAAAAATCAATCATATAAAGGAAGGTGGTTCATCACCAAATCATCGGTGACCCAACAACAACGGTGCTGGAACAAGTGGAGCCGGGTCTAAGGACCAAGCTCAAGTGAAAGGAGGTCAGTTTTTGACTAACTTTGATAATAAATCTAAAAATATTTATTATGTTTCACTTATTCCGGAGTCTTTCTATGTACAGGATGATGATTGTGCATGGTGGGTGGACTCGAGGGCGACGTGCCATGTTTGTAAAGATCAACGCTGGTTCGAGAAATTGACACCGGTTGGAGATGGATCTGTACTAAATATGGGGAACGAGTCGACCGCACCGATTTGTGGATTTTGAGTAGTTAATTTAGAGTTTACTTCTGGAAATCATGCTAGATTATCTGAAGTTTTTTTTGTTCCTAAAATTCGAAAGAATTTAGTTAGTGGAGGTAGATTGAATTGTTTAGGGTATTGACAAGTTTATGATTCGGATAGGTATATTCTATCTTGATATGGTAAATTTGTTGGTTTTGGATATTTTTATAATAAATATTTCGTTTGAATGTAATATCCAAATTTATTAATTCTAAAAATTCTGCATTTATATTGTCATCTTCTTCATCTAAAAGTCAAGACTCAATGGTTTGGCATGCTAGATTAGGTCACGTGATTTTAGAAGAATGCATGAAATGTCAAAGGATGGTCTTATTCCAGCCTTTGATATTCATACAGATACATGTAAAACATGTATGCTTACGAAAATCACAAAACAGCCCTTTCCAAATGTCGAAAGAAAATCGTCCGTTTTGGAACTTATTCACAGTGATTTATGTGACTTTCATTCTACTCCTTCCTTGGGTAATAAGAAGTATGTTGTCACATTTATTGATGACAACACTCGGTTTTGTTATGTTTACTTGTTACATGCCAAAGATGAAGCTTTGGAAAAATTCAAAATATACAAAACCGAGGTTGAACTACAATTGGGTGGTTCAATTAAGCGTCTCCGAACTGATCGGGGAGGGGAATATATGGACCCTCAATACTTCCAATCAGTTGGTATAGTCCATGAGACTACGGCTCCGTACACACCTCAACAACATGGGGTTTCCGAATGAAAAATCGAGTTTAAAAAAAATGGTAAACTCAATGCTCTCATACTCGGGATTGAGTGAGGGATTTTGGGGAGAGGCTATGTTGACGGCCTGTTATATTTTGAACAGAGTTCTAAACAAACGGAACAAAACAACCCCATATGAACTTTGGTTCAAGAAAACTCCGAATTTGAGTTATTTTCGAATTTGGGGTTGTCGGGCAGTTGTGAAGCTACCGAAACCCAAAAGAAAGACTTTGGTGAACGTAGAATTGATTGCATATTCATTGGATATGCCGCAAATTCCAAGGCATATAGGCTTTATGTAATAGAATCTAATGATTCGGTATCAAAAAATACCGTTATCGAGTCGCGGGATGCTAAATTTGATGAGATGCGATTTTCATCAATCCAAAGGCCTAAGGATCTGATTCCTAGCACTAACGAAGTACAAAATCCAGAAAGTATGGATGGCGTTTCAACTCCAGAAACGCAGCAGGTCTGTAGAAGCAAAAGAGGCTGAATCGCCAAAGATTTCGGTGATGATTTTCAACTGTATTTGGTTGAAAGTTCGAGAGATGAACTTGGGATTCAATACTATTATTGTTACAGTATTGAAGATGACCCAAATAGCTTCCAAGAAGCGATGGAGTCTCGAGATGTTGCTTTTTGGAAAGAAGCAATTGATGACGAAATGTCATCGATTCTTGAAAATAACACTTGGGTGTTATCTGATTTGCCTCGAGGTTCTAAATCACTTGGATGCAAATGGATCTTCAAAAAAAAGATGAATGTTGATGGGACAATTGATAAATTAAAAGCCCGACTAGTCATTCAAGGGTTTCGACAAAAACCCGGTATAAACTATTTCGATCGTATGCTCCGGTAGCTCGTATTTCAACTATTAGGTTGTTGGTTTCCTTGGCTGCAATTCACAACTTGGTTATCCATGAAATGGATGTTAAAACAGCCTTCTTAAATGGTGATCTTCATGAAGAAGTTTACATGAAACAACCGGAAGGTTTCGTTATACCCGGTAACGAGCATAAAGTGTGTAAACTTGTGAAATCATTGTATGGGCTGAAACAAGCACCCAAACAATGGCATCAAAAGTTTTATGAGGTTATTTTATCATGTGGTTTTGCTTTAAACCAATGTGATACATGTGTTTATAGCAGATTTGATGCTAAAGGTGCAGGTGTGATCATCTGTTTGTATGTAGATGACATGCTGATTTTTGGAACTGATCAAGATCAGGTAGATGAAATTAAAAAGTTGCTATCATCAAATTTTTCCATGAAAGATATGGGGGAGGCTGATGTAATTCTTGGTATAAGAATTAAGCGGGTGAACAAAGGGATTGTTATGACACAGTCACACTATATTGAGAAAATTCTCAAAAAGTTCAATTATAGTGATTGCTCTCCTGTGAGCACTCCTATGGATCCTAGTGTGAAATTAATGCCAAATACGGGCACTTCAATTTCACAACTAGAATACTCTAAGGCCATTGGTAGCTTGATGTATGCCATGACAAGTACAAGGCCGAATATAGCTTATGCCATGGGACGGTTGAGTCGGTATACTAGTAATCCGAAAACTCAACAGTGGCAAGCGGTTCAAAGAGTATTTAAATATATCAAAGGTATCATGGATTATGGTTTGAGTTATTTGTGATATCCTTCGGTGTTAGAAGGATACTCGGATGCAAGTTAGAAATCTAATATGGAGGATCACTCTTCGACGACTGGATGTGTATTTTTGCTTAGAGGTGGTGCCATTTCTTGGGCATCCAAGAAGCAAAGTTGTATTACAAACTCAACGATGGAATCTGAGTTTGTAGCTTTAGCCACTGCCGGTAAAGAGGCAGAATGGTTAAAGAATCTTGCTAATGAGATTCCATTTTGGTCGAAGCCGATTGCACCTATTTCTATCCATTGTGATAGTGCAGCCACTTTGGCTAAGGCTTATAGCCAATTGTACAATGGCAAGTCTAGACACTTGGGTGTTAGACACAATATGATTAGAGAATTGATCATGAATGGTGTAATCTCTGTTGAGTTTGTTAGATCGCAACAAAATTTGACGGATCATCTGACCAAGGGTTTGGCAAGAGACTTAGTGAACAAGTCTGCCATTGGGCTGGGATTAAAGTACTTATAAATCTATAATGGTGAGACACCCAATTCCCCTCTAATATGACATTAGGGGATGAATTCAATGAGGAAAGCTCACACTTATAAGATTGGAACACATGATATATCATCCCAGGTATGTGTTGGGTACTACAGAAAGTAGGTTGAAGTTTATCTTCTTAATAATTCCTTTGATAAAGTGTATTTGTAGGTACACGAAGTAAAGAAATTACCTATGTGATCGTGAAGTGTAGCCGCATTTCAGAAGGTTGGGGACTTGGCCTTTATACGATCATGAGAGGATTAGGACACTCGACTTTATAATTGTGTCACTTTTATTTTCTTGACGAGTAGGTGAAACTTGTATGTATTTTATCTTTAGGTATTCAAATGAGTTGATGGGTTCAATCCTTGGGACACCTTGATTCACGAATATTTAAAATGTGTAAAATACTAAAATGGGAATTCAATCGTTTCGATATTTTCATTTATCTGCAAGTTTGGTGTTATTCAATTTTAGGATGTTATTTCATGCGTTACACTAAAACGGGGGAGGATTGTTGGTGATTTTAATGTCATCGGTCCATTTATATGATTGAAATAACATAATGTCTATATGGGTTTTATACTGTGATCTAATTCAAGTTAGGTGGTGCAGAGTGCACGCTTGTTATAAGGCGAGTATGAACCCGGTAATGACTGAATACAACAAGGTTTGACTGGAACCCAGTCAAGATCGACTGGTTCCATTCAACCTCTGTGAACTGGTGTTGGCATCCTCTGGAATACTCGACTGGGCCAGTAGAGCCAGTCGAGTTTATACTGGTTTGGATGCTGATATCCTCTGGAATACTCGACTGGGCCAGTCGAGTCGGTCGAGCTGTAATCGGACTTAGAGTAAATGTGGGAAACAAGGTTCAAAAGGTAGCTTATACAGAAGCTCACAAAAGCTTCTTGATAGAAAAAATAACACACCTAAAAGGTGTCACAAAAATGGTACAAGTATACACCACTAATGCGTTCATGTTACAAGTAACATACTGGTAAAAACCGGGATCGTCCAAGGACTGGTCTACTAAGATTCAGAGATTTATCCGAGCCATCGGTGCAAAGTTTTGGTTTTAATATATTAATAGTGGTTTGTTTGTGGAGTATTTGGAAACTTCTTTTTAATTAAAAATGGAATAAAAGGCGGGTATGGGTGTAAGTTTTCCCACGAGAGTATTTTTGTAACAAACTATGGTTACTAAACCGGTCACAAGTGATCCCACATAATTTTCTCCTCTTAAAGTTCCATTATATCCATTATATAGGTTGCGAAAAACGATTTTACTATAAAGTACTACTTGTGCTAACCTTGGGTTTGCCAATCGTAACTTAGTAGATCTCGAAGATCTTAGCTCCGCCGGATGTGGAGGGATATGCATATCTCTATGACACACCCACTCGACCGACATCTGAACCTTAGTACGATTATGCAAAAATCCATATCTCTATGTGATTATTGAAGATATTTCTCAAACCTTCTTGCATCATTCAAACAGTATTTCAGATCCGCCCCTCTCGAGGTCTAAGATCTAATATTAACACTTAAAGTGATTAGCTTGTCTGCGTTGAGATGAAGCTTCGACTCGAATGACCAAACCGAAGAGTTAGCAAAAAGAAGTAACACCCAAGTGTTACATTTTGGACTCTCGGGTTCGGCTTACACCCACACCCAAGGGGGGGTTTAGCTACGATGCATAATTAAAAGATTGCAGAAGTAAAAATACTGAAACATAATTTGCATTAAACGTAAATGGTCACAGTGGTCAGTGCCTACTGTGATGGACGGGAAAGTAAATTACAGGAAATAAAATTACAAGAAATAAAATGACAAGGAAATAAAATGATAGTCTTGAATTCTCAGTTGAATTGCTCTCTAGCTTGATGCTCCAAATTCTTTGCCCAAGCCTCTTTTTATAGTAGAAAAGGAGAGAGGGGTTGAAAGGGACAAGGCTTTGGATAAAGTGATGTTTGAGAGGAAAGGGACCTCTCATCCCTTGTCTTTACCCTTGTTGTCTTCTTCTTGCTTGTCCTCGTCCTTTGACTTCTCCTATTGTCTTCTTTTTATTTGTTTCATGAAAGCACAACCTCTTTCTCCATTCTGAAGTCTGCAAGTCTTTACACAGTTTTGGAAATACATTCTGCAGAACTCTTTGGCAGCTACTGCTTTGCCACAGTGGTGACTTGCCATTTCGGTTTGCAACGTTAATATTTGACTTTTTATTTATTTCACAGCCATGGGACTAATTTGGACCAAAGAAAGTAGAGGAGGCTCAAATGGGTGTTTAGGTTGGTAAAAAGGAGTGCAAATGGGTTTAAAAAGAGGACAAATAACTATAATATTTGAAGGTTATCACACCCCCAAACTTAAGGTATAACTTATCCTCAAGTGACGAAAAAATGAAAAAGAACTAACCAGGTGATTTGACGTGCGAAAATTTTTAGTGGGATGTGCATGTGATGAATTACCTTTGGACTTTTGCAATGTACATCCTCCTCTTGTCCGCATAACTATTGGTTTCATCAGTAGGTCTTGTATGGGTATGTGTAAATGGCTTCAGACTTCTTGGAAAATTTTGGACCCCCAAACTTATTCTTTTTTGCGGCAAAATGAGTATTTAACGGCTTGGATTTTTTTTTGTTTTTTTTTTGTTTGTTTCTTTTCCGTGATTTTTCTTTTGTTTTTCTTTGTGAGAATTGATGGCCAAATGGTTTAGTGACCATAAAAAAATTTCTCTTTATATTCTCTAAATATATAAGTATATTTTGTTTTTCTTTTAGAAATGGGAAATGATCCTCCCCCAAACTTGAAAATTGCAATGTCCACATTGCATGGGAGAGGTGTTTGGTGGCTAAACGAAGGTGCAACGGGAAGTGTATGGGCCAAACGAAAGATGGCCTACGTCCTTTCAAACCGCTCGTTATGAGAAACAAAATTCAGACTTACCTGCAAGAAAGTTAGTCCAACCAAAAGAAACATAATCAACAAACATACAATACCCACCAAATAAATCATGCCAAAAGGTTACCAAGTCATCAAGTGTCAAAGAGAAGGCACCTAAACAGAAAGTTAACCACAAAAAATTAAAGAGAGAAAAAATATCAGTCCAAGGCGTGAAAGTTAACCAACAAAGTCAGTGAAGTAGGGTTCCCCACTGTGGAAAACAGCAGCAGTAGCATCAACAAATGTGCTCACATCAGCCGGAAAGGGGGGCGTAGGGACAGCCATAGAAGTACTTGCATCACCCTGATGTTGCGCCTTAGCAGCATCACGATCTCGTGCATAGCTCCAGTAGGAAGCACAACTTGCTTCCACATTAGCCAACCTGCAGTCTAGAGTAGCTATCATCATCTTAAAATCTTTAAGAGCTTTGGTGTGACCTTCTAACTGACCAATCAGGATCATCAACCACGGTTCCGATCCATAGGGCGATTTCCTGACCGAGAGGGAACCGGCTGTAATGGTCCGGCCTGTTGAGCAGCGACAGGTCGCACCCTCGGCTGATGAGTTCTCACCCGAGTGCGGACAACTGGCTTTGGGAAATCGACACCTGCAAAATGCTTATGCCGCCTCATGCGGTCAATTGTACCCTGGTTGATGGTGGAGGTACCAAATAGGATCTCGTCAGTGGTCTTTTTCTGCACATCACAAACACCTAACAACTGGGTTATTAGAGCGGGGCATATCAGGCGGAAGCCAGCTCGGGTGGAAGATTCGCCCATGGCGGTTCGAATGACTGGTCCCGGGTTAACAGGTAGATCCTTCAAGATGCTGTATAACATAACACACTTATCAAAGGGCAAAGTACTGTCATGCGCGGAAGGCATCAAGGTATGACGCAGAAACTGAAACCACAGGCTAGCCTCAAAGTTCAAATGCCCGGACCGGATTATTTGGCGGTTATTATCGGTCGACCATCCAAACCCCGGTAGGGTAAGTGTACTAGCAGTCTGGGCAAGGACCTCCTCAGAGACACCCCCTAGTATAAATTTGGCAAATGCGCATTCAAGCGGAGGGGTGAGTCCTAAGGTGGCATTGATTGTGTCGCTAGAACATTCCACCAGTTTCCCCCGGACAGGTATCAGATCTCCGTATGTATCCCCAAAGGCAGTATAAAATTCCCGGACCAGTGTTACATTGATCCCGGGTGGTTGTTCAAGCAGATCGGTCCACTGGTGGACTTCCAAATGGGATTTAATACAAGGAAATTATTTAACCAATGAGACCTAAAAGCCCCATTCAACAAGTAAGGTCCTATGAGCAATAGCTTCGTACCTGTCCCGGTAGGATGGAGGGTCAAGAAGGCTACGTGCCTTCCGTTTGCGAGTGCGTCGGGATGGTTCCTCCGGCTCGGCAGCAAAAGAACTGTCCTCGCTTACCAACTCAGTTGGGTGAGAACTGTCGTTAGGTGAGTCATCTGTTGAGTCGTCATCCGAGACCAAAAGAGTACCTGCTGAAGAACCAGATTGAGTGACGGAGTCACCACCGTGGTCAGCCACCACAGTGGTGCGTTGTCTAAGTGAGCTTCTCGGCTGTTCTACCACCATTGGCCGCTTTCCATGTACATCATCCTGTCCCAATGGGGTTGCCAAACCATCAGAAAGTTCATCATTGAAATACTTACCCACATCCGATTCGTAAGCATCTTCTTCACCCATTTTATTGAGATTAAAACTTCGAGTATCTCCTCCGGCCTTTGGGTTCCCAATGGCCTCGGTTACAGGGTTTAAGGGTACTATTGGTGTCCCGGGTGGTGGTTGGGTTAAAACAGCCCCAGTGGTGGGTGGGTTAGGTTTAGGGTTTTCAATCGGAGTAAGGGTGGAGGTGGCTTTTGAGGAAGCAACGCCGGCGGCTAGAGTTGTAGCACCGGTGGTCTCGGTGTTGGAGGTGGTTTGAGGAGGGGTAGGAATGGTGGTAGGGTTTTGTTGGTTGGGGGTGAAGAAACGACGGAGGAGGTGTTTAGGGGAGGGGTGGTGGTTACCTGAGTTACATCGCCGGCGATTGGGGGGTTTTCCGGGACGACGATCGACAGAGGATCAGAGGTACCGTCGGTGGAGTAGCGTGGCTGGTCGGAGGTAAGTGGAGGAGCGGTGGAGTAGCGTGGCTCGTGAGTCGTCGGCCGGTAATGGAGCCGGTGGCCGGAATTTTTTGTCTAGCCATTGGAGGAGATGAAAAGTCTTCAGGGTTTGAAAAGGTTTTGACAAAGGGTTGAAAAGGAAAGGGTACTATGGTGGACGGTTCTTGACAGGGTTTAGGATGATCTTAAAAAATTTAAACTTTTCAAAATAAAAATTGGGAAGTGTGCCTCTTGAGGTGTCACCCAAAAACATGAAACTTGTTCTTTTTCAGATTAAAGAAATATTTCAGTACTTTCAAAAAAAGCTTGTCACTCTTTTGCACTTTGGATTTTTGTGGGATAGTTTTTTAAAAATATGACACTTCTTTCTTTTTCAGTAAAAACAAATATTCCAGTATTCTAAAAAGAAACTTTCACCTTTTTCTGCCTTGGATTTTTGTGGGTTGGTTGGTCAACTCTTTGTACAGGTGTCGACATGGGGTTGTACACTGAAATATCCACTCTCTCTATTATCCACCAGATAAACGACTTCCCTCACTGACTTTTTGGCTGTTGCGACCAGAGTGGTGATAAAGTCACCACTTCAGCTGAAAATTTCTGCAAACAAAGAAATGAAACTAAAACAATACTAAAATTACTCCTACTATTTACAAGGGTTATTTCTAACCCACATGACCTGCTTTGAGAAGAGTTTTAAGCATGGTTAGGCACTCCTCCGGGGAGGTAGTGCTTAACTCGATGACCATTCACATGGAAAGTGCTACCATATTCGGGATTGATTAAATGGATAGTACCATAAAAACCAACTTTTTCAATCGTGAATGAGGACCAACGTGACATGAGTTTACCCGGGAATAATTTTAAGGGAGAGTTAAAGAGTAAGACTTGTTGGCCTTCAGAAAAATTTCGGTTATTAATTCTACGATCATGTCACATCTTAGTTTTATCTTTATAAATTTTAGCATTTTCATATGCATGGTGCCGCAATCCTTCCAACTCAACCAATTGAATTTTTCTCTTATTACCCGCGGTATCCTCAGACATATTAAATTCCTTTGTGGCCCAAAACGCCTTGTACTCCAATTCCAAAGGAAGATGACATGCTTTGACAAAAACGAGACGATATGGGGACATGTCCAATGGGGTTTTAAATGCGGTACGGTATGCCCAAAGTGCATCATCCAATTTGAGTGACCAATCTTTACGATGAGGCTTGACGACTTTTTCTAAAATAGTTTTATTTGAAAGCTCGACAAGCCCATTCGTTTGAGGATGATAGGCTGTGGCCACTCTGTGTTGGATGTTGTACTTGCTAAGGAAGACACTTAACATTTTGTTTATAAAATGAGTTCCCTCATCGCTAATTAAAGCTCGGGGTGTTCCGAAATGAACAAAAATGTTTTTGTGTAAAAAGTTTACAACTGTCTTAGCATCATTATGAGGGCAAGCAATTGCCTCCACCCATTTGGAAACATAATCCACCGCAACCAAAATGTACTGATTGTTAAGACATAGGAAACGGTCCCATAAAATTGATGCCCCAAACATCAAAAAGTTCAACTTCCAAAATATTGTTTAGGGGCATTTCGTTTCTTTGGGAAATATTTCCCGTCCTTTGACATTGGTCACATCGTTTCACATATTCAAAAGAGTCTTTAAAAAGAGTTGGCCAAAAAAATCCACTTTGCAAAATTTTAGCCGCCGTTCGTTGTCCACCCAAGTGGCCACCGTATGGGGAGGCATGACATTCTTGCAAAAGTTTTTGAATTTCCAAATCGGGTACACAACATCTTAATACTTGATTGGCTCCCATTTTAAAAAGATGGGGGTCATCCCAAATATATTGCTTACAATCACGAAGAAATTTCTTAAATTGTTATGCGGTGCGGTTATACGGCCGTAGCCCACTAGCAAGGTAGTTGGCTATGTCCGCATACCATGGGTGATTTTCTTCACGAAAGTGTTGTATTGCCAAAATTTGCTCATCTGGAAAAACTTCTTTAATCTCATGACTTCCACCACCAGAATTAACACCGTCCAAACATGAGAGATGATCTGCCACTTGGTTATCCACTCCTTTTCTATCAACCATCTCAATATCAAATTCTTGTAAAAGTAAAACCCAACGTATAAGTCGAGGTTTTGCGTCGGCTTTGTTCATGAGACACTTGATAGTGGAGTGGTCGGTGTGGACAATCACCTTGGTGCCAATGAGGTAGGCCCGAAAGCGGTCAAAAGCGAAAACTACGGCAAGCAATTCTTTTCGGTTGTGGTATAATTAGTTTGAGCATCGATCAAAGTTTTGCTTGTGTAATAAACCGGGTGAAATATTTTTTCACGCTTTTGACCCAAAACGGCCCCTACGGCCCAATCACTTACATCGCACATAACTTCAAAAGGTAAATTCCAATCCGGTGCAACAACGATTGGGGCCGTAACAAGGGCGATTTTTATTTTTTCGAACGCCATTTTGCACTCCTAGGTAAATTCAAATTTTTGGTCCACATGCAACAAGTTACATAACAGTTTTGCAATTTTTGAAAAATCTTTAATGAACCGTCTATAAAAACCGGCATGTCCCAAGAAGCTTCTAATGCCTTTAACCGAGGTTGGCTCGTGTAATTGCATTATAACTTCTAGTTTTGCTTTATCAACTTCCAAACCTCTCGGAGAAATTAAATGTCCCAAAACAATTCCCTCTTGGACCATAAAATGGCATTTTTCCCAGTTTAGGATTAAATCATGAGCTTCACATCGTTCCAAACTTTTTCTTAAATTATCAAGACAGCGATCAAAATATGTTCCAATTACCGAAAAATCATCCATAAAAACTTCCATGGTGTCTTCAATCATATCGGAAAAAATAGACATCATATACCATTGGAAAGTTGAGGGGGCATTACATAGATCGAAGGGCATTCTTCTAAAGGCAAAAGTACTGTATGGACAAGTGAAAGTGGTTTTCTCTTGGTCCTCGGGTGCAATATGGATTTGGTTATACCCCGAATAGCCGTCTAGGAAACAATAATATTCTTTACCGGCTAACCTATCGAGCATTTGGTCTATGAATGGTAATGGAAAGTGATCTTTCTTGGTTGCTAAGTTCAACTTTCGGTAGTCCATACAAATGCGCCATCTCGTCACGGTTTTAGTTGGTATGAGCTCGTTTTTATCGTTGGTGATCACCGTGGTGCCACCTTTTTTCGGGACGCATTGAACCGGGCTCACCCAACTACTACTAGATATCGTGTAAATAATACCCGCATCTAACCACTTTAAAATTTCTTTTTTCACCACTTCCTTCATAATGGGGTTAAATCTCCTATGCGGTTGCACTTTGCCAATACTATTCTCTTCCAAAATAATCTTATGTTGGCAAACCGAAGGACTTATTCCTTTTATGTCGGTGTCCATCCTAATGCTTTCTTATGCTTTCTCAAGAGCTCTATCAACCTATGTTCTTGTTCTACATTCAACTTAGATGAAATGATCGCGGGTAGTTTTTCATCTTCCAACAGATATGCATACTTAAGATGACTAGGTAACGATTTTAACTCCAAATCGGGTGGTTGAACTATAGACGGGGGCTGAGTTGTTTTATCCTTAAAGTCCAACTGTTCGAAAGCTGCTACATCCTCCAAAAAGTCATCCTCAAAGATTAGGTCATCAGCTGTGTCCACAGTTGTGAGATCACCATTGTGGTGATCTAGGTCCAGATTTTTGCTTATTGCCGAACAATCTTCTAATTCCCCATGAAATCTTAAAGACTTAAACACATTGAAAGTCACCTCTTCGTCATTTACTCTCATGGTAAGCTCACCCTTTTGGACATCTATTAAGGTTCTTCCAGTGGCGAGAAAAGGTCATCCCAAAATGATTGGGACGTTTTTGTCGGCTTCATAATCTAGAATTAGAAAATCAGCCGGGAAGATGAACTTATCTACCTTGACCAATATGTCCTCGATCTTTCCCCTAGGATATTTTATAGATCTATCCGCAAGTTGCAAACTTACCATGGTGGGTCGGAGTTCTCCTATTCCTAGCTTATTGAAAACAGACAAAGGCATGAGATTAATGCTTGCTCCTAGATCACACAATGCATGTCCTACCTCTTGACCTCCTATGGAACACGGGATGGTGAAGGTACCCGGATCTTCGAGTTTAGATGGAATTTTAGAGGTAAGGAGGGCACTACACTCTTTGGTCAATGCTATAGTCTCAAATTCAGTTAAACGTTTCTTTTGTTTAGGATGTCTTTTAAGAACTTAACATAGTTTGGCATTTGCTCGAGAGCCTCTACCAAAAGTATGTTGATCTAGATTTGTTTAAAGATGTCCAAGAACTTCTTAAACTGAGCATCCACATTTCTTTGCTTCAATTTGCCAGGAAAAGGTAAGTCTCTTAGGTCAGGTTATGCAGTCTTCTTAGTTCCTGACTTTTTCTCACGACTGGTGGTGGCAGTGTTCACCACTGTGATGTGAAATTTTCTTAATGAATTAAGAAAACGTCACAAAGAAGGGTAGAAAACTCAAGTTTGAAAACCCTAAAGGCTACGCCACCAGATTTTTAAACAAGAGATTTGGAATGATCAAGGTCTTAATTAAAGCAAAGCACCCTCAAGAACAAGAACACACCGGATGCGAGTATAAAGGACTCAACCACCAACTCACAAAATAATCGTTTATAAAGACAAATGAAATCTGTAAATCACTCTTAATTTTCATTGACTAATCTTATGGATTACAAGAGTTTAAATAACCTATCGTAAATAAGGAAACTAATAAGAAAAAGGAAACTAATAAGAAATAGGAAACTAATAAGAAAAAGGAATTATGGATTACAAGAGTTTAAATAACCTATCGTAAATAAGGAAATTAATAAGAAATAGGAAACTAATAAGAAAAAGGAAACTAGAAAATGGAAACAATTCAAAAGAATCCTATCAAAAACACAATTAAAAGATTAATAGAACTTACCTCAAATATATCCTAACCCAAACCTGGTAAAACCGGCCTCAAGTGAAACCCAAAAACCTAGTGGATAAAAATAAACCTATGAAAGCGATTAAGAATAACTATTTGGAGTACGAAACCATGCAAAGATCTTCATTTCTCGACTTCAGCTCGAATTGTGAATTTAAGGATCCTATCAATAGCAGATTCTCGTCAATCTTCATATTCGTATCATCCTCCTCTTCTTCAAAAGAGTTTGTCTTCAAACTTTGTAGTTCATCATCTTAGATATAGAGAGTCAAATCTCCAATGTTGGACTTGGCACTAACTCCATAATCACCAGGTAACTGAAGCTTATATCCATTATCTCTAATCTTTGCGTACTGTTATTGTTTCCTCAAAACCTCAAAATTGCTTTTAAGGTGATTTAGGTGATCATTCATGTTTTTGCTATAGATCAGAATATCATCCAAATAAACCATCCCAAACTTACCTAGAAAGGGTTTGAGAACTTCATGCGTCAATCTCATGAAAGTACTCGGTGCGTTAATAAGACCGAATATCATGACTACGCATTCGTATAATCCAAGCTTGGTCTTGAAGGCGGTCTTCCACTCATCCCCTTCTCTCATCCGAATATGATGGTATCCGCTCTTCAGATCTATCTTTGAGAATATTTTAGAACCATTCAATTCATCAAGCAATCCGTACAATTTTGGAATAGGAACACGATAGTTGATGGTGATGTTGTTTACAGCTCTACTATCAATGCACATATGCCACCCCCATCTTTTTTGGCACCAATAAAGTAGGTACGACACAGGGACTCATGCTTTCGCGTACATAACCCCTCTCCAGAAGTTCTTCTATCTGTTTTTGCAATTCCTTTGTTTCCTCCGGGTTATTCCTATAAGCAGCTTTATTTGGTATCGGTGCTCCTGGAATAAGATCAATTTGATGTTGGATACCGCGAATTGGAGGCAAACCAGGGGGTAATTCATTGGGAAACACATCACAAAATTCACCTATTAAGGAAATCAGAACATATGGCATTACAATTTTTTCCTTTTCTTCAACTTCTTTAGAAATCACTTCAAAACATACGCCACTTGAAGCGATTTCTTTCTCGATATCTTTTACACCAACCAGAATAATTTATCTTTTATTTGCCAAGTCTTGACAAATTCCTGTTGAATAACTGGTGTCAAGGCAATCGGCTTAGCGTCTTTACTCTTTTTAACCACATACACGTTGGTTCGACCATCAAACTTGACAAATCTATCATACTGCCATGGTCTATCCAATAGTATGTGACATGCATCCATAGGGAAAACGTCACAAATCACCGAATCATCAAGTTTCCCAATTTTAAAAGAAATCAGGGCTTGTTTGTGTACCTTAACATCACTGGTGTCGTTGAGCCAATGCAACTTGTATGGTTCAGGATGATCCCTCGTCGGGTAGTTGAGCTTGTCAATCAAGGTTGTGGAAACAACATTAGTGCAGCTACCCGTGTGAATGATCACCTGACATAAGCGACCTTTCACATTGCATCTGGTCACAAACAACTTTTCTCTTTGAGTTTCTTCCAATGGAATCACTTTGGAGTGCAAACTTCGACGCAATACCAGGGCCCTATCGTTTGTTTCTGGTTCCACTTCGATAACATACTCGTCCTCATGCTCGGTGGTTCCCTCTTGCTCTTCACTAATCTCCTCTTTTTCACCCAAACTTTTGCCAAATACGTCTTGAATCTCCTTTAGGGTCATAATACATTTACTAGGACAATTGCTTTGTATATGTCCATAACCCTTGCATTTAAAACACATCCTCTTGTCTTCTAGAATTTCTGAACTTTTGAAAATCAAGACCTTCTCCTTGGGTTGTTTTGTTTTATCGAATTTTGAAAAATCAAATTTAGAAAAACTCAAAGTTGATGTTGCTTTCT
Organism: Silybum marianum; assembly: GCA_036898165.1. Lineage (NCBI taxonomy): Eukaryota > Viridiplantae > Streptophyta > Magnoliopsida > Asterales > Asteraceae > Silybum > Silybum marianum. The sequence continues at coordinate 15,851,079 of CM072528.1, forward strand.
CCTTGTTGTGATCAAAAGACTTAACGAAATCTTTCGCCTTTCTTGACTTTGTTTGCCTTTCCATTTTTGCAGCCACCTTGAAAACCTCTTCTATCGACCAGTAGGGTTGTAATTCCACCTTATCGGCAATATACTCGTCCAATCCAACAATAAAACGAGCAACTTTGTGTTCCTCTTTTTATTCAAGATTGCAAAGCATACTCAACCGCTCGAATTCAGTAATATAGTCTTCAATGCTCATGGAGTTTTGTATCAAAGTTTGCATCTTGATAAAATTAATTTTCTCATAATCATCAGGTACAAACCTTTTTTGAGATACCTTTTGAGTTTGCTCCAAGAATCGACCTGACTTCTTCCTTCTTTGTGTCTCTTTTGTTGGAAACTTTCAAGCCATAGACTTGCGTAGGAAGTAAGTTTTAATTCTGCGATTCTGTAAGCTTTTCGATCATCATAGTCTTTGTATTTGAAAACACGTTCAGCACGCCTTATCCAATCTAACAGTTTTTCTGGATCTGAATTTCCGTTAAATTCTGGGATGTCAAGCCTTAGGTTACGATCATCATCCTTCTGCTTGTCTTTTCTTCTTGATCTATACCAGTAATCTTCTTCACTAGACGACGCATCATGTTTTTTTTTCTTGGTCTCAATCTTCTTGGTTCACCGTTTGGAGATTCGGATTCCGAATCAGATCTGACTTTTGGCTTGGACATATTTGCTTGCTTCTCAAGAAACCCTAAGATGGCGTCCATCTTAGTTTCTAGTTCTTCAAGTTGTCAATCTCTTTGTAGGTTCTTGGCTTGTTCGAGTGTAAGACCCATAGGGATCTTATTCTGTTTGTTTGTATCTTCTTCGCTAGACATATTACTTTGATCAAACCTTTCGAAATTGTAAAGAAAGATTCGATCTTGCAGCTTTCTTGAATCATAAATTTCTAGGATATTCCAACGCAGCTCTGATACCAAAGTTGATGTGAAATTTTCTTAATGAATTACGAAAACGTCACAAAGAAGGGTAGAAAACTCAAGTTTGAAAACCCTAAAGGCTACGCCACCAGATTTTTAAACAAGAGGTTTGGAATGATCAAGTTCTTAATTAAAGCAAAGCACCCTCAAGAACAAGAACACACCGGATGCGAGTATAAAGGACTCAACCACCAAGTCACAAAAGAATCTTTTATAAAGAAAAACGAAATCTGTAAATCACTCTTAATTTTCATTGCATATTCATATGGATTACAAGAGTTTAAATAGCCTATCGTAAATAAGGAAACTAATAAGAAAAAGGAAACTAATAAGAAACAGGAAACTAGAAAAAGGAAACAATTCAAAAGAATCCTATCAAAACCATAATTAAAAGACTAATAGAACTTATCTCAAATAAATCCTGACCCAAACCTGGTAAAATCGACCTCAAGTGAAACCCAAAAACCTAGTGGGTAAAAATAAACCTATGAAAGCGATCAAGAATAACTATTTGGAGTACGAAACCATGCAAAGATCTTCATTTCTCGACTTCAGCTCGAATTGTGAATTTAAGAATCCTATCAATAACAGATTCTCGTCAATCTTGATATTCGTATCACACTATGGTGAGTAACCACTGGGGATTCATCGGACACACCAGGCCTGACTACAATGGGGGTAGTCTGAGTTACAGGGAGGTCTGGAGTTGTTGGTTCTAAGGTGAACAAAGCAGGAAAGTGTTGCTTGTCAAAGGCATGTGTTGACTCTCCCGTTTCTTGTTGGATGGGTATGTTAACCAAGTCCGAACTACTTCTCAAAGTCACGGCCTTAACGTGCTCCTTAGGAATGCCTTTAGGGGTCTCGGTGTCACTAGGTAAAGTGCCTTGTTGTCTCCCCTTAAGTTCGGCCGCGAATTGACTAAGTTGGGTCTCAACACCTCTTAATTTGCATTGGTTTGGTTAATGAATCCCTTAAGCAACGTTCCAAAGAACTGTTTTCATTCATGTTTTGTGCCTAGGTATTTGAGGTTGTGAAGTTTGTCCTTGGTGGAATTGCGGGGATTGCCCGCTGTGAGAGGACTGTGGGGACTGCCCACTATGGTAAGACTGGTTGTTGTTTTGCTGAAATCCAGGAGGATTCTGGGGATGACTAGGGCCTGGATTTACCCCTGGAGGCTGTAGTCCGGGATTGCCAGACCAAGAAAAATTAGGGTGATTCTGCCAGTTCCAGTTATAAGTCTAAGAGAATGGACTGTTTTTGACATGGCTTCCTACATAGTTTACCGAGACAGGGTTACCGGGACAAAGTTCATAAGGATGATTTTCTTCACAAAACATACAACTTTCATTTTGATTGTCCACAACAGAATGTACTTGGTTTTTCTCTCCTAAATTCAAGTTATTTTTTACCAAGTTTGTCAAAGCGACAATTTGTGCGTTTAAAGAAGCGATGGTGTCTAAGTCTTGAACTCCTAAAGCACTCTTGTTAGTGAGTGCTCGTGGGTTTGACCAATCAGTGTTATTGTTGGCAACTTTCTCAAGTATCTCGTAACCCTCATTGTAGGTTTTTGCTGTAAAAGCTCCACCTACCGTGGCGTCGAGGACGATTTTTGCAGAGTTGGATAAACCATTATAAAAGGTTTCCAACTGGATGCAATGGGGGATTCCATGATGTGGGCATTTCCTAAGAAGTTCCTTGAACCTCTCCCAAGCATCCGAGACTGCTTTGTCATCCTCTTGCCTAAATAGCAAAATTTCATTTCTGAGTTTGACATTCCTAGTCGGAGGAAAGTACTTTTTCATAAATGTTTCACACAAATCCGCCCAAGTAGCTATAGAGTTAGGTGGTTGTGAATTTAGCCAAGCTTTAGCTCTATGTCTTAGTTAAAAAGTGAAGAGCGTTAGCCTTAAGGCTTCATTGGAAACTCCTTGAATTTGAAAACAGTCCACAACTTCCACAAAAGATTTTAAATGTGAATGTTTATCTTCTGACGGGAGTCCTCCAAATTGACCGGTTGCTTGAATCATTGTGAACATTAACGGTCTTATTTCAAAATGTTCTGCAATCATATTGGGCCTAATAATACCCGAGCATAATTGATTAACCTTGGGGATGGCATAGTCCCGTATACCTCGGTCTTTGTCATCGGCAATCCGTACCTGGTTTTGTACCGGTGGTGGTGGTGGATCGTTAGGTCCTCCCCCATTAGCGGCCATATTGTTAACGACGGGGGGTTGCCGATTACGCGGACCTCGTCTACCTCTACGATTTCTTCGTATGGTTCTTTCTATTTCGGGATCAAGAGGGAAAAGTTATCCGTGTTGTAGCCGTGGCATACAACATGGAAGAAATACTAAACTCGCGACACGGGCTCAAGGATAATCAATATCTTAGGATTTAAATTCGCGCTAATCCCCGGCAGCGGCGCCAAAAACTTGATAGCAAAAACAACACACCTAAAAGGTGTCAAAAAAATGGTACAAGTATACACCACTAATGCGTTCGCCTTACAAGTAACATACCGGTAAAAACCAGGATCGTCCAAGGACTGGTCTACTAACATTCAAAGATTTATCCGAGCCATCAGTGCAAAGTTTTGGTTTTAATATATTAATAGTGGTTTGTTTGTGGAATATTTGGAAACTTCTTTTTAATTAACAATGGAATAAAAGGCGGGTATGGGTGTATGTTTTCCCCCGAGAGTATTTTTGTAACAAATTATGGTTAATAAAACTGGTCATAAGTGATCCCACATAATTTTCTCCTCTCGAAGTTCCATTATATAGGTTGCGAAAAACGGTTTTATTATAAAGTACTACTAATGCTAACCTTCGGTTTGCCAATCTTAACTAAGTAGATCTCGAAGATCTTAGCTCCGTCGGATGTGAAGGGATGTGCATATCTTTATGACACACCCACTCGACCGACATCTGAACCTTAGTACGATTACGCAAAAATCCATATCTCTATGCGATTATTTAAGATTTTCTCAAACCTTCTTGCATCATTCAAGCCGTATTTCGGATCCGCCCCTCACGAGGTCTAAGATCTAATATTAACACTTAAAGTGATCAGCTTGTCCGCGTTGAGATGAAGCTTCGACTCGAATGACCAAACCGAAGAGTTAGTAAAAAGTAGTAACACCCAAGTGTTACATTTTGGACTCTCGGGTTCGGCTTACACCCACACCCAAGGGGGGTTTAGCTACGATACATAATTAAAAGATTGCAGAAGTAAAAATACTAAAACATAAATTGCATTAAACTCTCGGGTTCGGCTTACACCCACACCCAAGGTCGGTGCCCACTGTGATGGACAGGAAAGTAAATTACAGGAAATAAGATTACAGGAAATAAAATGATAGTCTTGAATTCTCAGCTGAATTGCTCTCTAGCTTGATGCTCCAAATGCTTTGCCCAAGCCTCTTTTTATAGTAGAAGAGGAGAGAGGAGTTGAAAGGGACAAGGCTTTGGATGAAAGTGATGTTTGAGAGGAAAGGGACCTCTCATCCCTTGTCTTTACCCTTGTTGTCTTCTTCTTCCTTGTCTTCATCCTTTGACTTCTCCTATTGTCTTCTCTTTATTTCTTTCGTGAAAGCACAACCTCTTTCTCCATTCTGAAGTCTGCAAGTCTTTACACAGTTTTGGAAATACATTTTGCAGAACTCTTTGGCTGCTACTGTGTTGCCACAGTGGTGACTTGCCACTTTGGTTTGCAATGTTAATATTTGACTTTTTAGTTATTTCGCAGACTAATTTGGACCAAAGAAAGTAGTGGAGGCTCAAATGGGTGTTTAGGTTGGTAAAAAGGAATGCAAATGGGTTTAAAAAGAGGACAAATAACTATAATATTTGAAGGTTATCACTTCTGTATGAACAACCAGAAGTTCTGGTCTGGTCTTCTGGAATACTCGACTGGGCCAGTCGAGCCAGTCGTGCTCTGGACTTGGTTTTGCATGAAAGGCCAGAAGCTCTGTATGGCTTATACAGAAGCTCTGGTCTGGTCTTCCAGACTTAGAGTTTCTAAATGAAAGACCAGAAGTTCTGCATGGTCAATGCAGAGGTTCGTCTTCTGGATTTTAGACAAGAAGCTTCTGAATGGTCAACTCTGATCAGTTACTTCTGAACGGTTACTGTGTAGTTATTGAGCAGTTACCGAATTTGTGTAACTGACCACTACTCCTAAATTTCAGCCATGATTACCTTTTCAGTTACGTTATTTTGAGTATAAATAAGAATCTATACTCACGGTTTTAGACACGGTTTTTTGAACACTCTCATATACTCTCCAGAAAATTTGCTTTCTTTTTTGTGCCTAAATTCGAAACTGTTTTGAGTCTTATCCCATATTGAATTTCGTGAAACCCAGGCATAGCGTCGAAATATCAATTCGGAAAGTGTCTCATACGATTCTCAATTTAATCCGATGATCGATTTACCGTTGTTTGCTTGCCCTGTTCCAACATTTTGTGCACTAGATTTATGAATTTCTTCGTCCTCAATTTGGTTTAATTTAGGGTGAAAACCAAATTTCTGTTGGAATGCATCGTTATGAAAAATTGGACTATGAAGATGGTATTTTCGGTGGTTGGTGAAGATCATGAAAGCACTTTGATTTATCATAGTCCTATTTTTGAAACCTAATAATGGTTATGAAAAGATTGTGGCAACTCAGACTGAATTGGGGTTTCCATCGAGTGAAGGAGATGCATTTCATATATTGTTTTGTATCTGCATCATTTTTCATATGATTTCATATACGAAAAATGATGAATTTTTGTATATAGATCATTTTTATACATGGTATTATATTCTTTTATTATAGTTATGATTTTCTTTTAAATAGTTTCGAGTTTTTTTATGGTTATGAAAACTGTTATTTTATTATAGTTATGAATTTCTTATGAATGATTATGAACTATTTTGTGTTACGGACGTTAGAATTTTTTTTTTATAAATAGTTATCAAATTGGTTTTTTTTATTTTAGTAATGATTTTTTAAAATTATTATGAACTTTTTTATAGTTATGAAGTGTTCTTGTATTATGAATTTTTTTTATGGTTACTATTTTTTTAAATGGTTACGAAGTATTTTGGATGGTTATGAATATGACTTAATTCTAAAATTATGGAATCCGTTATATATGGTAACCGAATAAGATGTTTATAAATTTAATAATTTATATAAAAAACTAAATTATTCCTAAAAATATGAATTTAATAAAAAAGACTCAAATATTCTTGATTTGTAAGTTTGTAATTTTAAAGAAGTTTGTATTTAAAAGAGGTTCCTTGGTGGCACCCGTTGTTAAAATATTTTTAATATATTTAATACTTAAACAATTTTTAAATAAAATTTTGATAGATAGTAATTTTCTATTCTCTTTTAAATAAGTAAAAACAATTGATCCAACATCTTTTCCTAAATAAATTTCGAGATTCTCCAACCATAGAGAACGTTTTTGTTTTCTACTTTCTTTTCTTTATTTTGAAAAATGATTTAAGAATTCTTTAATTTTTTTGAGACTGATCTTTGTGAAAAAAATGTTTAAATCTTTATTTTCTGGGTTTTAAATATAATATTTGGCGATGTTTTTATTTCTCCATCTAAAAAAATTATAATAAATTTGTAAAAACAATGTTTTAATAACCTAAGAATTTTATTAAAAAAAGTTCCATAACTTTTATTTCTATAACTTACGTCTTACTCAAGATGGATAAAATGTTTTCCTTAAAGTATATATATTGCATTTTACGAATTACGATCAAAATCTTTTAAGTGAAATGCATTAAATAACAATTTATTTTTATAGATTTTTCTATTATAATATTACACTTTCATTTTTTTTAGTAAACTACGATTTTCGTCTTTGTGTTTTAATGCTTATAACAATTTTCGTTCCTATATTTCAAAAAACATTTTTTCGTCCTTGTGGTTTGAATTATTATTTGTTTTTCGTCCTTCGTTCTATCAGTGTTAAATAAATCACTTAAATTAGAAATAATGTGATCTTTTTACTATGGTTTTTAATATTTACAACCGTAAAATTCATTAGAATATTATAAAAAAATCTATATATATATATATATATATATTAAAGGAGGAACCAAACATAATGATGTGTCATCCTCTAAGCATTAGGAGACTATTTTTCTTTTTTGTTAGATTTTTAATTTTTTAAAATTTTGATATATAAAAGACTATTTTGTACTTATATTTAAAACATGAAATTCATTATTATAGGGTTATTTTTGTAATTTTAAAGTTTTACCCTCCAACCTTTTCATCTTCATTCTTGGAGGTGAAACCTCCAAACCTTTTCATGTGTTTCTCCGTGATTTATCATTTAATACATCTCTTCTTCTTCCTCTCTATAAATTGATGGATTCTTTATTTTATGAATCATTATTATTCAACAAAATATTTGTTCAGGTAATTGATTTGTTTCTTTCATCTTTTTAATTTGTTATTATTATCAATTAATAAACTTCTTCTTCTTCCTCTCTATAAATTGATGGATTATTCATTTCATAAATCATTATTATTCAACAAAATATTTGTTCAAGTAAAGTTTTTTCTCTCCCTCACTTGATTTGTTTCTTCATTTTTTATTTGTTATTATTTAACAAGATCGTTTTTTAGGTTTAACATGAGAATACAATTTAGGTATGATTCTTCCTCTCTATCGCTTATGTATTATTCATTTTATGAACCCTTATTTTTCAACAAAATCTATAACAACAATTCCAATAATATGAAAAAGAAAAAATATGTAATATACAAATTACATTTTTATAAACATATAATTTCTACATACATGTTTAAAATAATCCACGTTTTCATCAACTCTCATTTTCTTCATCCTCCATCAATAGAATTTTTCTAAAATTTATCAAAATTTCATCTTAATCTATATTATTCAAACGTAAACATAATCATATCCTATTACAACAACAAATCTAACAATATGGAAATTGAAATAATATATATTTCTTTTGACAAAGAAATTAAAATAATATAATTACAACATACCTGTTTAGAATCTTCAATGAGTTCTTCAACTTATATCTTCTTCATCCCCTCCATCAAAGAAATTTATAGGATTACATTTTGTTTTTAAGTATGTTGTAATTATATTATTTCAATTTCCATATTGTTGGATTTGTTGTTGTAATGGGCTATGATTGTGTTTACGTTTGAATAAAATTAGATTCAGATAAATTTTTTATGAAATTTTAGAAAATTCTATTGATGGAGGATGAAGAAAATGAGAGTTGATGAAGACATGAATGATTTTAAACAGATTTGTAGAAAGTATATGTTTATAAAAATATTATTTGTTATTACGTATTTCTTCTTTTCCATATTGTTGGATTTGTTTTTATAGATTCGAATAAAATTTTGATCTTTTGTGATTATAGGATCTGATGATGATGAAGACATTAATGATTTTAAACATGTTTGTAGGAATTATATGTTTATAAAAATGTTATTTATTATTACGTATTTCTTCTTTTCCATATTGTTGAATTTGTTTTTATAGATTGGAATAAAATTTTGATCTTTTGTGATTACAGGATCTGATGATTTAAAATTAAGTCATATTGACAATAGCAATATAAAAGTGATTGATAATTATTATAAACATCGTCATTGTTGTGAGAATTTACTATGACTTCATCCTTAACAAATTGTCCTCAAATCTTAATGAAAATATTCTTTTTATGATCAAATATCGACATATTTTTTGTCAAAAAAATTCAGATATTTGGTTTGTAACAAGCTAAAAGTTATATGCGAATTTGCTTACGAAGTCGAGGAGTCTCAATTTCACTAAAGGATTTTAGAATGAATGTTGGGTAAGAACGACGTGTTCCTAGGTGTGAAGTGGGAGAGAACGCTATTTATTTATAATTTTTTTAAATAGTTCTACGTTTTATTTTTATTTTAAATGATATTGCATTTTTGAAATAATTTGAAACATTATTTACTGTTTCTTCAATTTATGAATTAAATTAAAATTAAAATATATTATTATTTGAATGTACCTTTCATTTTTTAAACTAAATAATTAATTACTAACATTTATTTTTATTTTTAATTTGCATAACAACCAATTTTTTTTAAAAGGCATTTACATAACAACCAATTAAATAATTTTTATTGTCTTTTGTTATATTAGTTTTAACATTTATTGTTTATTTCCTTTATTTTTTATTTACAAAAAATAATTAATATAACTAAAAACTATTTTTTATTTTATGTTTCATTTTTTTTATTTTACAAGAGGCTATTTATTTACCACTTATTTTATTAGTTTAACAATTAATATAATAAAATTTTTTAACTTTATTTACTATTTATTTTCTATTTACACACATTAATTAATATATCAATATCAATATATTATTATAGAAAAAACCAAAATAATGTACGTTGATATTTTAACACTACTTGGATCATTTTTTTATATTATTTATCCAATTAATTTAATATATATATATATATATATCTCATTAATTGGTTAATATTTTATGTATTTTTGCAATTATTATAAATCAATATACCTCATTAATTGTCTAACATTTTATATTCTTCTTTTAATTATTATGAATAAATGTATATAAATGAAAAAAAAGTATCATGACTAACCTTAAAAAACGAAATAATAACTTGGTGGTTCATCTTGTATCTCAAGATTTATTAACATGCTCCAATTGATGTGTACAATATTGACAAATAGCTAAAGGGAAGAAAAAGATAAAACAAATTGAGAAAAAAATGAAAGAAGTGATTCTCATTATTATAGGATTTATAATTTCATCTCATGACTTGTGGTTGTTGTTGCAATTATTATAAATCAATATACCTCATTAATTGTCTAACCCTTTATATTCTTCTTTTAATTATTATGAATAAATGTATATAAATGAAATGTTTATAACAATTTAAGACATTTAAATATAAATGTTAAAAAAATTAATGAGAAGATTTAATATAATTTATATTTTTTTCTATTATTTTGATTTATCTTTAATCTAAACTGACACGAGGTATTAATATCTAAACTTTTCAATTTAATTTTTCCATTGAGTAAAAATCAATACAATTTATTATTTTTATTTTTACGACGATCAATGTAATCAAACTATCAATATTGTGATAAAATATATTTTTGGATTATTTCTTTCATTAATTTGAAAAACCTATCATTAATTCAATAAATCATTTTATTTTTTATTGATTATAATATATAAAGCAAAGTTAAGTTAAGTTAAGTACATCTCTCTCTTTCTTTCTCTCTCTCTAATATGTACATGACAATTTAATAAAACCAAAATTTTATTCAGAAAATAATAATAAATATTGTTTCTAATATTTGTGTTATACTAAAGTAACAATATGATATCACAAGAATGAAATACTTATTAAATCTTGACATGTCGTTAGTTTGGTTATCCCACATTAGTAAGAAAACATGATGAACAAAAGAAGGTAATTCCTTTTGCCAACTCAAATCTTATGAGACGTTTTTTTGAAGAAAAAGATCTTCAAATTCTTTGAAACATTAATAGTGACATAGACATTAATGATTTGAGTTCTAATAACATTACAATAAAATTATCACCAATGTATCTCAAACTTATTAAGTTAGTGGTGTATCTCAAACTCTTTGTAACAACAAATAAATATCAAAATATACAAATTAACTACTTAAAGAAATATATTCATCGTTTCACATCGTATCTCATTAGTTATTAACCGATTTATATTATATCTTAACTAGATCTAATATATTTTCTTAAAAATTGTATCGCTACCGTGCAACGCGCGATGGTCACACTAGTTAAAAGTAAAACAAATACCCCATGGCCCACCCCAAACACATCTTTCTTCCTCAACCAACATCCGCACCATTTTCTTTTACTCCACGTCTCACACCTTATAAGTGTAAACATATCTCCTTTTATTTCATCCCATCGCTGCAAAATACAAACGATGTCCACATCACCCTTCTTACACTTTAACCCAAATGAAGAAGAAAAGATGCATAAATATTTGTGGTTGTTGGTAACCATCGTACCCAGTCGTTCTGAAACATTACACACCACCAAACACTAATTAAAACAACCAAGAAACAATCAAGGGACTCGACAATAACTTTTCATGTGTAATACATATATATATATATATATATATACATACATACGGTGGTGGATTCAAGATTTTTGTCCACCGAGGTCCTATTAAGATAAACTAAAGGTACGTAAAGTCATCCGACGTTTTTCGGGAAAATTTTAAGGTTTTTTAGTTGATTTCATGAGATTTTCTTATTGTTTTTGTCGATTTCGAAAGATTTTTTGGGTTTTTTATTCATTTCAAGAGAGTTTTTTTTAGTGTTTTTGTCAATCGACGGCAATATGGGGTCCCTTGAATTTTTTTTACTAGGCGGAACTATGGCTAAATACAGTATTTTTAAGATTTTTTAGCCTACAATTTTTTTTTTAACATTTCACTTGGGGGATGGGACCCCCCCTTTTTAGGAGCTAGGTCTGCCACTGCATACATAAAGGAGAGATCATACGAGAACCGCCCCTTTTTAAAGAAATAAAATAACACTTTGTGGACCGCATAATATTAAATCATTTCTGATTTAATACGATTTAATATTAAATCAGAAATGATTTAATATTATGTGGGACCCACTTCATATATGGTCCACAAAGTGTTCTTTTATTCCTTTAAATTTACAAAGTTCTCATGTGAACCTTCCTCTACACACATATATATATATATACACATATATAGACTTGGGATCACGTGTAACCAGCCTGTTTCCGTGAGACACGTGAGACAACCTTTTTACACTTGAAACTTCACAGCAAAAACACTATGAAGGTAAAAAAATATGAATCTTTATAGTGTTTTTGCTATGAAGGTAACCTACATAGAGTTTTTGCTGTGAAGGTAACCTTCACAGTATTTTTGCTGTGAAGGTTCAGATTTCTTTTACCTTCACAGTGTTTATAGTGTGAAGTTTCAAGAGCAAAAAGGTGGTCTCACAGTCTTATGGAAACAGACTTGTCTCACGTGAACCCAACCCTATATATATATATATATATATATATATATATATATGATTGATTTCCGTTACAAACCACGTCAATTCGTACAAACCGTACAAACCGCATGCAACCAATATTTTTTTTCTAATTTTTTCACTTTTTCTTAATTATTAGGGTTGATTAGTCAATAATATATTAAAAAATTTCATCAAGAATACATGAAGGTTGGTGAATCAAGAATATGTGAAACAAGATTCATCAAATTGAGAATTTCATGAATCAATTCATTTTCATGTAGAAAGAAAAATAATTTCATGAAGAAAATAATTATATGAAACAAATTCATATTAAACACTTTCATGAAAAAAAATTATTTCAAAAAAACAATGAAACACGCGGTTTGTACGAATTGACATGGTTTGTATTTGAAATCTTCCCTATATGGATGGAGGGGTTCCCAGGAAAACCTTAAAAAAACTCAAGAAGATCCTGGGAACCCCTCCATCTAAACATTATGTATTTGTGCATAGACGGTATGCACGAATGCATACTGTAACACCCTAAAATTTAGAGTAAACTTGAACCAAAATAAAATGCGGAATAATATAAAAATCACCCAATAAGTGGGGATAGAGTATGGGAGTTTACATCTAAACATGGATATTAAAATAACAACCTAATAATCTATGCTATTTAGACTATAGATTACAATTGGGTGTTACTAATATCCTCAAAAGAATATACTATTGCTCCAACTATGTATGTGCTCTATGAGCATATCTCCAAAAAGTGTCCTCTCTCTCGACACATCAACCCGCTCTTCTCTAAAGAGCCCCGTCACCCTGTTTACCTGCTAAACCACATTTAAAATCAAGTGTTAGGCTTACGCCTAGTGAGAACAAACAGTTAAATGGATAAGGCAGTTAAAACATTTAAAAGATAAGATACAGTGCGTTTATCCCATTCAACTTCACTTGAAATAACTTACTCTTGATGAGCAAGGATCTTTCAAAAACAACCGGGGGAGACCCGGTGTTCCATCCTTAGTGACGGATACCAGAAGTAGGTCACTACACGATGTTTGAGCTAACTGTAAGAGCCAATGGCAACCGGTCAATGACCGATTATGCACCTTAGTACACGGCCCCTAATGACTTCTTACGAAAGCCCGCGCAATGGTCACTGGCAACCGGTCTATAACCGATTATGCACCTTAGTACACGGCCCCCTGATGACCCCAAATTGCGCATGCATAGAGTCAATGGCATCCGGTAATGATCCGGCATTATACCCAACGGTAAGAGGCCCCCGATGACTTCTATGCTACCAAAAAGGGACAACAATCCCGCTTTAAACCGACTATATGCCTATGAATCCATTACATACTAGTCCTACGACCGAATACATCAACGAGACGTATCGCTAGTTTTCCAATCTTGAAAATTCTTTCAATAAACCATTTCCTTTTCAAATCCAAGTTTTACCAAAAACTAGGTCAAACCATTTTGAGTTTCAAAACCAAAGATTATTTCATTTTATAACATTTCCAAGTATTTTAAACCATTAAAGATGCTCATCCCATCCTCTACAACAAAATACTCCAAAACCTCATTTTGACCTAAAACCTCCAAACTTACCCAAATACACAATTACTTGAAAATAAGCTTAAGAATCAGTAAAATGCTACATTTACAACAAGTATTTGAGTTTATAAGTTTAGATTTGAACTCACAAGGCTAGAGTTAGGAGAACCCTAGAAAAGCTCCTACGAGGATGGAAGTGATCAAGAAATCTGAAAGGAACCAAGAATGCTATCACTTGAAGCTTTAACTTCCAATGTCCAACTTGATCTCTCCTCTTTAATGTTGTATTAAATGCTTGGAAGAGGGTTGGTGAAGAAGGTGAAACCCTAAAAATCGCCTCTGGCTTGTTCTCCAACAACTGATAAAATGGTATCTGGTAAAATGAGGAAAGGAAGCTGAAAATCGCACCTTATTGTGCCTCTGGACCAAAACGGGCGATACTGCCATGCTATAGTGCCATGGCAGTCTAGCCGGCACTCTAGCCCGCTATGTACCGTAACTCCCAATTCACATCGATTTCAAAACTTCATGCTAGTGTGCCACAGCGATGCTTGCCATGGCCGATCTAGCCCACTCTAGCCCGCTATGTACCGTAACTCAACTTCAACACCTGATTTCAAAACTCCATGCTAGTGTGCCCTGGCGATGCTGCCATGGCAGTCTTGCCGGCACTCTAGCCGGAGTGTTCCGAGGGTGGTTTTGCTTCGTTTGTTCGTTCGTTTTCCTCCGTTTTCAATGTCACCCAATATTATACCAATGAAACACTTCGTCTAAATATTAAAGGCCATAATATTAGGATGCAAGGTTTCTTAATTCATGACTAAAATTCCGGATGTTACACATACAAGCAATATACTAATTGTACCGAGAGCAATGCTGGTTATTGGTAGCGATGTGCGTCGTAGGTGAGAGGCAGAAGGCCAATCATGAAGGATAGAAGTGAGATCGAGAGACCAAGACAAGTAACATTTTTTAGGAAATAAAATCAAATAAAGAGCCTACTAAACCCTATTTAACTGTTAAACTGTGACGCCCTTTGGATTTTGATGTCCTGGGTCGTCACCCGCTTTTCCCAGCACTAGGGCCACCCATGTTAGTTGATTTGTAATTAAATTAACAATATATATATATATATAGAGAGAGAGAGGGATAGAGAGAGAGAGAGAGGCGGGTTCACACGAGAACACTAACTATTTACGACAATACGAGAAACTTTTTCATGTACAAAATCATATGTGATTTTGCACTAGCGGGTAGCGGGCGACTTTTGGGGCCACTTAAGTCGCATGGAAAGTCGCCGGGATCATATATGATTTTGTACATGAAAAAAAATTCATGTACAAATGATTGGCTAAGGATTATACTCGTATTCTTGTAAATTGTTACCGTTCTCGCATGAACCCTCTATTTATATACAGACATATATATATATATGTATAAAAGTTGTCTCCAAAGATGATAATACATGCATGGAATTGGATTTCCAAAAACCAGTGGATGAAAGTGGGATCAAGATAGTGGATGAGGTGGAGTTTCAATTCATGCTTTCCAAAATCTGCTTCAGTGTTGAATTCAGATAGTGCCTCACCCGTAAGCTCCTAGCACTTGGAGAACTCGCTTTACACACAACATTAGATTAGCATTTATCGATATTGTCTTCATCAGTTTCTCCATTTTTAAAAGCATTTTAAACATCGATAGATTATAGTGAACTTTTCGATGTTCTCCTCGACTCCTCCCGTGTTTTTTGTTTGTTTTGGGTTTTCCACATGAATCCGATGCCGTTTTCTATCTCTTATAATTACGTTTATTTTTTGTGGTTAATTTTCATTAAGAGTTCGAGTTTATCGTTTTCGCATTACAAACTACGTGTAAGTTTTAAGTTTCTACTTGATTGTGATCTCGATTTTCTGGGTTAGACTTAAGTTTGGTGTAGTCGATATTTGCAACATCATGCTAACTTGTTAGTAAACTGAACAAACCTACATCTTTTACCCAACTGGAATCTTCACATGGGTTAGACCATCTCCAACCCACCTCCAAAAACACTAAAAACACAAAAAAAATGAAGGTGTTTTCATCTCCAACCCACCACTAAAACACCAAAAAATTTAGAGGAGCAAAAAGTTGGCCTCTATATTTTGAGGCCAATAAAGTAGGTCTCTAAAAATTTATAATCATATTTTATTAGTTTTTCTAATTATATATACATAAAGTAATAGTTTATTACATTAAACAATAAAATACATATATATTTTAGAGAATTTTGCTGAAATGACCATTTCAGAGAATCAATTTACAAAAATAGCCATTGACTACGCCAAATGGTACTACGCCATGGCGTAGTCAATATTTTTCCCAATTTTTGCAAAAAAGTCCCCGACTACGCCATATTCCTACTACGTCATGGCGTAGTCTGGTCATCCTTTGAAGTCCAGGGGCCGTTTTTGCCACTTTTCAAAGTTGACTACTATGCCAAATGGTACTACGCCATGGCGTAGTAAGGTCCAGGGGCCGTTTTTGCCACTTTTTGAAACTTCAAGGACCGACTACGCCATGGCGTAGTAGGAGTATGGCGTAGTCGGGGACTTTTTTGTAAAAATTGGGAAAAATATTGACTACACCATGGCGAAGTACCATTTGGCGTAGTCAATGACTATTTTTGTAAATTGATTCTCTGAAATGGCCATTTCAGCAAAATTTTCTATATTTTATTATTATTATAATATTAAAGATGTTTTTAGTAATATTTTTTTAGTGTGTGGTTGGAGTTGAATTTTTTTTTAGTGTTTTATTTTTAGTGTTTTTAGTGACTATATTTTAGTGGTTGAGTTGGAGATGTCCTTAAAGCTGATCGAACTACCCAAACACATGCCTCAAGGCTTCTTTAGAGACGTTGGGATCCAACCCACCGAAAAAAAAGGTGATCGTGAATGTCAAGTGTCAATCATGTATGATGAAACACATCAACTACAACAATATAGAGAGGAAATATACACAGTTGTAATTGTTTGGATCACTTTCTCACCTAACTTCTTTGAACATTCTGGTAGGGATTTGCACAAATCAAATTAAAATGTTTTGAAAGAAAAGAAAAAACTCTTATAAGAATGAATGATCTAAATTTCAAAATATATACATAGCCTAAAGATTATCAATAGAGGTGACGCTACTAGAAAATTGAGTATTTTTAACGAAAAGTTTTAACGAAAATTTTTATCGGAAAATGTCGTGGAAAATTTTCCAAGAATTTTAGAGAGATTATTGATTGAACATAAATTTTCTACGAATTCCGTTGAAAATCTTTCACAAATATGCATTTTCAACCAATTTTTTTTTTGACGAGACATTCCGTTGAAAATTTTTTTGGTTAAAAATGCATGTTTGTAAGAGATTTTCAATGGAAATTTGTTGAAAATTCATAAAAAAATTATGTTTTGTCAATAATCCCTCTAAAATTAATTATAAATTTTTAACGACATTTTCCGTTGAAAATACTCAAATTTCTAGTAGTGTAAAATTATCCAAATATACGTATAAATAAATAAAAAAGAAGGTAGAAGAACATATCAAATAGATTTTTTTTTATTTTCTTAGAATGAAGGATGAAAATTGAAATGAAATGCAAATTATAGGAATGAAAAAAAAAGCAGTTTTTCAATCACATGGATAAAACCGTTTTAAAAATCAAACCATAGGAACAAAAATCGAATTTTACTCGAATAGTTTTTGATTGCGGAAGAAGACGTTCTAACTTTTGAACCACTTTCATTTATCATTGTAATTGACTTGTTATTAAATGGCAGATTAAGGAGGCCAAAACCTCATAATATGTTTACTGTTTATTAATTTTCAAACCCATCATATATAACTAATGCATGCTTTTGCTTTACGAAATAAATAATAATACATTTGATTTAGATATAAATATATTTAGAAATTAATTTAGCATATTAATGATTTTAAATGTATTTTTTAAGCTAGATCATTCATATTGTTGCATTTAGTATGCAGCGATAAGTACAACTCGTATAAAAACGTATTGTCTTAATTTTTAGAGTAACTTATAGGTTTGTTCCTTATCGTTTACACTTTCTATTCACAATGACTCTAAAGTCACGATAAATATAAATATGGTATTCATGATTGACATTTTCACACTTATTGATTTTCTCCCTCTAACAAAATCAATTAACTCAAAGGGGTATTTTGGTCTGTGGTTTCCTTAATAAAAAATAAAAATTATTTTTATAATATTATATTGTTGAGAAATTTATTTAAATAGTCATTTTTACTTGCAGTTTTACCTCCTATTTCATTTCTCCCAAATTTTACCCAAATAGCCCTCGGGTTCACAACTATGAATGTGTGACAATGTAAAAAAAAAGTTTTTGAACTAGGTTCGCAATTTCATATTTGGATATTACATTAGCAATTGCGAATTGAATATTATTGCAAACCTAGACAAAAAATTACATATTTGGCTAAAACTTGGAAGGAATGCGTTAGGAGTAAAACCAATATCTGAGAATGCCTATTTCAATAATTTGCCTATATTATTTAATATATTAATAAACACACACACACACACACACATATATATATATATAGAGGAAAGTTCAAATGTGAACTCATTTATGGTTGTGAACGTGGGGACGAATCTCAGCCACTTATCCGGTCAATAAAGGCGGCTTTGACCTGGTTCCTCTCCTTTAATAATCTCCACCATCCCATGAATCGCGTCAATTCTCCGTGATCGCGTCCACCATAACCGAAGATGTGTGGCTGAGATTCGTCTTCACGTTCACAGCCAAAAATGAGTTCACATTTGAACCTAACCCTATATATATATATATATATATATATATATTCAAATGGCATTGTCTCCATAAAACCCCTTCGGCGTCCATCTCCGCCTACCGCCCACACTTTCTCTGACATACAATCTACGGCCACCGCCCTCACTTTCTACAACTCTGGCCATCCTCTACTATCTACATCTTCGTCCATCCCTCACCATCTACGACATCTTCACTATGTTTAGTTTTTGATCGATGGCAACAAAAGCCACTGAATCGGGGTTTCGATTATGGGTATTAAGATTTCGATCACCGTTGAACAATCATCGCTCACCATCACCCTAATATGTGAAACGTTTATTTTCGATTGCGACTCCTGTGAAACCACCCAAATCTCACTCTTTCGCAATCATCAAGTATCACCTGCAACTTCCGATTAAGGGGTTATTAGGGAAGACCGGTGAAAGGGTTGCATAAGAGAGGTTTACAAGGACGATGAAGTAATGTGGATGGGAAGAAGTATAAGATGGAAGAGAAAGAGCTAAAGGTTGGAGAATGGAGATAGTCGAAAATTGAGGCCGAAGATGGAGGTATCTAGTGGACCGAGGAGAAGGGCTCGGTGGGAAGAACATTTTATTGTGAGAGAAGCAAGAATGGGGTGTTTCCTCTATTCTCTATACATATATAACATAGATGTACATGCATATATAGGGATAGGTTCAAATAAGAAGTCGTAAATATTTGAGAAGTAAAGAAAGTGATCCTAGCCTTTCATCTCGTCAACATTTGAGGCTTTCACTATGAAGCACTGGATAATTCCTCGCATGGGTATGTGATATATAGAGGGGCAGTTTCATAATTTTTATAAATAGACGTCAAGCGGGTTCATATATGAAATCATGTGATTCACATATGAACTATTTGTTCATATGTGAACCCGTTAATTAGTTCACATGTGAATATTTATTTGATTCATATATGAATCAGTTAATTAGTTCTTATGTGAATTACATAAGTTCATATTTGAATCAGTTACTTAGTTCATATAAGAGTTAGTTAATTAGTTCATATGCGAATTAATTAAAATAGTTCATATGTTAATTACACAAGTTCACATATGAGCATAAAGTTCATATGTAAATCACATAGGTTCATATATGAACTCATTTGTCACCTATTTGTAAAAGTTACGAACCTATCTTCTCTATTTTTTTCATAGCCTAAATCTTTGACCAGTCAAAGCCGCAATCATTGGCAATCAAATTCGATACTATAACACCTTAAAACAAACGTCACTGTAAATGGATCAAAAATCATATATAATCTCTTCCAAATACAAATTCCACCATTTAGATTCAAGATCAGTGAGTTAGGAATAGGGATGGTGATTTGGCTCGCCCCGTTGGGGAACCCGGTTCACCCACCCCGATCGGGGCCGGGGATTCCCCGTTAAAACGGGTACCGGGGCCGGGGCCGGGGATCCCCTAGATGTTGAAAACCGGGGCCGGGGGCGGGGCCGGGTAATGTATTCCCCAACCCGCTCCGTCCCCGTATGTATATATTAACTAAAAAATAAATATTTTTAATGTAATTTTAACCCTTTTTTCAAAAAATTATTGTTTAACCGGGGATTGACCGGGGATAAACTGGGGATTGACCGGGGATGAGCAAAAAAATACCGGGGATGAGATTGGATTACCCGTACCCGCTGGGGACCGGGGCCGGGCCGGGGCCGAGATAGTGAAACCGGGGCCGGGGCCGGGGATTGTATTCCCCGCCCAATCCCCGCCCCGTTGCCATCCCTAGTTAGGAAGGTACCTGTAAAATTTCAGCTCAATCGGACCATGTTTGCTTGTCGACCAGTTCACTTGATGAAACTGGCACGGTGCTGAACGAAAATCCGAACATATTTGTAAAGGATGAAATAACACATTTTTCTGCCCTTTTCTCCCAACCGTCTCTCTCTATCTCTCTCTTTATATATATATTTATATATATATATATATTCTTTTTTTCCTTTTTGTTTCTTTCTTCCTTCTTCTTGTTTGCTTTGTCTAAATAAATACCTTCAAAGTCACCTCTTCATCCTTTTCTTTTACTCAATCCCATAAGGTTACAAATACTAATTTCTTTTATCAATTCTAAAACAAACACCATTCCATTTCAAACGAGACTAATATGGATATCACTATATCATAATTAAAAATACCGTTTCATACCAATGTGATAATTTCTCAAAATACACTAGTACTACAGAATTGCATATACTTTGCATCATTGTCTTATTTAACTATAAAAATATGTACGATAAATTTTGGGGTGTTACAGATATTGACCGTATGAATGACTAGGATCACTTCTTTACTTTTCAAATATTTACTAATTCTCAAAATAACCTTTGGCTATATATATATATATGTAGACTTGGGATCACGTGAGACAAGCATGTTTCCGTGAGACCCGTGAGACAACCTTTTTACACTTGAAACTTTACAGCAAAAACACTATGAAGGTAAAAAAAAATATGAATCGTTATAGTGTTTTTGCTATGAAGGTAACCTACATACTGTTTTTGCTGTGAAGGTAACCTTCACAGTATTTTTGCTGGGAAGGTTCAGATTTTTTTTACTTTCACAGTGTTTTTTCTGTGAAGTTTCAAGAGTAAAAAGGTGGTGTCACGGGTCTCCGACGGGTCTCACGGAAACAGGCTGGTCTCACGTGAACCCATCAGATTATTTTTACCTTCACAGTGTTTTTGCTGTGAAGTTTCAAGAGTAAAAAGGTGGTCTCACGGTCTCACGGAAACAGACTGGTCTCACGTGAACCCAACCCTATGTATGTATGTATGTATGTATGTATGTATGTATGTATGTATGTATGTATATATTGTTAGAATATAATTCATGTAAAAGTATGAACAGAACACTTCAGAAGACAAAGTGTTTATCTCAAGATGATTTCTCCAGAAGACTGTCTATTATCCAGAAGATAGTCTGTCAATCTAGAAGATAGAGTCATCTCTGGATACATGTACAAGGCACAGAACATGTCATAAGTTTGTAACAAACTCTAACAAATTCTGTTAGAGATTTCGCTTACGTGTCAGTGTGTGATAGGACAACTCTTTGACTTTGATCTATAGATTAGTATAAATAGATGAAGTGTCCCTTGTAAATCTAGTTGGTTGAATTGGAGAGAATATGAGAGCTTAACTTGTATTGATTAGTATTGTAATAGCTTATTCCGTGAGTGAAATACAAGTTTATATGAGTAACTGAAATTGTTCATTCCATTCAATTAATCATTCTAGTTAACAGTGTTGTTTATCAAACTGCTTCCGCTACTGTTTGTTATTCTTACTATGATCACTACTGTTTGTTATTCTTACTATGATCAATACTGTTTGAGTAATATACGGGATATGGGTTCCAACATATATATATACACACACACACACAGAGATATATATATATATATATAGAGAGAGAGAGAGAGAGGAAAGTTCAAATGAGAACTTAAATTTGGTTATGAACGTGAGGACAAATAAGAGCGCAACACGTGTCATAGTCAGACTGAATAATGAATGAAAATATTCGGACTGAATGTGGTATTATACTATTATTCAGATTGAATGTAATATTTATTCAGTCTGAATGTAGCGTTATTTAGATCGAATAACACTACATTCAGTCTGAATATTTTTCTTCATTATTCAATCTGAATATGACATGTATCGTGCTCTCATTTTTTCTCACGTTCACAACCAAATTTGAGGTCTCATTTGAACACGTCTCTCTCTCTCTATATATATATATATATATTATATATATATTATATATATATATATATTATATATATATTATATATATATACATATATATAGAGAGAGATGGGTTCAAATGAGAACTCAAATTTGCTCGTGAACGTGAGAACAACTCTTTGAATCGATCCCAACTAATTGGGTATGCAGATGGGTTTGATTGATTTGATTGTAACCAACCAGACCACCAATTATAGGAATCATCCTCTAGCTTAGATTAGGACAACCCATTACTCGAAAGATTTTCTCTAAATGAATGATCCAATTTTCAGCTTTGACGGGACTTGAGGCAGAAGTAAAAATTTGTGGCTTTTGTTTGTTGAATTCCCTAAGCCGTGTACCGATATTCTCAAATGCGTTATTGGGATTAGTTGGTTGATTTGTTGGAGGAGTAGGGTTACCACTAGATTTTTGTGATGCCTCAGCAAGTCGAGCTATATACCCCGGCATCATCTGTGATAGAACTTGTTGTACAGCGACAACAATATCAAGATTTACTGGTTGTTCTGGTGGAGGAATCGCCCCACTTCCAAATTCAGGAGGTGGATTCTTACGAGGTCTACCCCTCCTTAGCGACATTCTATATCAAACAGAAGAACAATTGGAATTTTATATTGACGGAATATTTAACTCCTAACTCAGAAAGTAAATACAAAATAATATAGACCACCCGTTCCTAACCTACCCAATCCTCACAGATCATAACTTAAAGACATACAGGATCATAAACCTATAGCTCTGATACCATATCTGTAACACCCCCTGTCCCACGTGGCCAAGAACAGGGTGATGTCACAGTTCAGGGGACATTCAAAATAATAATAAATCTATCGAGTAGATTTATAAAGTTCAGAGCTTAACTAAACATTATAAACATGAAATTAGAAACCATCGTTTGAAGACAACTATAATTGTGGCTTATATTTACATATACATAGCAATATACACATAAGAACCAAAAAGTAGACTATCCGAAGATCTTCAAAAGGAGGTCTAAACGTAGTTGTCTTCACTTCTCTTAGTCCTGTCCCATGTCTAATCACCTATGTACCTGCCGTGTCAACAAAACACACAGCTGAGCAACTTTTGCCCAGTGAACGGATTATAAAATTTAAAATAAATGATAATTTAACGAGTAGACGCGGAAACGAAATAAAGGAACATTAATATCTATAAATACATCATGTGTACAATAAAAAGGTAGACCATGAAGGTCTATTAAGTTCATAAGCATGATTTATACAACTTAAAATATATATAGTTAATGCATTTATAAAATATCAAAAACCGTATAATCAACCAAACATCATAAAGATGTAACAAGAGTCACTAAAACCAAATTGTGTCACAAAGACACTTCATTCTCACCGGTTGACCAAACCACGTGAGTCTCATGGAGTAACGGTGTGGGCACACTCACCGTCTAACCCCTGCTGTGAATAATTTACGACCCGACTCGTGTAACTAGGATCGATCCATTCGCCCCCGATAGCCATTACTTGGCCAGACCCCTTATGTGTCCATTCTAAGTGAAGACGCCACGATTGTATAGCCACCGTGGAAGCATCTCGGCTTTGGTGCCCCCAATGACCGAGTATTCAACCAAAATCAAAAACAAAAGTCATAGGTCTACAACGTATGCGACCTCATGGAAACAAGTTCTAAATCCAATAAACCTTGAAGGTTGTAATTTAATTGTTTGTATGTGTTTCTTGATTCAAAATGAATAAATCTTATACAATTGTGAGACAAATACTCCTTAACGGAGTAATAATATCATATGATAATTCCGAACCAAAACAATTTCAAGAGTTCAATAAGAAAGTTACCATTTCACTTATGTGATAGGTAATACATGGTGTACCATGTTCAAGGAGTAGACATGCATATTCAAATACGTGTCCAAGTATTAAACGAAGATAGAAATCCTTACCTTCAACTCAAAATGATTTATCCACTTGATTGCTCGAGTCCCGACAAAGAGAAAGTCTTATAAGACATACAAAGCATTTAGTATTTATACCCACTAAACTCATAATAATCTAAGTCTAATACCCTTTTAAATCTTATTTATAACCTAACTTTAGGTTCTAATATGTCCTAATATGCTTACACGACAAAACTAGAGGTTAACAAATTTGTGAAATAACCAAACACTCAAAATTAGTTGCACAAAACAGGATTGTTACACCTCTGTGTTTGGCTTATTTCATTCACTTAAAAGCCAAAACAGGTTATGAAGTCCAAAACAAAATTGTAGATACATGTCTTATGTGGAATCACCCCGTTTGGAGTAACGACCAATTAGATATAAGCTTTCTAAAATCAGTGCGCAAATCCTGTTTTGCACAGGACCAGCTGCAAAAACACACTGTTTAGAGACTCTTAGAGCCATAATTTGGTCACGGCTAAAACTACAAAGTTGTAAAGAAATGAAAGATCTTACTAACTGGAAAATTTCATCTTATTTAGACTTATATCTGATTTTATACGAATTTAACAAAATGGAGACAGAAAACTGGAAACTTCTCTAAAGCATTTCACCAAACATGTTGTAGGCATCAATTCTTGGAGCTCAAAACTATTTCAATGGTTTCATCATTTTGCCCAATTTTGTTACCAAAACCTAACCGAACTCTCAATTTAACAACACTATCTCCAAAAACATAATCAAATTAAGGATTGAACCATTCAACACCACAACATATTATCTACTTATAATCAATCAACTCAAAATAAAATTTCTCATCTAAAATTATGTAAACCTATTCCCGAATCAAAATTTCAAAGCTAAAAAGGGAAATCTAAACAACTACAAGTGAAGAGATTAAGGATAAATAGATGCATACCTCAAATCTTATGGTTGAAACCTTAAAAATCTTCAACTCCTAGCTTGATTTTGCCATGATTTTAAAGTTGAAACAAGAAATGATAGAATGAGGTTGAAGAAGCCGTGAAAACAATATGATGGAGAGAAAAAGAATTGAGTTAAGCTCTAAAATTCAGTTTTTTATATTTTCCGAAATTATCTATTTGACCCTTAAGTAAAACTTATTGCAATTCTATCCCGATTAGATGATTTCTCACATTATAAGTCCTAACTGAAATTTGTTTATACATTTTTAACCCCCATTTTACCATTTACATGACAATTTAGTTCGGTACAATATTAGAAACAACATGTACAAACTTCTCTTGCTTGATTCCAAAATTGAATATTCTAAGCTTTATACGAAACCGATATTTTAGAGGTTCGGGTATTACAGAATATTTCTTTGATTATTCAGTCTGAATAGTTTACTTTCAGATACGTGTCTCGTTCTCATTTGTCCTCACGTTCACAACCAAATTTGAGTTCTCATTTAAACTTTCATTTTTTAAGGAGTCTTATTGTTTCGATTTAAAGTCAGCAACCGATAGATGGCCTCAGTCATTTTAATTACATATGCTTGGATTAATGTTTGGTTATTGTACATGTGTATACAGATAAACTAACTATACATATAGTATATATACTATGCATATATAACCAATATAATTGTCGTTAAAACCCATCAAGCCCCATTGTCGTTCATTAAGAGTCGTCAAACACCATTGTTGTTTGCTAAGGAGTTGTTAAGCCCATCAAGGCACATTGTTGTTCGTTAGTAGTCGTTAAAGTCCATTTAGGCTCATTGTAGGCCGTTAAGAGTCGTTAAAGCCTGTGAAGGCCCATTGTAGGCTGTTAAGAGTCGTTAAAGCCCATCAAGGCCCATTGTAGTTCGTTAAGAGTCGTTAAACCCATCAATGCCCATTGTAGTTCGTTAAGGAGTTGCGACATCAACGTGAATTGACGAAGCAGCTCGAGGATTTCATGTCGCGGTACAAGATGCAAAATCCTCCCGGCCCTCCTTCGTAGTTTTAGGATAGATACAATTTATGATATAATCTTGTAGATTCAAAACTGTCTCGTTTCGTATGTTAAAAAATTGTTTGTTTTGTGTGTTAAAATCTTGGTGGGAAAGTGTACAAAAAATGTACAGGAAATTAGGTTTTCTAAAAAAAAAAAATTAAACTGTCGGAAATCCATCGGTAAAGGTCCGTCGGAAATCCATCGGTAATTGTGTCCGTCTGAAAACTCGTCAGTAAAGGTGTCCGTATCAGAAAATCCGTCGGTAAAGGTGTCCATCGGAAAATTCGTCGGTAAAGGGTTCCGTCGGAAAAATCCATCAATAAAGGTGTTCGTCGATAAAAGAAAAACAATAGAAAAGTCACAAAACCAAAAAAATTAAAAAAATATAATGTGTATATATATAAATAGAAGGAAATAGAAAAACAAAAAATAGCCAAGGCGTTAAATACACTTTTTCCTGCAAAAGCAAATAAGTTTAGGGGTCAACAATTTTCCCGAAGAAGTTAGAAGCCATATACACGCATCCATACAAGCCCTACC
This sequence comes from Silybum marianum, assembly GCA_036898165.1. Lineage (NCBI taxonomy): Eukaryota > Viridiplantae > Streptophyta > Magnoliopsida > Asterales > Asteraceae > Silybum > Silybum marianum. The sequence goes on from CM072528.1 coordinate 15,877,741, forward strand.
GATCAAACCAATAGTTATGCGGACAAGAAGAAGACGTACGTTGCGAAGGCCCAAAGGTAATTCATCATGTGTACATCCCACTCAAATTTTTTTAGCGCGTCAAATCATCCGGTTAATTCTTTTTCTTTCTTTTCATTACTTGAGGACAAGTAATATCTCAAGTTTGGGGGTGTGATAACCTTCAAATATTAGAGTTATTTGTCATCTTTTTAAACCCTTTTTCAATCCTTTTCACCCAAATAAACACCCATTTGAGTCTTATCTACTTTCTTTGGTCCAAATTAGTCCCATGGCTGGAAAATAACTAAAAAGTCAATTTTGAACGTTTAAACCATAGTGGCAAGTCACCACTGTGGCAAGGCAGCTACTGCAGAGAATTCTTCAGGACTTGTTTCCAATTCAGTGTTAAGAAATTCATATTACAGTAGGGATGAATGGGTTGTGCTTTCATGAAAAAAAATAGAAGAGAAGTTAAATGATGAAGACAAAATAAAAACACAAGTAAGATGGAGCTAAAAGGAAGAAGACAACAAGGGATAAGGACAATCAATGACAAGTCATTTTCCTCTCTACCATCACCATCCCAAGTGTTTTGTCACTTTCATCATCCTTCTCCTCTTCAACTATAAAAAGAGACATAAGGCCATGCATTTGAGGATAGCAAGCTAGAGACCAACTCAGCTGATAATTCAACTTCTATTATTTAACTTTCTTGTAATTTTAATTTTCTGCACTTTACTTTCCCGTCCACCACAGTGGGCACTGACTACTGTGGCCATTTACGTTTAATGCAATTTATGTTTCATTATTTATGTTTCTGTATTTCTTTAAGTATGTATCGTAGCTAAACCCCCCTTGGGTGTAGGTGTAAGCTGAACCCGAGAGTTCAAAATGTAACACTTGGGTATTACGACTTTTTACTAACTCTCGGTTTGGTCATTCGAGTTGAAGCTTCATCTCAACGCAGACAAGCTGGTCACTTTAAGTGTTAATATTAGATCTTAGACCTCGAGAGGGGCGGATCCGAAATACGGCTTGAATGATGCAAGGAGGTTTGAGAAAATCTTCAATAATCACATAGAGATATGAGTTGTTGCATAATCGTACTAAGGTTTAGATGTCGATCGAGTGGGTGTGTCATAGAGATATGCGGATCCCTCCACACTCGGCAGAACTAAGATCTTCGAGATCTACTTATGTACGATTGGCAAACCGAAGGTTAGCGTTTGTGGTAACTTTATAATAAAACCGTTTTCACAACCTATACGATGGAACTTCGAGAGGAGAAAATTATATGGGACCATATTGTGACCGGTTTTATTAACCAAGTTAGTTATTAAAATACTCTCGGGGAAAACTTACATCCATACCCGCTTTTAATTAATCGTTATTATTTACAAAAGTTTCCAAATATTCCAACAAACAAACCATTATTATTATTAAAACCGAAACTTTGCACCGATGGCTCGGACAAATCTCTGAATCTTAGTAAGACCAGTCCTTGAACGATCCCGGTATTTACCGGTATATTACTTGTAAAGCGAACGCATTAGTGGTGTACACTTGCATCATTTTTGTGACGCACTTTAAGTGTGTTTATTTTGCTATCAAGTTTTTGGCGCCGCTGCCGGGGACTGGCGCGATTTTAAATCCTAAAATATTGATTATCCTTGAGCCCGTGTCGCGAGTTTTGTATTTCTTCCGTGTTGTATGCCACGGCTACAACACGGAGAACCTTTACCACTAGATGCCGAAATAGAAAAAATCATACGAATAAATCGTAGAGGTAGACGAAGTCCACATAATCGGCAACCCCCCGTCGTTAACAATATGGCCGCTAATGGGGGAGGACCTAACAATCCACCACCACCACCACCGATACAAAACCCGGTGCGGATTGCCGATGACAAAGACCAAGGTATATGGGACTATGTCATCCCCGAGTTTAATCAATTATGCTCGGGTATTATTAGGCCCAATATGATTGCGGAACATTTTGAGATAAAACCACTAATGTTCACCATGATCCAAGTTGCGGGTCAATTTGGAGGACTCCCATCGGAAGATCCACACTCGCATATAAAATCATTTATAGAAGTTGTGGGCTCTTTTCTAATTCAAGATGTTTTTAACGAAGCCCTAAGGCTCACGCTCTTCCCTTTTTCATTAAGAGATAGAGCTAAAGCTTGGAAAAATTCGCAACCACCCAACTCCATAGCTACTTGGGCGGATTTGTGCGAAAAATTTCTGAAAATATACTTTCCTCCTACAAGGAATGTCAAACTCAGAAATGAAATTTTGCTATTTAGGCAAGAGGATGATGAAGCAGTATCGGATGCTTGGGAGAGGTTCAAGGAACTTCTTAGGAAATGCCCACATTATGTAATCCCTCATTGCATCCAGTTGGAAACCTTTTACAGTGGTTTATCCAACTCTGCAAAAATTCTCCTCGATGCTACAGCGGGTGGAGCTTTTACAGCAAAAACCTACAATGAGGGTTACGATATACTTGAGAAAGTTGCCAACAACAACACTGATTGGTCAAACCCCCGAGCACTCACTACCAAGAGCTCTTCGGGAGTTCAAGACTTAGAAACCATCGCATCTTTAAAGGCGCAAATTGTCGCTTTGACAAACTTGGTAAAAAATAACTTGAATTTAGGAGAGAAAAACCAAATACATTCTGTTGTGGCCAATCAAAATGAACGTTGTATGTTTTGTGAGGAAAATCATCTTTATGAACTTTGTCCCGGTAACCCCATCTCGGTAAACTATGTAGGAAGCCATGTCAAAAATAGTCCATTCTCTCAGACTTATAACTCGAACTGGAGAAACCACCCTAATTTTTCTTGGTCCGGCAATCCCAGACTACAACCTCCAGGGGTAAATCCAGGCCCCAACCGTCCTCAGAATCCCTCGGAATTTCAGCAAGGTAACAACCAGTCTTATCATGGTGGGCAGTCCCCACAGTCCTTCCATAACGGGCAATCCCCGCAATTCCTTCAAGGACAGTCATCTCAGTACCATGCACCTAAGCAACAAACAACCTTAGAAAGCCTTGACTCTTTACTTAGGGATCACATAAATCAAAGCAATGCGACAATAAAGGGTTTTGAAACCCAACTTAGTCAATTTGCGTCCGAACTTAATGGGAGACAACAAGGCACGTTACCTAGTGACACCAAGACCCTTAGAGGCATTCCTAAGCAACACGTTAAGGCTGTTACTCTAAGAAGTAGTTCGGACTTAGTAGACATACCCATCCAACAAGAAACGGGAGAATCAACGTATGCTTTCGATAAGCAACACTTTCCTGCTTTGTTCACCTCAGAACCAGCAGCCCCAGACTCCCCGGTGATTCAGACTACCCTCGTTGTAGCCCAGCCCGCTGTGTCCGACGAATCTCTAGTGGCAACTCACCACAGTGGTGACGCTGCTACTACCCATCGTTAGAAAAAGTCAGCAACTAAGAAGACTGTGGAACCTGACCTAAGAGATTTACCTTTTCCTGGCAAATTGAAGCAAAGAAATGTGGATGCTCAGTTTAAGAAGTTCTTGGACATCTGTAAACAACTCCACATTAACATACCTTTGGTAGAGGCTCTCGAGCAAATGCCAAACTATGTTAAGTTCTTAAAAGACATCCTAAACAAAAAGAAGCGTTTGAGTGGATTCGAGACTGTAGCATTGACCAAAGAGTGTAGTGCCCTCCTCACCTCTAAAATCCCACCTAAACTCAAAGATCTGGGTAGCTTCACCATTCCGTGTTCCATAGGAGGTCAAGAGGTAGGACATGCATTGTGCGATCTAGGAGCAAGCATCAATCTCATGCCTTTGTCCGTTTTCAATAAGTTAGGAATAGGAGAGGTCCGGCCCACCATGGTAACCTTACAACTTGTAGACAGATCCATAAAATACCCTAAAGGAAAGATCGAGGACATTTTAGTTTAGGTAGATAGGTTCATCTTCCCGGCTGACTTTCTAATTCTAGATTATGAAGCCGACAAAAACGTCCCAATCATTTTGGGACGACCTTTTCTCGCCACGGGAAGAACCTTAATAGATGTCCAAAAGGGTGAGCTTACCATGAGGGTTAATGATGAAAAAGTGACTTTCAATGTGTTTAAGTCTTTAAGGTTTCATGGGGAGTTAGAAGACTGTTCGGCCATAAGCGAAAATCTGGACCTAGAACACTGCAGTGGTGACATCACCACTGTGGAGACAGCTGATGACCTGACCTTTGATGACGATTTTTTGGAAAATGTGGCAGCATTTGAACAACTGGACTTTAAGGATAAAACCACTCAGCCCCCATCCATAATTCAACCACCCGATTTAGAGTAAAAACCTTTACCTAGTCACCTTAAGTATGCATACCTCTTGGAAGATGAAAAACTACCTATAATTATCTCATCTAAGTTAAATGTAGAACAAGAACTAAGGTTGTTGGAACTCTTGAGGAAACACAAAAAAGCTTTAGAATGGACCATTGCCGACATAAAAGGAATAAGCCCCTCGATTTGCCAACATAAGATTATTTTGGAGGAGAATAGCATTGGCAAAGTGCAACCGCAAAGGAGACTTAACCCTATTATGAAGGAAGTGGTGAAAAAAGAAATTTTAAAGTGGTTAGATGCGGGTATCATTTACCCGATATCCAGTAGTAATTGGGTCTGCCCGGTTCAATGCGTCCCAAAGAAAGGTGGCACCACGGTGATCACCAACGACAAAAACGAGCTTATACCAACTAGAACTGTGACTGGATGGCGCATTTGCATGGACTACCGAAAGTTGAACTTAGCAACCAAGAAATATCACTTTCCATTACCATTGATAGACCAAATGCTCGATAGGTTGGCCGATAAAGAATATTATTGTTTCTTAGACAGCTATTCGGGGTACAACCAAATCCACATTGCACCCGAGGACCAAGAGAAAACTACTTTCACTTGTCCGTACGGTACATTTGCCTTTAGGAGAATGCCCTTTGGACTATATAATGCCCCTGCGACTTTCCAACGGTGTATGATGTCTATTTTTTCCGATACGATTGAAGACACCATGGAAGTTTTTATGGATGATTTTTCTGTAATTGGAACATCTTTCGATCATTGTCTCGATAATTTAAGAAAAAGTTTGCAACGATGTGAAGCTCATGATTTAATTCTAAACTGGGAAAAATGCCACTTTATGGTCCAAGAAGGAATTGTTTTCGGACACATAATTTCTCCAAGAGGTTTGAAAGTTGATAAAGCAAAACTAGAAGTTATAATGCAATTACCCGAGCCAACCTCGGTTAAAGGCATTAGAAGCTTCTTGGGACATGCCGGTTTTTATAGATGGTTCATTAAAGATTTTTCAAAAATTGCAAAACCGTTATGTAACTTGTTGCATGTGGACCAAAAATTTGAATTTACCTCGGAATGAAAAATGGCGTTTGAAAAAATAAAAACCGCCTTTGTTACGGCCCCAAACATTATTGCACCGAATTGGAATTTGCCTTTTGAAGTTATGTGCGATGCAAGCGATTGGTCCGTAGGGGCCGTTTTTGGTCAAAAGCGAAATAAAATATTTCATCTGATTTATTACACAAGCAAAACTTTGATTGATGCTCAAATTAATTATACCACAACCGAAAAAGAGTTTCTTGCCGTAGTTTTCGATTTTGACCGATTTCGAGCATACCTCATTGGCACCAAGGTGATTGTCCACATCGACCACTCCGCTATCAAATATCTCATGAACAAAGCCGATGCAAAGCTTTGGCTTATACCTTGGTTTTACTTTTACAAGAACTTGATATTGAGATAATTGATAGAAAAGGAGTGGATAACCAAGTGGTGGATCATTTCTCACGTTTAGAAGGTGTTAATTCTAGTGGTGGAAATCATGAGATTAAAGAGTTTTTTCCCGATGAACAAATATTAGCAATACAACAGATTTGTGAAAAAAACCACCCATGGTATGCGGACATAGCCAACTACCTTGCTAGTGGGCTAAGGCCGTATAACCTCACCGCGCAAAGATTTAAAAAATTTCTTCATGATTGCAAGCAATATGTTTGGGATGGTCCCCATCTTTTTGTAATGGGAGCCTATCAAGTCTTAAGACGTTGTGTCCCCGATTCGGAAATTCAAAACATTTTGCAAGAATGTCATGCCTCACCTTACGGTGGCCACTTTGGTGGACAATGAATGGCGGCTAAAATTTTGCAAAGTGGATTTTTTTGGCCAACTTTTTTTAAAGACTCGTTTGAATTTGTGAAATGATGCCATCGATGTCAAAGGACCGGAAATATTTCACAAAGAAACGAAAAGCCCCTAAATAATATTTTGGAAGTCAAACTTTTTAATATTTGGGGTATCGATTTTATGGGACCATTTCCAATGTGTTTTACAAACCAATACATATTGGTGGCGGTCGTCTATGTTTCCAAATGGGTAGAGGCAATTGCTTTCCCTCATAATGATGCTAAGACGGTTGTGAACTTTTTGCACAAAAACATTTTTGTTCCCTTCGGAACACCCCGAGCTTTAATTAGCGATGAAGTAACTCATTTCATAAACAAAATGTTAAGCGTCGTCCTTAGCAAGTACAACATCCAACATAGAGTGGCCACCGCTTATCATCCTCAAACGAATGGGCTTGCCGAACTTTCAAACCGAGAAATTAAAAATATTTTAGAAAAAGTCGTCAAGCCGCATCGTAAAGATTGGTCACTAAAATTGGATGATGCACTTTGAGCATACCGGACCACTTTTAAAACCCCATTGGACATGTCCCCGTATCATCTCGTTTTTGGCAAAGCATGTCATCTACCTTTACAATTAGAATATAAGGCATTTTGGGCCACAAATGAATTAAACATGTCTGAGGATACCGCGGGTAATAAAAGAAAGCTTCAATTGGTTGAATTAGAAGAATTGCGGCACCATGCATACGAAAATGCCAAAATTTATAAAGAAAAAACAAAGATGTGGCATGATCATAGAATCAACAACCGAAATTTTTCTAAGGGTCAACAAGTCTTACTCTTAACTCTCGCTTGAAATTATTCTCGGGTAAACTCAAGTCACGTTGGTCCGGTCCCTTCTTGATTAAAAAAGTTGGTTCTCATGGTACTCTCGATCTCATCAATCCCGAATATGGTAGCACCTTTCGTGTGAACGACCACCGAGTTAAGCACTACATGCCCGGAGGAGTGCCTAACGATGCTTCAAAGTCACCTCAGTGAATCTCGCGCGGGTTAGAAATAACCCTTGTAAACAGTAGGATTTACTTTCGTTTTTATTTTCTTGTGTATTGGTTTGTAGGAATTTTCAGTTGAGTGGTTGTCTCACCACTGTGGTCGCTATACCCTAAACGTCAGTCAAAGGGACAGTCAATTATCTGGTGGATAATAGAGAGAATGGGTATTTCTGTGTGCATCACCACTTTGTCCAAAGCCCACAAAAATCCAAAATACAAATTCATGAAAGTTCTTTTTTTGGAATATACTAAAATGATATTTTTTTAGCCAAAAAGAGAGTTTCCATTTTTTTGTAGGCACTCTTCCCCACATGCTTTCAGTTTTGAATTTTTTTTGAAAACCCCTGCTAAGTCTCTCCTCTTAGCCGACCCCTTAGACTTCTCTTTTCTTTTCTTTGGTCCTTCATTTTTTTCAACCCTTCGAACAAAGAAAAAACAAACCAAAAGTTGAAAACCTTTTCTCTCCCACCTCCATGGCTCGGCAGAAGATGATGGCGGTCGGACCCATCTCCGGCCTGCGACTCACTCGCTCGGAGATTGCTAATGCTCGCCGTACAGGAGCCGTCGCTCGTCCTCCGCCGGTTTCCAACGATACCAAGGCTATCGATCCAGCCGGTGACACTGGTAACGAAATCTCCTCCGTCACTCCTTCTTCAGCCGGCGATGTAAACCAGGTTGCTACTCTAGATTGTCGGATGGCTCGAGCGGAGGAACATTGTGCCTCTTATTGGTCGTATGCACGGGACCGGGATGCAACTACTGCCAGGCGTCGTAGTCAAGCTACTACTTCTGTAGATGTCCCCTTACCCCCCTTTCCAGATGATCTGAGCGTTGTTATTGATGCCACTGCCGCTGTTCGCCACAGTGGGGAGTCCCCACATCCCTGACTTCTTTGGTTGTTTCCCACACCATGAACTGATTTTTTTTGTCTCATTACTGTTTCTTTTGTGATAACTTTCTGTTTGGGTCATCTTTCTCTGACACTTATAAACTTGGTAACCGTCTGGCGTGTTTTATTTAGTGGTTATTGTATGCTTGTTGTTCCCTTTTCTCTTGATCGGACTAACTCTTTTGCAGGTACGCCATAATTTTCCTCCTCATTTCTTACGGTTTGAAAAGACGTAGGCCACCTTTCAGTTGGCCCATACACTTCCCAGTGCACCTTCACTTAGCCAAAAACACCTCTCCCATGCAATGCGGACATTGCAATTTTCAAGTTTGGGGGAGGTTCCTATCATATCTCAATATATACATATATTTCTGTACAAAAATCGAGAATTTTTTAATGGTCACTAAACCATTTGACAATCAATTCTCACAAAAGAAAAACAATAGAAAAATCACAAAACTGGGAAAAGTTCTAAACTGGGAAAAATTTCTCCGAGAGGTTTGGAAGTTGATAAAGCAAAACTAGAAGTTATAAGTGGTGTACACTTGCACTATTTTTGTGACGCACTTTTAGTGTGTTTGCTATCAACCTACAAGCCATTTACCGACGGATTTCCGACGAAATCCGCCTTTACCGACGTATTTTCGACGGATTTGTCTGTCATAATGGGTGATTCGGCTGTAGTGAAAAGAATTATATAAAACAATTTCATCATATATATATATATAGGGCTGGATTCCGGTAAGAAATTAAATTATTGTGAGAAGGGAAAGAAAGGATCTCCAACCTTGGATGCACATTTAGATGAGATGCACAGAGATAAGATACACAGAAATGCACCGGATCAATCCCCGTATGAAGTGCAATTCATGGGTGGGTATGAGATTTAAAGTGATCAAGGGTCAAGATGTCTTCTTACGCTTCTCACCTTAACTTCACTTCTCACACGATCCAATGCCTATATATATGTATGTATATATAGGATAGATTTCAAATTCAAACAAACAATTTGTACAAACCGTACAAACTTCATGGTTTCATTGTCTTTTTGAATAATTTGTTTTCATGAAAATGTTTAATATGATGAAATAGTTTCATATAATTCCTTTTTTATGAAATTATGTCATATATTTTTGTTTCTATATGAAAATGAAATTGTTTCATGTATTTCTCATTTTGATGAATCTTGTTTCATATATTCTTGATTAATCAACCCTTATGTGTTTTTGATGAAATTTTTTCACATATAATTGAATAATCAACCCTCATAATTAAGAAAAAGTGAAAAAAAATAAAATAAAAAATGATTAGTTGAATGGAGTTTGTACGGTTTGTACGAATTACATGGTTTGAAATTGATATCTCCCCTATATGTGTGTGTGTGTGTGTGTGGAGGTTCAAACGAGAACACTCCCATTTTAGGAGAATGCAAGAACAGTTGTGGGCCTCATAATGTTTTTTTTTTTTTTGAAAAGCAACAAGATGAGAAACGGGAGCTTCGGCATTGCCATCACCCCCGAACCCCATCAATAAAAAAATTTATTACCAAACGAAAATTTACAAGGATTTACATGAAACCGGTGCCGAGACATACAACCGAACAAAACACAATGATACCCAGCACAAGGGAAAACGACCAGTCTAACCAACAATGAATACAATACAAAGAATTCCCTAAACCCGTGACAGAATACAATCCACCCGTGCCCAAACCTCATAATGTTTTTATAATATAAATAATTAAAGTAAATCATTAAGGTTAGTATTGTAATTTGGTAGTTTTCCTAATTTTTAGTTTATAATAGTTAATTATATTTATCCTATGTTTATAGAGATATAACTGAGTGTGAAGTTGGAAACATCCTTGTTTATCGAATTTTACTCATCTGTGCAGTTGAAAACATCTACTCTTCATCGATTTCTACGATACGTTTCTGATCGTGCTCTAAGGTATGATAAATGTCGATTATATTTTAAATATATCAAAGTCATGAAGGATTCAAATGTTCTTGGTAAGCAACTTGTTGATGTTCGTGATGAAGTAATTGATTATCATGATGATTTTGAAGATTCGTTAGGGTTATCTGAAGAATATCATTTTGAAAATAGTTTAACTGAAGATGAAGTTTATGATGATAGTTCTGATGATGATGATGGCAGTTCTGATGATGGCGATGATGATGATGGTAGTTCTGATGATGACGATGATGGAGGTAGGGTTTTTTTAAGTCTTTTTATAATTCTGGTTTATCACATGATCAAGTGAAATATAAGAGTTTTTGCTGGATTTTTAATGTATTTGTATTATTTTGTCGAACACGGTAGATTTATAGGAATGTTATCACATGTGATAAATTGTATGTTGTATTATATTCACTGTGATATATCTGTGATAAGTTGTATGTTGTATTGTACTCACTGTGATATATCTGTGATACCTGTGAAATCAGCGTATAAAAATGATAAATGATAAATCGCTAGTTCTATTGGTTCTACAAGTGATGAAGGTGTGATAAGCAAGTTTTTAAACATAATAGAACCATAACCGATCAGTAATAAAGATGATAAATGTGCGATACTTAAATGTGATAAGCCTGGAACACCGTATTTGAAGCATGTTTTTAAGTAGGTATTCCGTACTTGATTCAGCAACATTGAAGTTGATCATATTTGACATCATTATTTATTTGATTTATATGAATAGTGATTTCACAATTTATAATATGATTAAAATTTCTCTACAGATAATGGATTGATTGAAGTTCCTTGTGGTGACAAAGATGTTATTCCTTCTGTACCAGATGATATTCAACCAATTCTTGGTACAGTTTTTCGATCGTTGGAAGAAGGAATTGAAATGTATTAGAAGTATGGTAAAATTGCAGGCTTTGACATTCGATTATCAACACAAAAGAGAACGAATCGTTTAATCAGACTGAAATATGTTGTTTGTCATAAGCAAGGGAAACCAAAAAAGAGGTCGGTTGATTCTATTCAATTGAACGGACGTCGTAAAAAAGAACAGAATTTGAACTTTAAAGTTACAGATTGTGAGGCGTCTGTTAGGTTTCATTATATAGAGGGGACTCTATCATCTTATAGACTATATTATTTTTCCCCCACCATAACCATGATTTGGTTGGTTGTGCTGATAGAAATTTGTTACGTACGAATAGGCAACTTAGCTATGAGGACAAACGTATGTTACACCAGTCGGCGCATGCAAATATTGGGCCAGTAAGAGCTCATAAGTTGCAGGTTTGCCTGAAAGGGGGCTATGATGAGGTTGGGTGTAGTGTTCTTGATTATAAGAATTTCAAGAGAGAACTGCATAACTATGTTGGTGATGGAGATGTACAAATGGTGGTAAACATGTTGAATGATAGAAAACAATATGGGACAAACTTTGCATTTGAGTATAAAATTCACAATGGTCAATTGGTATCTATTTTTTGGGCAAATGAGTTAACGAGGTTGAATTATGTTGAGTTTGGCGATGTTATGTCTTTTGATGCCACATATCGTTTCAACCAGTAAGTTAATTTAATGTTACATTATACATGGCACCGTAGCTGATTTTTGGTGGTATCATGTCGTCCGTCTTTTTTGCCAAGTGAAAATATTAAATTAGTCATTTAAACAAACAAAATATATTACTTGAACAAAGGCTAATATCACGTACCATTGTTGTAGAATCACAAAATAACCGAAGAGAGGAAGACTTGCTTCGGAGCTTTTCATTCTTGTTCAATATGGTGGCTCATACGTCTATCACTCCCGCGACCATGCAAGTCTTATCCACCATGCTTTCAAAAATATAATGCGGTGCGTATTGATCCTCCGGGGTTAAATACACCGGATCCCTTTGATGATTTAAATTATATAATTAGTATAGTTAATAATGAGATTATAATGCGTGTGATGATAGGTGATAACCGCTTCATAACATATGGAGACCAGTTGTTTAATAAACTATGTTAATAGAATGTAGACATTTTGATAACCACTACTGTGATAACAGTGTGATAACGGGTTTAGTAATTGGTGATAATCTTACATCTGAGAGCCATTCATAGCGAAAAGTAGGTTCGATAGGATTGTCTCAACTTTTGTGTTCGCCCGCTGTACGTCCACTTGTCTGTTATAGTATGGTGAACATAAAGCAGCCCTCATTATGGTCGAGTGTATATTGTACTTATCGGTTTCACGTTTGGAACTATATCATTTGGAAATTCAATTATGCATAATTTCCAGATTTTTTTTTAATTTCAATTTTGCAGATTCCAAAAAATTGAAGACTTAGATATCGTTAACAATTAAATTTTGAATTTTAAATCATTCCCAAAAATAATGGGATAACTACCGATTTTATCATGAAACGGTTTAAAATTTCAGTTTCTTTTTTTTAATATAAATTTCTTAAATTATTATTAAATATGAATAGACAAAACTACCCTTGCATATAAAAAAAATAAAAAAGAAATTGAATATGAAATGGAGGGTTGAGATTGGGGCACGGGGAGTAGAAGATCCAGCCTCTATGGATATGTATATATATTAATAGAGGAAGGTTCAAATGAGAACCACCATTTCTTAAAGGAACAAAGGAACACTTGTGGATCACATATGATGTGGGTCCCACATAATATTAAATTATTTATGATTTAATAAGATTTAATATTAAATCATAAATGATTTAATATTATGTGGGACCCACATCATATGTGGTCCACAAATTGTTCCTTTAAGAAGGGGTGGTTCTCATTTGATCCCTCCCCTATATTAATATATGTGTATATATATATATATAGAGAGAGAGAGAGAGATGAAAGTTCAAATGAGAACTTAAATATAAATAAGAGCGCAACACGTGTCATACTCAGACTTAATAATGAATGCAAATATTCGGACTGAATGTAGTATTATACTATTATTCAGATTGAATGTCATATTATTCAGTCTGAATGTAGTATTATTCAGACCTAATAACACTACATTCGGTCTGAATTATTTTCTTCATTATTCAATCTGAATATGACATGTATGGTGCTCTCATTTTTTTCACGTTCACAACCAAATTTGAGGTTTCATTTGAACATATCTCTCTCTCATTATATATATATATAGAGAGAGAGAGAGAGACGGGTTCAAATGAGAACTCAAATTTGCTTGTGATCGTGAGGACAATTGAGAGTGCGACACATGTCATATTCAGACACGTGTTGAGCTCTCATTTGTTCTCACATTCACAACCAAATTTGAGTTCGCATTTGAACTTCCCTCTCTCTCTCTCTCTCTACATATATATATATATATATATATGCTCCTTATTTTGCAAACCAGTCAAAATATACAAACTCGTACAAACCAATGTAAAAATAAAAAAAAATCATTACTTTTTTTCATCCAATGCTATTATTTAAAATATTGTTTCATATATGTTTGTGTTCATATGAAGAAAAAAATTAATATGAAAAAAAAAACACTGGTTCAATTTCAAATATGAAACGAATATTCATATGATGAAACAAATACGTGTGAAACTTTCACATTATGAGACAAAAATATGTGAAAAAATATCTTAAATCATAGAATTTGATGAAAAAAATAATAAAAAAAATTATTTTATATTTGTTTGCACGTGTTTAGGCATGGGAATGGGGCGTGGACCCCAATCCCCGTCTCCGATTCCCGTACCCATCCCTACCGGGAATATAATCACATCCCCGTCCCAACAGGGAACGGGGATCCCCAACGAGGAATTGGGGATTTTCCACATTACTATAATTTTTTTAAATCAAATATGTTAAATACCAAAAAGTAGATCGATAATTGTTCATGTTTAAATCTCACATATTTTTAAAATTTGCTTTTATAGAGTATCAAATATTCATATATGAACAAAATCACAACATCATACGTAATTGTTTGACCAATTGCTTTCGAATTTCAACATTTTTTTTATCTAGGAAAATTAAGACACTCAAAAAAATGTATATAAGAAGAAATGTCAAAATACTATTTATAAATCTATAATATTATAAATCTAATTGTTTATAGATAATATATTTAACAATAAAAATATTTAATATCTAGGGACGGGGCGGAGACGACGTTACCGGGGGTCCATCCACATCCCTGGTTTTTAACTTCCGGGGATTGTCCCCATCCCCATCCCCAATCCTCGGTTTTGCGGGGAATCCCCATCCCCATCGGGGCGGGTACATCGGTTTCCCTTATGGGCGGATCTTATTTCCATGCCTACATGCGTTTGTACCCTTTGATTGGTTTGTAAATGAAAATCTCTCTCTCTCTCTCTCTATATATATATATATATATATATATGTTTATATAGAGTCGGGTTCAAACCAGAACAGTACAGAAATAAGAGAATAAGAAAACGGTCGAATCACGTGTGATTTTACACAATTTTGCCCCGCGACTTGAAGTCACGGACAAAGTCCCCCGCCCATATTTTTGTATCCGTTAATATAAAATCACATGTGATTTTGCTGTTTTCATATTCTCTTATTTAAATATTGTTCTCTTTTGATACTCCCTCTCTCTCTCTCTCTCTCTACATATATATATATATATATATAGGGTTGGGTTCCGATGAGAAGTGAAGTTATAGTGAGAATTGTAAGAAGGGATTTCCAACCTTGGAAGCACATTAGGATGAGAAGCATTGAGATGAGATACACCGAGAAGCACCAGATCAATTCATGGGTAGGTTTGAGATTAAAAGTGATCAAGGATCAAGATCCCTTCGTACGCTTCTCACATTAACTTCACTTCTCACATGATCCCATACCTATAAAAAGAGATAGAGAGAGAGAGAGAGATGATATATATATAGAGGGGAGATATCCATTACAAACCAAACAATTCGTACAAACTTCATTCGACCAATCATTTTTTATTTATTTTTTTCACTTTTTATTAATTATGAGTGTTGATTAGTCAATAATATGTGAAAAAAAAATTATCAAGAATACATGAGGGTTAATAAATCAAAAATATATAAAACAAGATTCATCAAATGAAAAATACATGAAACAATTTCATTTTCAAATAAAATAAAAAATATATGAAATAATTTCATGAAGAAACACCACTAGAAAAAAAGGACATTTCCAGCGGATATTTCCGACGGATCCATTCCGTCGGTACTTTTCGATGGGTTTCCGACCCGATACAATTAAATTAAAATAATCCATCGGAAATTACCGACAGAATCAACAGCGTCGATAATCTCTGACGAATAAGCGTTTTAAAAAAAATAAAAATAAAATATTCCGTCTGAACTTTGCGACGGCTGTCAATTCCGTCGGTAATTTCTGATGGAATCTTTTATTTTTATTTTTTATTTTTTATTTTTTTTAAATCGCACGAATCTACCGACGGCTGTCAATTATGTTGGTAATTTCTGACGGATTTGTGCGATTTTATCGATTTTCCAACATTTTCTTATTCAAAATCATCATCATGAGCAGTAGCTGAAACTGCTAGTCGATCTACCGGATCAACTTCTGCCTACCCTCGTCCGGTCAAAGATCACCGAGAGTCTTTTTTTTGTTTTATGACATTTAACTTGAATTATTTTGTCTTTTTTTTTTTGCATGTGTATGTCCTATATATTACTTGATTGTATGTATATGTATATGTTACGAGTAGTATATATGTATGTATATATATATATACATATGTAGGGACGGGTTCAAATGAAAACTCAAATTTGGTTGTGAACGTGAGGACGAATATATTATTTATTCAGTCTGAATAAAACTGAATATATTCAAATTTGGTTGTGACATGTGTCATATTCAAACTGAATATTCAAATAAATATTCAAACTGAATAAAACTGAATATATTATTTATTCAGTCTGAATAATGCAAACTGAATAATCAAAGAAATATTCAGTCTGAATAATTTACTTTCAGACACGTGTCGCGTTCTCATTTGTCCTCACGTTCACAACCAAATTTGAGTTTTCATTTGAACTTTCGTCTACATGTGTATACATGTAAGGTAATTAATTATACATATAGTATATATACTATGCATATATAACTTGTATACGTATTTGTGTGCATGTATGTCTATATACGTTTGTATTTGTCTAAATGTACATATATGTGTATTAATAGTCGTTAAAACCCATCAAGCCCCATTGTCGTTCATTAAGATTCGTCAAACACCATTGTTGTTTGCTAAGGAGTTGTTAAACCCAAGGCAAATTGTTGTTCGTTAGTAGTCGTTAAAGCCCATTAAGGCTCATTGTAGGCTGTTAAGAGTCGTTAAAGCCCGTGAAGGCCCATTGTAGGCTGTTAAGAGTCGTTAAAGCCCGTGAAGGCCCATTGTAGGTTGTTAAGAGTCGTTAAAGCCCATCAAGGCCCATTGTAGTTCATTAAGAGTCGTTAAACCCATCAACTCCCATTGTAGTTCGTTAAGGAGTTGCGACACCAACGTGAATTGACGAAGCAGTTCGAGGATTTCATGTCGCAGTACAAGACGCAGAATCCTCCCGACCCTCCTTCGTAGTTTTAGGATAACTAGATACAATTTATGATATAATCTTGTAGATTCAAAACTATCTCGTTTCGTTTGTTAAAAAACTGTTTGTTTTGTGTGTTAAAATCTTGGCAGGAAAGTGTACAGGAAATTAGGTTTTCTAAATATATTTTTTTAAACTGTCGGAAATCCATCGGTAAAGGTCCGTCGGAGGTTCGTCGAAAATCCGTCAGTAAAGGTGTCTATCGGAAAATCCGTCAATAAAGGTGTCCGTCGGAAAATCCGCCGGTAAAGGATTCCGTAGGAAAATCCATCAATAAAGGTGTCCGTCGGAAAATCCGCCGGTAAAGGATTCCGTAGGAAAATCCATCAATAAAGGTGTCCGTCGATAAACCTTTACCTACAAGCCATTTACCGACGGATTTTCGACGGAATCCACCTTTACCGACGTATTTCCGACGGATTTATTCGTCGGTAATGGGTGATTCTGTTGTAGTGAAAAGAATTCTATATAACAATTTCATCATATATATATAGGGTTGGATTCCGGTGAGAAATGAAGTTATGGTGAGAAGGGTAAGAAAAGATCTCCACCTTAGATGCACATTAAGATGAGATGCACCGAGATAAAATATACAGAGATGCACCGAATCAATCCCCGTATGAAATGCAGTTCATGAGTGGGTATGAGATTAAAAGTGACAATGATCAAGATCTCTTCTTATCCTTCTCACCTTAACTTCATTTCTCACACGATCCAATGCCTATATATATGTATGTATATATAGGGTAGATTTCAAATACAAACCATACAAACTATCAAGTTTCATTGTTTTTTTGAATAATTTTTTTCATTAAAGTGTTTAATATGATGAAATAATTTCATATAATTCTTTTTTTATGAAATTATTTCATACATTTTTTTTTCTATATGAAAATGAAATTGTTTCATTTATTTCTCATTTTGATGAATTTTGTTTCATATATTCCTGATTAATCAACCCTCATGTGTTTTTGATGAATTTTTTTTACATATTATTAAATAATTAACACTCATAATTAAGAAAAAGTAAAAAACAAAATAAAAAATGATTGGTTGAATAGAGTTTATACAGTTTATACGAATTACAAGGTTTGTAATGGATATTTCCCACATATATATGTATGTATATGTATGTTGCCGTACTACATGCCTTGAAAAATGTCATGACCTCATCTTAACTCGTAAGATTTGAGCTTATCCTCATGACGCATCATGTCATTTAGAATTCTTGATATAACATTAATAATTTACACAAATCATACAAAACAAATAAGTCGAAATGGTTTTACATTTAAGTTTTACTAATCACAAAAACTCCCTAACACCATCTCCAAAACCAAATTTTATACCAAATTTGACTTAGTAACCCACCAAATTTGAAATAACATTATTCATTTACACCAAAATTAGCATCAATTCAAGAAAAAAAATAAAGAAACATATCTAAAATCTTATATTTCTAATATTATCAACCTAAGAAAGACTTATTATTTACACCATATTTTACACCGATACAATTTTTATGTTACTCAAACTAATAACCGTTAGAATACACAAGCATACCATTTTAAATTCAAGAACACCATTAATTCTACATGATTGAATCATCCAAAAACAAAATAAAAAACAAAAACAAACAAAAAAACAGTGAGAACAATGAGTAGCACAAATTATCAACTAAATTCATTGCCCAATCCATAAGCACTTGGGTATCCAACTTCCTGACTATAACCATGACCATGATCATGACCATGACCATGGCTATGGTCATGACCACCAAGACCATGGCCATGGCTATGGTCATGACCACCAAGACCATGGTGGTGAACGTTCGTTGTTGCTTCATCAACCATTTCTCGGATACGTTCTGGGATAAGCTCTTTTTTCTTGGTGACGGGTTTTGCCAATTTGGACACAAACTCGTAAATACTTTCACTTAGTTCATCAGCTGTATCATCCTGCACTCATCAAAGATATTCATCATTAGATGGAATGGAACCAAAAAAACACATGATATCAAATTGTCTGAAAACAAGACACCCGCCCCCCTACAAAAGGCTCCTTGGCTTTACGCGGGTTTCAGATATTTTTTGCATTTTGAAAAAGACTTTGTTTACCTTAATCGAATTCAGTTCAGACCTTTTGGTTTCAAAATACATAGCTTAATCAATTGCTTTAAAGCTTTCCCCTCAAACCATTCACATGTGAATAAACAAGTAATTTATATGACAAAGGAGAATTATCTAGCCATAAACTTGGATGCGTAGGTCAAGTGGCAAGACACCTCAAGGTGACTCAGGGTGCATTTGGTACACGGATGGACTAAAGGGTGCAAAAGTGAGGTAGACAGGTGAAAGAATCATGGAAGGTTTAAGAGATATAATTTGACATGGGTAATTTAGTAATTTACCAAATTTGTCTAAACTCCAACTTTACCTATTTTAGTGGGACATATTGTCTGCCTGTTAACTTCAGGGTACAATAGGATAAGTCCAGTGGACACCCATGCTTACCAAAGAATTATCTAGCCAGCCGAGGTTTTTAAGCAACTAAAAACTTAAAAGAATTTACAAAATGTGCAGTATGTATTGAAGAACACTAAAAGGGGCTGTTTGGTTGATTTTTGATTAAGTCATGTATGGATAAAGTTGTCTGTTTGGATTAATCTGTCTGTGTAGATTTGGAAGGTTTTTGTTTGGGAGAGTTTTTTCATAGATGGAATGAGAGTTTTTTTTAATTGGGAGGGACAGGTTTGAAAAAACTTGGCTTTCTGCATAAAGCTCCTCCCTAGAAGCTTTCTGAATAAGTCATTTTCTGTATCATTAAGTTACTACCAAACAGTCATGTATAGATGACCGAATAAGCTGCAAGTTCTTTAAGCTCATTAAGCTGCTAACAAACAGGCTCTAAAATATGTATTCAAGAACAATAATTTGCTTCTAAAATATGTTTTCAGACACTTGAACTACATTACAATATTTCAACATATAACAATCACTACACCTACAAAATCAAACATTAGCGAAAATAAGTCAAAGGCCATGTGTTTTGCAGAATAGTAATCGACCAGATAAATATCATTTAAAAGCATAGAGGAAAGTTCAAATGCGAACTCAAATTTGGTTGCGAACATGAGGACAAAGGAGAGCGCGATACGTGTCCATTCAGCCTAAATAATGAAGAACATTCAGTATGAATAATGAAGGTGAAGTTATACATTATTCAGAGTGAATAACACACATTCAGAATAACACAGCATTCAGTTCAGACTGAATGGGACACGTGTCACGCACTCCTTTGTCCTCACGTTTGCAACCAAATTTGAGTTCCCATTTGAGCCTTCCCCTAAAAGCATATACATTGAAGCTTTTCACCTGTTACTCCTCAATGGAAATGCTAAAAAGACGTTATCGCCCAAAAAGGTTCGATAAAAGGACTCTCACGGGCTCAGAATTGAATGAAATAAAAGGCTGCCACCTAGGCCGGAAACTTCTCAAAGAATTCAACATATCGATTTTAGATTTCATGTTTCAAACCCGTAGTATGCTTATCTTTAGAATATTCATTAAGTCAACCTTAACCCATATGTAATTTGTTAAAAAATACAATATACTTGAAAACCAAAAAGTTCGGATGGTGTTTATATTACGAATCTTTATTCTATAGAAACAAGTAATCCACTTTGTTTCTTTGCAATCACAAAGGCAAACGTCAATAAAGATGCAAACTAACGAAATATCCCCCAAGTAACTCCTATGAAACTGGATTGGCTTCTACTGTTTTAACTAAACTAAGGGCCTGTTTGTTAGCAGCTTAATAGGCTTAATGGGACTCGCAGCTTATTAAGGTCAGCTATACCTTATTGATAGTGGCTTAATGATATAGAAAGTGGCTTATGCAATAAGCTTCTAGGGAGAGCTTTATGCAGAAAGTCAAGTTTTTTACAAACCCGTCCCTCCCAATTAAAAAACACGCTCCTATCTATGAGAAAACCATCCAAACAAAAAGCTTCCCAATCTATACACACAGACAACTTTATCTATACAGGACTTAATGCAAAAACCAACCAGAAAACCCCTAGGGCCCGTTTGGTTGGAGGGATTGGGATTTCAAATAAGTCATTGCCAGTGCGAACTCTGGTGATTTTCTTGAAATTATACTGTACTATATCTTAATATTTATGCCAAACACTGCAGTCAAATAAATCGTCATGTCAGTAATCTGAGAACTATCCCCAATACAATGGATTGGATTGAAATCCCAATCCCTCCAAATCCCTTCAAATCCCTGCAACCAAACGGGCCCTAAGAGTGTCAAGCTTGTTAACTTCCAATAGCAATTTATACTAATCTTGGGACCTGTTTGTTAGCGCCTTGACTCACAACTTATTCAGTCAGCTATATATAACTGTTTGGTAGTGACTTAATGATATAGAAAGCAGATTTTCAGTAAGCTTCTAGAGGGAGCTTTATGCAGAAAGCCAAAAAAATTCCAAACATGCACCTCCTAATTAAAAAGCACCCTTCTTCCATCCATGAAAAAACCCTACCAAACAAAAACCTTCTCAATCTATATAGACAGATTAATCCACACAGACATCTAAACCAACCAAGCAATAATACAAGCATATTTCACAGTTGTAATGATCATAAAATTAAAGCACAACCTAATAGTAGAACGATATAAAGACCGTTAACATGAAATACTCAAAACTATTTATGCTCACCTGTGGCCAGCGGCCACCGGAATGTATGACAAAGGCTGCCTGATTAAGCTCTCCAGCAACTTGTTGCCCCTGTTTGATCCATTCTTCAGACCAAATCACTTGCATTGGTAAATCTTTCACACCATTAAGTTTACCCCATTCAGCAATACTAAAACTAGAATTCATCTTCTTCCCCATTCCAACAACCGACTTCAATCCATTTCTACCCTTCAACAGAAGCCTATGGCTTTCTGAATCAGACCCACCACCGGATTTCGAACAACACGTCTGAATAACATTCTTGAACACGAAACCAAAACCAGAAACAACCTCTCTAACTAATGGAACCTTCAAAACCCATAAAGGAAAAGCGGTTTGATTCGATGTAGTATCCAGAAGAGTTACACTACTTACAAGCCCTAGATTTTTAGCCACCCAATTTGCTCCCAAACTGAAAGCTGAATCGTGAAGCACCAAATCAACAGGTGCTAAACCCATTGTCTGAATCACTTGCCCTAAAACCCTACCCATCTCTTCTGAACCTAATTCTATGGCCTTATGACTCTCTACTTTCGACAAACGGATCTCGTTTTCTTCATAATCGTAATTCACATAACCTTTCTCAACTAACTGATCAAACCCCCAAAACAAACCCTTTTCTTTGATTTCATTATACAACTCAACGATCTTACCGAAACCACTGATCACCTTCTCTTCTATCACCGTTTCGAATTTATCAGAAAACCCAGAACCAGGAAGATCTATGGCAACAGCATGGACGCCCTTTTTTCCTAACGATTTGACAACTTTACTGAAAATGTAAGAGCTGCAACCTAACCCATGTACAATAAGGACATTGTGAGATGAATCCATTGGGCCATCTTGGATGGTGAAGACTTCAATGGAATCGGTGTGAGGGGTGGCTTGAACTTTTATGATTCTGCCATTAGAGTAGTGGTTTCTGAGATTTGTTGGTAGTGTAAGGAACCATGTTTTGGGGTCTTGTTGGGTGGTCAGAAAGGAAATTGTGACGAATATTAGGGTTAAAAGAGAGACTGAGAGAGTGAAGTAGAACCAAAAAGTGAAAGGGTTTGGAGTTATTGATTTGGGTGGTGGCGAAGATGATGGTTTAAGTTTGGGTTTTCTGGTGGGTTTCTTTGGAGAAGGATGGGATGAGTTTAGTTCTTCTGTTACGGTAGCCATTGATGGGAATCTGAAGGTTTTGGAGATGTGAAAAGAAAGAAGAATTTGAGGGATCCCGTTTGAAAGTGTGTATGGGGGAAATGAGAGCTGCAGATGTAAAAGGAATTGGGAAAGTTACAGGAGAGAGGGTCTTTCATGTTTTCTGTTAAGGCTTCATGGAATCAAGAACCCAAATGAATAAATAAAGAAATGTTTTTTTTTTTTTTTTGGAAAGGAAATAAAGAAAGGTTTTAAGAATATGCATTTGAAAATGGAATCAATTTGATCATGAATGTTGATGGATTTCAATAACGAAAAACCATAATAAATAAAGATTCAGGAATCGTATGAGGAGTTGAGTGATAAGAGCATGAGAAATAAAACTTAACCATTAGAGTATCTCCGACAGCTTCTTTAAAATTTCTTTAAAATAAAAAACTAAAAGTCAAAATCTTTAAAATTATTATCTTCTAACTCTAACAATTTCTCTATTTTAGATAATCTATCTAAAAATTATATTATTAAAATATTTAATAAATTTATTATTTCAAAAATCTCTAAAATTGCTATTGGTGGGAATTATTAAAATATTATTTCTCTCTCATTCTTTTATAGATATAAAAAAATCTCTATATTTAGAGATTTTTTCAAAAATCTTTATTTTACAGATTGATATAAAGATGTTGTTGAAAGAGTTTAGAGAAGAAAAATGAGTTTTTCTCTATTTTAGAGAAGCTGTTGGAGATGATCTTAATCACCTTTAATCTCATTCACTCTCATGAATTACAATTTAAAAGGGAATTTTGATTTGGTGCATCTCGATGTATCTTATCTCGATGCATCTTATCCTAACGTACATCCATTTCTCATCCAACGATGAATAACTACTTCTTACCCTTGTCACTATATATAACTTTTACAGAACTCACCACAATAAATAAATACTTTTGATAAGGGTATAATTGAATGAAGTAAAAAATAAATGCCTTCTTTTGAATCTTTATTATGTTTACTATTTCTTATGTTGAAAAAGAAGTTAATCCGGACTTAAATTAAATTATTCTATAAAAGTAATATTGCCTAGGTAAACAATCGTTTACAATAAAGAGAATCACGAAGAAAAAAAAATGTGCTTGAGCTACACATGGATATTATAACACTAGTTATGTATTATACGATGCAGTACGGGTGAATCATAATTATGAAGTCAATAACTCAATACTATTACTAGTGTTTGGTTCCGCATGTTGTACGGTGACAAATTTTGTTTCTTTAAAAATCTTGTAACAAAATTAAGATGAAATGCAATTCGTTAATTTACTTGTAATGAAATGCAAAGTAGAATAGTTAGGGGCCGTTTACCAAATATTACCCTGGTAAGTGCTTACCGGCAAAATTCAACACTATCATTTACTTACCGGGTAAGATTTTAGTCCATCAAAACGGCATCCTATGCAACAATTTACCCGGTAAGGGCTTACCGTGGTAAGAGTTGTCGCAATCACTTACCAAGGTAAGACTCTTGGTCTTTGTTTTCCTTGTCTTTGCTCTTACCGGGTAAGATTTTTGGTACTTGTCATATTCCTCCGGTAAGGTAATATAACTTGGTAAGTCTTACCCGGGTAAGTGTTTGGTAAACGGCCCCTTAATGTATTCCATTTAGAGGACGGGCCAAAAAAAAAACTTAGCTCATATGATCACGTCACTCCATTTTATCATTTTATCACATGTGGATAATCAAATCTAATACAAATAGAATTATTATGAATACGCGAATCTCACAATACTACATAATCACCCTTAGTTCTTCTTCTATTATATATATATTTATTTGATATTGAGAATACTCAATTTTCATGTTGTGACCTCAATACCCTTAGATTTTGCAGAATATTTTAATATTTGATTGGTTTTGATTCCAACCATGGTTATATATTTCAAAGCATCAATCACTCATTTATATAACCTTCATCTCTATCAACGTGGGATGATGAAACTTAACATTATTTCAAGATTATTGATATTTTGTGAAGTAAATAGTTTGTTTTTAACTTTGTGTTTTGTGTGATGTTTTTAGTATGTTTTACACTATTTTATCAATTGTTGGTTTTGATTTCAACTATGGTTATAAATTTCAAAGCATCTATCACACTTTTTATACATGCATCATCTTCTTCCAAACTATCATTTTTCCACCAATGTGAGATAGTGAAAGTCAACCTTATTTCAAGATTTTTGTTTCACTTTTAATTTTGCACTATAACTTTTATCATTTGGTTGGTTTTGATTTCAAATATGGTTATAGATATCAAAGATGGTCATACAAAATAAGACAACCCTATGAGGCATTCACTCCATCTTTCTTATACCCACCACTTTGTTCAAAAATTTCAACTTTTCATCAATGTGGGACAACTAAACCTCAACCACAATTCACCATTTGACAATACTCAATTTTCATGTTAACACCTCAATACCCTAGGTTTTGTATTATAATTTTACCATTTGGTTGGTTTTGGTTCCAACCATGATCATAGATTTAAAAGCCTCTGTCACTACGTTATATGACATTCATCTTCTTCCAAACCATCATTTTTCAACCTATGGGATAAATGATAGTTTGTGAAATGAATAGTTCGTCTTCAACTTTGTGTGTTGAATGATATTTTAGTTGTGTGTTTTGCACTATAATTTTACCAATTGGTTGGTTTTGATTTCAACCATGGTTATATATTTTCAAGCATCCATTGCGCCTTTAACCATGTTGCTAAGTCATCATCCTTGGTTTTACTTTAAATTTTGCACTATATTTTTGACCATTTGGTTGGTTTGCCAACCATGGTTATAAATTTCAAAGAGGGTTATCCAAAAAAAGACAACCATATGAGTCAAAACCTATGAATTGACATAAAGACACCCAATCCATATTTCTTATACACTTCACTTGTCCAAATCTTTCAACTTTTCACCGATGTGGACAATTAAAACTCAACCATAAATCACCATTTGAGAATACTCAATTCTCATGGTGTCACCTTAACACCCCAATGTTTTCCTTTTTGTGAAATAAATAGTTTGTTTTTAACTTTGTTTTTTGAATGATATTTTAATTGTGTGTTTTGCACTATATTATTTACCAACTGGTTGGTTTTGATTTCAACCATGGTTATCGACTTTCAAGCATCCATTACGCTTTTAACCAAGTTGCCAAGTCATCATCTTTGGTTTTACTTTAATTTTGCGCTATAATTTTCATTTTTTTTACGGTTTTTAAATCAAAACCATTTAAAAATGTTTGAATATTTTTACACGGTTTCTAGTAAAAACCGTGTAAAAAGGTCATCGTACTTTTTTACACGGTTTTTAAATCAGAAACGTTTAAATCGTCTGAACCTTTTTACTCGGTATCCCGTAAAAACCGTGTAAAAATGTCTGGATATCTTTTTACATGGTTTTTAAACCAAAACCGTGTAAAATGCTTTGACCTTTTTACATGGTTTTTAAACCAAAACCGTGTAAAATGCTTTGACATTTTTACACGGTTTATTCTATAACCGTGTAAAAATGTCTTCGGATAATTTTTTACACAGTTTTTTTCATAACCGTGTAAAAATGGGCGTGTAAGTTATTTCTGTAGTAGTGACCCCAATGTTTCATTTTTGTGAAAATGAATAGTTTGTTTTTAACTTTATGTTTTGAAGTATATTTTAATTGTGTGTTTTGCACTATACTATTTACCAATTGGTTGGTTTTGATTTCAACCATGGTTTCAATTTCCAAGCATCCATCATGCTGATAACCATGTTGCCAAGTCATCATCCTTGGTTTTACTTTTACTTTTGCACTATAATTTTGACCATTTGGTTGTCTTTATTCCAACCATGGTTATAGATTTGAAAGAGGGTCATCCAAAATAAGACAACCTTATGAGACATACCCCATTAATTGACACAAAGATATCCAATCGACCTTTCTTATACACTTCACTTTGTTCAAAAATTTCAACTCTTCACCATGTGGGACAACTAAAATCAACCACAATTCACCATTTGAGAATACTAATTCTCATGGTTCCATCTCAACATTCTAAGCAGTCCCGTTTTTGACATTTTATGGGCCCTGGGCGATATGTAAAAATGGGCCCTTGTTAAATACGATTTTTTTTCAATACATTGTTTTTATCATCAGAAATAACATTGAATTCGAAAAATACTAATAATATATATTAAACTGTTTTCAGAGTTTTCTCATATGCAAAATCATTAAATAATTACTTCTAAATTAATATTATATGTCATCTTATTGTTACATAACATCATAAATCCGTTCCACCACGAAACATATTTTATAGATATTTTTAGCATGTAGATTGACATCATTTGGGATTATCATGTTGAGTTGTTGACTATTCAAAGTAACACTTTATGTCAATCAATATAAATCAGTTGGGTTTCCACGTCACATCATGTTAATGTTTTCATCACCATTTTAGAGTTTTACGATTGAAACAATTTTTTAGAAACCATCGGTCTTAGAATCAAAACTCTATCTTATTTATAGTTTGAGATCTTATTGTTTTTATTGTTGTTTAGAGATAGGAAAATACATGAAACTCATGCACTTAATATAGGTAATAAAGAGTCAATAATGTAAGAAAAAAAAATTAGTTTTGAAATTCTAAATATAGACAAAAGTAGGATCGTCTCATAAGAGTTTTCTTAGTTAATAACAAAAAATTTACTATATTTTAACACAAAGTCACAAACATAGAATTATATGCGGATGAAATAATCAAGAAAGTTAGTAAGAGATGAATTACAGAGAATATACCAATGTTGCGTAGGCAAGGTAGTTTCATATTTTTGTAGATAAAAAGCTTAGAGAAAAAACTTAAGAGAAACAATAAATAATACTATAAAAATAACAATCAATTAACTTTTCTTTACATATTTTCTTCTTCAATGCAATTAGTTAATACATGATTGAGCCTTTAATATGATGTTAAATTCTTTTGGATCATATAAAAGACGTTGTGTTTTTTTATTTATTAATTTTTTTGAACTACTACTATATTATTATATAGCATACATAAAAAAACCGGGCCCTAATTTCTCTTGGGCCCTGGGCGTACGCCCGACACGCCCTCCCCTAGGGACGACACTGATTCTAAGGTTTCTTTTTTTTTATATAAAAAGATAAAAATATAGATTTTTAAACTTGCATCTTCTCACTAAAGTGAGATGATGAAACCTAATCATCTATGGTTTTCTCCCTCCTTTCTTATAGCCGCTTCTTATTTTCAAACTTTCATTTCCTCACCAATACGGGATGATGAAAGTGAACCATATTTCAAGATTTGATGAAAACTCAAATCTCATTATGCCACCTCAAATCCTTTGGTTGTTCCTTTAATAGATATATAGATATAGATATGAATTGACACAAAAGTATCCACATATTTATTCTTATACTCACTTTATATTTTTAGACTCGTATCTTCTCACCAATGTAGGATGATGAAACTCAACCACATAAAGGGGTAATTTTTTGTGTAATCTAAAATTAGTCAAGTATATTAGTAAACAAACACAACATTATTTTACTTATTTTTTTTTATATAAAATGATTTATTTTGCAGAAATAAAGTAGGCAAATTGATTCAACCATATAAGTTGACATAAAAGCATTCACCCATTTATCCTTATACTCCCTTTATATTTTTAAATTTGCATCTTCTCACCAATGTGGGATGATGGAACTCAACCACATTTCAAGCTTTGAGAATTTGTCAAGTCATCATCTATGGTTTTCCTCCTCCTTTCTTATACTCACTTCCTACTTCCAAAATTGCATTTCCTTACCAATGTGGGATGATGAAACTCTACCACAATCCAAGATTTTATATTACTAAACTCTCATTATGCCACATCATGCCTTGAGGTTGTTGTTTTTATATATACTAGTGTGGGCCCCACGCGTTGCGTCATAGTGATAAATATTTTAGGGAAGTATTTCATCGCGTTAAGATAAAACATAATTATTTGGTCATTATATAATTAATGAGATACAATTTAAAACGAATAACGTATCTCCATAAGTGGTTTAGTTTCATATATTGATAATGGATTGTTATTACGAAGAGTTTGAGATGTATGAGTGATAATTTTGTTCTTATACTATTTAGAACTAAAACGACATGTTGCACACAACCATATCACTATTGTGACTACTAAGGATTTGAAGATCTTTTTCAAAAAAAAAAAGTTCGACTAAAATTAGTCAACCCTATGGGTTGCCACAAATAAATAGGATTTCTTTTGTCAATATATACTTAATGTTTTATAAAAAAAACACTCCTCACCAATATGGGATTACCAAACTAATTTCAAATTTATATAAAGCCCTTCATTCCTCATTTCTTATAATCACTTCATTTCACAATCTAACATTCTCTCATCAATATGGGATGACTAAAATAATACCACAAGGCAAGATTTGAGGATAAATAAATCTCACAATGTCACGTCAAATATCATTGATAACGAGTTGTCACAAAAAAAACATCATTTTCTCTTGGCTATATATATACTCACATTTTCTGTACAATGTTTCATATTCTTGCCAATGCGGTGTAACATAACTTATTGTATTTCAAGATTTAAGAAATATTTCATCCTCATGATGTCATGCTATTAACAATTGTTATATATATATATTTATTCATGATTTAGAATTCAAACGACATGTTAAACATAGTCGTATAACCTTATGAATTGTCATAAGAACACGTTCTCCTCTTTTGTTGATATATATGCTTACATCTTTCATAGAATTTTTCATCTTCTCACCAATATGGGATCATCAAACTTACCACATTTCAAGATTTAAGAATAGATTTCACCAAGCTAAACTTGTCAAATTTTAATTCATCATCTTCTACTTATATATTTATAACATTTGTGAAATTTTCTTTTCTCTATCAATGTGTGATAATCAACTTAACATCAAAATTCAAGATTTGAGAAATTCTCAAACCTTATTATGCCACCTCATTCACCCTTGACCCTTGGTTGTTCCTTTAATATATATGATATATATATATATAGATTGATATGTTCTGAAAATATTTAAAAAACAATGCATGGTGACAAAGTATTTTGGTAAGAAATACATATAAGATGAAATATAATTCATTAGTTGATAACTAATGTTATCTAATGTAGTACAATACAATGAAAATCAATATTCTATAAAGAAATTTCCTTTATAAATTAGCAATTTTAACGATGAGATGTAGAGTAAAATCATAGAATTAAAAAAAATATGAAATGGAATAAGAGTAAGGGAGTATCCACTAATGTTAGAAAAATTATATAATGTAAGAATAAAACAATAAAAATATGAGTAAAAAGTTATAGTACATGAAACACCATCTTGCATATGTAATTAATTTTTTTTTTCATTTGGTTGACAATTTTGAAAAGATGAGCGAAAGCAACACAACGAAATATGAATGATTACCCTTCATTTTCATCACTATCATATTGTTGGCATATATTGTAGTTCGCCACCGGCCTCCTACTTTTCATTTGCTTAGGTTTTAACTTATAATGGCTTATTGACAACAATTAAAACTATATCTTCATCTTCTATAATCACATATATATATACACACACACACATATTGAATGAAGAAGTAATACAAAGAAAGTACATCAACTTCCAATGTTTGTCACATATATATATACACACATATTGAAGGAAGAAGTAATGCAAAAAACTACATCAAGTTCCAATGGCAATTTTGAAAAGATGAGCAAAAGCAACACAATAAAATATGATTGATTATTCTTCTTCTTCATCACTATCATATTGTTGGCATAGATGTAGTCCGCTACCGGTCTCCTCCTTTTAATTTGCTTGGGTTTTAATTAGCTTCTAATGGCTTCTTGACAACAATTAAAACTACATATTCATCTTCTATAATCACATATACACACACACACACACATATTGAGGAAAAAATAATGCAAAGACACTACCTTGGGTTTTAGCTTCTAATGGCTTCTTGACAACAATTAAAACTACATCTTCATCTTTTATAATCACATATATATATATATACACACACATAGTAAAGGAAGAAATAATGCAAAGAACTACATCAACTTCCAATATTTGTCATTAAGAATCTATTTAATAAAGAAGATGAAAGAACAAAGAGGTTTAAATAAGAATAATGATGGGTGTTTTCAATTTCTTTTAAGTTAAACATTAAGAGAATGAAGCAATTTCTATAATCACGTATATATACACACACACATATTGAAGAAAGAAATAATGCAAAGACACTACCTTGGTTTTAGCTTCTAATGGCTTCTTGACAACAATTAAAACTACATCTTCATCTTTTATAATCACATATATATATATACACACACATAGTAAAGGAAGAAATAATGAAAAGAACTACATCAACTTCCAATATTTGTCATTAAGAATCTATTTAATAAGAAAGATGAAAGAACAAAGACGTTTAAATAAGAATAATGATGGGTCTTTTCAATTTCTTTTAAGTTAAACCTTAAGAGAATGAAGCAATTGTGGAGTATTGAGAAAAAAGAAAAAGGGATTTCTAGGCTTGAGGAGATGCCACATCATACTTGGTGGTTTTTCCTTTAATGTATATATAGATAAAGATAAAGATTTGTCCCTCATAATTTTAATTTTATAGGTTTGTGTGGTTTAATTGAAAATCAGATACTAAAATAGAATTTGGTGTATTGACAAGATATTTAGATTTTTTTTGGGCCAAAAATTGTATCAAAATGTAATGTACTTTGTCTTGTTTCCTATTTTGGGTAATGTACTTTCAAAACTTTCGTTTTGATACCAAGGATGCTGGAAAATGAGGCGTGCGAAAACCCAATTCTGTCCAATAACACCAAAAACCTCATTTTTTTCAAACATTTAAGTACCTGGGTAACCAGTTTAAGCACTAACCGGTTACCATGCTGACGTGGCGAGTGATATAGCATCCAACTTAACATTATTTACTGATGTGGCTAGTGACATGGATTTTTAATTCCAAAAATTATTATGATTTTATTTTTACATTTTTCATACTTTAGGGATCAAATCTGCAATCAACACTTACTTTGAAACTTGGTTTCCAGCATGTGGTAAAACCTTCAACCTCCGGATCTTGAAATTTTATGTATGAAATATATGTGTAAAATATTGGATACCATCTTCTTGTTTTTGAAAAACCTTCAATCTACAACCTACGACAACCATCACCGCCGATTCGTCAGTAAACTCCAACCCAAATCCATCGCCAGTAAACCCACACCCAAATCCATCACTGGTAAACCCACACCCAAATCCATCACCGGTAAACCCACAGCCAAATCCATCGCCGGTAAACCTACAACCCTCAGATCCATCATCGGCGCTACAGATCCATCTCTGTCGTCACAGATCTATTTCATCGATCTATGCATTCATTGTTCTCTCTCTCTCTCTCTCTCTCTCTCTCTCTCTCTCACACACACACACACACACATACACCCATCGATGGAACTGTTGCAAAATGACAGCATCACTTGAGACGATGAAAAGTTGGGTGTTGGTTTAGATCTGGCTTTGAGGTTTTCGAGATTAAGATTAGTTTGCAGATGACATCTTCGACAGATTCGTGGATCTGAAATCTTGCAGGTTTCAAGATGGATTCATGGATTTGAGATCTCTTGATTGAGGTTGTTGTAACACCCTCATTTTGGAAAGAGCAACTAATTTAAAATTTCCAATAATACATCAATTGAAAGATAAATCACTTCCTATAATTCAATACTTGAAGTACCTCAAACAACAATTCTCTGAAACATCTTTGAAAGATATATAATAAGTCTTCTATTAAGACTTGATTACGGTCAGGTGTTACTAAACCCAAAGGAGTTGCTATCTCCGAAAGCGGAATACGTCACCAAAAGCTAGGTCTTTAACGTGCTAGTTTTAGCACTCAAGTCTACACGTGTCGCTAGTACCAACCCCAACGAGGACCTGATGCACATGTCGACAAAGAAAAAAGGTTAGGCTTAACGCCTAGTGAGCTCAAGAGTTTAAAACATATTTATAATTGATTTGAAAACCAAAAGATTTTCTTGATAAAAGATAACTCTCAAATGAAATAACTTTATTATAAAAGCAACTTCTTTCCCAAATTCAATATTTCCATGATAAAAGTTTTAGACCAAAATATCGTTAGTAACGAAAACTTAAAATAGGAACACCCGTTCAAACACATATTTCTAGATCCGATACTCACCTAATACATGAATAAATTCAGTTACTCCAATATACCAAAATATGGACAAAACTCCGTTTTTTTAATACCAAAATATGGTCAACTCTCAAAGATCCACTAATACAAAATATGGTTAATACTCTATACTCTAAAATACGTCACCGAAAACAATAGATAAGACTCAATACCCAAAACAACACCTTTCGGTGACGGGGGAGACACGTTTCCAAGGTTAGTGGCGGAACATAAAAGTAGGCCATACCTCTAAATTTATTCAATAAGATCAACGACCCTAGGTCTATAGTTTAATGGGTTAACGAGCTCAACAACTCTATGCTTGTTGCTCATATAGGTCTCAAGCTCAACAACTCTATATCTATCGCTCGCATGGGTACCAAGCTCAACAACTCCATGTATATCGCTCATATGGGTACCAAGCTCAACAACTCCATGTATATAGCTCACAAGGATACCGAGCTCAACAACTCCATGGTCTATCACTCATATGGTTACCCCGCTCAACAACTCCATGTTTATCGCCCATTTTAGGTATCAACCTCAAAACAAGGAATTATGATTCCAATATTCAAATAACAACTCGACTCACATGCCTATGGATCCATTGCAATGCAGTCTAAATTACATGACCTAAAAATGACTGACCGACGCACCCAAAGCATGTAATTTTATAAATAAATATGCCTTAATTGCATATAACCGAAAGCTCAACATGTAGCCATTTAAATCGGACAAATGTCCATGAGACTCTTTTTAGTCAACACCGAGCAATCGCTCTATAACTCAACACTTACGTAATTACTCAAAAAGTTAGTTGAGACGAACCATTTTTCCCAAATGAAATCATATTCATGTAATCCCAAAATGTCTCATAATGCAGTAACATGTATTTTCCAACGATTTATAAATCCAATATTCTAAAGAAACAAATAAAACCAAATGGTTTTCATCTAAAAGATAATGCACCCAAACAACCCACACTTATACTTTATTTGTCAAAATGTCTAAAACCCAAGTATAATACATGATTTATAAATCCTTTTATACCAAATATGCAAACTTACCCAAATACTCACACATTTGATAGATAACAAGTAAAACATGTTAGTACTTCAAAAATGGACGTTTTTGGCATTTACAAAGTTTTCACAAAGTATCTTGAACTCACCTTGCTATATTTAGGCTAAATCTAGGTTTTACTCCAAACTTGAGCTTCCAAAGTGAATAGATGAGATCTCCAAGCTACAAATCCAGATCCATGGTGTAAGGCCCTTGAGAACACCTCATAAACACCCAAAACATACACAAAAGATAACCCAAGATACTATGAGAGTTGTTGGTGTAAAATAAACAAACCCTAGATTCAAAGAACTAAAGATATGATCTTACCTTCACTTCTATGAACTCCAAAATAAACCAATAGCCATGTTGTATAGCTTCAAGAGATGAATCCATAGCAACTTGAATCACCCAAATTGGAGCATTATTGAGAGAGATATGGTTAAAATGAGAAAGGTCCCGATTTTCGGTCTTTAAAAACGCTGAACAGAGGTTGACGCTAGTTACCAAGTGGATTACGTTTTCGTAACTAGCGTGGTAACCCACGCGAAGCATAAAAAGCTTAGGGCTAGTTATCAAGTGGGTTATGTTTTCGTAACTAGCGTGGTAACCCACACGAAGCATAAAAAGCTTAGGGCTAGTTATCAAGTCGGTTACGTTTTTGTAACCGGCGTGGTAACCCATGCGAAGCATAAAAAGTTGAGGGCTAGTTATCAAGTTATTTTCAGTTCCAAACCCACTTCGTTACCAGCTTGACCCACTTTTTCCTCCTTAACCAAACATTACCTTGAGTTTTGAAACGTCAATACTACAACACCCAAGAGAATTCAAAGGAGCTCAATTTAAACCTTAAAGAACTAATATTTAAAGACGAACCCATGATGGAAGATAGCAACGAAAATTCCGGGTTTTACAATCCTCCCAACCTTAAAGGAGATATCGTCCTCGAAATCTATAAACAATCAAACACTCAAATAATCCTCATCTTGCAAACCCGAATGGCTCCCTTCCCAAGAGAGTGTCACTAAAATGCATCAACTCGAAATGGAGTAGGGTGAACATTGAGCATTGTTAGAAAACTTTATAGCAATACTATCGCGATTGCCTCCCAACCTTAAGTGATTCATAGTATCTCAAGGGTAACTATTGATTTCAAATTCTCAATTCCACGAAAATTGCCATATGTGAATTTACTCTTAGTATTTTCTAACAACTTTTGCCAACTGGGATACGCTTCCCATATGTAATCAATCCTTTGATAATATTCCCAAAACTTTATTTGAACAAAACCACACATTTGAACTAAACCACACATACATCTTTCAAATCGGAGTACTTGTTACAACGTCGACCTTACCCGGGTGGTAAGGGAATCCGACACAACATCCCGAAATATACCATTTGCTGAAGCCCACGGTAAATATTATATTTCGACAGTCAAAGAAATAGAAAGAAATATAACGGAAAAGAAATGGGAAGAAATATAAATTGCAGTAAACAAAGATATAAAATTTGTTAGAACTTAAAAGTGTGAATCAGAACTTGTTCAGATGAAACAAGTTAATCTCTCCAGAAGAAGGCACTTCAGAAGATCAACTCTTCAGATATGATAGTCCAGAAGCAATGGTGTCAATCCTGAAGATTGGGTACCTTCTGGATTTCACTTTATGGACAACACGTGCTTCAATGACGTGGCATGTCATGCTCCTTGTGCGTAACTGATTATGGTACTTGTATAACTGATGTATCAACATGTGATAGGCTAGCTTGTTGACTTTCCCTATGTAATAGTATAAATAGAGATAGCCTTCACAGTTGTATATGTTGATCGAATTAGAGAGAAACAGAGAGAGAGTAATTTGTACTCTGTAATCATAGATATATTGAGTGATATGCAAATTACTGTTGTTCTTCATATTGTTCTTCATTTATCATTTGCAATTCTATATTACTGTTGATTAAATTGTTTCCGTTTTCAACTCTTATTATGCATACGTTAATCAACTGTAATTTAAGTATTTGAGGGATTGGTCCAGAAGCTCACCATCAAAAGCAATCGATCAGAAGCGTTTTTCGAGAAGCTTCGATCAGAGCTTAATCCAGGCAGCTATCAGCAAAATCAGAAGCTTAATCGACGTTTAACCAGAAGCTTGATCAAAGCTTATTCAGAAGGAATTTACAGCAGAAGCTTAATTAGATCCAGAAGGTTTAACAGATCAGAAGCTTAATAAGATAGAGCTTAACCAGAAGCTTGTTGCTTATTGTATGTATAAACAGAAAGTTGTTGCTGCAACCAGAAGGCTGTTAAGACAAGCCAGAGAGCTCTGTATGACAAAAGGTAACTAAGAAGAACGAGACGGCTCTGTATGCAAAGAAGAAAGGTCTGCACGAAAAGCCAACTTGCTGATTATATGCAATCCAGAGAGAAAAATGATCGAGTGCCTGCGTCTTTGTGCATTAAGCTGCTGATTCAGAAATCATTCAGAACCAAAAGTGCAGAGCCTCTGCAAAGCTTCGATCAGAAGGGATTGATTTTCAAAAACTTCGATCCAGAAGCTAAACCTTATCAGAAGATTTGCAAAGCTGTCCTGAAGCTATACAGATCAGAAGCACTTTTCAGAGCTTAATAATAGCTTAATGACACAGAGCGTAATCAGAAGGTATAAGTTTCTAAAGGGTGTCATTCAGAAGCTACAAAGCTTAATTAGAGCTTAATGAGACAGCTTAATCAGATCTTAATGAGCTATGCAGAAGCCCTGATTGATGTCTTTCAAGGTGTTCGGTACGATCAAAACTCATACCGAATCGAAGCCCGTAACCCGATTATTTTTCGGTTTTCTGACAACATTGCGCTGTTTCAGAAATATGCACACATCTTTTTACTCGAAGCTCCAATGTACATGAATCCAGTTGTGTTGGAACGATAACAAACAGATGCACGACTTAGAAGTTTTGAGTTTGCTCAAATTCAGTGAGCTGATATGTCTTATTCACCGTCAAATTTTGTTGACTGATGTTGGAACGAAAGCATTGATTTTCACTCATACTCCTTCCGATTTCAGATGGGTGTTTGCTTGTCCGTTCTTCCTGGATTCAAGATACATGTGGATATATTTCTTGTCAGTATCTTCTTTGTTTTCCATCTAAAGCTCGGTGTTGAACTCAACTCAACGAGGTCTAAAGAATCAAATTTTTCTGTTTTAATGACTGTTTCGCGCAGCTGTAGGGAAACTTGCACAACTCACGCAATTTTCATCCAAATTGGTTGAATCAAAGCTTTTTGATAATCTAAGAGGTTGGAATTCAATGTGCATGTTTTTATGTTTTCTCTGAATCAGGCTCCTTAATGGTCAAAAACAACGATAAAGTTGAGTCATGAAAGCTAGATAGAATGTGTAAACTGTCTCGGTTTTTCAAGAATATGAGCCTATATTTGAGGGGGAGCTTGTAACGCCTTGAAGACTTGAAGAATGGTACATAAGAGCTTCTAAAGAAAGCAAGGGGAGTTTATTCGATGATGCTTTCTTTATAAAACTTTAGGGGGGAGATTGTTAGATCTAATTAGCCCCAATTAGATAGAAAGTTTTATAAAAAATTGTATTTCGTGCTTTTTAGGGGTTTATGGGTTTGGGCTTCTCTATTGTAAATGGGCACCTATATATATATGGTGCCTTAGCTGAGTTAGCTCTTTTATCATTTGAGTTTTGAGATTTTACACGCACATACACAATGAGCTTTGATGAGAGTCGTGTAATATCTTGTTCTACAAGATCTCAAATTCCCTCCATTGTATTTCAATCATATGATTTGAGATTATTAATATAATTGTTCTTCATGCTTTCTCATCTCTAATTTCTATGGAGTTTTCTCAATTGCTGTCTATTTGAGATCTAACAAAATTAAATAACGGAAAGTAAATAGTTGAAATAAAAGAGCAGAATGTAAAATCAGAAAGCGTAATAATAAAAGGAAAGTAGCATAAAACAAAAGACAGTAAAACGTAAACTTATATATAACAGGGAATTTAACTAAATATTACTAGAATTAATTAGCAGAAAATGCTTATTAAGGTACTAACACAACCCCTCTATTTATACTAAGATAGAGGTGAGGATACAAAAGTAATTTAACACAAACTTGGAGCCAAAGTTTGCTTGTAAGTATAATTTAGCGAAAAGGATAGGACTTTAAAGTAGTATTACAAAAGATAATTTTCGGCCATTAAAATTAATCTAGAAAAATAAAAGAGTCTTCAAATGTCATTCAAGTTTTGTCAAGTAGCCCTTAATTACTTTATCCCACGGTTCCATTGTCCACTTCTTGTTGTAGCAATTCTGCAGCATGAAATACAAACTCACTTCCTGCCCAAAAGTCCACATTAGCATACTCAAGAGTGAAAAAAAATAGGTAAATCATTTACTCTAGCTCCAAAAAGAAAGAAGTGGAAAATAAGGAAATACGATGACTCAATGTTGGGATATATATAAATGAAAAATAACCAATCTAAATGAGCAGAAAATAGTGTTTCAGCACTAAATAACTAGTGGTATCAGTAATATGGATAAAGAAAAATAATAAAACGAAGCATTAAAATCAAGATATGCTTCGCCACATTGCATCGAATACTCCTCTAGTATATAGATATAGTATTGCAAACTTGCAATATGGCTGTCAAGTTATTTGCTTTTTGATTCTTGTTGTTGTCGTTTTGGTAATTCAACTTATTTCATTAGCATTCCATTTAGGCATTTAATGAGACCCACCCTATCGGGAACCAGTTAACTTGCCCCGATGAAGACTGGAATTTTCCGCAAAACATTGGATGGTAAAGGGATCTCCGAAAGCAAAAACTGGGGATTGGTGTGATACTGGAACCTATCCTACCCGTCCCCGTGTTTTAAATATATTATATATCTATTATAAAATATAGTGAATATTGTATATTTATTACAAAATATATTATTTACAAAAAAATAGATTTAGTTGCTTTTAGATTTAAAGATAGTACTTTGGTCTTTCTTCTTATATACATTTTTCCTAACATGTTTACCTTTTCACCCAAAAAATATGGAGAAAGCATCAAACAATTACATGTGATGTTGTCAACATAGGAATATTTGATATTCGATAAAAGAAAATTTGTGGAAATATGTAAGATTAAACATGAACCATTTTGGATCGAATGTGCAGATTTGATTTAAAATATCTCATATAAACCGGAAAAAAATCCCTGATTTCTGTTGGCAACGAGGATGAGAATGTGATCATATTCCCCGACGGAGATGGGGACGTGGAGGAGGACAAAGATTGGGGTTCGGGTACGTGGTTGGAAATTGGAGTCCTCGTGCCATGCCAGCCTCTTGGACGGACCCAAAAATGTTGTCATACGATGGTACCATTTGACTATAAGAAACAAATATAAGAAAAAAAAATCAAAAGTTGACACAATTTACTACAAAATAAAGGAGTATTACCAATAAAAATTATCCAAAGAAATTTTCGTAGATAATTATCCACGGATCAACCAGAAAATATTAATGGTTCATTAAAATTCGATGTATTTTTGAGAAAATACCAACGGTCACCTAGAAAATCCCCTCGGTAATCTGTCATTGATTTGAATTACCCACCAACAATTTACCTACCAACTTTTGTGACGGTTTTGTAAGGAATCACTCTTTAACGACAGATTTCCCAGGAAAAAGTCAGTAAGCAATAGGCTTTTGTTTAATAGTGATTCGACTATAAAGAACAAATAGAGTGAATTTTTTTCCAAACGGTGGCACCATTTGACTAAGAAAATGACACTAAGAAACTAATCTACCAAAGAAAACTTATTCTTATTGTAATTTCAAAATATATACGATGACACACAACAAATTAATCGGATGAATAATACGATGACACAAGCTACGATATACTCTACATTGGATCCGTTCCTGTCCCTTCCCACGTCTTAATTCTATTTGAGTCTTAATTAGGTTCATATCAATTCTAAAATGCAATGACAAAAACTCTATAATCTATACTACTTTATAAACTAAATTTGACAAAAGTCTTAAAAACAACTTTTAATGCATAAGGTACTGCCCTCTCATGCATAAGGTCTTAAAAGTCTTAATTACAACTCCATAAGCTTCATGTACAAGCTGTCACTGCTGCTAAACTCAAAATTTTCTCCTCCCAATACCGGTCGCTCCCAAGTTCAGTTCCCAAAGCGACATCCTCACAAATTCATCTTCCCCATACGCTTTCCTAGATGACGCTTCGCACAATTCCATCTTCCCCATACAAATCCATCCGGTTAGGGTTCTTTCTACATTTCATCGCTCTATCTCACGTATGTACCAAATCGGTTTCATAATTTTGAGCATCTTCATCATTTTTTCTACCTGTTTTCTCATCATCTTCATCACTTTGATATAATACGTCTATGTCAGGCATCTTCATCACTTTGATCTACACGACGATTCAGAGGTTTTTAGTCCTTCCTAATGCTTTTATATTCATAATATCAATTTTTCTGGATTCATACTCTCGATTGAGTGATACAATGCTTCTTGATTTTTCATTCGTATTCTCGATTTCTCTATTTATAGTCTCACAGGTTCTAGGATCCTCAGGTACATAAAGAACTGAAGGAAACCTAAAGTAAGATACTTTAAATTTCATGGGTTTTATTTCATGGAATTTCATGGGTTTTGTTTAAAGTTCATCGGAAAATCCAGTGCCTTTGTATAAAATTTGGATGATGATTTGTTTAAGGTTCCCATTCAAAAATCTATTGTGATCCTCTATCTTGTTATTTTCATTCAGGTTTCTTTTCCAATCTAGGAGTTTCGATTGCAATTGATTAACATGTTTGCTTTCCATTGCAATCGATTTTTTTGTCTACCATTGCTTCTTTATCTTCAAACCTTTTTTAGTCGATTATTAATTTCATTAAAACCTAGATGGTTATTGATCGATAGGTTCATCGTGTCTGAGCTTTCTTGAAAGAATCTGCTTACTAGAAAGCAAAAAGATTAGAACATTATGGTTGATTCGGAATACGTGTCGTGTATTTCTCCTCGATTTCAAGGAAATTGTGAACAAAAGAATAGAACTGTGTAGGGCCAACTAAACTAACGTCTTTTGGACTTTAAAACTTATACATACATTATATGAAAATACCAATAACTCGATTGAGAATTTGTGCTGATTTGAGCTATTTTAGTACCCTTTTTAAGCTTGATGTTATAGAACCGCCCTCAAAGTTTATTGATTATTGGATGCATTATGTTTAAGCTTTCTTGAAAGAATCTGCATACTAGAAAGCAAAAAGATTAGAACTTCATGGCCAAAGATTTTCCATTTCTACATGTATGCTTTTATTCATTTATTGGGGTTCTTGTAAAGTGAAAGGTAGGAAATGTGCTATAAAGGATTTTGGGTTAAACAAATTGATTTTGACTACCACATGATATTTTTACGATGTTGGGATATATTGTACAACGTCTTACAGGGTAAAGTCCTAATAGATCTTTGGTTCACTAAACCACATGATATTTTGATGATGTTGGGATGGGTTCTATATGACTTCTAAGTTGTTGATAGTTTAATTTTGTTTTGAAGAGTATCTTTCGTTTGGAAAATTTGATTGTTAAAATCTTTTGTGTTGGTGCAGGTCTTAACCTTCTATCAGACGATGATGATTCTAAATCGATTCAAGGGGAGGTACATATCGGTATTCATCTCATCCTTCTACCACATCCTCCTACTCATATATACTCCTCTTCAATCTCAATTTTTAGTTTTTCGATCTATTGTTTCTGTTTTTTAGGATACAAGCAGCGTCAATTTCCAATAAAAGCTTCCAAGGTTCGTTTTTTATTCCCGATTTTATTCTTCAAGATTCAATTTCTAGGGTTTTAACATTATACGATAAGACTAACGTTTATATATCTTTATTTCTTGGTATTTGTTTCTCCTCTCGAATTATCTATTAGAGGCTATATGATAACAATGGTTTGTCGGATTGAATATTGTTGCTACTGTAAATGGTTGGGACAGTTGCTATTGTATGATAACGATGGTTTGTCAGATTGAATATTGTTGCTAGTGTATTGTTTTAGAATCGAAGATCATTGCTATTCACTTTTGAATAATTGGTACCTGTTATTTTCTTTCATGATACTATTATGTTTAGAATCGAAGATCCTTATGTTTTCTGTAGATCTGTTTCATTCCAACACCATGGTCTGATCAACAAGATCACTGTTTGCACGGTCTATTTGAAAGTAATACAATTTTGATATTCTATGTGGTTTTAAGTGCATTGGACTTCTACAAATTTAGGTTAGAGTTGTTAAGTGCATTAGACTTTCACATATTTCAGGTTGGAGTTTTTATTTTAGTGACCAGATGTGTCTTTGGGACGACGTTTGAAGATGTATTTCCTTTTTTTTAATCCATTATGGACAGAATTTGCAATAGCTCTTTAGGATTTTTATGGGTGCTTGTACCTGCACTTTTGTAAAGATGTATTAATTATGTTGAAATCAAATAAGCCCTTTTTCAATTGGATGGTTTCTTTTGTGTATCTTTGGTGATATTGGGTTTCGACGTGGACCATTGGTAAATGGCAATACATGTAACCTTTAGAGTGTATTGGTTCAGGCAGGCATGGTAACTCGGTTTTGGTG
Organism: Silybum marianum; assembly: GCA_036898165.1. Lineage (NCBI taxonomy): Eukaryota > Viridiplantae > Streptophyta > Magnoliopsida > Asterales > Asteraceae > Silybum > Silybum marianum. The sequence goes on from CM072528.1 coordinate 15,920,392, forward strand.
GTTTGTACACTCTTGTGGAAGATAAATTTTTTTACAAAAAAGACGTTTTTGTTTTTTACTTTTTTATAGTTGACATACTTTGTATAAAGGACCTCTTGAGGTCCTAATTCAAAATCATAAATGATTTAATATGATTTAATATTAAATCAGAAATGATTTAAAATTATGTGGGACCCACATCATATGTGGTCCACAATGTGTCCCTTTGTTTCTTTAAAAAGGGGTGGTTCTCGTATGATCCCTCCCCTATATGTATATACATATATATATATATATAGATTAAAGCGTCTAGTTGTAACACCCGGAATTTTCGTTGTTATCTTCCATCGTGGGTTCGTCTTTAAATATTAGTTCTTTAAGGTTTAAATTGAGCTCCTTTGAATGTTTTTGGGTGTTGTAGGGTTGGCGTTTCAAAACTCAATGTAATGTTTGGTTAAGGAGAAAAAAAGTAGGTCAAGCTAGTTACAAAGTGGGTTAGGAATTAAAACTAACTTGATAACTAGCCCAAGGGACTTTACACTCAACAAAGGCTAGCATGGGTTACAAGGCCAGTTACGAAAACGTAAACCACTTGATAGCTACACCTAAGCTTTTATGCTTCGCGTGGGTTACAATGCCAGTTACGAAAACGTAACCAACTTGATAACTAACCCTAAGCTTTTATGCTTCGCGTGGGTTACAATACCAGTTACGAAAACGTAACCAACTTGATAACTAGCCCTAAGCTATTATGCTTTCCTTGGGTTACAATGCCAGTTATGAAAATGTAACCAACTTGATAACTGGCGTCAGCCTCTGTTCATCGTTTTTAAAGACCGAAAATCGGGACCTTTATCATTTGAACCATATCTCTCTCGATAATGCTCCGATTTGGGTGATTCAAGTTTCTATGGATTCGTATCTTGAAGCTCTACAACACGAAAACAAGGATGGTTAGAGTCTATTGGTTGATTTTGGAGTTCATAGAAGTGAAGGTAAGATCATATCTTTAGTTCTTTGAATCTAGGGTTTGTTTATTTCACACCAACAACTCTCATAGTATCTTGGGTTATCTTTTGTGTTTGTTTTGGGTGTTTATGAGGTGGTCTTGAGTGCCTTACACCATGGATCTTGAGTTGTATCTTGGAGATCTCATCTATTCACTTTGGAAGCTCAAGTTTGGAGTAAAACCTAGATTTAGCCTAAGCAAGGTGAGTTCAAGTTACTTTGTGAAAATTATCTACATGCCAAAAATGTCCATTTTGAAGTATTAACATGTTTTACTTGCTATTTGTCAAATGTGTGAGTATTTGGGTAAGTTTGCATATTTGGTATAAAAGGATTTATAAACCTTGTAAGAGGCTTATACTTGGGTTTTAGACATTTTGTTAAATAAAGTATTAGTGTGGGTTATTTGGGTGCGTTATTCTTTAAATGAAAACCATTTGGATGTGTTTGCATCTTTGGAGCATTGGATTTATAAATCATTGGAAAATACATGTTATTGCATTATAAGTCATTTTGGAAATACATGAATATGATTTCATTTGGAAAAGGGTTCGTCACTAATGTTTCGAGTAATTACATGACTGTTGAGTTATAGAGCTTTTGCTCAGTTTGAACTAAAATGAGTCTCATGGACATTTGTCCGGTTTAAATGGTCAAATGTTGAGCTTTGGGATTTAAATGCATTTATAGCATGTCTACTTGATATATTAGATGCGTTGAGTGTGTTGGTCATTCATGATTGGAGTCATGTAATTTGGATCGAGTTGCTTTGGATCCATAGGCATTAGTCGGTTTTAAGGCGGGATTGTTGTCCTCATTTCGGTCACGTTTGAAGTCATTGAGGGGCTTGCATTATGTATTCATCGGTTGAAACCAATTGCCATTGACTATTAAGTCATCGAGTTCCTTGCATTAATGTATTCATTGGTTGTTGTCAATTTCCATTGACTCTTACGTATGTGCTAAGTAGGCTCATCGAGGGCCTTGCATTTATTGTATTTATTGGTGGTTGCCAATTGCCATTGACCCTTAGCACGAGCTTTGATTGGGATCATCGAGGGCCTTGCGTTAATGTATTCATTGGTCGCTGCCAATTGCCATTGACTATTTAGTCATCGAGGGCCTTGCATTAATGAATTTATTGGTCGTTGCCAATTGCCATTGATTCCTTTCACAAGCTTAACATTTAAAAGTGGTTCACTTATGTGTTCCGTCACTACAAATGGTAAATCCCCCTGGTTATCTTCAGATATTTTCATCCTTTTCAAAGGTACACGTGAGTTAACGGTTTATAAAACTTGGTTAAAGTTATGTTTCTATCTTTACGTTTATAAACTTATTCATGGTCGTGTGAGTATTGGATTTGGTATCACGTTAAATGAGTATTTCTATTTAAAGCTTTCCATTCTAATGCCATTTTGGTCTAAAACTTTTTATAATGGAAATATTGAATTTGGGAAAGATGTTTCTTTTATAATAAAGTTATTTCCTTTGAGAATTATATTTTATCAAGCAAATCTTTTGGTTTCAAATCAATTATAAATATGTTATAAACTCTTGAGCTCACTAGGCGTTAAGCCTAGCTCTTTTTCTTTGTCGGTATGTGTATCAGGTTATCTTTGGGGTTGGTACTAGGGATACGTATGGATTTGAGTGCTAGGAAGTGACACGATAAAGATTAGATCTTGGTGATGTTTTTTGCATTCGGGGATAGCGACTCTCTTGGGTTTATTAACACCGGATTATAATTATGTTTTAGTATAAGACTTGACCAATCTGTTATGGTTGTTTTATAGAATTGTTATTTGAGGAACTTTAAGTATCGAATTATAGGAAGTGATTTATCCTTCAATTGATGTAATATTGAAAATTTTAATTTAGTCGCTATTTCCAAATTTGAGGGTGTTACAAGTGGGTATCAGAGCATAAGTTTGAGAGATTTAGGTATTGAATTTAGATGCCTAGACTCAAACTAGCGTATTGTTAAGTGATCGAATGTGAGATTTCACACTTAAATACTTTAAGATAGGATGTTTTGAGGTTAATAGATGTACTAGAATCGAGAGTCATGATGGTGGTAACAAGGATCCGCATGTGAGATAAATTTGTATTATCATTCGGTGGGTGATAATATGAATTTACAGTTATGTGGGTGTGCTTGAGACGCACTGTCGTGATAATCGATGGGGTAGTGAATGAGTTCTTATGGCAGTGATCGTTGAAAGATTTGATGATTGTAGCAATGTCACTTTGAGTGACATATAAGTACGGTGATTACCTTAAGCCGACCATTTTGGATCAAAGATAATGGTTAGTTATAAACTATAAGCTTGTTGAATCAACCTTATTCTGAGAGGAAATTGTAAATCGATGGATTTAGTGGTGGATGATGGTCTTAAGATATGAAGCTTTCCAATGTCGGTCTTGTGGTAGACTTGACTAGCTTGGTTTAAGACTTCGGGTCCCAACTGGATGCATGCACGACACTTATTTTAGAAAATAAATTGCAGAATTATTTTGGGTTTGTCGAAAGAACTTGTATAATACAAAATTAATATTTTGGAAAATGTTATGGGCACACCAGGGTGTAGCCATGTCTTGAAATTATTAAATGGGTTTAATTGTAAGAGAAATTCATGCGTGTTTACCAAGATATTTATTTCTAGAATTGCAAATTTTGAGATTTATAGCTCAAGTGAGTTTAAATTTGAAACTAACCCGAATTGTTTCGTTTAATACCCAAGAAAACGTGCAAATATCGTTCTTACAAAATGTTTGAAAAATTATTTGGTGTACGTGAGTTTTGGGTCCAGTTGGAAATGCATGAACTACTGTACCTCCTATGGTTGTTTACAAGTTCCATTGGAATTTTGGGTGCGTGGTGTTCATAAGTCAATTTTGAGTTTTGGAATTTGGTGGACTCGTTTTACTGTTGGTGTTGCGTATGAGGGTTACTGAGAATTTTATTTTGCGTCATTTATTTTGGCATAAAGATTTTAATGGCGTCCAAATATAGAGTTTCCCTCGTCCTTGTTTTAGTTTTTATGGGGATCGTTTGTTGCATGGAATTTGCATATATTTTAGTTGTAACTTTCTTTATAATGTGTAACCACATTTTATAAAGAGCACAAACACATTGCTATTTGGCTTTAAGTTTACATCCAAACCGAATCGGTTCTTGGTATGATCAAATCGCATGCATTTATCGTTTGCTAATTTTGAAGAAATAATTTGATGCATGCTATCTTTATTGGGGAACTTTGCTCCATATCGTTTTACGATTAAAAGTGGAATTTTGGAAAACTCGGTACCAACATTTAGTTGCACACGGTTTTAGTGCATGAATTTATTTTAAATACATGACATCAATGAGTGTGTGTCAAGACTACCATGGTTCATTTTAAAAGTTTACTAATTGTATTCTCATTGTTGTCATCATTAGTTTGAATAATGAGCACATAGCTTTTAAATGGATTTGTATACTGATGTTCTAGTCATTTTTCACGATTACCTGATTGTAGTAAAAATCTTTGGGCATGCGTACAATTGGTTATAAAGATTTTATGTTTGTTAAATCTTTGATAAATAAAATTGGCATATTTGCTTAGACATATGTTGGTAAAACCTTGAACTCATTAGGAAACCTTGGATGTAAGTACCATTTGGTGGTGGGAGTAGTATTTAAAGACGAAAGGAGTCTTTGCGAATGGAAGTGTCGAGTGACCCGACTTGTGGTCCGTTTTGGATTTCGGGGTTCTCCCTAAAAAAAGAGGTTGGTTCGAGTATGATCGATTAAGGTATTAGATTTATGAATCATCCATTCATTTAAGTAACGATATTTTGTTTCAACGATCTTCGGGTTAAAGTTTTGTGTGATGGCTTGCTTCTGATTGGTTTAGTATTGGTTGGAAGTCGGGCGACACCATTCTAAATATTAGTGGCGTAACAACTTGATAAGTCAACATGAATAAAAAAGATTATGTGGTATAGTCATTTTGCGATCATAGGAGTCAACTATTGGTCCCGAGGTTAAGGACTATAATAGTGCCTAGGTTGCTTCAGTTGAACCTCAGGAAGTTAGATTTGGTATCCAGTGATGAATGGATTTGACCAATAGTGTTACTAAGAAAGTTTGAGAGTACTTTGGAGTTTTGTGTTTAGTGAAATTTTGGGTCTGGATTTCATGGTTGCGTTGAACTGGACCGAATTTTTGAATAAGAGTTTCGTCATGGAAGAGACGATAAATCTTGTATGATATTGAATACTGGAGAATTTTAGTAAGAAGGTTAAGGCAGTCATGAAGTGGAAGTCGTTCTATCGAGGAGACTTTGATTGTCGAAGTATAAGATTTACTGTGGGCGTCAGCAGCTGGTATATTTCGGGATGTTGTGCAGAATTCCCTTATCACCCGGGTAAGGTCAACGTTGTAACGAGTACTCCGATTTGAAAGATATATTTGTGATTTTGTTCAAATAAAGTTTTGGGAATATTATCGAAGGGTTGATTACATATGGGAAGCGTATTCCAGTTGGCAGAAGTTGTTAGAAAATGCTAAGAGTAAATTCATTTATGGCAATTTTTGCGGAATTGAGAAATTGAAATCAATAGTTACCCTTGAGATAGTATGAATCACTTAAGGTTGGGAGCCAATCGCGATTGTATTGCTATAAAGTTTTCCAACAATGCTCGGTGTTCACCCATGAGGGTGGTATGGCATGTTAAGTCAAGGATTAGATGTGGGAATCAGCATGTAAATCATCATGGTAGTCTTCATAAAAGATTTTGGACTCCATTTCGAGTTGATGCATCTTAGTGACACTCTCTTGGAAAGGGAGCCATTCGGGTTTGCGAAATAAGCTTATTTAGATGTTTGACCATTTATAGATTTCGAGGACGAAATCTCCTTTAAGGTTGGGAGGATTGTAACACCCGGAATTTTCGTTGCTATCTTCCATCATGGGTTCGTCTTTAAGTATTAGTTCTTTAAGGTTTAAATTGAGCTCCTTTGAATGTTCTTGGCTGTTGTAGGGTTGGTGTTTCAAAACTCAATGTAATGTTTGGTTAAGGAGAAAAAAAGTGGGTTAGACACTGAAACTAGCTTGATAACTAGCCCAAGGGACTTTACACTCAACAAAGGCTAGTGTGGGTTACAATGCCAGTTACGAAAACGTAACCCACTTGATAACTAGCCCTAAGCTTTTATGCTTCGCGTGGAATACAATGCCAGTTACGAAAACATAACCAACTTGATAACTAGCACTAAGCTTTTATGCTTCGCGTGGGTTACAATGCCAGTTACGAAAACGTAACCAACTTGATAACTGGCGTCAGCCTCTGTTCATCGTTTTTAAAGACCGAAAATCGGGACCTTTATCAAGTTGCTATGGATTTGTCTCTTGAAGCTATACGACATGGAAACAAGGATGGTTAGAGGCTATTGGTTGATTTTGGAGTTCATAGAAGTGAAGGTAAGTTCATATCTTTAGTTCTTTGAATCTAGGGTTTGGTTATTTTACACCAACAACTCTAATAGTATCTTGGGTTATCTTTTGTGTATGTTTTGGGTATTTATGAGATGTTCTTGAGGGCTTTACACCATGGATCTTGAGTTGTATCTTGGAGATCTCATCTATTCACTTTGGAAGCTCAAGTTTGGAGTAAAACCTAGATTTAGCCTAAATCTAGCAAGGTGAGTTCAAGTTACTTTGTGAAAACTATGTACATGCCGAAAATGTCCATTTTGAAGTGTTAACATGTTTTACTTGCTATTTATCAAATGTGTGAGTATTTGGGTAAGTTTGCGTATTGGTATAAAAGGATTCATAAACCTTGTAAGAGGCTTATACTTGGGTTTTAGACATTTTGTCAAATAAAGTATAAGTGTGGGTTGTTTGGGTGCGTTATTCTTTAAATGAAAACCATTTGGTTGTTTTTGTATCTTTAGAGCATTGGATTTATAAATCATTGGAAAATACATGTTATTGCATTATAAGTCATTTTGGAAATATATGAATATGATTTCATTTGGAAAATGGTTCGTCTCAACTAATGTTTCGAGTAATTACATAAGTATTGAGTTATAGAGCTTTTTCTCAATTTGAACTAAAATGAGTCTCATGGACATTTATTCGGTTTAAATGGTCAAATGTTGAGCGTTGGGATTTAAATGCATTTATAGCATGTCTACTTGATATATTAGATGCGTTGAGTGTGTTGGTCATTCATGATTGGAGTCATGTAATTTGGATCGAGTTGCTTTTGGATCCATAGGCATTAGTCGGTCTTAAGTCGGGATTGTTGTCCCCTTTTCGGTCACGTTTGAAGTCATAGAGGGCCTTGCATTATGTATGCGTTGGTTGCTACCAATTGCCATTGACTATTAAGTCATCGAGGGCCTTGCATTAGTATATTCATTGGTTGTTGCCAATTGTCATTGACGCTTACGTATATGCTAAGTAGGGTCATCGAGGGCCTTGCATTTATTGTATTCATTGGCTGTTGCCAATTGCCGTTGACCCTTAGCACGAGCTTTGATTGGGATCATCGAGGGCCTTGCGTTAATGTATTCATTGGTGGTTGCCAATTGCCATTGACTATTAAGTCATCGAGGGCCTTGCATTAATGTATTCATTGGTCGTTGCCAATTGCCATTGATTCCTTTCACAAGCTTAACATTTAAAAGTGGCTCACTTATGTGTTCCGTCACTACAAATGGTAAATTGGGTCTCCCCCGTTATCTTCAGATATTTTTATCCCTTTCAAAGGTACACGTGAGTTCACGGTTTATAAAACTTGGTTAAAGTTATATTTCTATCTTTACGTTTATAAACTTATTCATGGTCGTATGAGTATTGGATTTGATATCACGTTTAATGAGTATTTCTATTTAAAGCTTTCACTTCTAATGCCATTTTGGTCTAAATCTTTTTACTATGGAAATATTGAATTTGGGAAAGATGTTGCTTTTATAATAAAGTTATTTCCTTTGAAAATTATATTTTATCAAGCAAATCTTTTGGTTTCAAATCAATTATAAATATGTTATAAACTCTTGAGCTCGTTATCGTTGGGGTTGGTACTAGCGACACGTGTGGATTTGAGTGCTAGGAAGTGGCACGATAAAGATTAGACTCTTGGTGATGTTTTTCGCATTCGGAGATAGCGACTCTTTTGGGTTTAGTAACACCGGATTATAATTATGTTTTAGTATAAGACTTGACCAATCTGTTATGGTTGTTTTTAAGAATTGTTATTTTAGGAACTTTAAGTATCGAATTATAGAAAGTGATTTATCCTTCCATTGATGTAATATTGAAAATTTTAAATTAGTCGCTCTTTCCAAATTTGAGGGTCTTACACTAGTGGTTTCAATGCCTCATCTGTTTAATTATATATGATCAACTCCGTGTTCATGTGTCACTACAAAACAAATGCCTTTCACCCACAAATATTACCCAGGGAAATTTTCGTCGGTGATGACCCACGGATCAACCAGAAAGTACCAAAGGCTTGGTAAAATCTCATGTCTTCTAGAAAATACCAACGGTCACCTAGAGAATCCATGGGTAATCTATCACTAATTTGAATTACCCACCAACTTTTGTGACGGTTTTGTGAGGAATCATCTTTTTAGCGACAGATTTCCAGGGAAAGGTCCATAGGCAAAAGTCTTTTGTTTAGTAGTGTGTGTAATCACATATGATAACGAAATTTCTCGCCTTCTTGCAGAATGTTTAACTTTTCGTTTGAACATTTTCGTTTGAACCTGCTCCTATATATGTGTGTGTGTGTATATATATATTAAAAAAGGTAATGTATGCCTTGAATAAACAACAAATTAAAAGTATCTTTAAGCTTCACATAAGAGTAAACTTATGCACCAGGGTGTCTACTTTATGAAGAACATAAGAAACTAAGTAAAGATAGCCTTAAACAAAGTCTAAACAACAAACAACTATAGTCCCCACTTTGTGAGATATTATGAATTTTTTAATGAAAAAACCTTAAAACATTAAACATTACCAATTTAGTCTTGTTGGCATGGCTACTGATCACAAGCAACAACGACCCTAATGTCTATTGGTGGGCATGTGGTCATTTTGTGATTCTTCTTGGCCTTCTTCTTCTTCATGAGTAGTACAAAATTGATCAAAATTGAAGAAGTCACCAATATCGAACACGTCCTTTGGACCACTAGAAGCATTAGTCTGATCATCATTTCCCATAGTAGAAACTAAGGTTGATGCCATGTGATTCGCGGCCGGTAGGAAACTCTGAGCATTATTTGAAGTTGGGTTCATCCAACCACTTAAGGATATTGAAGATGTGTTGATCATTGGGCGCATGAGTTCGTTACCATCATTAATAGATTGGTTAAAAACAGGTCGACCATGAACTGATGATGCACCAAATGGAAGATAACCATGATCATATGAGTGGCTAGGGTTCATCCAAATATTATTCGGTATTGAAGATGTGTTGAACAATGGATGAGATATGATCATTTGGTTATGGTCAGTTGGATACATTGGGAGTGATTCAGGAAAAGGGGGAAGATTATGCCCATTATAAAGCACTTCTTGTGGTTGTTTCAATGGTGGAGGTTGATTAAGATTAGTGATTGTAGTGTTGTACAAAAAGGATTGTGAAGAATCAATATTGGCACTGTGATTAAAGGTGGTGGAATGATGAGATGATTCAAGAATGGGAAACTGAATAGGATTGATGGCAACTGAAGTTGGGAGTTCGCTATTTTGGGAATGAGATTTCTTCTTCTTATTCTTCTTTTGGCTTTTATTCCAAAAGTTTTTAATCTCGTTGTCTGTTCGACCTGGCAAAGCTCTAGCAATTTCCGCCCACCTATAAATATATAAAAGCCATAGTATTACAACAACGTTTTCAACAAATCCTTAGAAACATTAAAATAGAATCATAAATTATAAAAAGATTTATATTCTATGTCTTTTAAGATTACAATATAATTTATATTATTAAAATATTTAATGTATTTAAAAAAATATTATTTATGTTTTCTAAATATTTAATTCAAAAAAAATTATTGATGGGAAAAATAAAACATCCTTTTTCTTTGCTAAGTAATAATTTTTAGGAAGTTTTTGAATTTTGGAAAATTTTCTCATTAATTTTTCTCCTATTTTTTTCCATTTGGAGAATTTGTTGGAGTAAAAGAATAGCCTAAATTTTTTTAAAATATCTTTAAAATCTCAATTTTAAAGAACTTATTGAAAATGTTCTAATCTTACCTAGTAAATAATTAAAGTGAAAAACATTTCACTTTTAGAATTTTTAAAACATTTGAAGATGCATGAATAAATTTTGTTATTACAACAAAGCGGTTTTAGTTATATGACAAAATATTTCTACATTTTATAACCGAAAACTTTATAGGGTTCAAGTTTATAAGATTAAAAATTGTCTAACATATGCAAAAATATTATAATAAGTATTTTAGAATATCTTTTTTTAATAAAAAACTAGTACTTTTAAATGTTTTGTAAAAGTTATAAAAAGAAACAAATATATCACTTTATTTCAAAAGTGTTATGATAAACTTGTTAAAAAGTGACAATATGTCATAAATAATACCAACTAGCAAAAGTTATAGTTATAGCATTACTTGTTGCCAAGTGTTTCATGGAAGGTGAATACAATATTAGCTTCTTCTTCACTGAGATCTCCATGCTTTAAATCTGGACGCAAGTAATTGAGCCATCTCAATCGGCAACTCTTTCCACATCTTTTTAGTCCTAATTCGTTTATATATTCAAAAGTAACAAATAAATTATAAATATATAGATATCAAAGAAGTTATCCAAATGCATATTAATCATTTTGCAAACTAAAAATAAAAGAAGTTTAGAAAGACATGGAATAAAAGAAAACCTTCTCGATCCAAATAAAACATCAAATTAGTGTAGTATTTTATTAAATATATTAAATATTTTAACAGTAATAAAATTATAATTATTGATAATTTATTAATTAAATAATTATTATAAATTAAAATAAACTAATTAAATAAAATATTTTATTTTAATTTATAAAATGTTTTTATTCAATAAATAAATGTTTATATTTATATATAACTTAATTTTTTTAAACTATTCAATAATGTTTCAGTATGATTTTATTGTGTTTATGACTATTTAATTTATTAATAAAAAACGAAAAACTATATTAATTGAGGCATGGTTGTATAATATATTTTATTTTGTATTATAATATTATTAGCATTTACCATATTTTAATATTTGTTATATAAATGTTAAATTTATAATTCAATAAATTAAAAAAATTATATCAATATTAAATAATGATCAGAATATTCGTACTTTTTACAACCAAAATCTTATTTAATAAATTTCTATATACATCTTTTATAAACATATTAGCTTTATAAAAAGATTTAAAAACATATTTTTTATTGAAAAATTACATCTTGCAATTTTTATACTATTCATTACTACATTAACAAAAAAATTTGATGTGACATCAAGTAGTTAATAAAAACCAATTTCCTATTAAGCAATCATACTTAACCATCCTAATGCATACTATATTATAAAGTATTTGGCCAAAAACTCTTAAAAATAGCTTTTTAAGCGTTAGGTACTGCTAATTAATGCTAATTACTTAATTTTCAAAATTACAAGTAGATGATGCGTAAGTACAACTTATTAAAACTGCATTTCTGAATTCGTGTAACTAACTACAGATAATTATGATCAAATACAGAATAAACATCTAATTTTAAATATAAAAAAATTAAAATATAATTAAGATAATTATCAAGTTCAATTATTGTCTTTATCAAAAGTTATATTATCAAAACAAAAATAAATTACTTCGTTATTAAACCCAAAATAAAGTACGATAAAAAAATTGAATTAAAAAATTACATAAAAAAATGGAACTTTTAAATAAAACATTAAAATCGTTTTCTTAAAACCATTAGAACATCGATAGAGACAAAAATTAAAATGAAACCTAAAATCCAGAGTATCTTGCTGCGTTACGCAAGTACCCTTTTAATTTCTTATTAAGGAATCCTACATGTCACTTAATAAAACGGAGAAATTACCATAGTGGATGGTTAACTAGAAAATCATTTTTGGAAATCTACTTTATTTCTTTAATAAAGTATAATAAGATTAAAACAAATGTAAACAAAAAGGAAGCTTGGTCCTCTCTTTTCTAATAAACACTATTAAATAAAAGACTTTTATCTACGGACTTTTGTCTGGAGATCTGTCGTTAAAGAATGATTTCTTACAAAATCATCAGAAAAGTTGGTGGTTAAATTGCTGGTGGGTAATTCAAATCAGTGACAAATAACCCAGGGATTCTTTGGGTGATCCGTTGGTATTTTCTCGAAAAAAATCGGATTTTATTGAATCATTGTTATTTTCTGGGTGATCTATTGGTAATCACCGACGGAAATTTACCTGGGTAATTTTGTGGGAAAAAGTCATTTGTTTTATAGTGAAAGCATAATGGCTTGACTCGGAAAACAACCGACTAGAACAAAAAGGAAGAGTCCATGTAGTTTTTGTGCCCGCATCAATGGGGAAGCAGGTTTGGCATCTACTACATTGTATAGATTGAGTCTCAATTAGAAAGTTACGTTATATCTATAGCATCCCGCCTGTTGATATTTTCTTACTCGAGGCTATAAGCTATGAATACTTTAATGTAAACAAAAACATAAATCAGAATTCGTGAGATATCATGCTAAAAGTTTAAAACATATTCACACTACTTGACTAATAGTAAAAATTCTAATGCAAATTATATGTAAAGTAAATTAATTACAAACGTTTCCCCATAATCTGATAAAAACTACGGATTAATTAGGATTAATTACAAATGTTTCCCCAAAATAATTATGAATCAAGTCCATGTTGCTCTTGCTCTTGTTTAACTCCCCATAATCCCTGACCCTCATGTATGGGCATTTTCATCTTTTATGTTATTTTATCTCTTCAACCCTAAATTAACCCCCCTTCACTTCAAGGTTCCCCTCCTCCTTCTTTGGCACCCCGTGTTCATTGATAGTTGGAGCAACCATAATCACAAAAAAATCGAGGTTTTAGATTAAAAAACAAATGGAGCGGGGGTTTTATATTCCTTTTAAAAAGGGGTGTATCATGAGGAAAAGGAACAAAAATCTTGGAAAAAGGAAGGTCACGACTGGGTTGTGAAATAGAGAGGGAGAAGGCTTTCTACTATTGGGAGGGATGAAATAGGGAAGCCATAAGGCTTTAAAAGGGAGGAGGTTTTCATACATATATGTATAGAAAAGTTCAAATGCAAACTCATTTTTAATTGCGAACGTGAGGACAAAGGAGAATGCGACACGTGTCTCATTCAGTAAAAATAACAAAGGGCATTCAATAGTATGAATAACAAAAGTAAAGTTCATAAACTATTCATAATGAAAGATATAACATTCAGTATGAATAACACAAAAGTCAGTATGCATAACATATGATCATGATCCATTCACAATGAATAACTCCTGAACGTAGAGACACGTGTCATGCTCTCCTTTGTCCTCATGTTCACAACCAAAACTCGGTTTTCATTTGAAGCCGCCCCTATATATAAACTAGTCATAGAGAGCAATACATAGTTGGTTTGGGGTTGTTAACAATAATAGGCATAGCGCGAGGTGTAATTGGGAATGAAGGTTGTTAAACAACACTCATAAAAGGGTTGCATGCTAGCATCATAACAACACAACATATGGTGTTGGTGTGTTTCAGAGACCAGTAAATGACACTTGTGGATCCTTGTTAGAAAGAAAGAAGGGATAGTGAATTGGGGTTTTAATTTAGGGCATATGATAAGGAAAGATGTATAAATAAGGAACATGTCCCTCACATAAGAGGCATATTGAGGGTTTAAGAGAGATAAAGTATATGACAAAAGCATGAAAGCCTTGATTTATAATAAAACTGAAACCACAATGACGACCTTTGTAATTATTTCGTTTGAGGGACCCGATCAGTTATTTTCAACAAAACACAAGAATGAATTGTTACGTATTCATTAGGGGATGATCAAATAAGAAAGGTAAAAAGGTTTAGAAAGTAGGAATAAATTATTCATAAGTGAATCATTGGTAAACTCGATTACTCGAACAAATTCATTTGAAAATTCATATGTGAACCCATGTTTCATTTTACTGATGATCCATATATGAATCATTTACTTCAACATCCTCAAACTTTTTGTCTTGCTTATTAAAACACACACACACACACATACATATATATATATATAGAGAGAGAGAGAGAGAGAGAAGAGATAGTAAGTGAACAAGAGTAACCAGTCAGTTCAGGAATGGATCTCCAATGGATTTCATCATGATTAGTAACGTAATTGGAAAGAATTTCATCTTCTTCAATTGACCACGACCCTTTTTTCACTTCTTGTTTATTACAACATCTGTGTTTATGTTCCATCTGCGATTTTACAATAAAACAAAAAAAATCAATGAACTCTTATATACAGAGTAATAAAAAATAAGCAATTCATCAATCACAAATCTTTTAGGTAAGTTAGTCTCTGATAGAATGAAACAACTTATGAAAACTCGAAAACATTACCTTTACAGACGCTAGTGGATAATGATCAGGATTTGGTTCAAGAAGCTATAGGTTTGTATGTATGGAATAAAACATGTATTCTTCTATATATAGTGCAATATTTATTTATTTTATTTATTTTATTTATTGTCGTCTTGTACGGATACGAATATTTTTGGATCCGCGCCTTTGACTTGTGTACAAATAAATTCTATTAAATAGAAATATTTATGATCATTGGTCAATAGTCAAATAAAAATCTAAAAAATTGATTTCATAACAAAAAAAATGATAAAGTTAATATTGGTATTCTATCTATGAGGGTGTCGACTTTATTTTTGCTTGTCATTTTTAGTTTGTTATTTTTATCAATTAGGAAAAAAAAATAGGATATATTGAATTAGTGATCATAAATTTTTTGACCACCTTATCATTTAAAATTTTAATACAGGGAAACTTAGTTTTTAGAATGCTTGAAAAAGTTTTCTAAAAAAACTAATAAAATTATTTACTTCTTAAGTTTAGATGGATTGCTTAATTTTGTGTGATCAACTTAGTTCAAACAAGTTATTGTTTCATAACTATATAAACTATATAACTTGTTAAATTGTCCAACTTTGGCTTATTAGAACGTTTACAAACTTGTTTGTCCTAATAACTTAAATATCCAACTAAATAATATATTTGGATGGTTGTGTGTGTCTTAATAGGCTCATTTTGTGGTAGTGTTTCAATTTCAAAAGCAAGTCAATATGTTAACACTCATTTCATAAACGTTGACTTCTATCGTGATAAATGCAATAATTACGGTCAACAGAAAGTCACACTATAATTTTTTATTATCATTCAATCGTCATTTGAATTTGTGTCGGTGATTAAAAAAATAGTAACATTAATGTGACCTCAAGACATTTATATATGGAAAAAATCACTAAGAACTCATGGAAGTATATGCTGATCTCAACCGTCGGATTTGTAAATATGGATCCCAGATCAATCAAGTATTATCGAATAAATATGCACACAATGAAGAACACAATGATTTAGAGAGAACGTAAGTCAGATATCTCACTTGTATAATCGTGGTTACAGGGTTATCGAATGCTATTCTAATGTTAACGATTATGATAGGCTATTCTCACACTTTTACTATAACGAACCCTAACCCTCAATATATATAGCTAGGAAATATGACATAAGGAAACTAGAGAATAAGACATTATTTACTTGCATTTTCTTTACAATGCAAACCTTTCCTTATTTTGACTCAATAAATCGATTCCTAACAATCTCCCCCTTTGTGGCAAAATGAGCATGTTACCTGATTTCGAACATCCCTTCAAATCGACGCAGAGTTTGTCGGTAGATCAGGTGTTTGTCGATGATTTCCATAGCGTCAATGATCTTTTGTCTTTAAATTCCGTTGAGCTTAATTGATCCCTTTACTGATCTCGGCAGATAGTCTCAAGCGAACAACTTTTAATGTTCCATCACAGTAGGGGGTCGTTTTGTTGAATCGCATGAATCGTTTGGTGCCAGAGTTGTTGATGTAGACGATTATGTGAGTTGGCTTGGTTAGGATGGTGAGAATTTTGAGTCTATCTAAGCCAGGAATGTCTTGATTCGGTTTAGTGATGAAGATCTTTTTCTGCTTGCTTTCGAGACCACGTTGAAAATCGTGCAGATAGCTGAATCGGATTTCCTTTTGAACAAGTCGAACGATGGTTCTTAAAGCTCTTTGTTCATCTTTTGATCTTCTTCTATTATCTCTCAGCTCTATGTATAAGAATTCCAGATCATCGATTTCCAAGTTTTGAAAGTCAGCTTCAGTTAAAATTCAGACTTTTGCATCATCTCGCATGAATTTGAACGTCGGAAATTTGACTTGACTTAGTTCATCATATCTGATTTCCCTGATCACGATAATCTTGTTCTTTATGTTCACCGCTTCTCTTGGTTGTGCAACCCTTCTAAGCATATAGACATAGTTGATGAACACTTTAGACGACAATTCAGTGACGTGGTGAATGTGAGCCAAGTTTTCTTAAGTCGACGTTTCACCGAAGAGTTGCTGCTTTGTCTCTTCCAGATAGGGAACTCTGATTTGCTCTCTTTCCCATCGTGGGTTGTGGTTTTCAATGATTTTCTCCCATCTGGCTTGGTGAGGCAGCAGTCTAGTAGTTGATAACCTTGGTAAGATGTGTAAGACCCGGAAATTTTGGCGTTCCTAAATTCAAGTGTTATTATGATTTGCATCAATGGAATGGTTTGGCTAAGTAATAGGGGTTTTGGTACCCGGTCAGATGTCGAAAATAAGCAAGAAAAGCCCAAAATGCGTGAAAAAGGTAAATTGCAACCTCAAACTGCGACCTGGGGGCCACGGTCGCACTTTATGTACCGTAAGGGGTGTTTTCGAAAAATTGAGATCTAAAAATGCGACCTGGGAGTGGCAAGCTCGCAGTTCATGGTCGCAGTTCGCGTGCAGGTGTTAAAAAGTCGGATTTCGGGATAAAACTTCCTTTGGTCATATCCCTCTCATTTCTCAGCCGATTTGGGCGATTCAAAATGCCTCAGTTTCGTCTTTGGAAGCTCTTCAACATGGAAACACTGATAGCTAGAGGTTACTTGATGATTTTGGGAGCTTATAGGAGTGGAAGGTAAGATCACCTCTCCGAAATCTCAAATCTAGGGTTTGGGTTTTTCACCAGCAACTCTCATTCTCCTTGGGTTCTATTTTGTGTATGTTTTGGAGGATATGTAGGTGTTCTTGAAGAGATTACATCATGGATCTAAAGGTCTAGCTTGAGGATCTAAAGTCTTCACCGAATGGAGCTCGGTATTGGGGTAAAACCTAGATTTAGCTTAAATCTAGCAAGGTGAGTTCAAGATACTTTGTGAAAACTTTGTACATGCCAATAACGTCCATTTTGAAGTATCAACATATTTTACTTGTTATTTATCAAATGTGTGAGTATTTGAGTAATTTTGCATATTTGGTATAAAAGGATTTATAAATCATGTAAGAGGCTTATACTTGGGTTTTAGACACTTTGTCAAATAAAGTATAAGTGTGGGTTGTTTGGGGGCATTATCTTTTGAATGAAAACCGTTTGGTCATTTGCATCTTTAGAAGTCTTGGATTTATAAATCGTTGGAAAATACGGGATATTGCATTATGGGACATTTTGGGAATGCATGAATATGATTTCATTTGGAAAATGGTTCGTCTCAACTAATGTTTCGAGTAAATACATAAGTGTTGAGTTATAAAGCATTTGCTCGGTTTTGACTAAAATGAGTCTCTTGGACATTTATTCGGTTTAAATAATATTTTACATGCTTTGAGTGCGTTGGTCATTCATGTCGGAGTCATGTAAATTAGACTGAGTTGCATTTGGATCGATAGGCATATAAGTCGGTCTAATGGTGTATAAAAAGGATGAGATTCTCAAGCTGTACAACTTGAGTTTCCTTTTGTTTTATTGGGAAGACACATTGTGATAAATTGTGTAATTCCCAATTCATCCCTTATTTATGTGAAGGATTGTATTATCTCATTTATAAATTGGAAATAGGCATTGCGAAAAATTGTGTAATTTCCATACATCCTTTCACTCACTCGGAATAGGCATTGTGATAAATTGTGTAATTCGCGAGGTAAGAGCTCATGTGCACAAATGACTATAAACTGGATTGGGTTGATGTCAATGGCTACCAGACCTTTATGTGCCGCTCTATAACATTGGTTCGTGGCCTACCTTCGTGTCCCGTCACGACTAGTGGTAAATCGGGTCTCCCCCGTCATCTTCGGATGTTTTAAATCCTTTCAAAAATAAGCGTGGGATAATGGCTTATAAATATGGTCAAAGCTATGTTTGTATCTTTACGTATATAAACTTATTCAGGGTCGTGTGAGTATTGGAATTGGTATCACATTAAATGAGTATTTCTATCTAAAGCTTTCACTTCTAATGTCATTTTGGTCTAAAGCTTTTTATTATGGAACTATTGAATTTAGGGAAAGATGTTGCTTTTATAATAAGGTTATTTCCTTTGAGAATTATATTTTATCAAGCAAATTATAGACTCTTGAGCTTACTAGGCGTTCCCTTTTTCTTTGTCGGCATGTGCATTAGGTTATCGTTGGGGTTGGTACTAGCGACACGTGTGGAATTGAGTGTTAGGAAGTGGCACGATAAAGATTAGACTCTTGGTGATGTTTTCTGCATTCAGCGATAGCGACTCTTTTGGGTTTAGTAACACCCGATTGAAATTATGTCTTCGTATAAAACTTGACCAATCTGTTGTGGGTGTATTATAGAATTGTTATTTGAGGAACTTTAGGTTTCGAATTATAGGAAGTGATTTATCCTTCAATTGACGTAATATTGAAAATTTTAAATTAGTCGCTCTTTCCAAATTTGAGGGTGTTACAAGATGGAGCTGTTTTGTTTATTGATGACCCAGGTAAGATAATGGAAAGGGTCAAATAAAAGGTTATGGTACGCTACAAGAAGGGAATGTCACTTTATCAAAGGTGGCTCATGTCTCTAGACTAAAGCATAATCTTCTGAGCGTAAGTCAACTCTGTGATGCAAAGATGAAAGTTCTTTTCGATGAAAAGTATTATTACTTAGGAGAGCCAATAGAAAAGGTAACCTGTATATGATGAACTTCACTTCTAAAGATGGAACATAAACTCTCTGTCTTATCTCAAGGAAGAGTGAAGTAGCTTGACTCTGGCATCATAAGCTTTCTCATCTTAACATTCAAAATCTTGAGTTACTTGTGAAGCATAACCTAGTCGAGGGCCTCCCAGAGGTTCACTTCTAGAAGGATCATCTTTGTTCATCATGTGAAATGGGTAAAATCAAAAGAGCTTCCCATAAGACAAAGAGTGATCATTCTTGTCCCAGACCTCTGCACATGCTACATGTTGACCTCTGTGGTCCCATTGCTGTGCAAAGTCTGTCTGGTAAAAAGTATATACTTGTGCTTATTGATGAATTTTCTCGTTATACTTGGCTTGCCTTTGTTAGACAGAAGTCAGAAGTCCCAATTGTATTGATCAACATGATGAAGAGGATTCAAGTGCTTCTGCAATGTAATATTCTGAAGCTGAGAAGTGACAATGGTACTGAATTCAAGAATGTCAAACTTGAAGAGTATATGAACAATGAAGGAATCTCACAAAACTTCTCAGCTACTAGAACTCCTCGACAAAATGATGTGGTGGAAAGACGAAATCGTACTCTAGTTGAAGCCGCAAGAACGATGCTTGCAGCTTCTGGACTACCCACACACTTCTGGGCTGAGGTTGTCTCAACAGCTTGTTTTACACAAAACAGATCTATAATTGTCAAGAGACATCTCAAAACTTCTTATGAACTTATCAATGGTAGAAAACCTAATGTTAAATTTATACACATCTTTGGCTGCGGGTGCTATATCCAAAATGATCGGAGCCAAATTCTTGGGATATTCTCTGACCTCAAAGGCTTTCAGAATTTACAATCTTCGAACCAAAACGGTCATTGAAAGCATCAATATAGACTTTGATGATCAGGCACAATTGACTTCTGATTATTCAGATTCAGAACTCAAGCTGAACAACGTAACTTATGACTATCTCTCCAGTACCAGAGAATCTAAGATCGATGCTATATTTTAAGAATTTCTTGGAGAAGAAATCCCTTCTGTAGAAATAGTATGTAGTATCCAGATAAGACCAACAGAGGAACCATGCCCTTCTGAATCAATCATCTCTGGTCCCTCTGGTTCACATTCAACTTCTGATGCGGAGATACCAAGTAGCATATCCATTCCTATACCCTCTACTTCAAATGAAAGCCTAGAGGTTACTTTAGAAGCTAGTTCATAAGCTACAGAGATAATCCAGAAGTTGAGCATCTTCTGGATATTGCTCAAGGGATTATGCGCGTGCTTAAATGACGTGGCAAGTCATGCTTCTCGTGAATAACTAATTCTGTTAGAGAATTTGCTTATGTGTCAATACTTAATTGGCTAGATCATTGACTTTTACATTTGTAATAGTATAAATAGAGAGAACCATCACTGTATTAGGCGTCGTTAGTTTTGGAGAGAACCTAAGAGATAATTTTGTGCTTCTTATATTGTAATCATCGGCACTCTGGGTGAAATACAGATTATCATTGATTCATATTGACATGTTCTTCCATTACTGTTTACATATTCTAGTTTCATTGTTGATTATATTTGCTTCCGCTTACTGTTTATCTTATTCATAATCAACATCATTTGAGTATAAATGGGGATCTGGATTCCAACAGTGTTATTGAGCGAGACACGTGTCATATTAAGACTGGATGTAGTATTATTCAGTCTGAATAACACTACATTTAGTCTGAATATTTTTCTTCATTATTCCTTCTTAATGTGACACGTGTCACACTCTCATTTGTCCTCACATTTACAACAAATTTTGAGTTCTCATTTGAGCCTGTCCTTATATATATAGGGGTGGTATCCGTTGCAAACTATTCAATATTTGCAAACTTGCAAACTCACCATTATCCAATAGAAATAAGCCATGTGGATAATATTGTTTTAATATTTTATTAATTTTTTTAATAGTTTATTAATTCATTGTGGGTATCATCGTCATTTTATAATTTAACCAATTTTAATTAATATTTATTAATTTTCTGCCATTAACACACTTTCCGACGACTTCGTCTTATCCGACGAGTTTTTCGGGAAGTTTCGCCATTCATGAATACACTTTCGTCATTCGTGAATACACTTTCACCATTCATGAACACTTTCAACATTCATGAATATCCACTTGGTGCTTTATCATTGTGTTCACTACGAGTTTGCACAGTTTGCAAAAATCGATTAGTTTGCAACGGATACCACCTCTGTATATATATATATATATATATATAGAAAGAGGTTCATGCGAGGACGGTAACAATTTACGAGAATGCGAGGACAATCCTCAACCAATTATTTTGTACATGAAAATTTTCATGTACAAAATCACATATGATTCATGTACAAAATCACATATGATTCACATACAAAATCATATATGATTAGCCGAGAGTTTTCTCGCAGCAAAAGTAGTGTATGTCATTTTTTATGCTAGTACAAAATCACATATGATTTTGTACCTGAAAAAAATTTCATGTACAAAGTGATTGGCTGAGGTTTGTCCCCGTATTTTCGTAAATTGTTATCGTCCTCGCATGAACCCACCTATATATATATATATATATCTTTTTCTCATTTTAAAACCTATACAATTGTCTTTTAATCATGAAAACTAAGAGGGAATCCAAAAGTTGTTCTCTCGCATTTGTTATTCTTGTTGTATGCAATGGTTATATAGGGGAACGAAAATGACTCAAAATAAAAATAGGGAAGAATTTTCATTCACCTGGTATACCAAAATTGAAAATTTGGATTTGTACGAGAATGAATCATTATATTATATAAAACCAACCGTTTTTTTCTTTTTTTTAATCCAATTAATTATTGCTTAATATTCCTAGTCAAACACCCTTTATTTTGTTGTTATAATCATAAAAAGCGATTTTACTTTCCTGTGACAAGAAAATCATTTATGTCGAGTAATTACATATATTTTTGAATATATCATTTTAGCAATATAATATCTTTAGATTTACATTGTTAGAAAATTTTAATGTAACTTATTTATCTATGTTCGATGCTCCCGTGGCAGTAAAATTCTGGAAGCTAGTTGACCGGAAGGGGAGGTTGACCAATGGTGGTGGTGGAAACTAGTTGTGCATTATGTCTTGTACATATGCTTTGATCATATGTAAATTGGAAACTATTTAACTAAAAAAAATAGAATAAAACAAAAAACTGCTTGTAGGGATTAAAATACCCTCACATGCTCCTCATGTGAGAGGACTGAACTGATCCAAACTAACAGTCGTTAGTTTAGGGGACCAAAAATAAGCAAAATAACAACTACAGTGATCAAAACTGTAAGTAATTCAAAAGTATGAAGAAAAAAAGGAAGCTAATGACACCATGTATGTTGTTCATCACACTCCTATAAAATGAATTCATTGTCTAACTCATTAATATTGAAAACTCTTATTTACATTCTAAGAGTTAAACTTGATAAACTGTATATTGTATTGTGTTTCAATAGAAGAGATTACAGGGATATATATAGGAAAACTATTTACACTTTGTATCCTCCTATTATACTTAGCTGTCTAATATTCCCCCGTAAGCTAAGGCCGGGAAGTGACTTGTAGCTTGGATCGTAGACTTTCGAATCGTTGTAAGGATAACGGTTTGGTAAAGACATCAACGATTTGATCATTAGTGGACATATGCTTAACCAGGAGTTTCTTTTTGGCAACTTTTTCTCGGATAAAATGGAAATCCATTTCAACATGTTTTGTGCGCGCATGGAAGACAGGATTAGCGGATAGATATGTGTGTCCTAGGTTATCGCACCATAGGACATGAACTGTAGCCATGGGAACTTGAAGTTCACGTAGGAGAGCTTCCAACCAGGTATTTCAGCTACCATGTCCGCTAGAGCTTTGTACTCGGATTCTGTTGATGACCGGGATACAGTCTTTTATTTTCTGGCTGACCATGAGATAAGATTCGTACCGAGATAGATAGCATACCCCCCGGTGGATCGACGACCATCTAGGCAACTAACCAAGTCAGCATCCGAAAAAGCATTTACACGAGGAGAGTGAGCATCCGTATAGGTGTGTAAGGTGGTACCCGAGGCGCGCTTGATCAAGAGACCATAATCAACCGTGCCCTGTAGATACCGGATAATCTGTTTGGCCGCAGACCAGTGGTTTTCGGTCGGAGAGTGCATGAACTGGCAAACTTTATTTACAGCAAAGGCGATATTTGGGCAAGACAAAGTAACATATTGTAGAGCACCAACAACCTGACGATATTGAGGTGGATTCTTAACCGGAGGGCTGTCACCAAGAGATAAGTTACCAGTGGTGGTGATTGGTGTAGCAACAGGCTTGGCCTGTGAGAGGCCGGCTTTCCGAAGAATCTCCAAAATGTATTTTTTTTTGGGATAGAAGCAAGTCTGAACCTCAGGAAGTAACTTCAATACCAAGGAAGTATGAGAGGGTGCCCATGTCCTGAATAACAATTGTTTAGCTCAGGTTTTTGATGGTCTGATCGATAGCTGATGGGTTGTTACCTGCCAAAATGATGTCATCAACAAAAACCAACAGATATAGCAGTGTGCCCTTAGAGGAGTAGAATGTAGATGAACAATGAAGGATCGGTTTTAGACCCATGAAAGCCCAGTGAGAGTAAGGTCTTGGACAAGCCATGAAACCAGGCACGAGGCGCTTTCTTGAGGCCATACAATGACTTGTGAAGGAGGCACAAATGATCCGGTTTGTGTGGATCAACAAAGCCAGAAGGTTGATGCAGTTACATTGTTTCGTTTAGATCACTGCGTAAAAAGGCATTCTGAACATATAACTATCTGAGAGGCCACTGTTGGGAGACTGCAAGAGAGAGTACAATACGAATAGTGGTGAATTTGACCACAGGGATAAATGTATCATGATAATCGATTCCCGGTTGCTGGTGGATGCCTTTGGCTACCTGACGAGCCTTGTAACGTATAATTGCACCTGTTTGATCTTTCTTTGAGCCTGTACACCCATTTTCAATCAACCACATTAGCATTAGAAACGGGTGGAATTAAGGACCAAGTGCCATTACGGATCAATGTAACGTATTCTTCAACCATGGCCTTTCATCAGTGAGGGTCTTTGTTGGCAACATAAAAGGTAGTGGGTTTGATGTCTAGGCTGGTAGAGGTGTGATAGGCCGAGGGGTCATAAGGAACCCTTTGTTTTGGATTAGGCCAAAAGGAAAGGGGTCAGATACGAGGTAGAGGGAGACTTGAGTTAGGCTGGGGTGTAGGGGTAGAGTTGGGTGGTGATGTAGGTTGTGGTGTAGGTGTAGGTGTAGGAGGAGGTGGAGGTGGAGGGGTAGAGGTAGTTGGGGATGTAGGAGGCGTATGGGAATGATAACCGGACACATAAGGATCAGATGGAGGAGCCAATGTGGGTGATGGTGAAGGTGAGGAGAGAAGGAAAGGGAAGCATTGTTCATTGAAACAAACATGTCTGACAATATAGAGTCGATCAGTGGTAGAGTCGAGACATCTATAGCCATGATGAGAGGGACTGTATCCAAGAAACACACAAGCTATGGAGCGAAAATCCATCTTATGCTTATTGTAAGATCGGAGATGGGGAAAGCATTGAGATCCAAATATTTTCAGGAAGGAGAAGTCTGGTTTGTGATGAAAAAAGAGTTCAAAGGGTGAGACGTTAGAGAGGTTGTGAGGGGGCATGCGGTTGATTAGATAAATTGCGGTGTCAAAGGCGAAGTTCCAAAAACGGGAGGGAACAACCGAGTGGGAGAGAAGGGTGAGACCCGTTTCCACCACATGTCGGTGGCGTCTTTCAACTAAACCATTTTGCTCACTGGTGTGGGGACATAAGCGGCGGTGGACAATTCCAAGGGAGGTGAAAAACTGAGAGAGGTTCCGAAATTCACCTCCCTAGTCTGTTTGGACATATTTTAGTTTGGTACCGAATTGTCATTCAACAACAGTAAAAAAATGTTTGAAAACATTATAGGCATCAGATTTCTATTTCAAGGGAGATATCCACATATACCGTGAGAAGTTATCAACACAACGTAAGAAATAAGAATAACCATCAGAAGAAGTAACCGGGGTTGGACCCCAAACATCACAAAATAATAAATCTAAAATATGAGTACTTCTTAAATTGGACGATAATAAATGAAGTTTTGAGGATTTTTCTATGTGGCAGGAAGTACAAAATGGATTTGAACTTTTATTTGAAACAGGAAGACTGTATTTAGATAACATGGTTTGTAGAAGTAGGGGATGTGGATGACGCAATCTGTGATGCCAAGTGTCGGAGGAAGCACGGATAGCAATGAAGGAAGCTTTTGGAACACGCAAAGCTTGAGGAAGACGAATGGAGTAGAGCCCGTTGTTACTGGGACCTGTGAGGAGGGGTGATGCGTGTAGACATGTCCTTCACAACAAAGAAAGTAGAATGAAAGTCAAAGAAAACATTGTTATCTTGACAAAATTTTTGGACCAAGAGGAGATTTTTATTTATTTCAGGAACATGGAGAATATGAGAAAGAGAGAAGGCTTTGGACGAAGAATGAAAACTAGTGGAGCCAATATGAAGAATGGGTAAACCCTTACCATTACCAACATGAAGTGCATCCTCACCGTAGTAGGGCTCATGGTTGTCGAAGCTGGAGGTGTCTTGAGGAATATGACTGTTCAAGCCAGTATCAGGAAGCCATGTAATGAATTGTTGGGAGCGATAGTCAGCAAAGTTTGCAGAAGGTTGTTGTTGTCGCGACCTTATGGTGGTAGCATCACGATTAGGGCACTGAGATGGTATATGGCCAATACTACATCTGTTGCACATGCCATAGACTGTGTTTTGATTGGATACCCAACTGAATTGATTTCGGTTAGCCCTGGGCTGTTGATTGTTGAAGGAGCCTCGTCCACGACGATTGTGTGAACCACTTCCCCGAGTGTTTTGAGAGCAAGATGCAAAGAAGGCTTGTGTAGATGGTTGATTGAGCGGTTGAAGTTGAAGACCAAGTTAAAAGGAAAGTTGTTGTAGAGCTTGTAATGCATCCGGTTGTGAACTCATGGGTGTGGTTGAGGGACGGTTAGTGGTGGCAGCAAATCAGCAATGAATGCCTGGGTTGGTGAGACAACAGGAGCAGATTTCTTCACCATGTAATCGTGATCAGATAGGAGACCATACAGTTCAGTGAAAGCTGTTGGAATCTGTCATGCAAGAAGTGTAGATTTTAGGCCATTGTATTCTTCACGAAGACCAGGGATGACTAGCACGACCAAGTCCTTGTCTTTAACCGGTTCACCAATATTTGCGAGTGCATCGGCATAATCTTTTGCCCTGGTAAGATAGGCTGATGCGGTTTCATCACCTTTCATCTCAAATTTGAGCAGCTGTGTCTTAATTGTTGAAGTATTTTAAAGAAGAAAAACTCAATTTTTTCTATTTTAACAATACCATTGAAAATGCTCTAAAGATAATAGAAGTACCAAAAATTTTATCACAAAGGGTGCATGGTACGTGCGAAACGTATTGCGAAATATGTAATCGCAGTGAGATTAGCAACTCAGTCCATAGTGGACAGCGCAAGTATACACTGGTCACTATGATCGTTTACCAAGTAATAAAGTGGTAAGAACCAAATATCGTATCCTCAAGGACTTGAACTTAAATCAAGACACTATTATTTCATGAACTTCCTTTTACAAGTTTCGATTAGAGAGGAAGCAATATTTTGAGTTGGTTTGTTGAAAGTAATTTAACAAAGTTCTAATAATTAAAAGGAGCGATGTAGTTGTGATTTTCCCCGGATTTTACATTAAATACTTGTTTATAAAAATGGTCATGGTACTGGAGCAATGGCCACTCTCTGTCCAGAATGCAGGCTCATCTAGCACTCGCATCTTTTCTAACTAAAGCTTTATATATATATTTAACCTTCTTTGATTTGTTAGTAAGTTTTCTGAACTCGGTCGAGTTTCGATGGTGTCTACGCAGTAAGCAAAAAGCCATAAGTATTTTTAATGCCCAAATGGTTGCTCCTACTCCATATGGTGAAAACTTACTATGTAAAGAATTCTTTCAAATTCCTAGCATCATCCAAGCTCGTGTCACTACGTTCCGCCCAGGTCTGGGTCTCGAACTAGACAGTAAACACTTTCAAGTTATTAGCTTGTCCGCATCATTGGCATTATCGAACAATGAATGACCAAATCAAAAATGGGTAAAAATGTATACATAAAAACTACTCAAGAATTTTATATAAAGTCCGGGTACTTCTCATTTTCTATATCTCAAAAAGAGTTTAGATCATAGCTAAGAAGGAGTAGCAAACGGAATCTAAAAGTTTGCAAGAAAACATACCGAAAGATTTACTTACTGCAAGAACAGTGGCCACTGTCATGTTCACCGAAGTACAATACCGAAAGTAAAAATTAACTACTGCAGAAAATTAAATGCTAACTAATGAAAATTAAATGCTTCTAACTAAGAACATGAAAATAAATGCTAAGAACTAAATTATGCTCTCTAAGAAATTCTATCTCTACTTGGTTTTTGAATGATATGAATGCCTTGGCCTTTATATAGAAGGCCAAGGGTCTTCCATGTAATGTCTTCAAGGCAAGGTCCAGGAGGGAGCACTGCGTCTGGAAGGTAAGGACCAAGGAGAAACACACCACCTTGAGGGTAAAGACTATGGAGAAAGCACAAAGATCCCTTGGATAATGAAGCTTTTCCCTAAAATGGGGCTAAGGAATAAAATAACATTTATAGCCATTCTTTTACTTTTCCTTTTCAACGATCAGCAGAAAGCATGCAAAGAAGCTTTCTAATCCTACTTTTGTGTTCCCCAGTCAGCACCATCTTGGCCTCCAGCCGTTTGGCTTAATGAATCAGCTGTTCGTCACTCGGAGTGGACACTCCGGATACCAGTTTGATGAAAACTCGTCTTTTAGGCATAAAAATGCCTTAAATGGTTCCAAGATATGAAAACACTCACAAATGGCTCAAGAAAATGTTTTAGACCAAAAATGGGGATTTAGGAAACAAAATGGCCGAAATTGCTTAAATAAAATGCAAATAAAAGGCATGTAATAACTCTAAAATATAGAGTTATCACACCCCCAAACTTAAATCATTACTTGTCCCCAAGTAATAAAAATGACAAATAGAAAAGACTCAAGGTCGAAAAGAAAATGCATAAGGCTTGAAGGAACTTACCAAAGATGTTGTGGATGAATGAACCTTGATATCACCAAAGATGCACTTTTGAATTCATGAGCGAAATGGCCACTTTTTCCAATATTCAAAATCATCACTTATTTGCCAAAATCTGAACAATAAGACTTTTGATGGGTTTTTGAAGTCCCTTTTCATTTCTATGCAATGTTTTTCCCTTCTCATTGCTATGCAATGTTTTCCCCCCAAACTTGGTTTGAACTTAGATCATGCTATTTTATTTAAGAGAATGATTTTTTTTTTGAGAAGTTTGTCACTTTTGGCTTTTGAATAGGTACAAAAGTTACAATTGTGTACTTCTAGGTTTTCTTTTGGAATCTATTTTAGAGTGGGCACTCTGAAGTGGACACTCAGGGTTTTATAGTGATTTTTCATTTTTTTTTGGAGTGTTACTCGGATAGTACTGGAGTGGACACTCTAGATTTTCTTAACAGAAAGGCCATGATCAAGTCACCCCCCAAACTTAAACTTCACAAAGTCCTCGTTGTGATAGTAAACACAACAAGTGGGCTATGGGTGCAAAAGGTAAGTGTTTAGGCTTTGTATATAGCAAAAAGGGCCTACATCATTTCAAAGTGACAAAATTGGACTTTTTGGAATCTTTTGAAAAAAACGGGTCCTTTGGCCATGCAATTCAAAACTGTGGGCATCAAAATTGTTAGTGACATCAAGCAACATTCAAACAACAAAAGTTAGTACCAAAAGCACATACTAAATAGTTAGTATGGCAAGCCATGCATTCAAATATTTAAACCAAAACATAAGCAATGTCAAACGGCCTTAAAAGAGTTAAAACATCAAACCAACATAGAAAATAAAATTGTTTTCAAAGCCATAGTGGGCACAATCATAAACTACGAACCAGAGTTATTTTCATCATTGGGATCATCCACGAGGTCATCATCAGCAAATGAGTCTTCACCATACGTAGGGCAGATACCAACGGGGAACACGGGCAGGAGGTTTGCAATATCCGGATCCTTAGTTGCCAAGTAGGTTTTGAGCGTAAGTTCACACTCACATTCATAACTCCAAACAGACTCTATGGACTTCTCCAATTGCCTCATCCTGTCTTTGATCTCCTTCACCTCATCATTCCCCTTCTTGACTTCGCTAAGGATTTTAGCTAACAAATCAGGTTGGCCAGCAGAAGAGGATTCTCCAAGGGGAGTGGGCTCTGCACGCTTCATCTTTTTCACAGTGAGTCCACTAATGGACGTGACTGTGCTCATCCAAATATCACCTTCATCATGTGGCATACCTGCATCTTGGGTTAGTGCCGTGATAAGGCAGGGGAGTGGGAGATTTACCTTGTTCTTCTTCCGGGCTTGAAAGATAGCCATGCTCATGAGATAACCAAGGTCTATGGGCAGATTCTTGATGATGCAATGGAGTAAGCAACATTTGTCCATGGATAAGGTACTGTCGTGAGTGGTGGGCCAGAGATTGTGACGTAAGAAATGGAACCAAACCGCAGCCTCAAAAGTAAGATAAGGTGCTGGAAAGAATTTCCGATCACCTTTTTGTTCCCAATTCTTACCCTCTATGACAAGAGGGGCACAAATCTATGTCCTATCTTCATCGGAGTCTATTCCTTGGATGCAAGTTGTAAATGCACAAGAGTCCGGTTGTTTAAGACCGAGAACTCTTGTGATAGTAGTAGCATCATAATTAATCACCAAACCACGAACACGTACCTTAATCCTTGATGAACCTGCAGCCTCGGTATAGAACTCTCGGACCACCGAAGCATTCGCTTTTCGGACCGGGACTGCAAGTTTTGACCAACCACGCTCCTCTATTTGCTTTTGAATAAAAACTTGCGCCTTCAGAAATTTCTTGTCGAACCCTCTCTCCATATGAAGTTTTTGAGGACTAAAAATGGTATATTGGCGAGCCGCGGCCTCCGTAGTAAACTGCCGTGGCTTACCAACCACCAAATCCCCAAGAGGAGTAGCAGAGCTACTTCCACTCTCCTCAAAACCATCCAGGGGTTGAAGAGAGACATCATCAGAATCATAAGAGGGGCTCGTACCTTTCATTCAGGAACCAGTGGTTGTAGCAGATTTTGGAGTGGACACTCCAGAAGCACCAGCAGTTTTACCCTTCTTTCTTGCCTTTCCTTCATCAACCAACTCCTTCTTGGTTTTTGGCTTCTTCTTCCCTTTACCTTTCCTCATTCTTTCTTCATCAGCTTTCAAACTCGACTCTTCTTCCATGGTTATTTCTTCTTGATTAGGTTCCCTTTCTCCATCTTTTTTCGAACTTTCTTTCTTCTTTGCCGATCCTTCTCCTTTCTTTCTGTTTTCTTCCATCTTCTTCCTCTTTTCTTCCATTTGCCAAACCTTTTCCACATCCTTTTTCTTTTCTTCCAACTCCTTTTGGATTTTTTCTTCTTGTATCTTTCTCAACCGCTCTTCTTCCTCTTTCTTCAACCTTTCTTCTTCTTCCCTTCTCAATCTTTCTTCTTCTTCCCTTCTTGCCCGTTCCTCAGCCTCCTTTCTCAACCGTTCCTCATCTTCTTGTTGTTTCTTGATTGCAAGTTGTTGTCGTTCTTCGATCACCCTTATTCTTTCTTTGAGTCTTTCATTCATGCGGGCTAATTCCTCCTCAGTATCGAGTCTCTCTCGCTCAAGAGCATCGATTTCGGAGGAAGTAGCTTCAGTACTCATCATAGTTTTAGGGCTTGAAGGACCTTCACCGGTGTTCATGGCGTCCTCGCCGGCGTCCAGAACATCCTCGCCGGTGATTTCTGTGTTCGTCGGAAGTTTGTTGAGGTCGTCGGTGAGAATGCGAGCGGCTTGCCGGTCTGCATGGGTGGTTTCCATCGGTTCCGGCGACGTAACGGACGTTGTGTCGGTGGCAGTAAGTCGCCGGCGAGAGAAACGAGTGGGAGGAAATGGTGTTTGGGCTGGTCGTTTTGATCTAGCCATGGATGAAGATGAAAAGGTATCTTTTAGAGAAAAAGGGTTTTGTCCTAAAAAGAAATGAAGAAGAAGAAGTATGGTGGTTAAAGGTTTTGTTTGGAAGGTAAAAGGGTTTTGGTGGGAACGGTTATAGATGAGATTAGGATAAGATTTTGAAAATTTGAAAAAGAAAACTTTTTTCTTAAAATTGAAACATAAAAAGAAAACTAATTTTTTTTAAATCCCAAAAATAAAACCAACTGGGTTAAGGAATTAACTGGTTAATAGCTTAATTATAGGGACCAAAAAGTAATCTTTATATTTTAAAATTTTAAAAAAAAAGAATCCTAAGGGTTATCTTGATAACCGGTTTTAAGAAATGGGAGGGAAAAAAATTAACCAAAGGGTATTTTGTCTTGAAAATACAAGCACTTGAGTGCATGCTTTTTGGCAGAAAAGGTGACTAAAAGTTGAAAGCTTGGGTGAAGCTATAAAGAATAGGGGTTGACTTATGGGGTCCCTTGGGTGGCATCCATCAAATCAACCAGGCCAGCTGTCAAGCAACCAGAGTGGCCACTATTAACATTCAGAACTCAAAATTCTTTTTGGAGCATACTTTAGCTTTCCTACAAGAGCTGAAAAAAAATACCAAAAATAACAACAAAGGAGTGAAAAATAAATGAAATAAAATATTTACTTGCACCTTTTCATGGATTTTTCTCAGTTGGGCTGAACAGGGGTAGAGTGGGTACTCTCACTTAAAAAGTGTTTTACCCGATGTCCATTAACTTTAAAAATTTGTCCATCATCCGGTGCCATGAGATCGATGGTTCCAAAAGGGCTTACCTTGACCACAGAGAATGGCCCCGTCCAACGAGATTTTAGCTTACTCGGGAAGAGTTTGAGTCGGGAATTAAATAAGAGCACTTGTTGTCCTTCCTCAAACTTTCTATGATTTATTCTCCGATCATGCCACATCTTAGTCTTTTCCTTGTAGAGCTTTGCGTTTTCGTAAGAATGGTAACGAAGCTCATCTAACTCGTGCAATTGCAAAAACCTTTTGGTTCACGCCGCATCTTCGCTCATGTTAAGCTCCTTTAGGGCCCAAAAGGCTTTTTGTTCTAATTTGATTGGTAAATGGCAAGCTTTGCCAAAAACCAATTTAAAAGGAGACATGCCCAAAGGAGTTTTATAGGCCGTTCTATAGGCCCAAAGAGCGTCATCGAGCTTTGTTGACCAATCCTTACGATGAGGTTTAACAACTTTCTCCAAAATGCCTTTAATCTCTTGATTTGAGAGTTCGGCCAACCCATTGGTCTGCGGATGATAAGCAGTGGCCACTCTGTGATGTATATCATACTTCGCGAGTACCGAGCTCATTAGCTTATTTACGAAATGGGTTCCTTCGTCACTTATCAAAGCCCGTGGTGTTCCAAAACGAGTGAAAATATTTTTGTACAAAAATTTCACCACGGTATTTGCATCATTAGAAGAGCATGCAATGGCTTCAACCCATTTCGAAACGTAATCTACCGCGACTAATATGTATTGGTTGTTGTTGGAGTTTGGGAAAGGACCCATAAAGTCTATTCCCCACACATCAAAAAGTTCCACTTCTAAGATGTTATTAAGTGGCATTTCGTTCTTTTGAGAGATATTTCCGGTTCTTTGGCATTGTTCACAATGTTTTACAAATTCATTAGAATCTTTGAAAATTGTGGGCAAATAAAATCCGCATTGCAATACTTTAGCACCGATATGATGTCCACCGAAGTGGCCACCGTACTGGGCTGTGTGGCAACCTTGTAGAATTTGGTGTATCTCGTTTCCGTGAACACACCTTCTCAATATTTGGTCAGTCCCCACTCTATATAAGTATGGGTCGTCCCAAACATATTGTCTACAATCTTTTAAAAATTTCATAAAAGGTTGACCACGCATGCCATGAGGTTTTAGGTCACATGCCAAAAAATTAGCTATATCGGCTTACCAAGGAGCACCTGGGTCATGATGATGAATAGCTAGCAATTGTTAATCGGGGAATCTTTCTTGAATCGGAGTTGGTTCCTGAGTGGTCACTATCTTCTCAAGTCGGGATAAATGATCTGCGATTTGATTGTTGATCCCTTTTCTATCAACAATTTCAAGGTCGAATTCCTGCAACAAAAGTACCCAACGGATTAGTCTAGGCTTAGAATCAGCCTTGCTTATAAGATACTTGATTGCTGCATGGTCAGTGTGCACTATGACTTTCGTGCCTATCAAATAGGATCTAAAGTGATTAAAAGCAAACACCAGCGCAAGCAACTCTTTTTCCGTGACAGTATAATTAATTTGGGCTTCAATTAGAGTCTTGCTTGCATAGTATATGGGGTGAAATACTTTATCTTTTCGCTGTCCTAAAACAGCCCCAACAGCCCACTCACTGGCATCGCACATAATTTCCAATGGAAGAGTCCAGTCTGGAGTGGTCACTATGGGTGCAGTTATGAGAGCTTTCTTTATGGTTTCAAATGCCTTCCTACAGTCTTGGGTAAATTCAAACTTCTGGTCATGTTGTAAAAGGGTGCACAAAGGTTTGGTTATTTTGGAAAAATCCTTAATGAACCTCCTATAGAACCCGACATGTCCTAAAAAGCTACGAATACCCTTAACGGTAGTGGGCTCGGGGAGTTGTTCAATCACTTCTATCTTGGCTTGATCTACCTCTAATCCTCTCTTGGACACAAGATGACCTAGGACTATACCTTCTTGGACCATGAAATGACACTTCTCCCAATTTAGGATAAGGTCATGCATCTCACATCTCTTTAGGCTTTTCTCCAAGTTCTTAAGGCATTCCTCAAATGAAGGTCCTATCACCGAAAAGTCATCCATAAACACCTCTATAGTGTCCTCTATCATATCAGAAAAGATTGCCATCATGCAACGTTGGAATGTTGCGGGGGCATTGCACAACCCAAAAGGCATCCTTCGGAAAGCAAAGGTGCCATAAGGACAAGTGAAGGTGGTCTTCTCTTGGTCCTCGGGGGCTATATGGATTTGGTTATAACCGGAATATCCATCCAAAAAGCAATAGAATTCATTTTCGGCTAGTCTATCAAGCATTTGGTCGATAAAAGGCAAGGGGAAATGGTCCTTTTTGGTGGCTAGGTTAAGTTGTCTATAATCCATGCAAATACGCCACCCGGTCGCGATCTAGTTGGAATGAGCTCATTCTTCTCGTTTGTGATAACGGTTGTGCCTCCCTTTTTAGGGACGCATTGAACGAGACTCACCCAACTACTACTTGCAATAGGGTATATGATTCCTGCGTCTAACCACTTCAAGATCTCTTTCTTAACCACCTCCTTCATGATTGGGTTCAATCTTCTTTGAGGTTGTACCTTTCCAGAGTGGTCACTCTCAAGATTAATCTTATGTTGGCACAAAGAGGGACTAATTCCCTTGATATCAGCTATAGTCCAACCCAATGCCTTTTTATGTCTTGATAGAAGATCTACCAATTGTTTATCTTGTTCCTCACTCAACTTAGATGAAATAATGACGGGAAGTTTGTCATTTTTAGCGAGATGGGCATATTTTAAGTGGGAAGGCAAAGGTTTTAGCTCTAAATCAGGGGGTTGCTCTATAGATGGTTTCTGGACATTCCTATCGGTGAAATCTAGCTGCTCAAAAGCTGCCAGAACAGGGCTACACTCATCCTCAAAAATATCCTCATCCTCAGTGTCAGAGTGGTCACTCTCAATACTCACTATCTCCTTCACACAATCACTGCTTAAACAACTAATGGAGGAGCACTCTTCTGTTTCGATGTACTTAAGGGATTTGAAGACATTGAAGGTGACTTCTTGGTCATGGACTCTCATAGTAAGTTTCCCTTTTTGCACATCAATTAAAGTTCGTCCGGTCGCAAGGAATGGACGTCCTAAAATGAGTGGCACTTTTTTGTCCGCTTCATAATCCAAAATTATGAAATCAACGGGGAAAACTAACTTGTCCACTTGAACTAGCACATCTTCGATCTTTCCTTTTGGGTAAGCTATGGATCGGTCCGCTAGTTGTAAAGTCACGGTTGTGGGTCTAGCCTCTCCAATACCAAGCTTATTAAACATGGACAAAGGCATCAAATTAATACTCGCCCCTAAGTCGCAAAGAGCATGACCAACTTCTTGACCTCCAATAATGCAAGGGATAGTAAAACTACCCGGATCTTTCATCTTAGGTGGAATATTGTTGGTAAGAATAGCACTACATTCCTTGGTTAATGCCACGGTCTCATATTCTTCCAATCTCCGTTTTTTGTTCAAAATATCTTTCAAAAACTTCACATAACTTGGCATTTGCTCTAAAGCCTCTACCAATGGAATGTTGATATGGAGTTGTTTGAAAATGTCCAAAAACTTTTTAAATTGATTATCGACATTTTTGTTTTTCAATCTTTCCGGAAATGGAAGATGTCTTGGATCGATTGGTGGTGTACCCTTGGGATGTGGAGTACTAGTGGTCTTGACTTTGCTGGATGAGTCTTTTGGAACCTCAGAAGTAGGTGGAATAGGAGTGCTTACTTCTACAGAAGGAGTAGTCACACCACTGCTTATTAAAGTGGGCACTATGGTTTTAGGCAAAGTTGTTGCTACGGTCTCTGGACTATTTAACTTGGGGTTAGACTGGATCATAGTATCTCTACCACTCCTAAGCGATATGGCCTTAACCTGCTCCTTGGGTACCCCCTTAGGATGCTCGGTATCACTAGGTAAACTACCTTGTGGTCGATTCTTAACCTCAGCGGCTAATTGTCCTAATTGGGTCTCAAAATTCCTCATCGCGGCTTGGGTTTGGTTCATGAAACCTTTGAGCATAGACTCAAGTGAAGGTGGTACATCGGGCATGTGTTGTTGTTGCCTAGGTTGATAATTTTGTGGAGGTTGACTTGAGTGAAAATTCTGTGGAGGGTGTCCACTTTGAAAACTTTGTGAAGACTGCCCACCATGGAAGTTCTGTGGGGAGTGTCCACTTTGAAAATTAGACTGACTATTTTGAAACCGAGTTTGATTAAATCCAGGAGGATTTTGTGCACGTGTAGGTCCTTGACTCACCCCAGGGGGTTGGAGTCCTTGATTTGCAGTCCAAGAGAAATTCGGGTGATTTCTCCAATTGGAATTGTAAGTCTGCGAAAATGGGTCAAGTTTCTAGACCGAGTTCCTATGGCATTGACAAACCGGGGTTACTGGGACAAAAGTCATAACTGTGCTCTTCTCCGCAGAAAGAACAATTTTCTGGGAGTTGTGGAGTGGCCACTACAGAATTCACCTGATTTTTGTTTCCATTTAAAAACAGTTTAGTTAAAGCAACTAATTGTGCATTCATAGCTTTAAGTGCATCCGAATCGACCGGAGAGCTCTTAGCTGGAAGTGCTCTTGGATCTGACCATTCGGTGTTATTATTAGTGACTTTTTCCAAAATTTGGTGAGCTTCATTATAAGTCTTAGCCGTAAAGGCTCCACCCGCTGTTGCATCTAGGATGATTTTGGCAGCATTGGAGATACCATTGTAAAAGGTTTCCAATTGGATACAATGTGGGATACCGTGATGTGGGCACTTCTGCAGAAGTTCCTTAAAACGTTCCTACGCATCCGAGACTGCCTCATCCGTCTCTTGTCTAAACAACAAAATATCATTTCGCAACTTAACATTTCTTGTGGGAGGAAAGTATTTTTGTAAAAACTTTTCCGCAAGATCTTTCCAAGTAGTGATTGAGTTGGGTGCTTGTGAATTTAGCCAAGCTTTGGCTGTATCCCTTAATGAAAAAGGGAAGAGTTTCAGCCTTAAGGCTTCTTCGGGTACACCATTAAATGAAAAAGCATCCGCAATCTCCAAAAATGACTTTAAGTGAGAATGTGGATCTTCGGACGGTAGACCTCCAAATTGACCAATGGTTTGGATCATTTGGAACATCACCGGTTTAAGTTCAAAATGTGTTGCGGTAATGTTTGAGGAGTAATTCCGGAGAGTAATTGATTAAGTCCTGGAGTTGCATAATCCCGTATTTTACGATTTTTGTCATCGGCAACATGTACCGTGTTCTCCGGAGGTGGAGGAGGATTTGCATCCTCCATGTTCTCGATCGGAGTTTGAGGTATTTGAGTTGACCGATTAACGTTAACACCTCTACACCTTCTCCTAAAAGTTTGTTCAATTTCGGGATCGGGTGTAAAAAGTGGTCCGTGTTGTAGCCTTGGCATACAACACGCGAACAAAAAGCTTAGAAAAACAAGTTACTCGGGCTCGAATAAAAACTAATGTCTTGAAATGAAAATAACGCCAGTCCCCGGCAGCGGCGCCAAAAACTTGGTACGTGCGAAACGTATTGCAAAATATGTAATCGCAGTGAGGTTAGCAACTCAG
This sequence comes from Silybum marianum, assembly GCA_036898165.1. Lineage (NCBI taxonomy): Eukaryota > Viridiplantae > Streptophyta > Magnoliopsida > Asterales > Asteraceae > Silybum > Silybum marianum. Next base: position 15,958,222 of record CM072528.1, read on the forward strand.
TCCATAGTGGACAGCGCAAGTATACACTGGTCACTATGATCGTTTACCAAGTAATAAAGTGGTAAGAACCAAATATCGTATCCTCAAGGACTGGAACTTAAATCAAGACACTATTATTTCATGAACTTCCTTTTACAAGTTTCGATTAGAGAGGAAGCAATATTTTGGGTTGGTTTGTTGAAAGTAATTTAACAAAGTTCTAATAATTAAAAGGAGAGATGTAGTTGTGATTTTCCCCGGATTTTACATTAAATACTTGATTTATAAAAATGGTCATGGTACTGGAGCTGGCTCATCTAGCACTCGCATCTTTTCTAACTAAAGCTTTATATATATATATTTAACCTTCTTTGATTTGTTAGTAAGTTTTCTGAACTCGGTCGAGTTTCGATGGTGTCTACGCAGTAAGCAAAAAGTCATAAGTATTTTTAATGCCCAAATGGTTGCTCCTACTCCATATGGTGAAAACTTACTATGTAAAGAATTCTTTCAAATTCCTAGCATCATCCAAGCTCGTGTCACTACGTTCCGCCCAGGTCTGGGTCTCGAACTAGACAGTAAACACTTTCAAGTTATTAGCTTGTCCGCATCATTGGCATTATCGAACAATGAATGACCAAATCAAAAAGGGGTAAAAATGTATACATAAAAACTACTCAAGAATTTTACATAAAGTCCGGGTACTTCTCATTTTCTACATCTCAAAAAGAGTTTAGTTCATAGCTAAGAAGGAGTAGAAAACGGAATTTAAAAGTTTGCAAGAAAACATACCGAAAGATTTACTTACTGCAAGAACAGTGCCCACTGTCGTGTTCACCGAAGTACAATACCGAAAGTAAAAATTAACTACTGCAGAAAATTAAATGCTAACTAATGAAAATTAAATGCTTCTAACTAAGAACATGAAAATAAATGCTAAAAACTAAATTATGCTCTCTAAGAAATTCTATCTCTACTTGGTTGTTGAATGATATGAATGCCTTGGCCTTTATATAGAAGGTCAAGGGTCTTCCATGTAATGTCTTCAAGGCAAGGTCCAGGAGGGAGCACTGCGTCTGGAAGGTAAGGACCAAGGAGAAACACACCACCTTGAGGGTAAAGACCATGGAGAAAGCACAAAGATCCCTTGGATAATGAAGCTTTTCCCTAAAATGGGGCTAAGGAATAAAATAACATTTATAGCCATTCTTTTACTTTTGCTTTTCAACGATCAGCAGAAAGCATGCAAAGAAGCTTTCTAATCCTGCTTTTGTGTTCCCCAGTCAGCACCATCTTGGCCTCCAGCCGTTTGGCTTAATGAATCAGTTGTTCGTCACTCGGAGTGGACACTCCGGATACCAGTTTGATGAAAACTCGTCTTTTAGGCATAAAAATGCCTTAAATGGTTCCAAAATATGAAAACACTCACAAATGGCTCAAGAAAATGTTTTAGACCAAAAATGGGGATTTAGGAAACAAAATGGCCGAAATTGCTTAAATAAAATGCAAATAAAAGGCATGTAATAACTCTAAAATATAGAGTTATCAGTGCCATTATCATTGCCCAACAAAAATTTTAAGTCGAAAACAAATGAAGAAAGGGTAGGCTAATGCATCCTAAGGTATGCTAATGATACCCTTACAAAAATGAATCATTTTTTACAAATATCTATGTCAAAACCCTTTTTTCAATTTCAAAGATATAAAAGCACAAAAACTTCCGTGCTCACCCCAAGAAACCAAAACGTGTAATTTACTCCAAGAAACCCCAAGAAACCAAAACGTGGAGCTTAGGTAATCTAAAGAATCTCCTAAAAATCCTTAAATGCTTCCATTTGATGTCAGGTTTAAAGATTAATGTAAGTAAAAGTAAATTATACGGAGTGGGTGTGTCGGAAGAAGAGGTTCAAGTTTGGGCAAGAAGTGTAGGTTGTGGATCGGGAACTCTTCCGTTTAAATATTTAGGACTCCCGGTAGGGTCATCGATGAAAAGAGCGGATCAATGGGAATCGGTGGTAGAAAAGGTGAAAAAAAGATTAGATTCGTGGAAAGCGAAAGTTATCTCGTTCGGAGGGAGGCTTACCTTGGTTAGGTATTGGGAAGTCTTCCGTTGTACTTTTTCTCAATGTATCGAGCCCCGAGTGGAATATTGAAAGGGTTGGAAAGAGTGAGATGTCGATTTTTTTGGGAAGGGAGGGGGGCGGGGAGAGTGAAAAGAAAGGTATAGTGTGGGTGAGTTGGGAAAAATCGCAAAAAAATTTAAATAGAGGGGGTCTAAATATTGGCAGCTTGAAATCGACAAACCGGGCTCTCTTGGGTAAATGGTGGTGGCGATTTCGAGTTGAAAAACATGCTTTTTGGGTCAAAATAATCAAAAGTATTTATGGGGAGGGTGGGGGGCTGTTTAAAAATAACGATGGGTGTATTAATGCAGGTTCGGTGTGAAGCAGTATCGCTAAAATTGTAGCGGAGTTGGAAAGTACCGGAACTGACTTCCCACGATCGTTACGAAAGAAAATAGGCGATGGAAAACTGACAAATTTTTGGAAAGACTTGTGGATTGGTACAACGACTCTCAAAGAATAATTCAGAAGACTTTTTCGTCTAGAGGTAAATCAAGATACGAAAATCGCGGACAGAGGGGGATGGGAGGAAGGAAGGTGGCAGTGGAAATGGCAATGGAAACGAAACCCGAGAGGTAGGGAGATTGGGGAATTGGAAAACCTTACTCGAAGATTAGAGAGCGTTCAACCGGTAAATGATCGAGAAGACAAAGAAGAATGGATTTACGATGAAACTAATGGTTTTACAGTAAAAAAGCTAAGAGAGATTCTGGATGGAGGTGTTACAAATCAACAGGAAACAACTGAAAATACAAAATGGATAAAGATTATACCGAGGAAGGTATGTGTTTTTGTATGGAGAGTGTGCGGTGCTAGATCGAATGGGGATAGATATAAACACAGTTTTATGTCCGAGATGTGGGGATGAGATCGAGACAGTCGACCATGCATTAGTAAGCTGTGCGGAGGTAAAAAAATTATGGATACTAATTGGAAGATGGTGGCAAAAGAAGTTAGATGGAGCGAACTCAGTGCAGGAAATTTTGCAAGAGGAAAATAGACAGACTAGCAACAATTTGGATGATAAAGTATGGATTGGGGTAAGATGGGCTGTCCTATATTTGATCTGGGCAAATAGAAATAAGGTGGTGTTTAAAGAAGGTAAAAAGGAATTAGTTGATCAGTTACATGTCTTCAAAACAATTATATACGAGTGGATAAAAAGGAGAAGTAAGGAGGTAACGGGGGATGGAATACGGTGGCCGAACAACAACCAAAATAGGCAAGACAGTAGCAACAATAGTTAAGCGAGATTGGGATTAAGAAAGGTCGGGACTGGCGAAAGTAAACTGCTAGTTACAGGTTTTTTTATTTTTTATTTTCTGCTATAGTAAAGAAATGCCTGTACTAGGAGTCATAGGCTACTGTTTTTATTTTCGTGGCTATATGCTTGGTTCTATTGATATCCAGAGGTATTTCTATGGCCCCTGTTTTCTCTTTATCAAAGTGGTTTTGGTAATAAAATTTTGGCTTTTCATAAAAAATTTACTCCATATAGAATGTTGCGTACAAATTTAAATCTCACGAAACATCCAACTACACTCTTCCTTGTAAACTACAGACTACTTATTTAATTGGCTTATCTTCCATTTCTTTCCTCCTCCTCCTCCTCCTCATCAATCTCTCTCTCTCTCTCTCTCTTTCTCCTCCAATGAAGTCAGCAGCAGCGATAATGTCAGGCCTTTCTCTCTCTACAACGCCGCCCTCCGCTACCACCTATTCTTCCCACCGCTGCTGCTTCCGCTTTTTCTCTCTATCACTCCCAATTTACCGTTCTCTCAACTTCGTGAAGAAACCCCCAATGAATCATAGTAATCCAATCTTCATCGTTCGAAATTCTGCATCCACCTCTTCCGGTTCTTCTTCGATCACCGCCAAATCCTCTTCCGAGATGCACAAGAATCACAGTAGAGGAATGGAGCAAGATCAGAAGCTTATTGCACTTCGACAGCTATTCGGGAAGCCGGGTATCAATATCGATGCATATATCATCCCTTCTCAAGATGCTCATCAGGTTTTGTTTCTATTGCTACATCTATATTCGATTCGAAAGATACTCAATTGTTGTTTCTTCAAAAAAAAAATGTACTAGTTTTTGAACCCGTTTTGCAGTTTTTTTTATTTCATTTATGATTTTTGATGTAGTTCCTTCTGCTAAAACTGTGAGCCTGTAAAACGATGACAAAATTACAATCATCTTTTGTGTTTCGTCGCCAGTAAAATCCAATTAAGCTTGCCCTTTTGAAAATTATAGTTCAGGTGCATAAATGTACCTATTCATGAAAATACTCCTGAAACTGATGTGCCATGGAGCAAGTACTGGCTTTAATCTTTAAAAGATAAGTGTCTAGCATGCAAGTTTGCCATTTTATGAGCTTAAGCGGGTTAAGTGACGAAAATCTGTTTGAGTAATAATGGAGATGGTTCCCTATGATGATTATGTAGTTAGCTGACATGATTAAGCTAAATTTGCCTTATCATGTGATCCAAATGTTTCTTCCTTGGGATTATCCACTTCATATTACCCACATAATGTGATTGTTGGTTGCCATGGATACAGAGTGAGTTTATTGCTGAGTGTTATATGAGAAGGGCCTACATATCAGGTTTTACTGGTAGTGCCGGCACTGCTATTGTTACAAGGCATAAGGCAGCTCTTTGGACAGATGGACGATATTTTCTCCAGGTTTATCCGATGCTCTAAGTTTGTTAAAATGGCAAGGCCATCACCATTAAAAATGTCCGTTTGATTGTTTTTTAATTTATTTTCTTTACCAGGCAGAGAAGCAGTTGAGCCCTAGCTGGACCCTCATGCGTGCTGGTAACTGGGGTGTGCCTAACACTACTGAGTGGCTTAATGATGTTTTAGCTCCTGGTGGCAGGATTGGCATCGATCCTGTGAGTAGTATTTGAATTCTTGTTATGTGATAGTGTTAGCATATTGCCGTTGCCTTTGTCCATAAGGCATTCTATTCTATTATATATATATATACAGTGATAAAGTGCCTGACCTGAACTGTCACTGTTTAAAAGGAAGATGAAAATAGGGACTAGAGAGGGTCAAGTTGTGTGAATTTATCAGTCCAAAGTGTTTGCTTGATGGCTAAATTAATTTGTGTAGAAAATGTTGAAGAGGGTTGCTTCTTACATACCTATATGACTATATTACTTAAACGGTTGCTATGTTACTTTAGCATAGAAAGATAAATTGCGTACTTGTATTAAGAAAAAAGAGGCTCATTCTTGTTATCTTAGGCCATCAAATGATATTTTGTACCCAATCTGTCATTTGCATATGACCTCACTTTGAAATATCATCAAGTAAATGTCTTTTGGTAGGGAAATTACCTGGATTTTTTATTAGATAATTGCTTTAGAAATTAGTTTATGAGCTAGGGGGATTTTTGATGAATTCAGAAACATCGAATCTTGAGTATATAACCTGAGATCTTTCTTTTTAAAGATAAAATTTACAAAGAATAGCAGAAGCTTAGTACTCATAGCCTCTAAGGTACAAATGAGTCCTCACTTTGAACCAGATTTTCCGTCCTTGTTTTTCCTTATATCTAGGATCTTCTATAGGGACCACTAGTCCAAGGTTTGTTTCATGGTCAAAGTTTTATGCAACTTGTATGTGATGAAGAGTAAGCAGGATACTCCCTGAAAGTCCCTGGCTCTTAGCTCATTTGTTGTTTGGGCTAGAATATCAAAAATACAAAAGTGGACCATCACCCTTCTCTAATAGGGACAGTGCTGTAGCAGTCCAACACTTTGACTCAAAAGTGTAGAAGCAAACATGGTTCTTGGCTAAAGACTTTAGTTCGGTTCTCTTCAAAAGATGGAAGTCTTAAGGAGTCCATGATGGTTGTAATGAATGCTTTAAAACTATTGATATATACGTTTTATCACTTGATTTAATTTTATATCTTTTGTATACAGAACTGCCAACAATGAAAAACAAACAACACTGTCTGAAATTTTATTCTAACTTAAATTGTAATGTTCGCCCACCTCAACTGCACCATCAGCTGCAAAATTATCGATTTCTATCCCATTTCCTTTGAGAACAACCCTTGAAGAAAATCACACCTACTGTCAAATAAAAGAATAAACAATGGCATCGTGGTGGCTTGGGAAAAATGCTCTGAGTTTCAGATACTTTCTAAATGATAGGAGTTCTCTTTTTTGTACCAATAATATTTCGGGGAGGCTAGAGAAGATACTAGATTGAGAGGCTATTCTTCTTTTTTGATAGCATGAGGAACATGCATATGGCGGTGCGACTTAGGAAATTACAGGTTAGTAGAATTAGGGAGGGAATTACGTCAATTGATCAGAGATATGTTTGGTATGATGATTCTAGATGACCTTGATATGATGTAATATAAGGCTTCTTCATTTTGCATGAGTAGCGGAAGATAAAAGAATAAAAAGAAGGAAAAAAGGCAAAAACATAAGAAGGCTCGTAATAGGATGATCTTGATTGGATTAGCGATTACTTTATTTCCACTTTACTATACTTGGAAGGTTCTATGTTGTTCATAGACAATATGTGTTGGTTTTGGTGATGTAAGAACGGAAGTTCCAATTATTTTTTGATTTTAATTACTTATAAACCTTGTAGTTGTGGGGGAGATTTTGCATTGGGATGTAACAATTTGACCAACGTTACTTGTTCCATGACTGCGAACCGATAGCACTGGTATAGTGGCGTGATTAAAAACAAAGATAGCATGACATGCTTCTCAAGCATTTGATTTCTTATTATTGACATCTATGAGATGGTACATAGGTCTCATAAAGGTAAAGGGGATAATCTAGTTAACTTCAATATAACTAGTAGTGGATGACTCAGTTAATAAGCATACATCGTGGTTCTTTTTAGTTTGTAGCTTGACCATCCCTCGGGCATGCTTTTTTTTTTCCTTTTCATCCATACATCTAGCAGTGCAGTTGGATGAGCGGAGAGCAGACCTATTTAAATCTGTTAGTTTTTAGTTATTTCAGGATTTTTATTGTTGTCTTTTATAATTGTGTGGTTGAATATTTTCTTATCTTTATTTTGCATTACATATACCCGTCGTGTGTTTTTATATGCTTGTGTCTGATGCCACCTTCTCTTCTATTTGTGAAGGGAGCAGTTTCTTTTTTCTTGTGATGCTGTAAATGAATTGAAGGAAGCTGTTGCTAAAAGCAGTCATGAGTTGGTTTACTTATATGATGTTAATCTCGTGGATGAAGTATGGAAAGAAGCAAGGCCAATGCCTCCAAACAAACCAATCCGAGTGCATGACCATAAATATGCTGGTGTAGATGTGTCAACTAAACTATCTAACCTGAGGTCTGAGCTCACCGAGGCTGGTTCATCTGCAATTGTTATCTCTATGCTTGATGAAATTGCCTGGCTACTGAACTTGGTAATGCTTTTAACTTCTGTAGATCTCTATGTTCCCAAGTTCTTTAGGTGTTACTTTGAAGATAGGACAGTAAATCTGTGTATCAAGTTTATATACAAAATTGCTCTCAAATATCAAAAATTTTACACCATAAGAAACTTGATAACCAAACATAGATATAATTCTCAAAGGATGATTACCTGCCATCTACAAACTAAGAGCATTCTAAGTTGCTACAAATCATGAGAAATGCCTCAAAAAGACATCCCTGCTTTTACGAATTTTGACATGTCTCTAGTAAGGATGGCTTAATCTGCCATGATGATTTGGAATGCTGACAAAAATGTAGGGGAATGTAATAAGAGCCGACCTGTGGTGGTGAAAATGGTATTCTCTTGCGTTCCTCACTTTTCCACTATTTTTCAGTTACTAACACTGGCATACTTCTCTCTGTCCCCAGTTGTAGATATTTCTATTCCTAATACAGAAAGAAGAAAGAGTTAAGAGTAGTCTTTTTACCTTCAATTGGCAAGTAAAGATTCATATTTTTATACAGCATTTTCAGGATGTTAGAAGTTCATGTGACAAGTCATGTGAGAAGGCTGTTTCATGTCATTAATCATATTCCAAAGAGTTTTTCTACACAGTGTTTATGTATTTATATATCAACTTGTACCGAGTGGAATCTGTTTCTGGATTATTTTATTTATGCATCATCATTCTTCTTTCTTGGGGAAGAGCAGTTATAAAAGGTCTGTCCAAGGTATAAGCTTGGTTTCTTGGTTGTTGTCTTGCTTATCTGCTAATTATACGTCACATGTGTTTGCAGAGAGGAAATGACGTTCCACATTCTCCTGTTATGTATGCATACTTGATAGTGGAGATCAATGCAGCAAAACTGTTTGTTGATAACTCTAAAGTCACCCCTGAAGTAATGGATTACTTAAAGAAAGCTGGCATAGAGCTAAGACCATATGAGTCCATTCTTTCTGAAATCGAAAGGTGAGTTTGGATCCTTATTACACTTTTGTACTTTTGTTGGGGAGTTGTTCTATATGCATTTATATGATGCCCTTTTTAGTAAACCATTCTTTCTCCTTCAGGTTAGCTTCTCGAGGGGCACACCTTTGGTTGGACACAGCATCAGTTAATGCTGCTATTGCAAGCACCTATGCAGATGCATGTGATAAGTTTTTAGAAAGCCTTGGTAGTAAAAGGAAAGGCAAGGACTTCGCAATTCGTGGTTCCAATCGCTTATCTGGGGCACCCTCTGCATTGTGTAAAAGCTCTCCCATATCTCTAGCTAAAGCAGTGAAAAATGATGCCGAGCTAGAAGGGATGCGTAATTCTCATCTAAGGTAATCAGAACTTGTTTCATTACAGTTTGGTTATATAGGCCTTTTTCTTGTAAAGTTAGCATGCCTATGTAATTATGTGGTTCAGAATTTTTTATTCTGGGAAGTAGCATATCAAAAGTCTAATTTTCATGGTTGCTTGACAAACTTCTATTGGTTCTTGTTGAAACTTATTGTAGATACATTTAAGAAATACTTCATGTTGTACTAGGAGATTCAATCATCTCCAACATACACTTTAGAATGCACAAGCTATAACTTGTACCAAAAGGGGTACGCCAAGGGAGGCTGGGGCTTGGGGTGATCAATATTTACGAGTGGGCGGTGTCAAAGAGATTTGTGAGCGGAGTGTTAAGAAACGTCACACACAAAACATACACACAAACCGAAAGCAAGAGAAGAACACGAGAATTTACGTGGTTCACACGACCGAGGTGATCGTGCTAGTCCACAGGGGCAACTAGGGTTTATATTTTATTTAGGTGTAACGATGTTTACATGTACAATGAGATTAATTTATAGACTATCATAATTATGGTAACTGTCATAATTAAGGAAACTCCTAATTAAGGATACGAGTGAAGAGGGCTAGGCCGGCCCCTTTTTTCTGCGCCTCCCCCTTCTTTCTGATGGGCTGAAGCCTACATCCTAACACGGAGAATGGCAAAGGAGTTGGCCTTGGAAAGGTGTGCTTGGAAGGACACCATTCATGTCTCAAAACCCCAGGGGGATCACCTCTTTCTGTTTGCTTTTGGGTTTCAAAGCTTTATGCTTTATTTTTGTTTTATTTCCGTCCTGCCTCACCTAGTGTTGGATAAAGACTTCTTGTAGTGATACATGTCACTTTTGCTATGCTATTTCTTTGCAAAAGTTCAGAATAGCTCCCTTCGGATTAATTCTGGAATGATATCAAGACATCTTTGCCACTTCGTGTCTAGTGAGATCTTACAAACTTGTAATGAATATTTTTCTTAAGAGGGATTTTGGTATGTATATTTTTCTTAATTGGGATTTTGGTAATAAATTGAATCTCTTATAATACACAAAGATCAAAAATATTAAAATTGATAATTTCGCGAGAGTTGTCTGTATAGAAAGTTGCACAGACAGAGAGGATGGGTTGCTGTTTTATAGAGTATTTTGTTATGGCTTTTGATCTAGGGGATATGTACTAGTGAACCTAGCTAAAGCACTACTAGAAGCATTGATTGATGATTTCTGTATCAGGGATGCTGCTGCTCTAGCTCAATTTTGGTCATGGTTGGAAGAGGTGGTGAATAAAGATGTGATACTCACAGAGGTAGAAGTTGCAGACAAACTTCTTGAATTTCGTTCAAGCCAAGCTGGTTTTGTTGATACTAGCTTTGATACTATAAGTGGTATGATCCTTGTCATTCACGATCAAGCTTTTCATATTTCTATTTAATTTCTTTTTAATGTTTTACTATTGTCCTATTTTTTTCCTTTTATAATCCTTCATTTTTATCTTTTGGTGAGAGGGGGGGGATAGCAAGTCCATAGGGAAATAATTAGTTCCTTTTGCATACTCGGCCACTAGTAAATTTTGTATGAAGGGTTTACATTGAAGTGATTTACGTAGGGAAGCGTCAAGCTGAACTTGAGTGGGTGAAAGCTTGAGTGCATGGTTTTAAAGAACGGAAACCAGCCTCGAGGCGTTTACCCCTTAGGTGCGTGAGGCGTAAGCTCAAGGCGGAAAATAAATAAAATTCAAATTATAAGAACTAGATGTTAATACATAAACACTATATATACACACAATATATATATATATTGACACTACCGCCATGCACTATATATATTGACACTACCACCAGACAACATATGTATAATGTTGGGTTGCCACTACCACTGTGGATCTGTGAGAGAGAGAGAGCGAATATAATATACATATGCACTACCACCGTGCACTATGCTAGGCTGCCACTACCATCAGACTATGTACGCACATATATTATGCTGTGTTGCCATTACCACCGAACTATATATACACACAAATATATTATGTTGAGCTGCCACTACCACCGGTGGGACTGTGAGAGAGTTAAAAAAGTATGGAATAATATATATATATATATATATATATATATAATGTTTTTCAGAGTGGGAGAATACGCCTGGTTGTCTGATATTGCCACTAGCAACAAATACATAACTGTGCCAGAGAATACACTAGGTGGTCTGACACTACCACAAACAAAGACTTAACACACTATGTTAAAAACACTTCAACTATCTTTAAACAGGTATGCCTCTCACACACATACCGCGTCACAGCCAAACCCACCGCCTCTACTCTGCAGAGTGTACGTCCCAAACAAGGAGTGACAAGAACTTTATTGGGCTGCCTCGCCTTGACGTGTGCCTCAAGGCGCACGCGTCAACCATTTTTTAAAACCATGCTTGAGAGGTTTACATCAAAGTGATTTAGGGTCTTATTTAGTTTTTATATGAAGGGTGTTTAGAATTGAAGTCACCCTCTTCAAAGAATAAGCTTGAGGGAAAAAAAAAGGGAATCGACATCAACAGCATATAATACTAATAAATCCACGTATACGACATAAAAGGCAGATCAACAAAGTAGTTAAGTACAAATACCCAAAAAACCTAATAATAGTTGAAAAGTAGATGATAAATGACCAGGAATCAAAAGTACAAATGGGTATTTTTTGGATTAAGATCATCTTTGACATTATATTTATACTTGACACGTCCATGTGGTAAATACCAAACAGGAGGATGGAATGTTGACCCTCGTCAGGCTGCTTTGGGAGGGGGAGGGCGTTGCCGTTTAAGCCGGTTTGTTACCCGCTTACGATCTAAAGCCAAAAAAACCTCTCTGGTCAAAGGACTTGACAGTTCCAATTCCTTCAGGATCTATCAACCAACCAACACCTTATATTTTTATCTTATTTTTTTCATTATAGTTTATATAAAATAAATTATCCACTACTTTGTTTCTTTTTTATTTACAGTTGAATGGTGTTCATCAATATGTTAACGTAATTGGAGTACATTCAATCACACTGTGCACATGAAGAGAGATCAACACCTAAGCACAGATGAGATGAAAAGTTTGATGTACAAAATTGAGGGGTTAGGCCGTTGTTTTCAAAATTTTGGATATATTGCCATGTAGAGATAAGGGTAGAAGTGATTCTTTTATGAGGGAGAAAACTGTGGGAATACAGTACACCTGGTGGACTTGTGGACCTAAAACTATAATAAAGAAAAACCTAAGCAACAAAAAAATAAAGGTAACTAACATAAATATAGTGGAAAGCCTAGTATACTAACAGTAGACCTTTGAGTCATGGTCTGCCTATTCATATGCCAGGACTCTTTAAAATTGATTTCTTAAGATTTCCTATATCTTGTTAAAACTTTTATAAATAAAACATACTATTGTGAATTCACAGGTTCTGGTGCAAATGGTGCTATTATACATTATAGAGCAGAACCAGATAGCTGTAGCATTGTGGATGCACATAAACTCTTTCTACTAGACAGTGGGGCTCAGTATCTTGATGGGACAACTGATGTAACCCGGACAGTACATTTTGGTCAACCTTCTGAACGAGAAAAGGAATGCTTCACCCGAGTTCTTCAGGTACTGACTTTTGCATGTCTATTCTTTAATTCCTTCTGTCCCAGAAAGAGTTCAGATCTGATTGGAAGTTCATCCCAGTACTTATGGAATTAAAATTTTATCCATACGTTTTTGTTTTTAAAATTTATATTAGTTATCGGCTTCTTTTTCATGAATGGAATTGTTTTTTTTAATATCAAAATACCTATTTGAAACTCAAAATCAAATCCGGTTGTCTTCTTACATGAGATGATGTGGATCTTTTTTGTTTTTTCCTTTTTTTTCATATATATCATGAAATGAAAATTAAAATATATCATTTACATTAAACTCCCTCTTCTCCATTCTTACTCTCCTTTGGTAACCCAAAACCCTCAACATAAATTGTCTGCATTGTCTTTTAAATATAAAGAAGGGGATGAATTGGATTTCTTAGATTATAACTAAAACAAGGTAAATATAAGAGTACATTGTTCAAAGAGCCGATAGACGAGAACCATAGGCTCATGTGCATATGTTTATATTCACATGAATAGAATTACATGTTCTTTGATTGTATATAAGAGCTGTTCAGCATGAATGTTACATGTACCTGAATTAGCTCCTTCTCTGAAAAACTTTCTCGGCCTTATTGGGGTCAAGTTTTTGTGTTTGTTTGGCTGATAACAGTTATGATAACCTTAATATTGCATCTTGTCAGTATGAACATGCTAGTATTTTATATTTAATATGTAAAACACATCTTACAAGTTATCTGTAGTGGAAGACTGGAAGGGTCTGAATCTTGTACATGTAAGCAATCAGGGACTCAGGGTTTTATACATTCAGGCATACAGCATAAAAGCAAAAGAATATGTAATGTAGGGAAAATGCTAGAAGACACTTTGCGGAACAAATCAATTAGGGGATAAAGGAAAATCAATTTGATTTCATGATATTGACAAATCTTTAATTTTGAAAATAAGGAAAAGAATTCCACATGGTGTTAACAATCTATCGAAGGTGTGTTACAGAGTCACCATGGAAGTTATTGTCATGCTACCCTATGAAGAAAATTCAGTCAAATGCAAAGCTAGAGTTTTGGAGAAACAGTCTTGAATTTAAGGGTGCTAGATTAAGTCAAATCTGTAATATTTGGTCGGCAAACCAAAAGACGATACAGGAAGTACAGTTTTAGTGTTGTTGATATGGAAGATAAAGGTGCTGTAAGTTTGTTTCAAGATGAGGTAGCTAGAAATTATGTTTTTCAACTTTTGGGTCAATATAACAAAACTATGGAGCTATTTTATTAGAGTTTATCCATCGAATAAGATCAATGCACATATGAACTAGTAGATACATACGTCTTATGCGATCATTAAAATCTGATGTTGAAGGTTAGCATATAAGGTTGTCACATACACTTGTTATGATAGTGTTACAATGTTGGGCGGCTAAAAGGAAGCATGTGCATATGGTGGTCATAAAAAGAAATATAAATATAAAAAATTGAAGATGATTTTACCCTTCTTTTTTTCCAGAAAGTTTTCAATGGTTTTTATTTTAATGTACCTCAAATAGTTTTGGTTAAAAGTCTTCCGTATGTACGGTTTGACATAAAAATATCATATACTCTGGCCGAATACTGATACTGGGATCCCATTATAATGCAAGAACTTCCAATCAGCTGAACAGTTATTTACTTTTGTTAGGTGTGATGTTGGACTGTATTCAGTACCATACTTTTTGTTGCAAGATGAAGATAAGCTCTACAACAATTCACTTGTTCATTCAGCATGATACTGATTCTGGGTTTTGAGCTGATTATGTATATAAACAATTGCAGGGTCATATAGCTCTTGATCAGGCAGTGTTTCCAGAAAATACTCCAGGTTTTGTGCTGGATGCATTTGCGCGTTCTTCCCTCTGGAAGGTTGGACTTGATTACCGGCATGGTAATTTCTTCTACACTATATTTCTTCATATATAGAGTTATTTTCTTTTTCCACATGATGTAATCAAATACAAGTATTACTTATTAATAGATTTTCTCTTTAATGGATTAGGAACTGGGCATGGGGTAGGAGCTGCACTAAATGTTCATGAAGGTCCACAAAGTATTAGCTTTCGATTTGGCAATATGACTCCTATGCTCAAAGGCATGATTATCAGCAATGAACCAGGCTACTATGAGGACCATGCCTTTGGTATTCGAATTGAGGTATTTGCACCTGTTTACTGTACAGTAAAGCTATTCCAAAAAAGGTTTTTTGAATACAATAGTTGTTCAACCTCAAATATCTTCATCTTTTTTTCTAATTTCTTTGTCTGCTCCCAAAGAGGTAATTTTTTTTCTAACAGAAAAATAAATGGAAGTATGTTGTAGATAGCTGAAAGAAAAAAAAATCTGACAATGAAGTGTTTTACACGAGCAGAGCAATTTAATGGCCCTGAAACTGTAGTTGGTATCATATTTCAGTTGTTTGTTCTACAAAGTAATATATATATATATATATTATATGTATATATATACTCCTTTGAACATTAAGTGCACGCAGAATTTCATTGCTGCTTCAGTAGATTGATTATCATAGGCAATGCCATTTTGGCCTGACTGGATGAACTTGTTTATCTTTGTTTTCAAATGCAACTAAGGTAGTAGTAATTTTATTATCTGTTGTAGCTTATGTTAAAGAGTAACAAAAAATTTAATTTATGCATATTTAGCAGATTTTATTAATGTTTTTGGCATGTCATGCAGAATCTTCTGTTCGTCAAAGAGATTGATACTCCTAATCGTTTTGGAGGAATTACATATATTGGATTCGAGAAGCTTACTTTTGTCCCTATACAGGTATGCTAACTTATATTTTCATAGCTTGTGTGCAGTTATCAAATGATTTTGACAGCATATTTTAGAGTCCTTTGCTGTGTTTAAGAAAATAAATTTATAATCCACTTTGCAAGACACCTTGTACTCCGCATGATTTATTTGGAGTTCAAACATTATATGCAAATGACAACATGGTCGTGGTCCAAAAAGTTGTTAATACTTGGTAAAGGACACTCGTTGTTGGTTAGTTAGGTAAAACACAATCTTATATTTAATTGCAAAATTATTCATCCTAAGACCTCATTTCTCCGTGGTCTTTCTCCCAACTTCATGGAAGTAATCAATGATTATGGATATCTTTGTTAGGATGATTATGGTGGCGTGAAGTTATCTAAGATTGTAGGGAATATACGTTGATATTTAAATAGAATATCAGCATATGGTAAACGCATTTGTCTTCCTTATTATTCCTGGACAGGCATATGCTATGCATGTGTTTTTCTGACTTAGGAGTTGTTTGTTTACTTCTTAATAATTTTATTAATAGACAGTTTCTGAATCGTTGAAGAGGTGAATTCTGTTTGTCAAAAAATATGTCTGCCTCTTAATGGTTCCAAAACCCTCCTGAATCATTTTGTATCCTATACCTCCCTTTAACCATTAAGAGCCTTAATTACATCTTGAACAATTACCAAATAATTATATTTTGTTTTGTACTATATCATAAGAACCTCTTAATCATTCTGCACCAAACCATTCGGCAACTGCCAAACAGCCCCTTAATTCAATACATACTAATGCCAGTTTCATCATGTAGACTAAAATGGTTGACTTAACCTTGCTCTCTGCTGCTGAGATTGATTGGCTCAATGATTACCATTCACAAGTTTGGGACAAGGTAAGTTATTCATATAACATCTCTCATTTATAGAATAAAGATAATGATAATGATAATGATAATGATAATGTTATTCTCATTATTGCTACTTTGACTATCATTATTAAAAGTATTATTGCTTTTTGTTATTTTTAATGCTCTTATTATTGATCCTTACTATAAGTCCGTATTTTGTTCTGCTGAGAGGAATTTATGGTGTGGTAGAATTGATCTATAAAAAGTGAGGGAGGGGGCTGCGAGAGAAAGAAGAAATGGGGGTAGGAATGCGTTTTTGGTAAATGTGGTGGTGTTACATTATGAATAGGATTTTTTTTTATTTTGTTTCTGTAGTATTTTAAGTAATACATAATATGGGTTGGGTTCTGGTGACAAGGAGAGTTAAGGTGAGAAGGGTCAGAAGAGATCTCCATCCTTGGATGCACATTAGGTTGAGATGCACCGGATCAACTCCCTTCTAAAACGCAATTCGTTCAAGGGTCCAGATTTCATCTTACGCTTCTCATCTTAACTCTTCTTCTCACACGATCCTATGCCTACATAATATGGCATGGGATCATGTGAGAAGTGAAGTTAAGGTGAGAAGCGTACGAAAGGATCTTGACCCTTGATCTCTTTTGATCTCAAACGCACCCAAGAATCGCGTTTAATACGGGGATTGATCTGGTGCATCTCATCCTAATGTGCATCCAAGGGTGGAGATCCTTTCTTACCCTTCTCACCATAACTTCACTTTCTTACCGGAACCCAACCCTACATAATATATAACACTTACATTAGACTCTACAATAGCAATGCACAATAGCTACCTCCAAAAAGGGGAATTGATTGCCTTGATGACAAAAAGGACCGATTTGTTCTATTATAACGTGCTTTTACCTTATTCTAAGAACTCGTGGATCATTACAGAATATATGATGATTTAAGATGTTGAACTCTGCTAAAATATTCTAGTATTTTTTTTTTGGATATTTACTTTGATTTCGTACAGGTTTCATCATTGGTGGACGGGACTGCGCGTGAGTGGCTTTGGAATAACACTCGTCCAGTTGCAAAACCATGATCCGTTGCCTTTATATTGTCGTATGTTATCTGTATATAGAACATCAACATGGTACTTTTCTTGATCATTGTGCAAGATTCTTTATACAAATACAAATTCAGTTGATAATATTAATTGATGGCTAGATATTCTACTCGTTTTTTCGGAAAGGGTATCTTAGACATTTGCCTAAGACTAATCCCTGACAATTTTAAGACTGTTAAAGCATGCAGCCCTGAGATAATTCCCGAGTGGCCACAAGTTGTTTGCGCCTGGATTCGAACATGGGGTAGATGGGTTATCTAGCCTCATCCCCCACAAGTCTTAATCAGTACGCCACAAGCCTTGTGGTTTATTCTACTCGTTTTTGAGGTAGATGACAGGTATGCAAACCCTACTTTCTGGTCGGATTTATTGGGTTAATTTAGTTTGATTTGGTTTATCGGTAGTCGGCCCAAACTGAACTAGCCTGGTATATCCCATTTGGAGGTAGGGTTTGAGTAAGTATTTCAACAATGTTTACTAGTGTACCTTGAGTCATAAAGATGCATAGGAAGACCGAGAAATATCTCTTTTCGAAGAACCAAAGTTGACCGGTTGGCTAGCAAGCCTAACGTGTGCTATGGTAATTACGGGCTATTTAGGCCACTGACCTTAAATGAGATTTTTATGACAACATAACCTTTTGACTCTCGAGAAAGTCTTTGCGAATCCATACAACTTTAGTATACTTGTTATCAGAGTTTCTTTCAAGTATTATGGCTCTCATATATGATATTTTATATGACCATTTAAGAATGTTAAAAGTTAACTGGTTAGGGCCAACATGAATTCATAAATAAAAGTGTCGTAGCAGTTGCACATTGGTTAACTTGAGCTTAATAATTCTCGATCTAGAGTCAATCTCAAATACAAAATTGAACTCGTTTAAATTAACGAGTCGAGCTTCATAACACTAATGTTCGAATCGGCTCGTTGAAAAACTCCATTAAATTTTACGGGTCGAGTTGAGCCGCTGAGCCATTTGAGCAAACACTTTTTCGAGCCAACCATGATCATATATTCATCAATCATACAACAAAAATATAAAAATTATCGAGCTCAAGGATATAATCAAGGATATAAACGAGTTAATTGATCGCGAATTCGAGTCCATAAATGAACATCGAGCTTGAGTACGTTAGCTCAAAAAATATTCGAGCTCGAGTCTACTTTGAAAAAGTTAAAACGAGCTTGAGTCGAGCTTGAACTTGATATAAATTTTCAAGCCCGACTCGATTAACCTACTACTCGACTCCACTATGCTTCTTGACACCCTAGTTACACATTTTGAGTTAGGGTTTGATTAAGGAAGCTAGACCGTAATGGCGGACCTAATTAAAAGCATACAATGGCACATGCCACCACTTCATGGTTCTGCCATGATGGAAAAGACATTACATTTCTGATAAGTGTCAACTTGTTTCGTTGGATGTCCTTGAATTTTTGAAACTATAATAATAATAATAATTACCAAAATTACAAACTAATTCCTTTTCTAAGGAAGGTGAACCTTTTCCAGAGTCATCTTCAATTTCTCAACGTATTATAGATCCTTATAAAAATTCTTTAGATGAGAGACACCCGAGAGAATCGGAATGATTTAGGATGTTCAAAGAGTATTTTGATCATGCCCAGTCGACACATGGGAAACATGATCGCCATTTATACGGTTCTATTTCGAACAACTGATGGGATTAGTATTTGAAAGATATCTAGAAGAAAACGAAGGAAGACACATGGGTGGCTCTCTAAATCTTTTGAAAGAGCTCCGTACCATGAGCAAACGGAGGATCGAGTTCCTACAAAACTAGTTACAGTGAAATGATCGCAAACGTAACTATTTCTATGGAGTCGGCTTACTATATTTTTATTGTGTGAATAAATTGTGAGTGATTATTATCAATGTGAGAATAAAGTTTGTGTGACTATTATCAATGTAAGTAGACACTTAGAATGTGTGATTATTGTCAATATGTGAGTGAAATTGAGGAAGTGTTATTATTATCAATGTATGAGTAAACACTGAGAGTATGTTATTATCAATGTGTGAGTATACACTAAGTATGTGTTATTATTATTAACAATGTGTGAGTAAACACTGAGATTGTGTTATTATTATCAATGCGTGAGTATACAGAACAATATGTGTTATTATTATGAATGTGTGAGTAAACACCGAGTATAATCTCTTTAAGAGATTTTTCTATTATAAGTTGGGTTTAAATATTTATCATCAAAATTCAATTATAATGACAAGCTGTGAAGACAATGGTGGCATAAGTCCACTTTAGCAAAGATCGAGAAAGGATTCTTAATTATGCTAGAAGACCCTGCACGACACGCAATTTGACGCAGTGTTATCAAATCAACTTATCAAAAGCAATATGTTCAAGATCGTACGACACAACTGACAAAAGAAGATTATTGACGAGTCTCCAATATCTATTATCCACAAAACTTGTTCCAGTTGAAGTGACAAAAGTATTATCACAGTGTCTGAAAATTTCAAGAAATTATGAAGACCAATAATTCAACGATGGACGCCTGCCAATTCTAAAGAACAGTGCAAGGCTACTTCACCTCTATACAAAGAGGCTAGCATTCTCCATGAAGAACACCCTCATCCTATCATTCTCTTCCATTCTACATTTCATTAGAGTTAGTTCATGTCTAAAATTTCTAATGATAAGATTGTAATTTCTACTTCCCAATGTTCCAAGTCTCTAGATCCAACTCATATTCTCTCCTATTGCCAATTCTTCTTCCTCTGATTGTAATTATTCATCTTCAATTATAAATCAAGATCATTCTAAAGGTATTGTTTCTAAATTTTTTAATACTTGATGTTTATTATATTTACGTTTTTTTTTAATTTCATCACTACTTGTCATCTATTATCATTTTACTTATCAAAAATTTATCCAAATGAAGATGAGTAATTTCTTTCTTGCTGAAATATATAAGAAAGTTAATCTTACTATAAATTTTTGGAAAGCTCCGGCGTGGTAAGCCTTGAGCGTTGGATTCTCGTAAATGCCACCAATAATTATAGCAAAAAAAAAACTTACTTTAAATCTCATATAGAAATATATTTCTTATCCTAATGGAATTTTTTTTGAGACTATCATCTAGGAAAGTTTTTGTTAAAGACACTTCTACGTTTGATATTGATGAAGAAAGTGATCAAATTAGTTCTATAGAAACAAATATTTCTAAAATTGAGAATAGTTTATTGCAGGGGCAGAACACAAGCCTTCTAACCGTGGAGGCCGCACCTAATCTCTTTATACAAATGGGATCACATAAACATGTCTAACTGTTTCGATGTAATAGATATGTATTTTTTAAAATACAAAAAATACATTATCCCAAGTATATCATATTAAAACTCTAAAAAAAAAATTATGAAATTTTCAAACATTGTTCACCAAAGTGAAATCTTGCACAATTTTCTTCAAACTAAAAAAAAATCGGCAATTTATTTTTTGGTAAACAATTTTCTTCAAACTATAAAATTCGCCTATTTTATAGGACACTTTTCAAACTCATATTTTTATAGGACACTTTTTGTTTATAGGACATTTTTCGTAAAATAGTTAATATGACCCTTTTTTTAAAGCATCGTAAAAACTTGCTAACACGCCTACAAGCGTCCTATAAACCTATTGTAACGCTTTTAGATATGACACTTTTTGGTTTGGTCTTATAAAATTGTGTCCTATAAATTATGTTTTTAGGACGCTTTTTCATTCTAGGTGTCCTATAAAATCGTTTTTGTTGTAGTGAGTTAAAACAAGAAGCTTAAAAACTATGTTTTTGAGTTTATAGTTTGTTTCCTGATTCAATCTTAATCTACGTATCAATTATCAATAAAAAATAACAACTAACAAATCGTTTCAATATATAACTAAATTCCAGTAAGCCTTAAAATATTTAGATTCACAAACAATCACTATAATATACAATTATAATTATAATAGCAAAATATTTATTCTTAAATATATAATCACAAACAAAAAGTATCCACATAAAATATTGAATTAAAATTATTTCCACCTTAATGTTTTGGATGTTTGTGTGAAAGCTAAGGGGCCAAATAGCAAAAAGCATAGGGCCTTGGCCCCCTAAAGCCCCCATGGCCCTCCGCCCCTGGTTTATTGGATTGGATTATTCTCAAACTGGATGTGAAAACCATTTATAAAGTTGGAAGTCTGATTTTATGCAAGGAAACGAACAAACTATTTCTATTAATAAAGATCATAAGAATATACAATTATTATCATCAAATGCTATAAGAAATCATAGAAAACCATTATAAGTTCCTACACGTAGGATTAGTTCAAGTTGCCGTAAAACCATTATTTAGACTACGTATAGATGCTCCGGTATTATTATGTTTAAGAGATGCTAGGCATACTAATTTTAATAATTCAATATTAGCAATCGTTGAACCTAATATATCTAAAATGCCCAATATATTTTAATTGTTATCCAAACTTTACCGTAGGATTATTTGAACCACATATTATGTATATCTTAACTTTAACCGTTAAAACAATAAATGTGGAATTTTAAAAAAATGTTAAGGCATTAGTAGTTATTTATAGAGTATATTATAAGACTATGACCACCACTACTGAATTTAAAACAAGATTAATATCACCCAAAGATGAAACTATTATATTTGAAGCAAATATTTTATATACTTATGTTAAAACTCTCAAGAAATTGAAATGGCATGAAATCACATAATCTAGTAATTGGAATTTACAAGATATTAATGTATCTAAACCAATTAAAATTAATGATCAAGTTTCTAAAATTATTGAACACTCGGATGGATCTGTAGATATTTGTTTTGGTACAGATTTTATCTAGGTCGACTAGATATTCAACTTATACATCTTATAATTCCTCAATTTTAGATGATAACAAGTATTACAATAAATCACAATCTATAAAGTTAAAAGGAGTAGATATTAATGATGATATACCAGAGTCATTATATGAAGAAGATAATAAAAGTGATACGTATTGTAACACTCTTAAAATATGGAAAGAGCGAATAATTTAAAATTTGCATCAATACAATAAATAAGGAATAAATCATTCTCTTATAAATCAAAACTCGAATTGCCTCGATAAATATTCTAAATAAAACCTCGACAACAGTTAGACCAGGTCTTATACAAAGACCTACATATGGTCAGGCGTTACTAAACCCAAATAGTCGCTATCTCCGAATGCGGAAAACGTCACCAAAATAGTTAGATCTTCTTTATATCACTTTCTAGCACTCAAGCCAACACGTGTCGCTAGTACCAACCCCAACAAGAACCTGGTGCACATGTCGACAAAGAAAAAGGGTTAGGCTTAACGCCTAGTGAGCTCAAGAGTTTATAACATAATTGTAATCGTTTGAAATCGAAAGATTGCTTAATAGAATAATAATAGTTTCTCAAATACAAAGACCCTTTTATAAAAGCAACATCTTTCTCAAATTCATTATTTCCATAATAAAAGCTTTAGACCAAAATTTCGTTAGCAATGGAAGCTTTAAATAGAAATACCCTTTTTAACGCGAGAACATACCCAATACTCACACGACCAAGAATAAAGCTATAAACATTAAGATAGAAAACATAGCTTTAACCAAATAATATAAATCATTAACTCACGCTTGCCCTTGAAAGGGTGAAAAATATTCGAAGATTACGGGGAGACCCGATTTACCATTTGTAGTGACGGAACACATAAATGAGCCACTTTTAAATGTTAAGAGTTTTCCGTAGGAATCAATGGCTATTGGCAACGACCAATAATACAATAAATATACGGCCCCCAATGATCCTAGTTAGCACTCAGGTAAGGATCAATGACTATTGGCAACGACCAATAATACAATAAATGTACGACCCCGGATGATCCTATATGTTTACCGAAAGGGGACGACAATCCCGATTTTTAGACCGACTTATATGCCTATGGATTCATTACATTCTGGCCATAAAATTACACGACTCTAATTGGATGACCAATGCAAGGAACGCACTTCTTAAAAAAATACATTATAAAATGAACCCACATATAAAATATAAAAGCACCTAAAACATGTAATTTTCGTAATAAGTATGCCTTAAAATGCATATAACTTTCAAAATCCCAATATAGAGTGATTTAAACCGATAAGTATACTCAAGACTTATTTTAGTCAAAACTGAAAAAAAGCTCAATAACCCAAATGACTATTTTATAAAAGTCATCAAAAGCAATAAAACATATTTAACCGACGTTTATGCAAATACATGTTCCCAAAGATATGCTTAACTCAAAAACCCATCATTGATTTGAGACGAAGCATTTTCCAAACGAACTATACCGTTTATATTTCCAAATATCCCATAACTCAATAATATGCATTTTCAACCAAAGACTCTAAAATGCATTTAACACCAAACAATCTTCATTTAAAGATATTTCATCCAAAGAACCCACACTTATGATTTATTTTCCAGAATGTCCAAAAACCAAAATATAAACATTTTCAAGATGTATTAACTCAAGAACACCATGTATGTAATCTTCATCAAATACTCAAAACATTTGATAATTAATAAGTAAACATACTAATACTTCAAAATGGACGTTTTTGGCATGTACATAGTTTCACAAAGTAACTTGAATTCACCTTGCTAGATTTAGGCTAAATCTAGGTTTTACTCCAAACTTGAGCTTCCAAAATGAAGATATGAGATCTACAAGCTACGACTCCAAATCCATGGCGCAAATCCTCTCAAGAACACTTCCTTTACTCCCAAAACATACAAAAACAACCCAATATAAAGAATGAGAGTTGTTGGTGCAATATGGTTCAAACCCTAAATTCAAGATACAAGGATTTAGGTCTTACCTTCATTTCTATGAACATCAAAATCAAGTAATAAACTCCAAGCATTTTTGTTTTCATGTTTTAGAGCTTCAAAAGACGAATTTATAGCAACTTGAATCACCCAAATCGGAGCAATATTGAGAGAGATATGGCTAAAATGAGGAAGATCCCGATTTTCGGTCCTTAAAAACCCGTAACAGAGGTAGATGCTAGTTATTTCGTGGGTTAGGCCAGCTAACTAACAAGTTAAACCACGCGAAGCCTAAAATGAGGGTGAGCTAATCTTGGACGCTGGTTGTCAAGTGGGTTAGATTTCGATAACCAACATGGTAACCCACGCGAAGCATAAATCACATGACCAGAGCTTAGGGCTAGTTATCAAGTGGATTAGATTTCGGTAACCAACGTGGTAACCCACGCGAAGCATAAATCACATGACCAAAGCTTAGGGCTGGTTATCAAGTGGGTTACGATTTTCTAACCAACGTGGTAACCCACGCTAACCATTAGTTGAGTGCAAAAGTCCCTTAGGCTAGTTATCAAGCTAGTTTCATCTCATAACTCACTTCGTAACCAGCTTGACCCACTTTTTCCTCCTTAACCAAACATTACCTTGAGTTTTGAAACGCCAACACTACAACACTACAACACCCAAAAACATTCAAAGTAGCTCAATTTAAACTTTAAAGAACTAAACTTATAGATGAACTCACAATGGGAGATAGTAACAAAAATTTCGGGTGTTACAGAATATATGAAGATAATGAAATAATTAATTCTCCTGAACCAGGGATGACATTTAAGGATAATGATGGGTCAATGAAATTTCTCAGAAATAAGGAGATTAACATTGCACCAGTAAAGCTACTCAAAATTTTATACTACAACTGTTGGGTGTATAATGATCCTCTTCTCATACAGAAGAACATCTATGATAAAGAATTACGAAGAAGAAAAGAACACTCTGATAGTTCTCAGGAATATAATCCTTACTTCCTAAAATTTCCTTTGTGAATTTCTTCAGTGTATTGTACTTTACCTTAGATATTGTAATTTCATTTTCATATGTAATTGTTCAGATTAACTATTTAATGAAATTCAACAAAGTACTCTACTCCATCTGTGTACTGAAAAGATCCCTGAAAAAAGTAAAAGGGACAATGAATATATGAGTTCTGATCACTTAAAACCTTATTACTCATTGATATTATGTTCTATCAGTGATTAAACTTTCTAGTTTTTACACTTGTAATAATTTTTATTTCATATTCTTATAAATGAAACTCAATTCAGATAGTGAATTAGCTGAAAAAAATCTCACAGATTAGTAGTTAGAAATTTTACTTTAAATTTTCTCTAGCTTTACTAAATCTTTCTAGTAACTTTCCGATGTTGCTTAATCATAATAAAAAAGGGAGAGATTGTTGATCCAAACTTCTTTCAGTTACTTGAATATGATTCTTTAAACACTTAGGCTATGTGTTAGTCCCCAAAGAGAGATGGCTAACTAAGAGAGGGTTTTGTAGAAGGGGGGGTTGAATATAAAACACACAGAATATACTCTTTTTAAATTTTTTAATATAAATATTAAAAATTTACACACAGATAGTTTGATGCGAAAAAGAACAGGCAGACTATTCTATCAAACTAAACACACAGATAACAGTAATTAACTATTACACTAAGCAAGTTAAAACAATACTGTTATAGCACACAGCTTTGCCACAGTCAAACAAATAATCACTCTGAAGATTTGTTGAAAGCGTGAGATTTCTGGGAAGGACTTCATCTTCTTTTATAGTGTCCATGCATGGGATGCAAGTGGACAGCTGTCAAGGTTTCATTAGCTAGAAGATTATCTGATGGACAAAGGAAGAGACCACTTCCTTTGTACTAGAATAATGGATGAACCATTCCTTGTAGCACGTAATGTCAGATAACTTTATCTTCTTTTCTTCATGCTCTGTGAAGTCCCATCAAGCCTTTTAGCTAAAAGACAAATATTCCTTTTATAAGAATAAAAGAGAATGTCTTTAATTAAGGCTTGATGCCCAAGTTCTTGCTGGCTCACGTGTCTTGCAATTGATGTGAGTCAAGAACTTATCTCTTTGAAATTGCTAAGTGATACATCTCACTATGTATCACATCGGTGGATACCTTATAAGGCTGGAGTTGATAAGTGTACACTTTGCTTGATAACTTCTTCTTTCACTAAGTGACAAAAGTGTATACCCTTGTGAGTTGATATCACAGCCTTAGAAAATATACCTGCAATTTCGGTGACCAAGATCATAGTGTCGGTGACCATGACATCAAACTTGATGACCTCATCTTATTTGATGTCCTTAGTACTTTTGATGACTTTTGAGTGTACCATCGGTGACCCACTATATTGGTGACCCAATCTTGACTTGGCAAGATGGTCTGAATATTGAAGTTGGTTGATACATCCAAAATTCCACTTTTTGATGTACAACCCCTTGATTGAATAGTCTTTGACTCTTCAATACTTTAAGCATATTTCAGACCTTCAAAAGAACCTGTAAAAATTCATTCATATAAAGGAAGGTGGTTCATCACCAAATCATCGGTGACCCAACAATCTCCCCCTATTTGATGATGATACCTGTAGGTTAGAAAAGAATTCTTTTTGACCCTTTCTATTTTTCTTTTGGGTTCTTTTGACTCAGATTTTTTTTTTTTTTTTTATATTTTTTTTTTTTAATTAATTTTTTTTTTTTTTGATTTTTTTTTTTTTTTTTTAACTGAGTATGTACAGTATAGAGTATAAACTGAATAAAAGAATAAGTATAAGTTTAAATATGTGCAAAGCTTGTAAAAATATTAACAAGAGATGGGATGGAAGAAAAGTATGAACTTTTATTAATCAACACATAGGATTGATCAGAGTACATGATTAATAAAGTTCATACTGTACTATACGTCTGCAGGATCAAGGATCTGAGGAGGGTTCTCTTCTTTTAAGTTCATCCAGGATCATTCTTGTGATGCCATGGTCTTCAATGGGAGGCACTCCAAGAATAGCAGAGAGAAAGGAGCTGTGAGCCCTTGGAATGTCAGAGGCTCTGAAGAAACCTATGTTGCCATAGATGTCCTCAAAGAATACTCCAAGTTCAGGCTCGGTGATCATGGTTTGCTCAGGATAAGCAATAGGAGTGGGAATAGAGAGATTAATACCTGATGCGTCAATCTTTATGCCCCTTTCATGAAGCATTGAAAAGTGTCCTTTCTTTTTGTTCTTTGGAGGTTTGACCAACTCTCCAGAGAGACCCTTTTGAATAAGGTACATCTGTTGACCTTCAAGAAAGGTGACAAGAATATTATGCTCCTTTTGAATCTTCACCATTTTGACAAAGAGCTTTCTGATGGTATTCAGTATCAGTTCCTTGTGTTTGCTTTTGCTCTTGTCAATGCAATTTCCAACCTCTCGTCCATTCGTAGATACCAAGAGCTTCAAGCCAATCAACCTCACAAACTTTCATAAGAGAATCAGCTCTTTTAAGAGTGATAAGAAGTTTGGGAGAATTCTTAGTTGGAGGATGAATGGTGGCACCGATGATCTTTGAATCATCCTTTCTATTCTTCAACCTCCTTTTGAACCACTCTATTTCCTTTGCCTTCTTGGCCTCATCAACCAATTTTGCAAATTTTCGCATTTCTTCTTTATATTTTCAAGCTCATCTTTTTGAGCTTGAATTGCATCGGTGACTTTGGCATGTACAGCTTCATCATGAGCTAGCTTGAGTACATTAGTCTGATCATACTCAAGCTGAGCCCTTATAGCTTCCTCTCTTTCAGCCTCAGAGAGACTTACCCCAAGAGGATCGGTGAGTCTTTGGGGCGGTCGAAGTCTGAGAGTGTCTGCATGAGGATCTCTCATCCTTTTCTTTCTCTTTCTTTCTTCTTCCTGTTCTTCAAAAGAGAGAGGCTTCTTTCCTTTGGCTTTTTCTTTTCTTTTCTTCTCTTCTTCAGTTTCAAGGGGTTGAGCACTGACACTCTCCCCCTCAACAGCTGCTTCGGGTACCAAAGGAACAGGGACCACCTTTGTGACCATACCACCATCGGTGGCTGTAGGGGCCACGTCGGTGGCTGCCACATCGGTGGCTGGCATGCTGACGTCGGCGGCTGGCATGCTGACGTCGGCGGCTTTGGCTGCTGTAGAGGTCTTCACATTTTTCTCCCCCTCAGTGGTTGAACCCTTGAAACCCACTGAAGAGAGAAATTCCTTTATCCTTTCCACATCAGAGCAGAGACCCCCAAGTTTCTTTTCTACCCTTTGAAGGACAAACCTGTCAGTATCTTGGAAGAAGGAATCACCAATATCAAGTTCAACCGTTGGAGAAGAGGTTGGAACTTTATCAATCTTGGTGTGTAGACTTGAGAGAGACTCCATTATTGCCTGTTGATTTGCAATAAGAGTAGAGATATTGGTGGCTTGCTGAGAAGAGGTGCTTCGAAGATCCTGGATGGATGAAAGCACAGATGCTTGACTTGAAGAGAATCCTTGCTGAAGATCAAGGATATCCAAATGTAGAAGATCTAAACATGTCATTAGAGTTGGGTGACTCACCGACAACTCCTCTATGTTAGACCTGAGAGATGAGGAAAGGGAATCCATTCTTTCCTTTTCCTTGGTTGCATGTGCTTCTAAGACCTCCACCCTTCTGATAGTATTACTGGTAAAGGTGGTGAAAGCCTGTAGAAGATCATTCCCTTGCTTTGAAGACATGGGAGCAGTAGGATGAGGCTTTGGTGGTTGATCAGTATCATCATCATCACTGGAAGAATAATCCACCAAACCTGTAGATTTTCTTGGGGGGGATTTAGGAGATGAGGGGGAGACACTCTTAGGAGAGTGTCTTTGAGGGGATTCCTCAGTAATGGGTTCCTCCATACCCTTGTTATGTACGGGAGACGTACCTATCCAAGGAGTAGTGTCGGACATCAGAAAATCAGTAAAGAGGGTTGCTCCATCAAATGCACCTGGTTGTGGTGCATTCTCACGTGGAGTGTGGACATGGAGCTGAGAGAGCTCTAGGGGTGAAGAAGAGGTACCTTGGATGGGAGACTCCAAGTCATCTTTATCAACTAAGGAGAAAGTTGATAAAGGAATAAGAGGGGTGTCCCTTTGTACAACCATGTCCTTTTGAGAGGGCATGGAGGAGCTAGGAGTAGCTAAGTGTTCCTTGGGTTTTGTGAGGATATTTTCAACACCTACTGGCTTTTGGGAGCCAGTAGATGGATCATGTGCTTTAACCCTTTGGGTTCCCTTAGACTTCTTTGAGGAAGTCTTTGGGGGGCTTTTAGAGTTTCTCCGCTTATGGGATTTGGATGCTTGGGTGGAAGCCAAAGGCTCTTTTGGCTTCGTAGCATCGGTGGGTGCGGAGGTAGATGTGCCCGACGCTTTGGATCTCTTAAGAGATTTGGGCACACCAGTGACTCTAGGTACAGAGGGGGTAGAAGTCATACCTGAAGTTCTCTGAAGACGCGGTTCATTCTCTCCCCAAGTAAGAGTTGCATTTCTTGCAAACTCAACCATAGAAGGTCTGAGAGGGTTGTCTGATGCTAAGACAGCCTTTTTCATGATCTGGTTACCCACTTGGTGGAGAGGGAGATCATATACTATATCATCTCTTTTCTCTAATTTATCTGCCAACTTTGCATGAATAATAAGAGAGAAAAGTCGCTGAAATGGTACCTGAGGACGTCGGAGGGTAGAGAACGAGGAGATCATTTCATTAAAGAAATAGCTGGCATAATCTATTTTTCTTTGAAAAATAAGAGCATGTGCCAGCTCAGTTACTTGAGAAGGTGACTGATCCGGACCACCTGTCTTCTTGCTCAGACACAGAATCAAATGAGCAAAGAAGAAGTTCCAAATACTTCCCATGTTTTTGCGCAATAAAGTACCTGGACCCTTTGACTTTGATCCCTTCTTCTCTTCCAAGTAGTTTAACACATCAACCACCATTTGATGTTCATTACCAAGAGGGAATGGTTCATAGGAATCATAAACAGGAAGCTTGAGAATGCTTCTAACATCTTCCACATTGAAGATCACATCATGTTCATCATTACTTAGAACGGATGCAATAATTTGATCCGATGAGGCATCAAATGTGCAAGTTAACCAAAAGTTTCCAAGAAGAAACTTACTCATTTTGGGCTTTCTTTGTCGAGCATATTGTAGAGGGCATCTCTCAAGAAACCAAGAACGTCATTGTACTCTGGATGAGCATTGTCAACTCCTATTCTTCCAAAGTAATTGCATGCAGGGAAGGAGAGAGATCCAAAAGTGATTGTTTGTTCTTCACCAATTCTTGAAGGAGAAGCCATTGAAGAAGAAGATGGGAGTTGCAGGTTTGAAGTTCTTGCTTTTGAAGGTGATGAGAATATGGGTGCGAGAAAGGTGGTGAAGTAGTGGGATAGGTGGTTATATATGAGAGGGAAAATTCAACTTTCAAAATTAATGATTACTTTTGGTGATTGAAAGGTCAGAATTCTAAGGGTTTAGGGTTGAATTCGGCGCATGGTCTGACATTGATGATGTCATTAGGGATAAGAACAAATAACCTTGCTTATCAAGAGTGGTAAGTCAAGAGTTATCTTTTTAAGGGTTAAGAAGGTGAAAGGTTTGAAGAGGTTACCTTGGTGAGTGAACAACGTCGGTGGCCTCATAAAAGGGACAAACGTCGGTGGCTCAGTAATGAGATAAACGTCGGTGGCTTGACGTCAGCAAACGTCGGTGGCTCGTGAGGCTGACGTCAGCAAACGTCGGTGGATAGGGGCTTTGAGAGAGAGAGAGAGACGTCGGAAAGGGGGCTGGTGTCGGTGGCTCTCGTCGTCGGCGGCTGGTGGTGGATGTCGGTGGCTGGGAGAGGTGATTCACGGTGGTGGTTTCGGTGGTTTCGGTGGTGGTTCGTCGGCGGCTCGTCGGTGGGCACACAGCCACCGTCGGCGGCTCGTCGGTGGATGGTTATATGGTTTTAGGGTTAGGGTTTGAGAGAACTTTTAGAGAGAGAGAGAGTAACCGTCGGTGACATAGTCACCGACATTAGGTATATATATATATTTTATTTTTATTTTCTTTTTATTTTTATTTTTATATAAATATATTAATATAATATAATATATAATATAATATATTTTTATTTTCTTTTTATTTTTGTTTTTATATAAATATATTAATATACTATAATATATAATATATCTATAAAGTATACATATAATATATATATAAAACATATAACATATATAAGTTATAAATATATAAATGTATATAATAACATACATTATATATAACTATAAAATATATTAGTCTATGTTTATCATACCTAACTCACAGATGAGAAACTTGAACCTTGCTTCATCAAGGGGCTTTGTGAACAGATCAGCTAGTTGATAATCGGTGGGGATGAAATGAAGTTCCACATCACCTTTAGAGACATGATCTCTTATAAAGTGATACCTAATATCAATGTGCTTGGATCTTGAATGAAGCACAGGGTTGTTGGCAATGGCTATTGCACTTGAGTTGTCACACATTATTGGGATCTTTGAGAAAATCTGATTGTAATCACACAAATGATTTTTCATCCACAATATTTGTGCACAACAACTTCCAAGACCACATATTCTCGCTTCAAAGAAGAGAGGTAGACACCGAATGTTGTTTCTTACTTGACCATTTTCACAAGCTTTCCACCAAGTAACTGACAACTTCCAGTTGTACTCTTTCTGTCTATTTTTGAACCCGCAAAATCGTAATCGAGTACCCGATGAGATTGAAACCCGAGTCTTTGGGATACCAAAGCACCCGCATTTATGGTACCTTTCGTATACACGAAAATCCTTTTCACAGAAGCTAGGTGTGATTCTTTAGGATTTGCTTGGTATCGGGCACATAGACAAGTAGCAAACATAATGTCAGGTCTACTTGCAGTTAGATAGAGAAGGGATCCTATCATGGCTCTATAATTTGTAATATTTACAGAAATGCCATCGGGATCGAGAAAAGAGTTTAAGAGGAGGAGCCATAGGAGTTTTCATGGTAGAGCAAGTATCAAATTGAAACTTTTTCTAAGATCTTTAATGTATTTACTTTGATTTATGAAAATACCTTCGAAGATTGTTTTACTTGCAAACCAAGAAAGAAAGTTAACTCCCCCATCATGCTCATTTCATATTCCTTTTGCATGAGGGAGCTAAACTCATCACACAAGGATTCATCGGTGGCTCCAAAAATAATATCATCTACATAGATTTGAACAAGAATGATATTACCTTGTGATTTCTTGAAGAAGAGAGTGTTGTCAACCTTGCCTCGTATGTACTTATTTCTAAGTAGATATTCGAGAGAGTGTCATACCGTGCACGTGGAGCTTGCTTCGGTCCATATAGAGCTTTATCCGGCCTATATACATGATATGGATGGACTGATCTTCAAACCCGTGAGGTTGCTTCACATACACTTCTTCACCTAATTCACCATTCGTGAAGGCACTTTTGACATCCATTTGGAATACCCGAAAATTCTTGTAAGCTGCATGGGCAAGAAATATTCGGATAGCTTCCAATCTGGCAACAGGAGCAAAGGTTTCATCATAATCAATTCCTTCCTCTTGCCGATATCCTTGAGCAACCAACCTTGCCTTGTTCCTTATGATAGTTCCTTCTTCGTCCATCTTATTTCGAAACACCCATTTTGTTCCAATAATTGTTTTGTTGGATGGACGAGGAACTAATTTCCAGACTTTGTTTCTCTCAAATTGTGAGAGCTCTTCTTGCATGGCAATTACCCAGCTTGGATCAGCTAGGGCTTCATTTATCAGCTTAGGCTCAAGAATGGAAACAAAGTTGACATATAAGCACAGATTGCTTATGCCTCTTCTGGTTTTTACACCAACTTGTGGATCACCTATGATTTGATCTATTGGATGATCCATGGTCCACTTTAGTGCAGGAGGTAAGGAAGGAGGTAGAGAAGAGGATGAGGTAGAAATTTGGGATGGTGAAGAAGGGTTTAAGGGAGATATAGTGTTTTGGTGGGTAAGGTCTTCTAAAGAGTTAGTTTTAGGAGGTGGAGAAGAAAAAGAAGGTTCAGAAGGTGAGGTGGTGTTTATAGGAGGCTGAGAAGGGTTGCTATCTGGAGGATTGGTTTGAGATGAGGATGGAATTTCACTAACACATGAATTTATCCATAGGTTTAATTCTTCTTCATCACAAGATAATGAAGAAGTTTCAAACTCATCAAACTTTACATGCATGGATTCATCTATGCATTGTCTTCTTAGATTGAAGATTCTAAAGGCTCTTGAGGAGAGAGAATAGCCCATGAAAATTCCATCATCAGACTTTGGATCAAACTTTCCAAGTTGTTCCCTGTCATTTAGCATGTGACAAGCACAGCCAAACACATGGAAGAAGTCAACTGCCGGTTTTCTACCATGGAAAACTTCATACGGGGTCTTGTCATGCCTTTTGACTATGATAGACCTATTTTGAGTAAAGCATGCAGTGTTAACTGCTTCTGCCCAAAAATAGGTTGGCAACTTGGATTCACTCAGCATGGACCTTGCAGCTTCACATAGTGTTCTATTCTTTCTCTCAAAATTTTGCTGAGGAGTGCGTACGGCAGAGAAGTTCTGAGAGATTCCTTTTAGGTCAAAGAAATCTTCCAGAGCAACATTCTTGAATTCAGTGCCATTATCACTTCTGAAGGACTTCACCGCTTACCATTCAAATTTTCAATTTTTCTTGTAAACCTGATGATTTCTTCGACGACATCACTCTTGTGCTTCGTAAAGAACACCCAAGTATATCTAGAGAATTCATCGACGATTACTAGCATATACTTTTTACCACCCAGACTGGGTGTACTGACTGGACCGCATAGATCCATGTGAAGCATTTGAAGAGGTTGAGAGATAGAAGAGCATTGTTTTGTTTTAAAGGAAGTTCTGGTGAGTTTTCCTTTTTCACATGCCCCACACAGCTTTTCTTTTTCAAAAGCTATTTTTGGCATTCCAACAACCAGCTCTTTGTTGGAGAGTTTGTTCAAGGTTTTAAAGTTTAGATGAGAGAACCTTTTATGCCACAGCCAACTTTGTTTGGCTAGTTCTTGAGAAAGGAGACACACAGCTTCTCCTATTGCACTTTCCTTCATGTTGATTATGTACACGTCATTCAGTCGGGTTCCTGCTAGTACAATCTTGTTCTGTACGTCAAAGACCAAACATACACATAGCTGGAACATGACCTTATAGCCCAAATCACATATTTGGCTTATGCTTAGAAGATTGTACATCAGCCCTTCAACATGAGCTACTCTGGAGAAAGTGATGGTTCCATTTGAAATGGTACCATATCCTTTGGTGACCCCTTTTCCATTTCCTCCAAAGGAAACAGTGGGTCCCTTTTCTTTTGAGAAGTTAGAGAGAAGAAGTTTGTTTCCGGTCATGTGTCTTGAACATCCACTATCCATGTACCATATATGATCTTTATTTGGTACCTGCACCCAGAAACAAATTTAGACTTTTGGTACCCATTTTGAGGTGGGTCCTTTGGGATTAGAAGGCATTTTAGATTTGCAAGGAGCCAAGTCTATTGGGCAATTTTTAGCAAGATGAAGAGTGTTGCCACAGTTATAGCACTTCTTTAAAGGGAAGGCCTTTTTAAAATCCCTATCATCTAAACTTTGGACAGAGGTTGAGGAATGAGAAGAAGAAGGATGTCCAACACCTGGTCTTGGTCCAAGAATACCTTTACCGAGATTTCTTGATTTCTTCAAGTTCTTGACCGAGGAATAAAGTCAGTAGCTATTTGAGATTTCCTTTTAGATGAAAATTTTGGTTTAGAAAAATTTTTCTTTTCGAGGAAAAAATCTTTTTGAAGAAGAATACTCGGCAACTTCGGAAAATTTGCTCACAGGAGTACCTTGACTCATGAAGACTTAAGGAATTTAAAAGTCTTTGGATAGGTTTGGGAGAAGAAGAAGAGCTTGGAAGAGTTGAAACCATTGAAGACTCAGAAGAGATTCTTTAGCTTTTAACAAAGACTCCAAACTTTTTGGAACCAGATTCTACTTTGAGCATGTCAAGTAGATCTATAGAGTGAACGGAGGTAGAATCCTCAGATGAGTAACCGAAGAGATCATCATCGTCATCGGAAAGGAAACCAGCAGGAAAACCTTGACACTCAGAAGAGGAAGGGAGTGGAAGGTCAAGAGGTTGAGGAACATCTTTTCCATAACCAAGGCCAGACTTATCCTTGCAGGTGATTTGATCTTGAAGGATCCTTTCTAGATTTTTAGAGGATTTAGTCCATTTAGACAGTAACCTCTTGTTCCTTTTCAAGAGTGGAAGAAATCTTTGATTTTTCCTCGTAAAAGACCGTCATTTAAATACCGAAGGTTTTCCGGATACGGCCTTTCATTTTGTCAAAATCTTTTAGATTTGCAAAGCAAGAGAGGAGTTGATCATTTAGACATTTTATGTGTATATCAGCCTTTTTCTTTTGAATCTTTAAGTCACAGAAGTCAACAGTTAAAGAATCAAAGGTATCAGCCTTTTGATCATCAGAGAGAAAGGTAAAAGGATGTACCTGAGGTTTTGTCCCTGAAGTGGATCCCTCAGTAGATACAAGAGTGGTGTAGAGTGATTTCTCCATGTCTTCTATTTCATCAATTTTGGCCATGAGGCACTTAGTGACATACTCACTCTCACTCTCAGAGGTTTGCTCATCTTCCCAAAGAATGAGCCTCAGCAACTAAGGTTTTATTTTTACCTTGGTTTCTCTCCTTTTCTCTCTTGTATTTGGCTTTGTATTTCTTGTACCTTGAGGTTTCTTTTGATTCAGAGTTTTCTTTAGAGGATTGGCTATTTCTCTCTTCATGCTTCCTAAAAGCTGATTTTGAGAAGTCATGGCCATAAGAAGGAGAAGGTTTAGAAGAAGAAGCTTTTGATCTGCATTCAGAAGCAAAATGACCTTTCTTTCCACAATTGAAGCATTCTTCATTTGCTTTATCAGAAGAGGATTTTTGAGAAAAAGACTTTCTATTAAATTTGGAGCGGTTTGAAGAAAATCTTTTGTTCTTAAGGTTTCCAGCAAGCATTGCCATACTATCAGAAAGTATGTCAATGGCTGATTCTTCTCCTTCATCATCAGCAGCACTATAGTATGCATCTGACAGATGAGAAGAGTCTTCCTTAATATCTTTTTCAGAATTAGAAGAAGGATAGGTGATTCTAGGAATACAAGAAGAAGGTTTTGAATCACCTATCAAAGCAATAGAGGAGGATTTGATATCCTTTATAAGAGACTTTCTCTGATTCTTAGTTTGTTCATAGTGAAGAAGAGTTCCATAGAGAGCAGTTAAAGGCATTATTTCTAAGTCCTTGGTTTGCTTGATGCAAGTACAGATAGTTTCCCAGAAATCTGGAAGACAATCCATAAACTTGCAGAACTTCTTCATTATCATAAACTCGTCCAAGAGCTTTGAGATCGTTAAGAAGACGGTTAAAGTGATTAAAGTAGGTAGAAAGAGATTCTCCCTTTTCATGGGAGAAGAGTTCATACTTTCTAACAAGACAGATCCTGTTAGATTTCTTTACTTCTTTGGTGCCTTCATATAAGACACTCAAAGTATCCCACATCTCTTTAGCAGTGGGAAGGTTAAGAAGAGAATGATACACATCATCAGGAAGGGAAACAGCAAGAGCAGATTTGACTTTAGTATCTAAAGCAACTAGGCGTTTATCATCTTCACTAAATTTGTTAGAAGGTTTAATGATATATCTACCAGTCTTCTCACTTCTTTCGTCATCTGACTCTATGTCCTTTCCTTCAGCGTCCTTTTGAGGGCCAAAGCGAGCCCATATTTTAGGAATAATAGGTCCCTCACTGAGAATGTTGGGATACCTGCAATCTATCCCTTCCAAGAATAATAACATGCGATTTTTCCATAACCCAAAGTTGTTTGGGTTGAATCTTGGGGGTTTAGCCAAAGATCCTAAATCATATGTATTACTGGAAGAGGTCTGCAAGGTACCATCAACATTTGAGGTAGTAGCCATCACAGATCTGGTTTATGAGATTAAACCAACTGCTCTGATACCAATTGTTAGTCCCCAAAGAGAGATGGCTAACTAAGAGAGGGTTTTG
Organism: Silybum marianum; assembly: GCA_036898165.1. Classification (NCBI taxonomy): domain Eukaryota; kingdom Viridiplantae; phylum Streptophyta; class Magnoliopsida; order Asterales; family Asteraceae; genus Silybum; species Silybum marianum. The sequence continues at coordinate 15,995,544 of CM072528.1, forward strand.
TAGAAGGGGGGGTTGAATATAAAACACACAGAATATACTCTTTTTAAATTTTTTAATATAAATATTAAAAATTTACACACGTATAGTTTGATGCGGAAAAGAACGGGCGGACTATTCTATCAAACTAAACACACGTATAACGTAATTAACTATTACACTAAGCAAGTTAAAACAATACCGTTATAGCACACGGCTTTGCCACGATCAAACAAATAATCACTCGAAGATTTGTTGAAAGCGTGAGATTTCGGGAAGGACTTCATCTCCTTTTATAGTGTCCATGCATGGGATGCAAGTGGACGGCCAAGGTTTCATTAGCTGGAAGATTATCTGATGGACAAAGGAAGAGACCACTTCCTTTGTACTAGAATAATGGATGAACCATTCCTTGTAGCACGTAATGTCAGATAACTTTATCTTCTTTTCTTCATGCTCTGTGAAGTCCCATCAAGCCTTTTAGCTAAAAGACAAATATTCCTTTTATAAGAATAAAAGAGAATGTCTTTAATTAAGGCTTGATGCCCAAGTTCTTGCTGGCTCACGTGTCTTGCAATTGATGTGAGTCAAGAACTTATCTCTTTGAAATTGCTAAGTGATACATCTCACTATGTATCACATCGGTGGATACCTTATAAGGCTGGAGTTGATAAGTGTACACTTTGCTTGATAACTTCTTCTTTCACTAAGTGACAAAAGTGTATACCCTTGTGAGTTGATATCACAGCCTTAGAAAATATACCTGCAATTTCGGTGACCAAGATCATAGTGTCGGTGACCATGACATCAAACTTGATGACCTCATCTTATTTGATGTCCTTAGTACTTTTGATGACTTTTGAGTGTACCATCGGTGACCCACTATATTGGTGACCCAATCTTGACTTGGCAAGATGGTCTGAATATTGAAGTTGGTTGATACATCCAAAATTCCACTTTTTGATGTACAACCCCTTGATTGAATAGTCTTTGACTCTTCAATACTTTAAGCATATTTCAGACCTTCAAAAGAACCTGTAAAAATTCATTCATATAAAGGAAGGTGGTTCATCACCAAATCATCGGTGACCCAACACTATGTTTGGCAAACTAGCTGATAAGCTAGCGGGTAACTGATAAGCTAGCGGATGACTGATAAGCTAGCTGATGAAAAAAAATCATGTTTGGCAAAACAAACATATGTGCAATAATATCTTAAATCATAGAATTTGATGAAAAACAATCATTAAAAAAATTATTTTTTATATTGATTTGCCAAAGTTTCTATAGTTTCTACCCTTCGCCTAGTTTCTAAATGAACCAGCCTCTATATATATATATATAATTAAATTATAAATACATTGATAGTCAAACCGAGACTAGGCGTACTCGCTATAAGCACTCTAAGGGGGTTTAAGGAGGTTACCTACAATATGGTTGCCGAATGAGTCAATGGTTTTTAAAACGCCCCGCGTTACCATACTCACCGCCTCTTGTGTGGGCTAGTGGAATTACCGAAAAGGTTTTATAGGTCAACGTGACAAGTTAAAAGTATTAACTATGAAGTATAAAACAAAATCTCGTTTTAGATATACTAAGAAATGTGAAAGTCTTATGCTACCCATAAAAGAACACACATATTCTTATAGTTTGTTAACGAAGCGTGTGCGGTTTGCTAGCGCGTTAATCTGAAACTATAGTAAAAAATGATATGTCGCTCGCAATTCTCAAGCGTACTTAAGCCGAGGGGTCCATGTGTTTTTGCATGGTCAATTTACTATCTGGTTTGTGATCATCGGCATCCCAGTCACAAATAGAAGATAAAGCATAATCGAGATTAACATGCCATTGACATAAGTTAATGAATCTCAAAAGACATAGGAGTTTCATAGTGAATGAAATTAACAAATAACATTTGTTTACCTAAATAACTTTGTGATGTGATTACGGCATCCCTTTTCGCATCATAAAGTGAAATATGGATCTTAGTCTTGTTAAATATTTGGGTAATTATTTTTAATTATTAAATATCAAACTGACTAAAACTATATCTACAGATGGCTGAAAATCTTCCTCCTCCTCCCCCTCATACTCACTCAACATCCAACCTTACGTTACTCTCTATCCTAAGTAAAGATAAGTTGACTGCGCCAAACTACTTGGATTGGATTCGTGCCTTGAGAATTTCCTTGAGGTACGAAGACAAAGAGTATTTGCTCGACGAGGATCTTCTTATTCTAAATGATGATGCAAGCCCTGAAGCAGTAACTGGATACAACAAGCAATTCACAGAATCCACAAAAGTCGCGTGACTCATATTGGCGTCCATGGCCTCAGAACTTCAAAAGAGTTTCGAGAACATGAGGGAGTTTGAACTAAATGAGCAGCTTCGTGAAATGTTTCAGGAGCAAGTGAGACAAGAAAGGTTCCAAGTCATAGAATCGCTTGTGGAATGTAAGCAACAGGACGGTGCCCTGTACGTGCGCATGTGCAAAAGATGAAAGCATACATTGACAGGTTGGGCAATCTAGGTGTCGATTTCCCAAGAGAGCTTGCCATTGACATGGTGCTAAACTCTCTTATTGGGGCATATAAACAATTCATAGTGAACTTCAATATGAACAATATAGACAAGACCTTGATGGAGCTCCATGGCATGTTGAGATCTGTTGAAGCAAGTATGGGTAAGACCCAAATTGCTCACTCAACTGCTCCAGTTCTGGCCATTAGGGAAAGTGTAAGAAGAAGAAAGTTTCTCATCCCAAAGGGAAGAGAAAGACTAAAGTTGTTTCTTGCAACCAAGGCCTTAAGAGAAAGGTTGTTTCTTTTGACATAGCACACATAAGTGGCCCTAAAGAGGCCATATGCTTTTACTTTCAAGTAAAAGGACATTGAAAGAGAAGTTGCCCAAAATATCTGGAGGAATTGAAAATGAACAAGGTCAAATGGTGTGGCGCCTCAGGTATTTATGATTGAACTCCATAGTACTTCGATTTCTAACTCTTGGGTTCTTGATATGGGATGTAGTACTCACATTTTCTCCAATTCTCAGGGACTAAAGGGAAGTAGGAATTTTAAGCATGGGGAGCTAAATCTGATCATGGGAAACAGGATGACTGTCGCTGTTACCAAGATTTGAGATTTTGAGCTCGTGCTTAGTAGTTGTTTTTCAATAAAGTTATTAGATTGTTGCTACTCGCCAGAAATGGCTAGAAACATTATTTCTTTTCATGCATTGTAGAAGGATGGTTTTGAATTTCAATTTCATAATAAAAATGGTTGCATTTTGGTTTATAAACATGGTTCCTTTTATTTAAAGTTTCTCCTTGTAATGGTGTGTATGTAAGCGTGATTTGTGTTGGTAGAAATAATAATAACTTAACTTTAAATGTTGGTTCCTCCTATAGTGAATTGGATAAATCATCGTTATGGCATCATCGTCTTGGCCACATAAACAAGAAACGTGTCGCCAAGCTCCAATCGGACGGAATCTTGGAATCATTTAACTTAAAGTCGGATGAAGAATACGAGTCTTGCTTACTTGTCAAGATGACAAAAGCACCTTTCAAAGGAAAAATGGAAAGGGGCAAAGATCTGTTGGACTTAATCCACACAGATGTATGTGGACCGTTCAGATCTGCCACGAGAAATGATGAGAGATACTTTGTCACTTTTACTGACGATTTCAGTAGATATGGATTTATCTATTTGATGAAAAATAAGTCGGATACCTTTGAAGTGTTCAAAGGATTAAAAAACGAAGTAGAAAACCAACTGGGTAAAGAAGATCAAGATGCTCCGACCCGACAGGGGTGGAGAATACTTGAGTCATGAATTCTACGACTATCTAAGGGATTGTGGAATAGTTTCACAATTATCTCCTCCCATAACACCACAACTCAATGGTGTTGCCGAGAGAAGAAATCAAACACTACTTGATATGGTTCGGTCCATGATGAGTCGTGTTACACTTCCAATATTATTTTGGGGCTATGCCTTAGAAACTTCAGCTCATATCTTAAACCTCGTTCCAACTAAGAAGGTTGCAAAGACACTATCTAAAATGTGGACTAGGACTCGTCCCTCGTTAGCACATATAAAGGTATGGGGTTGTGAAGTCTTCGTTCGGCTCAAAACTAACGACAAGCTAGAACCTAGAGTAGAGAAATGCCGGTTCATTGGTTATCCCTACAAATCCTTTGGATATATATTTTACAAACCTTCTTAGAACAAAGTGTTTGTAGCTCGAAGGGGAGTCTTCCAAGAAAGGGAGCTCATTTCCAAAGAGGATAGTGGGAGCGATATTGATCTTGAAGAAATTCAAGAAACAACCAATGATGAGCCTATAGTTGACACTAGCACTCAACATGAGGTTGAACCACCTGTTGAGGAAACTAACATACCTCTACCACCTTTTCGTAGAACTACTAGAGTTAGTAGAGTTAATCGACCTCATGAGTTTTATTATGGTTTCAGATTACAGAGGAAGGAGATACACTAGTCAATGATAAAACATTTGATAGTGCGGATGAGCCATCCAACTACAAGGAAGCGATGGCAGACCCTGAGGCTGCCAAGTGGAAAAAGGCCATGGAGAGCGAGATTCAATCTATGTACGATAACCAAGTTTGAAAATTGGTTGATTATACACCAGGTCGCAAGACAGTTGGGTGTAAGTGGATCTTCAAAAAGAAGACCGACATGGATGGGAATGTGCACACATTCAAGGCTAGACTGGTTACGAAAGGTCTCAAACTCAAGGGATTGATTATGATGAAACCTTCTCACCAGTGGCAAAGATTAAGTCTATCAGGATATTGCTTGCCATAGCTACATTTCATGACTATGAAATATGGCAAATGGGTGTAAAAACCGCTTTCCTTAATGGTAAACTTGACGAGAATGTGCATATGGCACAACCTGAAGGTTTTGTACATTCCGAGTATCCAGATACGGTGTGTAATCTTGAAAGATCCATTTATGGACTTAAACAAGCATCTTGTAGCATGAATCTTTGTTTTCGTGAAAAGGTCAAAGAGTTCGGATTTTCTCGAAGTGAAGATGAGTCCTGCGTATATGTTAAGGCTAGTGGGAGTAATGTTGTATTTCTAGTTTTGTATGTTGATGACATACTACTCATAGGAAACTATATTTCGACGTTGCAAGATGTAAAGTTCTGGCTCGGGAAATGTTTCGCTATGAAAGATTTGGGAAATGTAGCATACATACTTAGAATAAGAATTTATCGAGATAGAACCAAGCGTTTAATTGGACTTAGCCAAAGTACATACTTGGATAAGATATTGAAGAAATTCAATATGAGCGAATCCAAGAAAGAGTATTTGCCCATGCAACATGGCATAAGATTGAGTAAAGATCAATGTCCAAGCACTAGTGAAGAACTGGACAGGATGAGTTGAAATCCATATGCATCTGCAATCGGATCGATCATGTATACCATGACATGTACTAAACCTGAGATCTCATTTGCTTTAAGCATGGTGAGTAGATATCAAGGGAACCTAGGCGAAAGTCATTGGACAGTTGTAAAGAACATTCGGAGGATGAAAGAGTGTTGTTGGTTTATGGTGGAAAAGATGAGTTATGAGTAACAGGTTATACTGATGCGAGTTTCCAGACAGATCGGGATGATTCTCGCTCCCAGTCAGGATGAGTGTTCTTGTTGAATGGTGGGGCCGTGACTTGGTAAAGTTCCAAACATGACATGATGGCTGACTCCACATGTGAATCAGAATATATCGCAGATAATGAAGCAGCGAAAGAGGCTGCATGGTTGAAGAATTTCGTAGGTGATCTGGGCGTTATACCAAGCATCAATGAACCCATTGAAATCTTCTGTGATAACGAAGGTGCAGTCGCATTGACTAAAGAACATAAAGACCATGGGAAGTCAAAGCACATAGAGAGGAAGTATCACCTTGTGCGACCCAAGGTTGCGGAAAAACAGACCGTGCTGAGTATAGTGCCGACTGAAGAGAATCCGGCGGATCCTTTCACGAAAGCACTAACTCGACCCAAGCATGAGTATCATACTGAAGCCATAGGTGTTAGAATTATCAATATATCTTGAAAGTTTTAGTTAGTAGATTGATATATACATTAAAACGTAATAAATTGCATTTGATTTGGAGTTTATTATATATGTTGGATTGCGTCCATTTGCATTTAATTTATTATAGGTTTTCGTTTTACATGTTTAGAACCAACTTCCTAAGTATTAATTTACTTAAATCTCCACAGTCAGTCATACTCCTGGAAATAAGTAGTGATTCAAGATGGTCATGGAGTGTTAGAAGCATAGAGACTACAACTAACACTCATGAGTACTTAATAGTGATTTGAGTATTGGAACAACCCGCACTCAAAAGTTTACTTCATGGATTAAGTCATAGTAATTTTGAGATGATAATATTTTATGTTCTTCAAACGGAGATACATAGAGTTTTGCTCTAGGATTCTTTATGCTTTGGTGTGCTCCAACGTTGTCCATAACTGGTGGTTATACAAGGTATGTCCATGTATAATATGATGAATAGAAATGAACTGTGTAGTCAAAGTTTATTTAAATAGGAGAAGCGAAAAGGAGAAGCGATATCCATGGGCCCCTCGATGATTTGGTGTTGACCTTAAGTGTTTGGCCAAACCCTTACTATAATTGATGCGTTCAATTGAGTAGTCTGATGAATTCAACACATATCAGAAATCGGGAAACATAATCTTGATCCATGAGATAGACAGTTATCCATTCTCAGGTTCATATGATATCTTGTAGAACAAAGGAACATTAAATCACTTATCTTAGGACCGAATCTTTATCAGAGTTCGGTAGCTACATTGGATGACTTGTTTTCTGCTGATTGTTTAAGAGTGTTGAACCAAATAGAGTTAATGACTTGTCCAAGTGGGAGACTGTTGGATATATTGTCCAGAGTCATTAACTGTTGGTAACACTTCTTATAATAGCAGGGTCCTTTTGGGTTGCCCTTAAGACCCAAATAAACAAGCAGAAGATAAAGGGAGTAGTTTATTAATTTGTAATTTGATGATAAATTAATTATAAGTTTTGAGGCTAAATGATAATTGATTAAAGTAGTTTTAATCAAGCTTGTCGGTTCAAGGGGGCTAGTTGTAAAATAGATAACTTAGTTGAGAAACAGGAGAGGGGTTATTAAATGAACTTCTAGGGGTCAAACCCTAAGTTGATTTTTCCCTCTCTCTCTTGGCGTCGAGGGATTCATACTATTGGTCCTTAACATCTAAGAAGCGAGATCAAAGGTTTGATTCATCATTGTGGTTTCCGACAAACACAATAAACAAGTAAGTATTTTTTGTTCATTCTTGTGCAGTTAAATATCTAGAACGTATGTATTCTTATAGGTTTTTAGTTTAATATTGCCATGGATGATAATTTTTAAATATGCTTCCGTTGCCTATATGATGTGATAGTAGTTTTCACTAAAACCTTTCAGATGCGGCCGACCTTTTCCTCATGATTCAAGTAAGCCGAGTGACCCTCTATGCAAATAATGAAGAGATAGGGAGAGAGCGGATATCCTTGGCGGATGCCTCTTTTTGGAGAAATAGGACCCACCAACTTGTTGTTAACTTTCACAAAATATTTGACAAATTCGACATTCATCATAATCATATTAACCCAACGATTGTTGAAGCCCATGGCACTAAGCATTTTCCGCAGAAAGTCCCAATTCAACCGATCATAAGCTTTGCTAATATCAATTTTGAGAGCCATATCTCCCATTTTCTTCCTTCTATTTCTATGCATGGAGTGGAACATTTCAAAGGCAATAATGATGTTGTATGTGATCAATCGGTCTTTAACGAAGGCCGTTTGGTTCGCCGAGAAAATAGACGGAAGAAGAGGCTTAATTCGATTAGCCAAGACTTTGGTGACCACCCTAACGATAACGTTGCAAAGCGATATGGGTCAGTAATCTTTTAGTGATGACGGGTCATCACCTTTGGGAATGAGAGTTATGAGAGTGTCATTAACTCCAACCAGTAGCGAGCCATTATCGAGCCAAAGTTTTTCTGAATTAAAGATATCGTCACCTCACATATCCTAGTACTTTTGGAAGAAATGAGAGTTGAAACCATCTGCACCCGGCGATTTATCCGGGTGCATTTGAAAAATCACAGACTTGAACTCTTCTCTCTCGAAGGGTGCGTCAAGAGAACAAAGGTCCCCGGCCGAGAGCCTATTCTTGACGAACTTAGTAATTTGATATGGGATCCCTGAGTTATCCTACAAAGTACGGTTGAAATGGTCAACGACGAGGTTATGGATTTCATTCGGTTCTTCAATCCAGATACCATTGTCGTTTTTTATCTTAAGGATATGATTTCTTCCTCACTTGTCCCGAACTTTGGCGAGCTTGGATAGTTTAGCAAGGATATCGGAGCTGCCGGGAGAGCTCCACGCCTCCAACAATATTCTTTCGAATGATTCCTCCTGTAACCATTTATTTTCAAAACGGAAAGACTTAACGGGAGCAAAAGAGGATTGAACCTGCGTATGAAGCAATCGGGGAGTGGTCCGATAATGGGGCGAAACACTAACCCGCACATGATCGTGTTGGCGGGTTAGTCGCGTGTTGGCGGGTTAAAAACGGGTTGGCGTGTTGGCGGGTCAACCCGCGGGTTGACGGGTTGGTCGCGAGTTGGCAGATCAAAAATTCCATTTATACAACTTAAAATCATTATTCACAAACCTTATTTTGACTTCTCAAACACTTTAAGTTAAAAGTAAAACATAAAATATATATTATTATTTTTTAATAAATTTTGGCAGGTTGGCGGGTCAGCCCGCGACCCATTCGTATCAACCCGAACACGGCCCGTTTATTTGGCGGGTTGGCGTGTCAAAAAATTCAACCCTAATCCGTTTATTTTCATGTCGGGTTTGTGTCGTGTCGAGAATTTTCACCCCTACACCCAAGGGCGTTTAGAGTTGTCCGCAAGGGTTCTAAGAAGATTCCAAGGGTCTCTTTGTCGATTCCGTTCTGGAAACCCATAGTACCTAGTGATTCTCCATGACCCATTCATGTTATCATTCTGTTAGGACTCCTAGTTTATTAAGACTCTTTAGGATTGTGTCAAAATATTCAAAATCTACAAGTAAGATATATGAGTTATGAAGTTCCTTATATGTGTTCTTAGTTTCATTATGTTTTTGCTTCATTGAGTTACATATTCTGTTCGTACTTGAAATACTGGGATCAACACATTCACATCCCTATCAATATGACTTTGCGAGTAAGATAAAAGTGAAAACTGATATTTTTCATTCCTAAATGGCATCTATATCCAAAATGAAATTTCTATCAATTTTGCACTATTAAAAAATCGTATACGTAATTAAAAAAAGTTTAGAAATGAAAACTAAATAAACATAACTTCATTGACGAATTCTTTATAACTGGACCATAAAAGTAAAACTTGTAACATGAAAAGTAAATACAATTATTACATTTTTTTGCGGTCAATTCGGTCCAAACCGCTCAAAAAAATGTTCAAACTGCAGACCAGACCGGACCGAGAGGTTTGGCTATTTTTCAGACCAGACCTGTAACACCCTGATTTCTGTTCAAGTTGAAGAAAGTGTTCCATTTAAGTATCTCATTGCTTTAGTTGAAAGATTCCATTTGAATTGGAATCTGGCCATTCACTATGACCCGCTAAGCATCCATGGCTGAATGGTTAAAGCACCCAACTCATAATTGGCGAATTCGTAGGTTCAATAAAGAGAAGCTAATTTCAGAGTTTGAGTGGTGGTGCTGTGAGATAGTGACATCTGTCACAATGGCACCAATAGTACTAAGAGTATGGTCGTTTTAGCTATTGTGCCATACGGTTATGACATCTGTCACAATAGCACCGGCGGTACCAAGTGGTTGGTGGTCCCAACAAGTGTGCCATGTTATAGTGACAATGGCATAATGTACCAACCGGGTCTTTGGTAAAGTTTAATCCCGAGTCCTCTTTGTATTCCACTCTTAGAATAAATGAGATAAGTATTTTGAAGTTAATGATTTTGGGTATCATTTACTAGACGAGAAATGGGATCAAAACGGGTGAAAAGTGGGAAAAAACACCTCGGAATGGTCCAGGCTATGATGCCCAGCGATTATGACAGTGGCATGATAGCATGTCATAATCGCACAACTGGTACCGTGAGTTTGACATGAAAAATCAGATATTGGGGTGACACAGGCGATCATGACATGTCATGATCACAGGGCATGATCGCGGGGCATGATCGCGGGCGGCCCCAGTGGTTAAACACGAGATTTTCTTCATTTGGCCATAACTTCTTCATCACAGCTCCGATTTGGACGATTCAAAGTGATGTGGTTTCCTATTTCAGAGCTCTTTATTATGGTAACAATGAGGATTAAAATTTACTTGATGATTTGGGGTTCCCATACGTTGAAAGGTACGATCACCTCTCTGAAATCTTGAATCTAGGGTTTGGTTCTATGATTTCTGATTTGGGTTTGATTTTGGTGTATGTTGGGTTTGTTTATGATCTAGATGAAGAGTTTATAGGTGGAAACTTGTGGATTTGAAGTCCTCACCTAATGAAGCTCGGTATTGGGATAAAACCTAGATTTAGCCTAAATCTAGCTTGTGAGTTTATTCTTACCTTTCTAAAACTTTATACATGTCAAAGTGAAGTATTTTGCCTTAATGTGATGTTTAAAATAAGTATTTCTGTACTTGGAAGGTTTTGGTAAAAACTAGGTCAAAATGTGTCATTTATGGTTTTTCTTTGAAATGATGAAATGAGTACGAAGAACGGTTTTAAAACACCCTTATGGGTTTTTGATGAGAAATATGATGTATAAACCTTAATGTTGTTTTGAGCTGGATGAGAAGAAACTCTCACGTCCGGTTCTGCTAATTTTGGAAGGAAAGTTTTGGGAAGCAAGATGTTATACTTCACAAGTTTTGTGAAGAGAAGTAATACATTTGAAACAATTGTATTAAGATGTTAGACTAGTGTAATGGATCCATAGGCACATATAGTCCGAAGTACTTGGGGAGGGCACTTGTAATAGATCCCGGTTTGGGGTTGAACTCGTGAGGATTAATGTGATGACGGGTCATTCCCGTAGGAGTTTCCCCCAAGAGAAGTAAAGCGTATCTTTCAGGTGTAAATCGCAGAAGTAAAGAAAAAGAGATGTTTTGAGAAAAGCTTTCGGTTATATGTTTATTTACCGTTTTCGAAGTTTAAATGGCTTTTCTATATTTTGAACTGTTTGTTCTCACCTGGCTTTTAAGCCTAACACGTTTTCTTAAAATAACATGTATATCAGGTGATCAAGCGGATGGGGCTTGATGGGATGAGAGAAGCTAGGTGCCGGTAGTGGCATTCTTTTGAAGTGCACCTCGTGTATATAGATGGAGTTACATAGAAGATTATTTTGAGGATTTTAGTGACACCCGAACATAATCTGTTTTTGAATTGTATAGATTACTAGGTTGTCATTCAATATTCCTATAGAAGTTGTAAACTCACTCTAACCTTCTCCCCATCTTTATGGGTGATGTCTTACGTAGTTGTTGTTATTCCGCAATCCTTTTGGTTTAAATTAACTCCCAATTTTAGGGGTGTTACAAGACCGGACCCTTCAGACCTCCAAAAACGGTCTGGTTTGACGTGGTTTGACCGGTTTGAGAGGTCCAACGGTTTTTTTGAACACTCTAAACGAGAATCATAGGAAAGTTGAGAATCAATCTTAATTATTTAAGGCTTTTGATCCAATGGTATTGCAAAAATTTCCTATTTTAATTTATTAGGAATATAATGGTAAGTTTAATTTTTTTGAGTAGCGGCATGCCGTCATCCACTTGGCCACTTGCATCTTTTTATAGTAGGTTTCAAATTTGAAATTTAATAAAATATAATTTTAGTTTTTTAATGTTTGTTTGAAAAATAATATATTAAATAACTTTTGACTCAATTATTAAACCTTTAATATCTCCAACAAGTTGAGAATGAGACTAGTTAAAAGTAAGAAAATGGTATTAACGGAAACCAATAAAAGATTTGTAAAGATTAATTCGTATACTTATTGTTATTATTGCATTTATTTTTCTTAGAAAATTGTTTGATCAAATACGATTTTGTATAAATTATGTGGCTTGATTTTATTGATCTTACAATTTGTAATGATTATATGAGAATTTTGCTGAAATAGCCATTTCAGACAAATAATTTATTCTCCTAGCCATAATCCCCCTAAAATTGATGAAATAGCCATTAAGGTGACCTCTTCATTTTTAAGCCATGAGGGTCGCCTTGGCGACTTTGGTCCCTCAAGTTTCAGAATTTGTCATTTTTGGACCCCGGACTTCACGGCAACCCTAAACGAAAACTGAATTTACACTTTTGGTCCCTGGGTCGCCATGGCGACCTTGAGGAATATTATTTGGAATATGTCATTTGACCAATTATTCCTTCCTTGACTATCTTGGGAACATGTGACTATTGATGGTAACATTAAACCTACCTTAACCAGCCCTTCCAACATCTTACTATAAATTGGGGATAGTGGTCCCCTAATTTTGTATACCTTCCACGTAAAAAATGACGTGTTCTCTAAAAATCGACATTCCACGTCAAAAGCGACATCCACGCCAAATCCCAATTTCCACGTTAAGCCATGGCAACCCCTAAAGACGTAAGGTTTTTTAAACCGTTTGTTTTTCTTTGCAACGTTATGTTATGAATATTTTTTTCTTTCCAACGTTATTTGTGAATATTTTTTTTTCTTTCCAATGTTATGTTATGAATATTTTTTCTTTCCGACGTTATGTTAAGAATATTTTTTCTTTCCGACGTTATGTTATGAATATTTGTTTTCTTTCCAACATTATGTTATGAATACATTGTAGAAACCAACAGTTATGTAACATAAATTAGCAAAATTGGGTTGCCGAAGAACATAAATCAACAGTTATGTAACATCCAAGTATTAAGAAGGAAAAAAAATATGTGGGTCGCCAAAGAACAAGGTCGCCATGGCGACCCTGTTGTGAACAACCTAATAATCCATTTTTTTTATGTTGTTCTTTATGTAATGATAGTTTTCCACTTCATTATTGGCATAGGAAAGCTCCTGATATTCAACTATCGAACTACCATCGGCATCACCTCCACCGCACATCATATAATCTACATACACATAAATTATAAGTGGTATATTTGACTCGATAGTGAATTCCATGAAGCAACAAACACTTTCATCATCAGCTAGCTGATAAAGTGCACCATCAAGCTTGTGGGCCATCTTCATTTGACAGACATAACTTTGGATAACACATTTTTTATGACAATAAGCGCTCAGCTCGTCATATGTAATGTTTGTGCGCAATTGAACTACATGGTCCACCCCTTGGGCAGAATGAATAAACTCTCACCCATCGTCACCTTCCACCCATTCACCACCGGAAACAATATGTATCTTAACTTTCTCCCCACCGGAACTCATTTTCAAATGAAACGAAGAGGGAAATGTACATTGGAACAAAGAAAGAAATTGGAACAAATGTGTTTGGGTATAACTTCATCCTGGAAACCTACCTATTTTATACACAAAATATTGTGTCAATTAGCTAAGTAAGGTATACTTTTTGCAGTGTTTGTTGAAAAAAACAGTAACCATCATTCGGGTGAACTCATGTGCTGTATAGGCTTTGCATGCCTTCCAGAATTGATTCTTATAGTGTTTGATGTTTACGTACTAGGTTTTCACATTCATCTTTAGATGTCAACAACATAGAGTGTGATGCCGTTGGGAACATGGCTGTAATACTGGCACTTATAGAAGCAACCCGATCGGACATAAACACCAAACCGGACAATTCTCCAATACAATCCCTCAACATGGCCAGAAACCAAGTCCACTCATCCGATGTCTCAGATCTACCTACTCCGAAAGCAATGGGCACAATGTTGTTATTGCCATCCATGGCAACGGCCAAGAACATTATAACCAAGAATCGTCCCTTCAGATTGTGGTACTCTATGTTATAAAAATACGTAGCTAGTCGGGTGAATGAATCCTCGGGCGTACCCCTAACCATTCGTACTGCACTCCATCTAGCACGCCAACCTTGGTGGTACCTAATCTTAACATCGTAGGTCTCTCGTTGATCACTCATAATGTCTTTTGGTCGACATGTCCTGCTAGCATCTATGAATTTGCTTTTTAATAAATTACCCAAGATCTTTGTATTCACTTGACGGTGGTTGGGGTTCAATTGGGTCTCCGAACAAGTGTGTAAGTCCACTAACTTTCGTATTTGGAACATCGAGTTCAACCCTCCCACGGGGTATGCCGTCATACGCCAAGAACAATCATTTTTAAGACATCTTACCTTGTACCTGCTTTTTGAAGATCTCAGCGTTGGTTAGGATGTCAAAATCATCATCTACGGGGGTAACATTATTATCAGCGTTTTTGGGCTGTTGAAACTGTTGAGAGGTTCCAGTTTGTTGAAATGCTTGATCGTTTTCAACATGCTGTAACTGTTTAGGGGTTCCAACATGCTGAAACTCTTGATCTTTTACAGCCTGAGTTTAAAAAAAATACAACGATTATTAACAAGTTATACAAAATAGAGTAATCCCATAATGATAAGTAAATACTAAAAGTATATATACTTTCATGGCTGTATTTGCGTGCTGAATCTGCTCCAAAATGTTCTTAATGTGCATTTGAGCAAACTCTGGATCCAAGCCATTTTCAACAAGTGTAAAAGTTTCCTGAATATTACGATGAAGTTGTTGAATATGACTTGTCAAATCATTAGATGATTGTGGCGCTGACGAAGTCGATGCACCGGTCTGGTCATGCTTAGCCCTCTGAAAATAATGACAACTATCCCTCCACCACTGACTACGTACCTCTAACTCCGTAGGTATGAATGTAGTCCGTGGAAGCAAGGCCTCCTAAATATATTATTAATTTTAGTATTTACTTATCATTAACAAATTAAATTACTCAATATAAGTTGGTAAAACTCACATCGTTGATATTGTCGACATGTATAAAACTCAAACATGAGTCCCACGATAACTTCTTCCGACACACCCAAGCACATGCCCGAGGGACGACTCTATCGATCCGCGAAACATAGGAAACCGAAGCATGGGGAAATGCTTCCAATATCCAAAGCTAAAAAAGTAATTTAAATTAACAATTAGTAAACATTTTTTTTAAATACATGATTGTCATTATAAATATATATTAACTAGTATTTTTGTTATTAAATTAACAAACATATTATATACAAAAGATACAAAATGTTGTAAGTTAAAATAACATTTATATTATATAAAATAGCTACCTTAAATGGAAACACAAATCCATTTATTGTGTATCTACGATTACTTGGCGAGTCACGTTTTTTAGCGTGATCTTTTTCACGTTTTGATAAACACTCATTCAGCTGCTTGTATAGGGGCACCCAAAAATGATTAGCCCATGGATAACTGTCTCAAAAAAAATATTAAAGTTTAGTATTTAAATTTATGTAATCAAATTATAGACAATAAGGAAAAAAAATACCTGTTCCATTCATCTAAATGTTCAACTAAGTGTAAATAGTCATCGAGAATGATATTAACTGGATTATGACGATAAAACCAGCGGATACCAGAAGCAAAAGACACAAACGTACTGCATCAATGTCTGCTATTGTTCCGAATTTTTTATGGTAAAAAACTCGGGTAAGATCAAACTTTTTTACCGCACAATTTTCATCAATGTTTAAAACCCGTTTTCTAAATGACAGTTTTTTAGAACCGAATTTCATACCGGTAATTAGACAAAATTCTTCCCGTCCAAAACGTGAAATACATCCCTAACATCAAAATACAAAGCCTTTTTGCGGTCTTCAATTGGTGGTGGTACCCGCTTGTAACATCAAAATACAAAGCCTCTTTACGGCCTTCAATTGGTGGTGGTACCCGCTTGTAACATCAAATGCACGAGCATCGAGTCTTGAACCACTGACCGGATATCGAGCCAGTGACCGAAACAAGTGCTCCTAAACATTTGTTCTCTAGTCGTCCTCCGCAATGACGTGATTTTTTTTTTGCAATATCTAGACCTTATTTTACATTAAGATGTGCTAGATAATAATCCTCCTGGTAGATATAACATAAAGAAGTTATAAAAATATAATATAAATACAAAGTTGTGTGAATAAAAATGAGTTTTATATAATAAAACATACCATGATGAACGTCGATCAAATGTCGGTGAACGACCGTGAAAGTGTTATCTAAAAATGTATAATCTTCATTAAATATTTAAAGATGATTAAGTGTTAGTAATATTGTATTACTAAAAAAAAATGGAGTGTGGGTGGTATTAGAGTGAAAATGATGAAATGTTTGTGTGTTGGTAAAATTGAAATAGATGATATTTATATTAAATCTTAACAAATAAAAACAAAATAGAAGAAATGATGAGAATTTATTGGAAAAGGGGAGAATTTGTTGGAAAGAATGAGAATTTGTTGGAAATGAAAAAAATTTGAAAAAGTTTAAAAGTAAAAAGTAAAGATTAAAAAAAACATATATTCTATAAATATATAGGGAGATAAAAAATAGAGAATTTAATTATTTTGACCAAAATTGAAAACCGATTTACCAAAAAATGACCAATTTCTTTTTGAGTTTACTAAAATGACCAAAAATTCCTCGAAATACACCCCGAAATACATTATTTTCGAGCATGTTTTCGAGGGTGTTCAAAATTTTCGAGGGTGTTACATGAATTTTCGAGGCTGTTCCATAAGATTTCGAGGGTGTTCCAAAAATTTTCGAGGGTCTTCAGTTTTTTTCGAGGGTCTTCAGTGTATTTCGAGGGTCTTCAGTTGTTTTCAAGGGTGTTCAGTTGTTTTCGAGGGTGTTCAAATTATTTCGAGGGTGTTGAATTTTTTTTCGAGGGTGTTTACTGGATATTTCGAGGGTGTTCAGGTTTTATCAGTACTTTTTGATAGAATTCAATAGGTTCTTTGACCAAACATTTTGTTTTTACCTACACATTGGGAAGAAGCATTGTAAGAGAGATGTCATGCAAATCCACTATTCCACCCGTGAACTTCATCTCCTATCTACCTATTTAAATCATTCCTTCTTATCCCATTTTCTTGCCAAATTTTCAACTATCTCCCAATCTACTTCATTCTCGAAAAAAACTGAAGACCCTCGAAATTTTTTGGAACACACTCGAAATGTTATGGAACAGCCTCGAAAATTCTTGTAACACCCTCGAAAATTTTGAACACCCTCGAAATTTTTTGTCAAAGCTCCTCGATAATACTTTCAACACCCTCGAAAATTTGGTCAAAGACACTCGAAAATTTGGTCAAAGACCCTCGAAATCAACTAAACACCCTCGAAAACATGCTCGAAAATAATGTATTTCGGGGTGTATTTCGAGGAATTTTTGGTCATTTTAGTAAACTCAAAAAGAAATTGGTCATTTTGGTAAATCAGTTTTCAATTTTGGTCAAAATAATTAAATTTCCTAAAAAATAATGTAAAAATTGTTAGTATTATTTTTAAAAATTATATTATAAAAATTAATAATATTTTTATAGTTAATAAAATTGTATAAATTAAAAGTATTTTTTTAATTATTTTAAAAGAGTAAAAATTAAAATTTATTTTTATAAATTAATGGCACTTTTTAATTAAATTTATAAAAATTAATAATTTTTTTAATTTTTTATAAAAATCTCGTCGTTTATATATAATTTATAAAAATAATTTTTAATTTTTAATTTATATTAAAAATTATAGATAAGACAAAAATTATAGAATTCAGAAAAGATAAAAAAAAATCTCGTCGTTTATAAATTAAAAATTATAAAATTCAGATAAGACAAAAAAAAAAAAAAAAATGTATCTCGATATTTGTGCATGTGCGCACCGCACACCGACGGGTGCTACTGACTATTGACCGAAGGCTACGAATATGTGTGTATTGTCTAGTCGCGTCAGAGAACTTTTAAAATATTGCATATAGGTCCTTGGGATGATTTTTTTCTGAAAAAGGACTTGTGCGCACAAAGTTGGTTACTTTTGAAGAGATTTTATTTTTAGGCTATTCTGATAATTCCATTTTTGAAAATGACTAGTTTGGTTAAGAACCCGCTATTTTTCGCACCCTTAGTCTACATAAACCCTAATCTATAAATTCTATATTGATTTGATGGTTTTGAGAATGTTATTGGAAATTGATAAGAATATTATATGACTTTTTGTTTGCATGTCACATCTATATTATATCGGGTTTCATTTTTGTATTTTTCTTTTTACACATGAAATCTTTTTGTGAAAAAACCTACCGTCAAATACCCTTATAAGAATAAAGACCATGCATTGAATGGTCTTTTCAGTTTGTTTGTTTTCATTATTTCAAATATTTAATATTGGATTTTTGTTTTTTATTTCTTTATTAGGATTTTCTTTAAAGTCATAGTTTATTACTTAGACCCTCATTTCATCTCTTCATGCAACTAAGAAACCCTCATTTTTATCTCTTCATGCAACTAAGAAACCCTCATTTTCATCTCTTCATGTAACTAAGAAGATGATGATTTTTTAAGAGATTGATATTCAATTTTAAAGAATTGCTAGTTGTAGAACTCACTCCAAGGTATGTTATCTAAATCACCAACTTAATCACTGCCTTCTTGTGACACATCGATTGGGTTCCCACCCCAGCTCTGAGTTAACTATTTCATCTTAGCTCTCTTTCTCTCTAGAAACAATATTTTTTTCATTTTCACCAAAAATCCTTATTTTCATCTCTACATGCAAATAAAAAGATGATGATGTTTTGAGAGATTGATATTCAACTTTGAAGAATTGCTAGTTGTAGAACTCAATCCAAGGTATACATTGATATTCTACTTTAAAGAATTGCTAGTTGTAGAACTTCATCCAAGATATAGATTGTTATTATACTTTGAAGAAGTGCTAGTTGTAGAATTCCATCCAAAGTATGTTATCTAAATTTATGATTTATGTCAAAGTTGGGAAGGTTTATGCTAAGGTTCTTAAAGTTTGATTCAGGGGCGTAGCCATGATTCAAATTTAGGGGGGCTTACAGATTTTAAATTTAGCATGTTGATCAAACTTATACAACCAAGAGGTTAATGCAAGACATACAATTAAGGTTTATCCTCTGTGTATTTAAAAAAATAAACAAAAATCTATGAATATTGTGACTTTTGTGACTTTTGTTTGTGAAATGATAGAAGAAAAATAAATATTTTATATTATAATGGTATTCGAATTCAAAAACATATTTCATCATTAAATGTTACTTTCATTAATTTATAATATATATCATAAATGACGTCTATATATATATATATATATGTATATATTGTTGGTGATAACTCAAGGACAAAAAATAACATTATGAAAATGTAAATACAATTTTATGAAGCAATGTTTTGTATATTTTTGAAATTTTTACAACGATATTAATATTGATTTAGTTTATTAAGAATGTTTATTATAGAATGTTTATATAAGGAAAAAAAATAGGAGTTGTTGTTAATACATTAACGATAAATATTAAAAATTAGATATTAAAAGTTACATACACACATATATATATATATTAATAATCAAAAGAATTATATTAACGAAAACTAAAAATAAAGAAGATTGTCGGTTAAAAGAAAAATAAAAAGGTTTTGAAAATTGTAATAACCCAAAATTTATAAGGCAATTAGTTGCTAATCATTGGGTTATTAATTTAAAACTGTTGGGCCTTGTCTTAAAAGTTGGATGGGCTAGGGCATTCTTTTGCATATGGCCCAAGGTATAAATAAGCAATAAGAGAAGAGTTTCTCTCATTTCACACATATCAGTACGGTGTAGTGTGTGTATGAGCGTAGAGAGCAAGGAAGAAGAATAGAAGTTGGAGCATTCATCGAAGGAAACCATTATCATTAGGTATATTGTTCCTCCTTTCATTCAACCTTGCTTAATTAAGTCTACTATCTGATTCAAGGGTTCTAAACCCTAAGCTCAAGAGAAGCTAATCTCTTTTGGATGATTAAATCCCATTATCTTGAGGTCATTTGGGGGATTCGAGATTTAAATGTTGAACTTTTGATTTGTTGAATCATTGTTTGGAGTCTCTCACAAGAATGCCTCCATTGTTGTTCAATCTCATGTTTTGATAGATTGATTAGTTGGGTAAATCATGTGGAAATGATTATATATGTTTAGATGTCATTTTCGGAGCTTAAAGTATTCATTACACATGTTTTAGAGATGAATGGAATGAGTATTTTGGTTATACTTGAGATTTGGGGCTGTTTTGGGTTTGCAGGGACGAACCAGATCAAACAGTAGGTCCTGCGGGTTTCCCCGCGGGTTGAGGCCGCGGCATAAGCCGAGTAATTCACTGTTTTTGTCGTGAGTTCGCCCCTTTGATTTTCTGTTTCGAGCTGGAGTTTAGGCCTATGGATTAGGGATTTTCTTAGGTATTGAGTAGAAGACTTTTGTGGTAATTCGTTGGGGTTAACACCCATTTTATGTCTTTGATTTTTGGCTTTCGGTTTGCAGGTTGAGACCATATAACCACGGATCGGTTGTGTCTAATCCAGGTGAGTTCCCTATCACTTAAAATGCAATGTGGAAATGTTTCAAACGCTTACATGTTGATTATGGTTTTTCTTTAAATGTTTATTTATATGTAAAATTGCCATGATCCCTTTTATAAGCTTTGGGGTCGGTATGCGCATTACCTGTTTTAATTGGGGCTAACTGGCAAGGTCATTTATAAAATCCTATAGTTAGGTGTGCTAAATCCTACTAATAGTTGTGGTTTTGTAAAAGCCCTACATATAGGTGTGATAAATCCTATATCTAGCTGCTAATTGTCTTGCCATGTTTCTCCAATACTTAAACTATTCTCTTCATGAGAATGGGATTATTTATTTGTAAACCATTGCATGTTTTAATGATTTGTGAACTATTGAAATTGTAAATTGTTTTTATCGAAATTCACTAGACCTTATGCTCTAACCCACGTTTTCAAAACTAACATTTTTCAGGAAAAGGATCGTTAGATAGAGGTGAGAGAGCTAAGGGAAGGATGTGAAGGCAAGAGGATGTTCTAGCTTAGCTCTTGTCTAGTTTTAATATTCAGTTGTTCGACTATAGACTTTAAACTTCCGCTATTTCTTTTATTCGAATTAAAGATTGTAATGAATTAATCATTGATTGGTTAATCATTTGAAGGTTTTGGATTTTGAATTATATACAATGTAGGTTAGGATTTTGGGATGTTACAAATTGGTATCAGAGCCATAGTTTAAGTGAATTAGGTGGTTGTGTGGCACCTAGTCTTAGACTGTAGGCTAGGAGTCACAGCTGAATTAGGTTAACCTCGACAGGGATAGTGATAATGGGGTAGGGAGAGGACCCTTATTTGCGGTAAATTGGGAATTACACTTGGCCACTTTAATTGCGAATTTACAGGTGCATGTGTTTGCTTGCATTACCTTATTATTTTTGAACTGTCATTTAAGTTAAGTTTGTTGTTCGCAGAAAGGAATCATGTCAGCTCGAGTTACGAGGAGTCAATCCATACCTATTGCTAGGACGGATTCATCTGAACGCCGGGAAGAGGAACCGGTGGATTTGGGAGGTGCCATAAGTGCACCAGCTAGAGGAAGGGGCCGAGGTAGAGGCCTTGGAAGAAGTGTGAGTCATGTACCCGTCCCTACTATTGGGGGAACTAGGGGTCGTGCGAGGACGCGGCTACGAAAGGATTGGACAAACTAGTGCACCTAAGATGTCCGTGCAAGAGAGTTCGGTGAGTGCAAGGGGTCGAGCCCGTGGTAGAAGGTGGGGCCAAGGCACCACACTTGTCACTGAATTGGGAAAGATTCAATCCGCACCTCAAACTTTGTTGACTAATCGAGAAAGGTCGGAACCTGTAAGTCGGGAAAAGAGTGAAGAAATAGAGCCTTCCAGTCTACCCAAGACCATTGTGGGTGGTCATTCTATGGAAACACCATTGGTGCCTAATTCTTCCAAGACATCCAAGGGGTGTAGCTACAAGACCTTTGCATCTTGCAAGCCTCCTACTTATGATGATGTGTGTGATCTGGTGTTAGCCGTGCGCTGGGTACGGGAAATGCAGATGGCTTTTGAGACTTGCAAGTGTGCCGATGAAGACAAAGTGACTTATGCGATGTCTATGTTGAAAGCTGAGGCAATCAATTAGTGGGATGTTGAGTCGGGAGAAAACGGGGGGAAACTTGCTAGATCCATGACCTGGGGGAAATTTGTGGAAAGGTTCAAACTACAATTTTGTCCTCCAACTTTGGTGAAGCGACTTGAGGGCAAGTTCTTGAATTTAGTGCAAGGGGGGATGTTGGTGGATGAGTATGCGGTAAAGTATAATGAGAAAGCGTGTTTTGCTTCGGTGTATGTTCCGGATGAAGCCCGACGGATTGATCGGTTCATTTGGGGTTTGAATTCTAACATTCGAGAATTGGTGACTAACCTCCACCATACTAGTTATCAAGCAGTTGTGGATGCGGCTAGGAAAACTGAGAGAGAGAAAGTTCGTCAAGTGGATGAAAAGATAGGAGAAAAGCGGAAATGGGAAAGTTCGGGGATGGACTCTAAGAAGTCCAAGTTTGTCAAAATAGATCATAAGGGAAACCAAAGTGGAAATGGGAGACCTTGTGGGAAGTGTGATCGAGTGCATCGTGGTGAGTGTCCATTCGGAGTGAAGGGTTCTCTCGTTGTGGATCTACGGCCCACTATTCTAGGGACTGTAATGTGCCAAGGAAATGTTATCAGTGCGGGTCGCCAGATCATATCAAACCGGATTAACCGCATATGAAGAAAGGGGGATTCGACTACTCTAGATATCGTCAAGGAGATAGGGGAGCAGAAAAGAGGACCAAGCCGGCTAAAGTAAAATGGAGAGCTTTTCAGATGACTGCAGATGAGGCGGAAGAGACTCCCGATGTGGTGACAGGTACATTCTTGGTAAACTCATTATTTTCCAAGGTGTTGATTGATTCTAGTGCTACTTATTCTTTTGTGTCACCTATATTTTCTAAATGTTTGGGAGTAAAATCCAAGAGGCTCGATCATGCTATAGAGGTAGAAACGGCTAATGATGGTTGCATTTTAGTCAAAGAAGTGTTTGAAGGATGCACGATAGAAATAGAAGGAAACCGAATACCATTGCTACTTCACCCTATGTCTATGGGAGAGTTTGATATTATTGTGGGAATGGACTGGTTGGCAAGAAACAACGCCAATATAGTGTGTAACAAGAAGTTGATTCTTGTGAGTGTTCCGGATAAGGGGATGGTGGTTATCTATGGGAATCGCAGAGACCGAAAAACTAGTTTGATCTCGATGGTGAAAGCCAATAGGTGTTTGAGAAAAGGGTGTCGAGGATTCCTGGCGTACGCAGTGGATGCTAAGAAGGAAAAAGGGGGTGTGAAAGATGTTCCTGTTGTAAGTGATCATCCTGAGGTATTTCCGAATGATTTAGCGGAACTACCTTCGGATCGTTAGGTAGAGTTTCGGATAGACTTAGTACCAGGAGCTGCTCCTATAGCAAGAGCTCCAAATCGCTTGGCGCCGTCAGAAATGAAAGAAATAATGTCTCAACTGCAAGAGTTGTTGGATAAAGGTTTTATCCGACCGAGTACTTCTCCGTAGGCAGCACCAGTTCTTTTTTGTAAAGAAAAAGGATGGGACGATGCGTATGTGCATAGACTATCGGGAGCTCAACAAGGTCACAATCAAGAATAAATATCCACTCCCAAGGATAGACGATTTGTTTGACCAACTTCAAGGGGTGTGTTAGTTCTCGAAGATTGATCTTCGTTCGGAGTACCATCAACTCAAGGTGCGAGAGGATGATGTTTCGAAAACCGCGTTTCGAACTCGTTATGGACACTACGAGTTCCTGTTAATGCCTTTCGGGTTAACTAATTCCCCCGCGGCATTCATGGATTTGATGTACTGGGTTTGTCAACCGTTTCTTGATAAGTTTGTCATTGTGTTCATTGATGACATACTTATTTATTCTCGATCGGAAGGGGATCACGTGAAGCATCTCCGTTTGGTGTTGGAATTATTGAAACAAGAGAAACTTTATGCGAAGTTTTCTAAGTGTGAGTTTTGGCTCCGAGAAGTGCAGTTTCTTGGTCATGTAGTGTCAAGTGAAGGGATAAAAGTTGATCCGTCAAAAATTGAGGCTATAAAGAATTGGGAGCCGCTTAGGACTCCCTCGGAAGTAAGGAGTTTCTTAGGATTGGCGGGATACTATCGGAAGTTCATTAAAGACTTTTCTTGTATCGCTACCCCCACTAACCTCATTGACCAAGAAGAGCGTCAAGTTTTCGTGGACGGAAAAGCAAGAAGAAGCTTTCCGGATTTTAAAGGAAAGATTGAGTAGTGCACCGATATTAACATTACCCGACGGCAATGATGATTTCCTCATGTTTAGTGATGCATCCAAATTGGGATTTGGGTGCGTTTTGATGCAACGTGGAAAGGTGATTTCCTATGCATCAAGACAACTGAAAGAACATGAAAGACGCTATCCTACACACGACCTAGAGTTAGCTGTCGTGGTGTTTGCTTTAAAGATTTGGAGACACTATTTGTACGGGACCAAGTGTCTGGTCTTCACTGATCACAAGAGCCTTCGTCATTTGTTCGATCAGAAAGAAATCAATATGAGGCAAAGAAGATGGATGGAATTACTGACAGATTACGATTGTGATATCGAATACCACCCGGGGAAAGCTAATGTGATGGCGGATGCCTTGAGTAGAAAGGAAAGAGGTGAGACTTCAAAAGTGGTTGCTATGCAAAATGTGGTTAATTTCAATTTGCTTGATGAAATCAAGAAATGCCAGCTTGAGGCATTACAACCGGAGAACCTTAAAACGGAACGAATGGCAGGCGTCGTGTCTAATTTGCTAGAGAATGATGGGGGATTGAAATGTTACAACAAGCGTGTTTGGGTTCCGAGATTTGGGGATATTCGTAAGAGACAAACTATGTATATGTCACGTCTAGAATTCTATAAGAAACAAAAAATCCCTCGTTACTGCTCAAAGGAGCAGTAATAGGTAGGGATGACAGGATTTGAACCCGTGACATTTTGTACCCAAAACAAACGCGCTACCAAGCTGCGCTACATCCCTTCCATTTTCAAACCTACTGAAAAAACTTTTATAAACATAGCAATTAGTCGTATCAAAAATTGTTTTTATATTTACTAATCATGTTATTTTTGGAACAAAATTTTATTATTTAACCGAATATTTATTTCTTTATAATCTTTTATATTGTATGTATCAAAAAATGTTTTTATATTTACTAAACATGTTATTTTTTGGAATAAAGTTTTATTATTTAACCGATTTTTAGTCATTTAAATTTTATCTAGAATTTTGCAATTATCAACCATTAAAGATGCAATATCTTAAGAAATTACATATTTCTATTAACTTTTGATACGACTAATAACATGGTAAATTAACCGTTAATAATAAAAATATAAATAAATATTGCACTATCTATATTAATGATAAATTAAAAGAAAATAAATATATTTAAAAAATTATGGAACTTTAATAAATAAATATTGCACACTCTCTCTCTCTCTCTCTCTCTCTATATATATATATATATATAGGGACATAATTAAATGAGAACTCCTTAAATGTTGATAACCATGAGATCCATTCCTAACCAATCATTTTAATAATTAATAACCTTTACTTAAATAACAGAAAGGGGTAAAATGGTAATCTTGGCAGTTTGATAAAACCCTATGTGCCTCCTCAAGCTCATTCATATCTCAACTCATATATCTAGCCTCCATCCTCCAACCTCCATCCTCCGGCCAGCGACTTCCGACCAGCGACCTCAGACAGCCATCGACTTTCACATACGCCGGAAGATTCTTCTTCGGCTTTAACGGCGGCGTGTTCACGTCTCTCTCTCTCATCATCATCTCCGGACGAACACTCCGCCTCCAACCTCCACCATATCACCACCACCACCATCGTCGATCCAACTCTGCTGAACAACTACCACCACCACCACCGGACGAACACTCCGTCTCCAATCTCCATCGTATCAGTTTCGAAGCCATTATATAGTTTCGGTTTGACAATGAAGATAACCCATATTGTAAGTTGAAATCGATGCCATCCGCATATATATGGTTTCGATTTGACTGGGAAAATAACCCAGATCGGTTTTCGTTTCTGGTTTCAGATCTCATCGAAGATGGAACCTAAAACTCATCGGAGATGTAATGCTGATGATGTAACCCAGATCTCGTTGGTGTACTATGACCCCAATCTCGCCGGTGCACTAGAAACCAAATCTCGAAGAAACCCAAATTGCAACTCCGGTGCTGACCTCCGCTTTCTCTGGTGCGGACGATCCAGTGAGTATCACAGTGTATCACACTGGGTATCACAGTGGTATGACGGTATCATATGTGAGTCTTAATCAGAATTTGTTGTATCAGTGTATCAGATACACAGTTGGTATCACATCGAGGGTCATTTGTAGGCATTTTTTTTGCAATATTAACTTTTTAGGTATTTCGGTCTGTATCACAGTGGTATTACAGCGTATCATGTATATATTTTGGGTATCACACGAGGATCATTTGTACGTAGCTTTTTTTTTTATAAAAATGGTATCACATTTTTTTATAACAATGGTATCACATTTTTTATAACAATGGTATCACATTGTGTATTCTGTCTTTACTTTGAGTTCGCCGGAATTAGGTTCATCGGAAGTCAAAAGTCGGAAGTCAGAGAGAGGAGAGAGGAGAGAGTAATTTTTAAAAATACCTAATATGCCCTTTAACTGAAAATTTAACTCAAAATTACCAAAATGGTTAATTTCCTAATTTATCCTTGATATGTGGTTCAGATTGGATCTCATGGTTATCATGATTAACCTAGATCTCTCTTGAAGAGCCCTCGATATATATATATATAAATATATATATATAGAGGAAAGTTCAAATGTGAACTCATTTTTGGTTGTGAACGTGAGGACGAATCTCAGCCACTTATCCAGTCAATAAAGGCGGCTTTGACCTGGTTCCCCTCCTTTAATAATCTCCACCCTCCCATGAATCGCGTCAATCCTCCGTGATCGCGTCCACCATAACCGAAGATGTGTGGCTGAGATTCGTCCTCACGTTCACAACCAAAAATGAGTTCACATTTGAACCTAACCCTATATATATATATATGAGAGCGTGACACGTGTCATATTCAGACCGAATAATCAAAGAAATATTATTTAGACTGAATAAAATTAAAGACGGTGTTTATTCAGTCTGATAACAAAAAATAAATTTTATGATAGTTATAAATGATAGCGTGACACGTGTCATATTCAGACCGAATAATCAAAAAAAATATTTAGACTGGATAAAACTAAAGACAATGTTTATTCAGTCTGATAAAAAAAATTTATGATAGTTATAAATGAGAACGTGACACGTGTCATATTCAGACCGAATAATCAAAGAAATATTTAGACTGAATAAAATTAAAGACAGTGTTTATTCAGTCTGATAACAAAAAATAAATTTTATAATAGTTATAAATGAGAACGTGACACGTGTCATATTCAGACCGAATAATCAAAAAAATATTTAGACTGAATAAAATTAAAGACGGTGTTTATTCAGTCTGATAACAAAAAATAAATTTTATAATAGTTATAAATGAGAACGTGACACGTGTCATATTCAGACCGAATAATCAAAAAAATATTTAGACTGAATAAAATTAAAGACAGTGTTTATTCAGTCTGATAACAAAAAATAAATTTTATAATAGTTATAATTATTATTTTATATAATATTATATAATTCTTGTATTATATTATAATATTAAAGGTATTATTTTATGATAATAAAAAGGGAAAATTATTGTTTTAACCATTTCAGAAAATCATATACCCAAAATATCCAAAATCTCTCTCAACTTACCAAAATAACCAAAATTTTCAATAAAGCATTTAGTATGATACTAAATCCCTTTTTTATTTCGTATGACATCACACACACACACACACATTCAATTTCGTATAGATACGAAATCCATGCAGACACACATCAATGGATTTCGTATGGCATCACACACACATCAATGGATTTCGTATGGCATCACACACACACACCATTTCATATCCATACGAAATGCATGTATACACACACATGTCTCCATTTCATATGATATGAAATATATGCATTTCATATGATACGAAATGCATCACACACATGCCATACCATATGATACAAAATGCATCACACACACACATGCCATTTCATAAGATACGAAATATATGCACACACACACATACCATACCATTTCGTATCATGACCATGGAACCACACACACCATTTCGTATGATCCCCCCCCCCCCACACACACACCATACGAAATGCATGCACACACACACACACACCTTTCTCCATTTCGTATGGCATATCTCACACATACATACCATTTCGTAACCATACGAAATCCATGCACATGCACACCATTTCATATGATACGAAATCCATGCACACACACACATACCATACCAAATGCTTTTAACTTTTAGAAATGTATGGAACCATCCATTTCCTTAGTCCTTCCATATACATTTCAATTGATGGGATTCTCTTGGGAAGGAGGAGAATATATTAGGTTACCTAGCATGTAATAGTTACCTAACTAAAATGCTAGCTGACGGTGTAACCAGATTTAATATTTTTTTCCTACATTAATTCGTAACCACATATTTAACTGTAACCAGATTTAGTATTTTTTTTCCGTACATTAATTCGTAACCACATATTTAACTGTAACCAGATTAAATATTTTTTCCTATATTAATTTGTAACCTAGCTAAAAGTATACCCATATTGAATTGATGGGATTCTCTTGCGAAGGAGGAGAATATATTAGGTTACCTAGCTTGTAATAGTTACCTAGCTAAAATGCTAGTTGGCGGTGTAACTAGGTTTAATATTTTTTTCCTACATTAATTCGTAACCACATATTTAACTGTAACCAGATTAAATATTTTTTCCCTACATTAATTTGTAACCTAGCTAAAAGTATACCCATATTGAATTGATGGGATTCCCTTGGGAAGGAGGAGAATATATTAGGTTACCTAGCATGTAATAGTTACCTAGCTAAAATGCTAGCTGGCGGTGTAACCAGGTTTAATATTTTTTCCCTACATTAATTCGTAACCACATATTTAACTGTAACCAAATTAAATATTTTTTCCCTACATTAATTTGTAACCTAGCTAAAAGTATACCCATATTGAATTTATGGGATTTTGTTGGGAAGGAGGAGAATATATTAGGTTACCTAGCATGTAATAGTTACCTGGCTAAAATGCTAGCTGTCGGTGTAACCAGGTTTAATATTTTTCCCTACATTAATTCGTAACCACATATTTAACTGTAACCAGATTAAATATTTTTTCCCTACATTAATTTGTAACCTAGCTAAAAGTATACTCATATTGAATTGATGGGATTCTCTTGGGAAGGAGGAGAATATTATAGGTTACCTAGCATGTAATAGTTACCTTAGCTAAAATGCTAGCTGGCGGTGTAACCAAGTTTAATATTTTTTTCCTACATTAATTCGTAACCACATATTTAACTGTAACCATATTAAATATTTTTTTCCTACATTAACTTGTGACCTAGCTAAAAGTATACCCATATTGAATTGATGGGATTCTCTTGGGAAGGAGGAGATTATATTATGCATTGCATGTAACAGTTACCTAGGTAAAATACTGTTTTTTATAATACTGTTTCGGATGATGTATGCATGATGATGTCACATTTTAGCTAGGTTTTTTCTTATATAAATGAAGAAGACTTCTTCTTCTTCATTTACCAATTTCTTCCAAGAACAAGAGTTCTTCTTCTTCTTTGCATTTCATTCAAGATCAAAAAATCGGAAATACGTTTTTCATCACATTCAAATGGCTCGTGCTAACGTTAAAGAGGTAAGTGTTCATATTAAATTTCGTTGTATACTCTAAATTCTTGTTTTATGCATATCGACGTTATATTATTATTTGTTATTCATTAGAACATTATGTTACGTATTTTATTATAACATTATTACGTTATTTATTTGAACATTATGTTAGAAAATAATAAATGAAATTTGAAAGTAAATATTAAAACTTCATATAAAGTACACCGTATAAATATTTACACCGTTAAGTTCAGTTACCCAAAAAAAGCTAAAGTTAGTGATTTTTTTCGCAAATAAAACAGATCGTAAAATATTGATTGGATTTTGTCAAACGGGTGTAAGAAACCCCAAGGTTTGTTGGGACTTAAGAAATCTATGTGATTCCCCTACTACCTGGAAATCCAATCTAAAGTTAGTGATTTTTTCGCAAATAAAACAGATCGCAAAATATTGATTGGATTTTGTCAAACGAGTGTAAAAAAACCCTAGGTTTGTAGGGACTTAAGAAATCCATGTGATTCCCCTACTACCTGGAAATCCAATCTAAAGTTAGTGACTTTTTTCGCAAATAAAACAGATCGCAAAATACTGATTGGATTTTGTCAAACGGGTGTAAAAAACCCCAAGTTTGTAGGGACTTAAGAAATCCATGTGATTCCCCTACTACCTGGAAATCCAATCTAAAGTTAGTGATTTTTTTCGCAAATAAAACAGATCGCAAAATATTTATTGGGTACTTATGTCCATGAACTTTAATTTATTTATGTCCTTGAGCCTTTAATAAATATAACCTCTATCACCTAATTTATGCAGATTGATTTTAATTACCCGTCGTTGACGTTGAGGAATAAGTTTTCGACTGTCCGAGAGATAAGGGAGGCGATTACGGTAAATGAACAACGAATACAACTTTATCGCAACACACCTTTCGGGCCTTTGTTGGACATTAGGAAAATTACAGGCGACCCGATGCTAGTCTCTATGTTCCTTCAGACGGGGGTAATAGTGGATAACGTAGATCCCGATGAGCTATACTTTAAAGCCTACAGGGAAATATTCCGTTTTGGCCGACAGGAGTTCTGCCTGATAACAGCACTCCGTTTCGGACAACAACCCTCCATTTCAGCCCTTTCAAGTGAGCAAAGCTTTCTTAGTAGGGTTTTTCTGACACAACCATTTGAGAGGTTGCCGCTTAAAGTCGTGGTTCATAGAATGAACCTAAACTGCATGCGCGATCTAGAAGACGCGGATGCCGTTCGTGTGTGTTTAATTGTGATTGTGGAGTTGGTATGTATGGGCCGTGAGCTTACCTCCCATGTCAATTCCACGGTCCTTAGGGCTGTTGAGGACTTAGACAACTTCAACAGTTATTCATTGGGTTCTTACTTCTGGGCACACACATTCAACAAATTGCATTGTGCCTACATTCGACGAGCCGATAATGAGTTCAAGTCGATGATGACCGGCTTCATATACCCCTTCAAGGTTAGATAAAAGGGCCTATAAATTAAACCATTTAGGTGCACCTTGAAGATTGGTTTCAATTTTTAACTCTGTGTACTTGTTTTTTTTATTAATTGCAGGTCTGGATCTTGGAGCTTTTTCCTATCGCCCGAAAGTTATTCACCTGGCACGGGGATAGGTCTCTCAGGTTATTCCGTTGGGAATGGACGCAGTACTTGAGAAAGGCTGATTGCCTTAGTATCTTCTCTTCAATTGGCAACGTGAGTTGTTTTACTACCTTTCAAACTACAGTTTAAAAAAAATATTCACTAAGCAATTTAAATGTGACCACATTCTCAATACTTTTAGCCGGGGTATAACCCCTCGACCCGCCTTGTGGCTACGGCTGACGAGGAGAGGCAGGCGTGGTATATAGACAGTCACCTCTATTTCCAGACTATGGGGGCAAGGCGACTGTCCAAGAGGGCCCGACGTCCGACGTGATCCCCAAATGGCTCCACTTCCCCCACAGGGTCCCAGCCCGACCATCAACAAGAGGATGAGCGAGTCCTCGTACATAGGGGGGCCACCAGCTCCGGCCATCACAATATGCCGCCTCCCGACCAGTATCAACATAGGTGGGACCAGTTGGACAAAAATACCGCCGAGATTGCAAAAATTCAGACCCAACTTGATTATTATAATCGTCTAGTGTCCAAATTTTACAATTGTAATGTAAGTGTTTAACTTCTTTTATCGCCCACCGTGTTTTACTTTATGTCTTTATGGTACCCTACATACTTTGATCAGATAAATGATGGCCTTCCGCCCCAAACCTCGTTTGGGTACGACTAAACGCGGGCTGCACCACCTACTTACTCTACTTCCCCGACGATTTTCCCGCAATTTGTAAGTGCTTCCACGATGCATACTAGTTAATTGATGAACAATTGTTTTCTTTAAAAATCTTATAATGTCAATTCTTAAACAGTTTGGCTCGACTGTGATGCCGAGGTCATCGTTCGAGATGCCCCAGTCGTCGTACGAGAGGCCATTGTCGGCATACGATATGCCGCGGTCTTCGTGCGTCATACGACCCACCTACATGGACGATGTTAGTGTTTTTAGTAGTTTTTCTTTAAGTGCGACCATGATTCTTCTTCTTTACTAATGTTTGTTAAAATGCAAACAGTTTGTGACGCCTGGGGGATCGGGTCCTCATATGACCACCACGTCACAGGATCCCAGTTCGTCTTACGTCCCACTTCCTTCGTATACCCAAGATGTAAGTTCTGTTTGGTTTAACTGCATGAATGATTCATCTTTACTGAAAATGATCAATGGAAAACAGATTGGGACATCGGGGACAACGGCCTACATACCACAAATGACATCGTCGTGCGTCACACCGCCAGCCCACGTGCAAGATGTAAGTTCTTTGTTGTAAGTAGTATGTGCGTTTTGTTTATATATTGAAAACAAAATGTGTCACTTATTTATCTCAATGACAATATTCAGGGCACCATACCTTCTAGGCCAGACGGCTTGTTGGGTAAACTTATAAGCGACCACTTTACAACATTCCAGTGCACGACGTTCAACGCGTTGTTGGGTACATCCTCCGGGTTCGCTGATGACGATATGCCACAATCCGGGTCAACAGGATGTTGAGTGGGACGATCAACATTTTTGTATCTCGGAAAGTATGTCTGTGGCGGAGGACGACGTAAATGATGAGTCGGAGGTGGCCCCGTCCCGCCTGAGGTTTCCTTCGAAGTGGCTTTCTACTCCCTTCCGGAAACAAAGACCCACCACGCCCCCCCCCCCCCCAAAAAAAGCAAAGGCAAAGACAAAGACAGACAAAGACAAAGGTCGCTAGCAAGAGCAAACCTTCTTCGTCTACGACCATACTTTCCACTAGGCCATCCGCTTTATCACACATTTCAGCCTCATCCATAGATGCTCGATATTACCAAAATACGATACCCACATTCATATTTCGATTCTTCAATCTAATTTCCGTCGATAAACAATGGTGGGGCATTCTGCTAGCCATTGAGAGTAGCGGGAAACTTGAGGAACTGGTTAGTATTGAGGTTTTTAATATGCTTCATAAATGTCTTATCCAATTATAGCTCTAATAACAATCTATATGTTGCGTATAACACATCGACGCCTGGGCGAAATTAGTCGTTTCCTCTAGAGAACAAAACCCGAAGTGGACGGTGATGAACAGTCAATTCTTTGAACTGTTCACCAGGGAAAATCAAGGGGGAGGATGCAGTGCACAGTATGTGCAATGGCGAATTGGAGGGAGAAGTTTCATGGTCTAAGATCGATAAGGTACGAAAATCACTATGAAGACGAAAACATTGGAACGTGTTTGTTACTGACTATTTGTCTGTTATTATGATATTCTAGGTTTACATTCCCATCTGTATAGATCAAAAACATTGGATGCTCGGGGTGTTGGAACTTTCGCAGATGGAGATGTATATATTCGACAGCCTCCGAAACGTACCAGTTGTAGAGATGGAATTTACCCGGCTCATGTCTATCTTTACAAAGCGACTGCCAAAGTTATTAAAACGTATTAAAGATTTCCAACGTATAAGGGGTAGCCGTACATTTCAATGGAGGTATTGCGATATAGCACCACAACAGTCTGAGCGTTATGGGAGTAATTCCGAGTAGTTAGCTATTTGTAGATAAGAAACTAAATTTGTAATAATTTAAACTCCGGTTCTTTTAATTTTTTTCAACAAAGATAAGGAAAATTCTGAGGTGTTAGACCTAGAGAAGGTCAATAGCATCAGTGGAGAAGGAACGGAATGAGTTGCAAGGAACGATTAAAAGCATGGAGCATATTGAACAAAATTCTCAGCAGGTGCAATACATAACCTTTTGTAGTAAACCTGTTGAGAATTTTCTTCATCATGCTCCACGCTCTTAATTTTTCCTTGCAACTCATTCAGATGCTATTGACCGTCTCTAGGACTAACAGCTCACAGCTTTCCTTATCAAGATTGTCCTTGACACTTTTTGTTGTAAAAAATGGTTTTGGACTCTTTTTTCATACGAATCGTTATACGTAGCTAATAAATATATTAAACAATATACATATCAATATTCAATACAAACGACACATAAAATAAACACGATTTGAAAATACTACATTAAATTATCATTGTTAAGGTCATAGCTAGGGAATGGTTCTAGATCCTGCTAGCGTCCGCCTTGGCTGCTTGAAACTCGACTTCTAGGCATGCTTGAAGGGGCAGGAATTGAACATTGCCCCTGGGTATGTCCTACTGCTCCACACCTACCACAATTTATGTGTATGGGACCTTCACCGCGAGACGGTCGTCGATTGTTGTTACATGATCTCCCGACAGGTCTCTTAGTTATTAACGGTGGATAACATGACACAAGGGGGTCATCTGGAAACACCCATGTATCAGGGGGTCCAACTGGCATTATTACCCCCCGATATGTTGACCGGTAGGTTTCAGACGTGAAATACGTTTTCGCCAAATTGCAACAATCCCTATGACCACGATCTCTTTGAGCAGCGATGCCATGACCACACGGTAACCCAGTAAATTTCCATTCATTACAGTTACAGGAACCTTCTCGCATATCGACGATAGAGTTGGTACGTAGATCTCTAACCTCGAACCTCCCATGTCCAATTCCCTTTACCTTCCATGTTGCAGACCTTCCCCTCCTTACATTAGTAATATTCTTCGCTTTAGGTGTGAGTGTATTACGCATTTCATCTACAGACATATGTTAAATGTGTTAAAAAATTTAAAGAAAACACGAATAAAACAAAATTATAATAAGTTGAACATTTCATAATTTAGCAACCTCCTTTTTCTCGTCGAATTAGGTACCAATGTTGTTGAAATTCTCGTAAGAACTCTAGAAGTGCAACGATTGGTGATCTACGTGCATAACGGGATAGCGCGTTCACAGACTCTACACCATTGGATCTCAATATATTATACTGCATACCACGAAAATGGGCCATTGACCACCTCTCTTTACCAGCATCGTCCATAACTCGAGCTCCTGCTGGTATTCGAACCCGTAGCGCATTCATGTATCGATCAAAATCATGCACCGTGTACGCTCTGCATGCCTTCCAGTATGTCGACTTATGTATCGTAACACGTTTGTCAGCACTTTTGACGTTCATCTCCAAGTGTTGACAACAAAGTGCATGAGGGACCGAGGGGTACACGATGCTAATTGCACCGCTGATGGCAGCAGCCCTGTCGGACATAAACACCAGGTCTTCAGGTGCTCCGATACATTCTCTCAACCTGGACAGAAACCAAGTCCACTCGTCCTCGGTCTCGGACTTGCCTACTCCGAAAGCTATGGGTACAATATTATCATTTCCGTCCATGGCAACCGCCAAGAACATTGCACCCAAGTAACGTCCCTTTAAATGGGCGGCGTCTATTATAAGGACCTTACGCAAGTTTGCCAAAAATGTATGGCTCCGCATTAAAATTTTGTAAGTGTTAGGATTTTAAATAATGTTGTTGTTCTTAATATGGAAACATATGACATATTAAAATACGCACCGAGACGCCAAGGGCAACGAAACAAGACTCAAAACGATTTCTTGAATCCCTCTTCAACCAGGTTTGTGTACCTGGATTATGCAACTTCAAATTATATAAGTACACAGGGAGTCGTTGAAAAGATTCCTTGGGGGAGCCTTTCACCAGTAATAGTGCCCTACATCTCGCACGCTAGGCTTGGTGGTAACTAATAGTAAACCCGTATTGTAGGTTTATGTCGTTAACTATGTCATTTGGTCGATATGACCGGCTAGCATCTACGAACTTGCCTTTAAGTATATGGGCCAAATTTCTTTTGTTTGCATTCCGGTGTTTAGAAATCAATTGGGTACTGGAACAAGTGTGTAGGTCCTCAAACTTTCTAACGAGAAACATACCTCCCTTTTCTCCAGCACTGATTGCAGTCATACGCCAGTTACAACCTTCTTGGTTGCATACAGCTTCGAATCTGTCTTGGGCGGGTCTTTTTACTTTATACTCAAAGCCCTCTTCAAAGAACTTAGTTCCCAACTCTCCAATCATTTCGTGCTTCCTATCGAATAACTGACATGCCTCTATTCTTGTGCTACGATTATAAGAAGCAGGTTCGTAGTTTTCTGTATACATCTCCAGGTTTGGAAGGGGAGGAGGATTATAAAAAAAAATCATTTATCCCATATGAAAATGATTTTTGAGTAACGTACGATGTGACTACTTCCTCGTTGCCATCTGCATCTTCTTCCTCGTCGTCATCTGCATCTACTTCCTCGTCGTTATTACATAGAGTGATTGAGAAAACATGGAATTCGTCAGGAGCAACTCTAGCAAACTCTGTTTCATCGTCATCACCTTCTTCGTCAACTTCTTGTGTCTATGGAACGAATTCATACGTGGACTGGTTTTCGTCGGTCTCGGGTTGATCTTCGATCTCATCACCTCCGTCGTACATCGATGAATCGACATACACGACAATAGAAAGAGGGATATTTGACTGGGCTGCAAGATCCATAAAAACATATACTTGCTCATCGTCGGATAAATCAAAAATTTTACCAGCAATCAAGTGCACCAACTTGGTTACACTTGCATCCGATTTTTCGATTCCACATTTTTTCATTGCATAACCAAGCAACTTTCGATGTTTAACGTTTGCTGGCAATTTTACGTCATGCTTGGTAGAATTTTCAAAATTCCACCCATTGTTAACTTGCACCCATTCACCATGGGAACGAAAATATATATTCACTCTTTCTTCACTAGAACTCATTTTTTTCAAAACAAAATATGTGTATGATGAACAAATAAAGCAAGTAAGTAGAATATGAAATGAGAAGTTGTGGATCAAATGTTTTACAACTCTTTGTTATTTATAGAGGGAGGACCTTCTAGTGACATCATCTTGCATACATCATCATGCAAGTAACATGTGGTTACAAATTAATCTAGGGGAAAAATATTTAATCTGGTTAATCCCATCAATTCAATATATGTATACTTTTAGCTAGGTTACAAATTAATGTAGGGAAAATATACTAAATTTGGTTTAAAAAATTAGTAAATTTATTTGAACGTTTTGGATTTACGAACCTGTGACACATTATGCATACATCATCCGAAACAGTATTATAAAAAAAATTAATTGAACGTCTCTTTTTAAGTTTTTATAAAAGTTATGTGGTTACAGTAAAATATTTGGTTACGAATTAATGTAGGGGAAAAATATTAAACATGGTTACACCGCCAGTTAGCATTTTAGCTAGGTAACTATTGCATGCTAGGTAACCTAATATAATCTCCTCCTTCCCAAGAGAATCCCATCAATTCAATATGGATATACTTTTAGCTAGGTTACAAATTAATGTAGGGAAAAAAATATTAAATCTGGTTACAGTAAAATATGTGGTTACAAATTAATGTAGGGGAAAAATACTAAATCTGGTTTTGAATTTACAAATCTGTGACATCATCATGCATACATCATCCGAACCGAATTTACCAATTTAACCTTTTCACAACTATAAATAGTGGGTATGTATTGAAGTAGTAACACACAACTTGATATCAATCATTTCTTACCTTTTATCACATTTGAAAAACACCATGTCTGCAAACAACCGATCTGCTAAGAAGAAAGCAGCAAACCAGGCTGGAAGTTCTCGCTCGGCAATGAAAAAACCATTACCATTGAATGATGGAATGTACAGGCATAGCTGGAAATTGCCATCAACGAAAGAGGAGTGGGCAAATTTTGGAAGAACTAACGCCGACCATCCAATAACCGAAGAGGAGCGCAATGATTGGGAAGATGCATGTTTTGACTACATGCAAACACCTCCATACAATCCACCACCAATGTATGCAGACAGGTTTGCTAACCCTTACTCGAACCCGCCGACGTCTCAACTCATGCCGGCAAAACTGAAGGCCGACATTATGGAGGCGGACGAGGAGTTCACGGCGCTTGGGGTGAAATGAAACAACAACAGGGCTATACAATATGAAAAGGAGTTAAATATTATTGAAAATAAATTCGAACTTGCAGCCTTGGAGCAACAAATCAGTCAAGAGGAGAATGCGGTCAGAGAGATCAAAGAAGAATACGACGTTTGGGAGAACAAGATCAACGAAAAGGCTAACTGGATAATCCAATGCCAGAATATCTATTCTTACTAAATTTCTCGGTGTTGTTTGTTTGTTTGTAATAAATTTATGGTTTTATGTAGGCATGATTTGAGCATGTTCTCTTACTATGTGTGTGTAGTATATAATTGTCTTATGCATCTCTCCATTTCGTATGATTTATGCATCTCTCCATTTCGTATAATTGCCTTATGCATCTATGCTTTGCAAAATTATTTCTTCAATTCGCATGATACGAAATAGGATACAAAATGGGTTTGCATACACACATTCATTTCATATCTTACAACTCACACACACATGTGTATGGAAGGAATCTCATTTCATATAGATACAAAATGTATATTAATCCATACGAAATTCATTGTGTGTAGTGTATATGCTTCCATTTCGTATCATATGAAATGGATGGTTCCATGCATTTCTAAAAGTTAAAAGCATTTGGTATGATATGTGTGTGTGTGCATGGATTTCGTATCATATGAAATGGTGTGTGTATGTGCATGGATTTCGTATGGTTACGAAATGGAAATGGTGTGTGTGGTTCCATGGTCATGATACGAAATGGTATGGTATGCGTGTGTGTGTATATATTTCGTATCTTATGAAATGGCATGTGTGTGTGTGTGATTCATTTCGTATCATATGGTATGGCATGTGCGTGTGATGCATTTCGTATCATATGAAATGGAGACATGTGTGTGTAGAGGCGGATCCAGAAATTTTGGAGATGGGGTCGGAATATTAGTAACGGTCACATGCTCAAGTAGTTGACGATGTTCTCTACTTCAATATTTTTTATATCTTTGATTAGGTTAATTTTCATTAAAAAAATGTTATTTTGAATATTTAGTATCATACTAAATGCTTTATTGAAAATTTTGGTTATTTTGATAAGTTGGGAGAGATTTTAGATATTTTAAGTATATGATTTTTTAAAATGGTTAAAACAATAATATTTCCTAATAAAAAAATAATAATGATTAATGGTAAACTAATGATGAAAGTATAATAAAATAAAAAATAGACTAGGTTGTTAAAAAAAACGAAAATAGGCTGGGGTGGTGATAGAATCCAACATCATGAAAAAGTAATGATTGAAAAGTTAAGCTAAAAAATCGGGTGTTTGAAGATTGATGACCGACCGCCATTAATAACAATCCTCAACTTCAAGTACTCCGTCTCAGTAAACAAAGTGACAGCTAGCACAAGGGACAAAATCAACCGACAATGAACATATTGGTAATGGTGCAGCTGCATTTCAATTTGTGAATTTACTAGGGTTTCTTCTACATGCATACAACCTGCAGCTGCTGCTGCAATTGAACTTCAAAAATGGGGGAGGAG
Source organism: Silybum marianum (assembly GCA_036898165.1). NCBI lineage: Eukaryota > Viridiplantae > Streptophyta > Magnoliopsida > Asterales > Asteraceae > Silybum > Silybum marianum. The sequence goes on from CM072528.1 coordinate 16,035,653, forward strand.
CAAGGGAAGAAGGTGCTGCAGGAAGGATGGTTGGCTGCTCGATCTACTGATGTTGAACTCACTGGAATACAGCTGACGACTACTCATCCTCCTTCTTCCGACACTTCTCCTTGGATGCCTGCTGTTGTTCCAGGAACGTATGGAAACCTCTTTCTCTTTGTTTATACAGCTTCAGCTTAAATTGTGTTAAATGTAGGTTTTGTGCCTTTAGTCAATCTGTTTGTACAGATTTAGCTTGAAACATAACCTTTAATGTCTTTGGATGTCAAACTGATCCTATTCAATGGCAACAATGACATTGTTTCTTTTCAACTTTTAGACAAAAATCTGTTGATTACTTCCTCCATCTGAAAATAGTTGCGACAGTTTCTATTTCTGGATGACCTAAATCAATAGGCAAGTTTCTTTTTTGGGGCAAAACTTGGAGAGAAACTCACTGGTCATTTAATCATTACAAAATGTAAACGATTGGCTTTGGTTTCCCAAATTATTTTATCTTGTCATGCTTCCTCTATATCAAACTAAGTGTACAATTTCATATTTGGTAGATGTTTCTTTTGGTGACTACCAATTTGCTAATTAGTTATTATTACACCAACATTGAAAAGTTAATATATACAAGATTCCTGTATTTGTTGTTATTGAGGGCAGTTCATATATATAAATAGAAGTAAAAGGCTTTCAGTTTCATCACATGGGTGTAACAAAAAAACCATGTGTCTAGTAAAAATTTGGCAGGTATTTTGGGAAGAGGGAGTAAGTTAGACTTAATTGGAGTAAGTACAAGAAATAGAATAATACCAGGGTTGAATTTGCAATAAAAAGCCCTAATCAATTTTGCATTTGGCAAGTACGCACCGGGCTTGACCTAAAAGATGTGGCAACATTCTCTTTTGGGACAGAGGGAGTTTTACCATATTCTTTTTTTTATCTTCTCCTATACAGGAAATTTCTCCATCTGACATGGCAGCATGGTGCTTTCATAAACATCTTACCAAATTAGAAACTAATGCTTATAAATCATTTGTCTTCTCACATCATATGTAAAGTAAGTTAAATGAGATTTTACTGGGATTTTATTTTACCATGAATATAAAATCAGAATTGAAAATATGGAAATTCGAGCATAAATGGATGGTCTCGGCAGACACCGTCCAGTAAATTTTTGTGAATGATCAGAACATTGAAACGCTTCATCTAGTTGCTTTCTGCAGGAGAGCGTTGTTTGTAAGGGTATTGATACTATTCAACTACCACGACCAAAATCAAATCTTTCACTTGCCACTATTTTGTCTTTTTCCTTCATAGGAAGATTATATAAATTACATGGCCTACATTCGTTCATTTGTTTTATTGTATGCATAGGCTGAGGTAATTTTATTGGCAGTGTTTTGGCAACCCTTGTAAAGAACAACCTCATTCCAGATCCTTTCTTTGGGTTGGAGAATGAAGCAATTATGGACATTGGTGATTCAGGGAGGGAGTACTACACGTTCTGGTTTTTCACAACGTTTCAGTGTAAGCTGGTACGTCAATCATTCTCTAATAAGTGTTTATATTTGTGGAATTGCTCTTTCTTATGCATGCAAGTTCTCCTATCTGTGTGTGGATAGGGTGCTAGAGTGATTGATTCAGCTCCTTTTTTGAAAAATCTGACTATCGAGTGACACATACACACACACACCTCATATTTGATTGCCGGTAGACGTCTTTTGGCATTGCAAGAATAGTTCTTCTCGAGTGTCTTCAAAATGAAATACATGGCACTGCAAGAATAGTTTTTTTCAAGTGTCTTCAAAATGAAATGCATGGCAAGAATAGTTCTTCTCAAGTACTTTCAAAATGAAATACATGGCATTGCAAGAGTAGTTCATCTCAAGTGCCTTCACAAATCGCAATTAAATACATATACTAGGAAGGACCAAGATATCACTATCTAGGCCCTGAGCCCAAGCTCCAATTTTTGTAGGTAGGTCCTCGACAGCTTCTACTCCATAAAGCTCCTTGGATAAGTGATAGTCCTCATAGTAAGCCTATGTGTAACATCCCCCTTTGGACGAGGAGGGGAATGCCTTACAAACACAAGATAAAAACTCACAGCCACAAGAAAGCATCTATTGGACCTCCAAAGATACAAGCGTCCAATCACATAAGAATAGAACACAAACAAAGGCATCCATATCAAGATACAAAATCCAAATATCTTAAGTGGTTGGATCACATCCCGAACCATTACTACAAAAACTTCATTGGCATAATAAATTACTAGAACCTTTCTATCACATGGTTAATTTGGTGCTATTCTTTAATTTGTAGAATCGTTTTTAGTCGCACTTGTGGGCCTCACCAAAATACCGCTATATGATTTCTCAGTTTGCTCTCAGTATGCAATATTCTATAAAACTTACGATAAATCAAGTTCACAATTAGAGAAGATTACCAATGAACAAGCCTCATGGTCTAATACATAATCTACTAAAATATGAAACAAAGCTTACAACTCAATGGATGAGCAACATCAAAATTATTGAAATTAACTATGGGATCGTAATAATACCTGAATATTTAAGAAAACCCTTGTTTGACAAACCGAAATGCTCTTGGAGATATGAACATGTATACTACCTTGACGGCTTGACTAAGATATATCTAATAGGAAGTAGACCCATACAAGGTTTCCGGGTTAGTATGATTTACAATTTCTCTTCAAATGAGTAAAGAGGTGTAAAATTTTATAAATCTATCAGAAGATATTGCTAAGTGCACTGCTTCAAAACAAATATTTCTTCATTCCATCTCTCACCCTCTTATATGTATGAAGAAAACTTATGAGATGCTTTTCCCCTTCCGTTGCTAAAAAAATGTTGGAACACTATTGTGAAACTAATCTCGACTTCATTAACTCAATTTTATGTCATTTGACTATGCAAGTGCGCCATGGCAGGCAAAATTGTTACTTGAGTTCTTTTTCCTTTCTATCCATTGGAATGGGTATTCAATTTTCCAATAAACGAAAGCTGAAGAAATGACAAATATTTTGCATATGTAATTCAATTTTGATAAATTTCGTGTGCAAATTGTTAATCCCATTCAAGTGAAAAGAGTATTTTTGGCATTTAAGTATAGATCACTGAAGTTTTAACTAAGTATTAAGAATTTAATTCTAGCCGAGCAAGTAACTCCATACATACCACATGAAAACTCTCTGCTACACAACTATAACGATTATTAACCAAATTAGGCTGATTAATTCATATACCGGACTTTGGAAAGATATTAGTAGAATAGTAGTAACCTATTCAAGTATACATGTGTTTTCACTATCAACAATATCAAGTAATAAAGTGGTTAAAGTACCAAATATTGTATTCCACAGGGATAGGATTCTCAAGTTGCAAAATCTTAAGGTGAGAACCTATCTTTAGATTGTAAAGTTGAATAAGTATTTGGGTTTTTGGTTTTGAAGACAAACAAATAGTCAGCGGGAGGATGTTGCTATAGTAATAACTACAGTTGACTTAAGGGCACCCTCTCGAGGTTGAGAACGACACTCATCCATACTCGGACTTTCATATCTCTATGTAAAGCAAAGAACTATACATGAAAAAAAGCATATCTCTTTGCTTCCATGTCATTCAAGTTGATATGTTCAAGATGACATATCTCTAAGTCGACCACAGTCGAACATTTTTAAAAATGATCAACTTGTCATAGATGTTATGTTATCAATATAACCTTGAATGAAAAGATGGAGATAATTGTTACTGAAGAACAATCTCCACCTTCATATGGGTTTTAATCTCAATATTCCCTTACACCTAAGCTAAACTCTTAAGTTATCATCGCAAGGCTTTGGAACGAAGTAAAGACATGAACATGAAGCAATTGAAGGAAGTTAAGACAATAAGAGTAAGAACACGGATAAGTGAGTGAGTGAAACTAGCAACATAAATTGCAAGAGTCAAGAAATGTAAATTACACAAGAAAATTAGAAATTAAAAACTACACTACTTATCAACTAAAACTACTCTAAGAATTTCTTTAAAACTACTTGCTTTCACTTGGAGATCACCTCCCTTCTACTCAAATTGGAGATAGTGCACAATAGGTAGAAACCAACAAGGTACAAAAGTCAATACCCCATGGGATAAATGATCAAAAGAACATGCTTCCTTTAGTTCAATATATTTGTACTTCTTTCTAGCAAAAGAAGCCTCCATGGTTAGATTTCTTGCACTCCAGGCATGGGACAAAATCTACAAAAATCTTCTTCAATCTCTTCTATTTTTTTCTCGAACAACACAAAATCAAGCTACTACCATGCTATAGCACTTGACTGTTGTTGCTGCTGAAGCTATAGCAATCACGTTGCTTCATCAAATTCTCAATTTTTAGTCCAAAAATCACCTAACCATAGTACTTCTACTTCCAAACTCCAAAAACAACAAAGACATAAAAGAATAACAAAAGAGACTCAAATAATCCATTTAAGGATGTAAAATGTAAGGAAAAAGTGTGGGAAAATGATGCTATAGCATCAACATGAATCATGCACATCAATGATACATAAGGCTCTCATACTCATGAATAAAGAAATAGTTTTAATTTTATGAAGGAAAAAGTTTGAGGATACTTTTATTAGTGAAGCAAGAATTGGTCGGTGTTCTAAGAAAATTAGTGAGAAAGTAAAAAATTATATTAAATTTTAGAGAGAGATAAATCATGGTTGTCATTTATTTAGATATACTGAACTTATTATGTATATTAATATTTGATGTGTAATGTCTGAACTTTTTTCAGTCAAGTGATCAGCATGTTGATCTGAATTTCCGAGGAATCAATTACTCTGCTGATGTATACTTGAATGGACACCAAACTGTCCTACCAAAGGGGATGTTCCGTAGGCATTCAATTGATGTGACTGATATTCTTCATCCCGATGGTCAAAATATGCTTGCAGTTCTGGTTCACCCGCCTGATCATCCCGGTACCATTCCTCCTCAGGGAGGCCAAGGGGGTGATCATGAGGTAAGAAGAATATCCCTTAATTGCATGAATGCTCATCTTCCTATGTTGATTTCTACCTTTGGGCCTTGAGTGATTACCTCCAAAGTCATAGAAGCAAAACTAAATTTGAATGATAACGATAATATTGTGCGGTTGGTAAAATGAAATACATTAAAAGCTCTTTGATAGATATTGGATATAGATGACATCATTAGCTCAGGAATTTGAGAAGAAATAGTGTTCTTTCAATGTTCCCTTGACATCATCTATTTAGTGAATTTTCAAACTCTAGTTACTAGCTCCTCTAGTGGGCAACCATCACAATTCTCCACCCCAAAGGAAAAAAAGAAGGAAAAAAATAGCACAACATTTTGGTCCTCCTTAGTAACTAGGCTACAAGCCTACAACCAACATTTCTAGGCAGCTACCAATCTTGTAGTGTGACCGGCTTTACCACAAACCAAGGGGATAGATGGCTTCCATCTCTTTTATCTTTAAAACCTTTTGTTTTGGCCACCCTTGTTAGTACTTGGCATTTTTGCTATGTTCCACTAAATGGGCTTTTCTCCATTCTGTAAATTTATATTCAGGGGATATGTTAGCGATCAATCTTTAATTGTACGATAAAACCCTTGATCAAAGGCAACATACAGACTTCCAAACCCTGTCCCCTTTCTTTTAAGATCCACGATTGTTACTGCCGGCACAACCTCTGTTGATGGTCACACATGACCAAATCAAGATGGTTTTATGTGCTTTTTATTTACAACTTCAGGCATACTTCAGTGATTGCTCACCAAGTTTGATACTAATAGGCAAGTTAAAAAAACATGTGACACCCTAGGATGGTCAAATCACCCTTTGAAATAAAAACATGACAATATAATGTCTACTGACACATGATTGCTGTAGAAGCATAAACACTAAATGAGGCACATCAGGTTAGTTGCTATTTGTTTTTCATTCTATGAAGACCTGCCTGGAATAAGATTAGCTTAATGTGGACGAAATATACATGATAGACTTATCCTACTCAGCCATTTCTAGCTATTGCTTAAAAATAAGCGAAAAACGCTGTTTCTTGGCTGAATGAATAAGCCATTAAACTCGTTAAGCTGATTAAGCAAAAAACTAACAGGCCCTTACTTGGGTATATGCACATTCATTATTTTATCCTTAATCTCAAAGACTGATGCTGGTAACCTAATGTGTCCTTGCCAGATCGGAAAAGATGTTGCCACACAATATGTTGAGGGGTGGGATTGGATGGCTCCGATCAGGTAAGAACATCAATCTTCTGAGTGGTCAAAACTAGCTGGGGTTTTTCTTTCTTAATTACATTTCCTCTGGAAATGATATTGGTTGATAAGTTGTGTATCCTCTTGTTTAAATTATTATTTATTTATTGTTATTATCGTTTGGAGTTCCCTGAACTGCAGAAGTTTGACAGTTCACTAACCAAACATGTTTCTACACTTCATAGAAAGATTTTCTGGTTTATTCCTTAAGTTAAGTGTCTCAGCTTCTGATTTGTGAATTTGCAGTATCCTTGTATAATCTCACTCTTGGTTGTGATATTTATTGAAGTCTTATATGAGAAGTAATAGAGGTTATCCATAGAAATCGACTTCAATTCTCGGTAAGGTTGTCTCTGATGTTGATCTTCAACTTCAACGCAGGTCGTTGGGAACTTCTACTCAATTGTTTGTTAAACTATGTTCGCGTTTAAAATTGTTCTACTAGCGAAGAGAACCAAAAATATTGTTTTAGAAGAGTGAGAGAGTGATGGATAGCAAGAGGCACCAACACGTGAATCTTAGTTATTCCAAGGGGCATAATACAAACTTAATTGTGCTCTATGTATACACGATCATTAATCGATGTATTGCTTCATGATCTGTTGCATATAAGATATGGTTATATTTGGTTCCTGGCACTCACTGTTCTTGTACAACTATCCACGATATATCTTGTCAGATGAGGGATCACGATACAAAAAGTAAGGGAACATCTCCCTCTTCTTTGCACTCTGTCAGTTTGTTGTATCTATAGATTTTAGGCCCAATAAGAGAATTAATATTAGATTCAATAATGTACATTTTTGAAACAATCAAAATAAGATGGAAGGAAAGATTAATTTGGAAAAAGAAATGGTGTGAGTTTGTAGAGTGCGTCATGAAACTCTAGATGGGATATGAAGACGACCGAGTACTATGACAGGAACTATTTTGGCAAGGTCTGAAAGGCATGCCGGCCAGCAACTATCCAATGGAAAATGTAATTAGGCATGAGGATTGCCAGTAGAGGAATAATTTTCCGACATTTTTTAAGCAGTATGCGGCTATTCCACAGCTTAATAAAGTTTTTTTTTCTCTTAGCATCTCACATCAGCTTTAGGCACTTTTAAAGTGCTGGGGGTGCTTGAGTTTGCCTCCATTTGAATCATCCTTGTTATGATTTTCAATTTTTATTGAACCAGAAGGTACTGGATTGGTTTCCATAAATCATTTAGTGACGAGTTATCTATTTCTTCCTTTGTCAAAAGTTGGAATCTTTGCTAAACACTTATCAGGACAGGTCTCTGTTCGTTATATCAGAACGTATTTATATTGACATACCACCTGAAGGTTAATGCTACATTGTTTGGATTCTATTTGCTTTATGGCAGAAGCATTATCTTATAACGTGATGACGGCAAAAGATTGCACTTGTAGAGTTTGATGATGTATGTATAATTTTTTCAGGGATAGGAACACTGGCATTTGGGATGAGGTATCCATCACTGTTGCTGGGGTGAGTCCTTGCTTAAATACCCAAATTGTTTTTGCCTTCACTTTTTCCATTCCTTAATTAAACGCTTAGATGGTTTTTCTTTTCACCTCTTCCATGTTTCATATATAACGGATCAGTCTCCAATTTATAGCTTCCCATGGTTCCATCCTTCCACTGATTTGATAGTTATTGGTGGTGTAGCAGTATCTTCTGGTTTTTCCAATTACATAATAATTTTTCTTTGGCCCTGTCATTTTTATGCCATCCTCAGTTTTGCAAATCACTGAAGTGCAGATAGTCTGACAGCTCACCAAGTGATTGCCAGAAGATAGGGGTTGAATACTTCATTGACCAATTTTCATCTATTTAATAGACTCAACTTTGATACATATTAAATAAAATAACAGGTCCATTGAGCACATAACAGATGGGAGTCCATTCATTTTGAAAATCTTGGTTATTTTTGCCTGAATATATTTTTTAACGTTGTCTTCTTTCTGATGCAAATGGCTGGAAAGTTCTGTATCATAGGGTCCTGATTGAAGATGTGATTAGTCTATTTAATATTTAATCGTTGCTTATCTTGCAGCCTGTAAAAATTGTAGATCCTCATTTGGTTTCATCATTCTTTGATGATTACAAGAGGGTTTATTTGCATGCTACCACAGAGTTGGTTAACAGAAGTGCTAAGGCAGCTGATTGTTCCTTGAAAATTGAAGTGTCAACTACAATAGAAGGAAATACTTGCTTGGTTGAACATCTCCAGACAGAGCACGTGTCAGTCCCTGCTGGATCACATACTCAATATACATTTCCTGAGGTGAAGTTCTTATCGCCAAAATCATATTCTCACAAATACAGTTCCATAAATCAGAATAACTAGTTTTCTCTACTGAAAAATTGTATATCGTATCATACTGCCATGAACCACGCTCAGTAATCACAGAAGGATAGATAAATTTTTAAGCAGAAGATATTGTTCTGTGAGATATTGGCTTCTGTTTTCTGGTCACATTACTACCAAGTGACCAGATTGGCAAGGATTTGGAATTGAAAAACCTTATTCTCTATGGCTATCACTACAATGACTATCATGGGACAACCCATCATCTGAAATTTTCATATTTAATTATTAATTAATCATTCCCGCTGCTGCTTATACTTCAGCTAACCTATTGCTTTAAATAGAAGACTGTAGTGGGCATGTATCATTACTCTCATTTTTGAGTTTCGTAACTTCTCCATGATGAAAGTAATATCAGGTGAAGCTGGGTATAATGGATGATCGTTCTGTGTGCTATTCTTTAAAATGCCTGTATCATGCTGAACATAGATAATGGAAATGATGGAAAATTTCAATTCATTATCCTATCCTGCTGTGATTGTAATAGATGCAGCATCTAACTTTCTCTCTTCTCTTCCCTTTCCCATTATATTCTTATAATTAAAACCCCACCCTTTTGGCAGCATTTATCTCCATTTAAAATGTTGATGATTTCTGCTTACAGATCTTCTTTTACAAACCAAATTTGTGGTGGCCAAATGGCATGGGCAAGCAATCCCTGTACAATGTTGAAATTACCGTTGAAGTTGAAGATTATGGAGAGTCTGATGTGTGGAGCCACCATTTTGGGTTCCGTAAAATTGAGAGCGAAATTGATAGTGCTACAGGTGGAAGGTATATTTTAATATTTTATCATTAGCTTTAGTGTTACAAAGATATATAAATTGTGTCTATTATTGGTTCCTGTTGCAGGCTGTTTAAGGTCAATGGAGAGCCTGTATTCATTCGTGGTGGAAATTGGATTCTTTCCGATGGTTTGCTGAGGCTTTCAAAGAAGCGGTACAAAACCGACATAAAGTTTCATGCAGATATGAACTTTAACATGTTACGCTGTTGGGGCGGTGGATTGGCCGAGAGACCTGATTTTTATCACTACTGTGACATTTATGGTTTGCTGGTAACTCTAACCCTTTTCTCTTTCAACCCTTTTTACGGTGGGTCTAAACTTAAGTGTATTTGATTAAAATTCAGTAACCTTTCATCTCAAACTAGTTCGGTTATCAGTTATGGCACAAATACCATCACTAAGTTTTTTTCTGAAGCGGGACTACAAGATCATATATTTCAATGGAGAAATCCGTAGACAAAGTTATCACTTATGAGTTATGATAGAACTGTCTTGATCAGAAATCCATCTTTCTTCTGAATATATGAAATTAGGGTCTTGGGGGGGTGGGGGTGGGGGGTGAGAAATCCATCCATCTTTCTTCTAAATATACTATAAAATGTAACCTTTTATATTATTATTTTAATTCAAACACTTTAATGAACCAGATGCCAAATTTGGTCTATAATTTGAAAACGATAAACAGTAGTTTGGATGGAATGTCTAAAAACAATTAGTTACTCAAAACCACTGATTTCTTCTGTTGCAATTGATCCGTCAAAAAATAATGTTATAACTCAAGGAAAATTAAAGAGCGCACACACACACACTATAAATTTGTGCAGAAGTTACATCTTTGAAAGTTATATTTAATATACGACCTTTTGCATCAATGATCTTTATAGTTGTTTTAGGTTTGGCAAGAGTTTTGGATCACTGGAGATGTTGATGGGAGAGGTGACCCTATCTCAAACCCCGATGGTCCACTGGATCATGATCTTTTCTTATATTGTGCACGGGATACCGTCAAACTTCTAAGAAATCATCCGAGTCTTGCTCTTTGGGTGGGAGGAAATGAACAAATACCACCAGATGATATCAATAAAGCTTTAACAAATGATCTAAAGCTTCATCCATTTTTTATGAAAGCCAATGAAAAAAACAATAACTCAAAGGGAGAAACAACTTCAACTTGGATGGATCCCAGCCAATATCTAGATGGAACACGAGTTTACATAAAAGGGTCCTTATGGGAAGGATTTGCAGATGGGGAGGGTGGTTGGTCCGATGGACCTTACGAAATTCAAAACCCTGAGGACTTTTTCAAAGATGATTTCTATAAATACGGGTTTAATCCTGAAGTTGGTAATGTAGGGATGCCTGTTGCTGCTACTATCAGAGCAACAATGCCTCCAGAGGGATGGCAGATTCCTTTGTTTAACAAGTTACCGAGTGGCTATATAAAAGAAGTTCCGAATCCTATATGGGTATATCATAAATATATTCCTTACTCGAAACCAGATAAGGTACATGATCAGATAATGCTTTATGGTAAACCAAAGGATCTTGATGATTTTTGTCTTAAGGTAAATAATTGACTTTTTCATGAGTTTCTTCATGGACTTTTTTATTTTTTATTTTTCACCTCTGGTTTTAATTTTTTTTTTATTTTGAATGGTTCACAGGCTCAATTAGTGAATTATGTTCAATATAGAGCGTTATTAGAAGGATGGACATCGCGTATGTGGACCAAGTACACTGGTGTTTTGATATGGAAAACGCAAAATCCTTGGACGGGTCTACGTGGCCAATTTTATGACCATCTTCATGATCAAACTGCTGGATTTTATGGGTGTCGCCATGCTGCAGAACCGATACATGTCCAGTTAAACCTGGATAGTTATTTCATAGAGGTAAATCCTTCGTTTCTTGGTTATGTTATTTTTTGATTCGGTGCTCTCGTATCACTTGTTTTGGGATTTTCAGAAAGAGGAATCTGGGAAATCACAAAGTTATCAAAAATGATTTTAGCGCTAAATATTTAGTTAGTACCTATTGGAGGAGGTTCTGGGGAAACCTCAAAAAAAAAAAAACTGAAGAACGCCCTGAGAGCCCTCCATCTGGACGATATGCACAAATGCATACAAGCGATTAAGGCTGTTTTTTTTATGCACGAGTGCATATTATGCATTAATGCATATGCACAAATGCATGTTACAAATTACCAGTATGCATTTGTGCATACCGTGTAGATGGAGGGCTCCCAGTCCCAGGGTGTTCTTTAGTTTTCTCTTTATTTGACGTTTTCTCCTGGACCTGACCCGTACCTACTGGGGTCATGTTGCTGTATAACTGTACTCAGAATCTTGATGCATATGAGAGCATCTCCAACAGTTCCTTTATAATTTCTCCAAAATGGAGAAAAGTCAAAATCTGTAAAAAGAGTTACATTCAACTCCAACTGTTTCTCCAATTTGGAGATTCAAGCATTAATTATATAATTAAAAATATTCAATATAACATTTAATTGATGGGAACAATTAAAAAATATTTCTTTCTCTATTGGTATTTACTTTTTGAGGGTTCTTCAAATTTGCAGATTTTTACCCTCTTTTTCCTACTTTCTCCATTTTGGAGAATCCATTGGAGCAAAAATACAGATAGAAACTCCAAAATCTCCATTTTCTTCATTTTGGAGAATCTGTTGGAGATGCTAAGACAAACTATTTCTAGTATAGGTAGCAACTGTTAACATTTTTTAATAGATAGACTACTTATAACAAACAGCATTATAAGCTTACTCTTGTCTTTAATTCAGGTGGTTAACACCACATCCGACGAACTTTCTGATGTGGCGATCGAGGTATCTGTGTGGGATCTTGAAGGAACATGTCCTTACTATAAAGTATCCGAAACACTCTCCATTCCACCAAAGAAAACCGTACCAATATTCGAGATGAAGTACCCAAAATCCAAAAACCCTAAATCTGCCTACTTTCTTCTTCTCAAACTCTATAAAGTTTCAGATTTCCAAATATTATCACGAAACTTTTACTGGCTACATCTCCCAGGTGGCGATTATAAACTCTTGGAACCCTACAGAAACAAGAAAATACCCCTCAAGATGACTTCCGATATTTCCATTACCGGATCAACTTATAACATTCGTGTCCAGATAAAGAACACATCAAAGAAACCCGATCCCAAAAGTTTACTTTTCAAGAACAACTTCATGGAAAGAAACTATGATGATGGTGAATTTGGCTTGAAATCATCGGATAAAAAGAAGGTGGAAGTTGGTTTTTTACAGAAGATCTACGGTCGTTTTTCTAAAGAAGATAACGAAATTAAAGTATCTGAAGTAAATGGTAGTGAGATTGGGGTTGCTTTTTTTCTTAATTTCTCTGTTCATGCTTCTAAGAAGGATGGTAAAAAAGGGGAAGACACTAGGATTCTTCCGGTTCATTATTCAGATAACTATTTTTCATTGGTTCCGGGTGAGGAAATGGCGGTTACCATTTCTTTTGAAGTACCTGAAGGTGCCACTCCACGGCTTTCGCTTCAAGGATGGAATTATGATAGTGCACATACCGTTCATTAAATATAACGGATATCGTGTTAATTGTGGGTGTGTTTTTGAACTCTTAAGTAATGTTGGTGAGTCGGGTTATACCGGAAATTATAGGACAAATTAATTACTACACATTTATGTTTGGATTGTGTTGTAGCCCTAGTTGGGCCTGTTGTTGTAATAAGGAGATTGGTGAATAAATATGGATTTAGATACATTGTTGTTTGTATCTTTGTTGTTGAATAAACAGTCTGAATGAATAAGAAGCATGTTCTATTCTTTGTTAGTATATGAGTGTTGGATGCACAAGTTTTATGTAGGAAGGAAGGTGGTTAAAATGTTTGGTGCATGTCTGAAAGCCAATTGAAAAATGATTGTAATTTTGTATATTTTATTGCGATATTAATTAAGGAAAATTAATTAAAATATTTATTTTTGGCTTGTGGTTTCATCTCCTAGTAATTTCTCTTCTAAAATCACCAAATCGTTATATAGGTCTGTAAGTGGCATGTTCGTAATTTATGGAGTGGTCAAAGTGTAAAAAGAAAAAGAAGTTTCTTAACTATGTCCACCGGGCCCAAATATCTATATTTGGGCTAGGTCCACAAAAATATGTCCGCAATTTGTGGATGTGTTTTTCAAATTTACATATTTGGTTCTTGCTATTGCGGACTTTAGGGATGCTAAAAAAACGACCAATCCGGTCAACCCAACCAGAAAAAAATCAATCCAAGGTAATCCGACATATAATCGATATAAAAATAGGGGAAACCGAATCTACTGGGTTTATCTTTGATTAGGCCAAAAGTAACCCGACCAACCCGATGAAAGTTTTAGTGGCTTCTCTAAAATTATTTGCATTTCTCTTTAAAATGTATAAGTTACCAAAAACTATTTGGCAACAACGAGCAACAGAACTCATAAGAGTACGTTATTGGAAAGTTACATGTAAATTGTAATACATAAATAATTGATGAACTCATATATTTTCTTGAATGTATGATCGTATTTTAAAGTAACGTTTTCTTTAATTTATGTTCTTAACGTTGGTTTTAGTGTGTTTAAATACAACATGACCAAACTAACCAACCCAAACAGGTTGGGTCGCAAAATTTTCAAACGGCCAACATTAAGTTTGGTTATTCAAATACCTTCAACCCGATCAACCCAACCCATGAGCATCCTTGTTCAGAAACATTTTTTTTACACTTTGACCCCTCCCCTAGACCTGTCACTTGCGGACCTATGATTATTTTGGTGATTTTAGGAGAGAAATGGCTAAGAGGTGAAACCATGTAGCCAAAATGACTATTTTAATTATATTTCTATTAGTTAACTAAAGAACGACCTAATTATTATGTTTATATTTTGATATGTGTGTTTATATTTTGTTATCTGTTATAAATGAACGTAATAATTAAATATATTAAATTATAAAATGATTTTGGTTCTTTGGTAATATCTATTTCTTTGGATCCATTCGGTAGCGGGTCCAGAAATTTTAGTGATGGGGTCAAAATTTAAGAAATATAATATCACTAGAATCATTACCATCTCTATCGATTCCGATTGTTGACATTTTTTTAATTTTTTTCTAGCGAATAAATATAACAATTTCTTTTGGAATATCTTTGTAACACCCCCGCCCCGCGTAGCCTGAAACGAGAGATGTACAATCCGGTAATCGGATCAAAACTCAAAACACCACATTTTAAAGATGCACTAAGCTTTCCGTAAGTAACAGTTAACTTGAAACGAAACTTAAACATAGTTACAAAGCCAAAATGTTAACGTCTAAAGTGATCCCAAAAGATTATACAAACTGATATACAAAAGTTGATCTTAAGTTACTTTTACTTCCAGTGATATCTCCATCTCTCAAACTGTCCCTGAAGTGGAACTCGAACCTATCAAGGAAACAGAATACACATCCGCTGAGCAAAGTCGCTCAGTGGACGGATAATGTGCATAATGGTGTGAACGTAATATAAGTTCAAACAAAACTAGCGTAAAACAATCGCAGTGAAACGATTTTGAACATAAATAAAGAATGTATAAATCATTTTAAAAGTCAACAAGTCACCCATATTGCAATGGTATAATCAATCCAATCAGATCTGGAATGTCAGTGTCAGGCACAACACCACCCATCCTCCAATAACCATTTTAGTTTGGTATTCGGTTCTATCGGATAATTGGATCTATCCGCTAACCGAACATTTTCTGATATTCGGCTTTTGAATGCATCCTATGTCCTGTATTTGACTTGACCTAGCCTTCACAAGAACGTTGTGGCTATTAATAGCCACCATGGAGGCATCTCAACACCCGTGACCCAAGTGTTGAGTCTAAATCGAAAACAATAAAACTCGTATCATTAAATCAAAGGTTCCATCAAGTTTTAAACCAAATCTTAAATCACATAATAGTCAATTCAACCGATAATGGATTGTAACTTCAAAAATTAATTCATTTAGAAATCATCCAAATTACGGTTAACACGAAGTCATAAAGCATAAAATCGAACCCTTTCGTTAACATGCTCAAATCGTGAAGCAAAGTCAATGTAATAGCATAAACCAAAATCATAAAATGAAAAACAAAGTTTCTTATACTCATAACTGTTAGGCTCAGAGTCATATTTATCAGCATGGATGAGATTTCAGGAATGTAACCGGTTACCCTCGAGTCAAAGGAATAGGATATCTGTACCTTATCCGAAATTGAGAAGTAACGCACAATCAATGAGATTCACGATAAAGTTTGACCAGTCGCGTGCCTAACGAATGCATAAATCGTATTACTTGAAAGACATAAAAACCATATCCTAATTCTTATAATAAGTTACTTAGGTCCTAAATGATATTAAATAACTTAGACTTCAGAAGGAACAACTAGATACGAATTAGGAAACCAAACTCAATACTTTGTCTAGTGTAGCTTCGCCTCGACACTAAACAACTTCTGACCCTCTTCTTTTAGATCATTTTTACCATACTTAGAAGACATAACAGATTCTATCATCTAAACGATAAATTGTAGTATGGTATCTTACGAGTCTATTAGTTTTAAAATCCTCATTTGGATCATCCATATGTTTTCTACGAAATTTACAAAACAACAGCTATGATCTCGAGTTCAATGTTAACAACCCCAAAAACACACTGTTTTGAGCCACTTAGAGCCAGAACTGGGTTTTAGACCCTTCATGACAGTTGTATATATAGTAAGGGATTTCTACTTGCAAAATACTTATTCTGACTTACAGTTGGTGATCTACGCACCATCAAAGTACTAGACCCGAACTATCGGTAAATCCGATTTCCACATTTTTCTCCAACTCACTTTTATGATCCAAACTTCATAATATGTTATATATAAGTGCTTAAAACACACCTAAGTATACCAAACAGTAAAACAAATCCCAATGATCATTAACCTAAGTTTAATACAATTATACTCTCTTCGACATTTAATTGAACACTTAGTGTGCGGTTAAACATATACACCAAATCTAACCATATATGAACCATAATTTACCCTTTTAATTTCTACATCATTTTAACCAACCCAAGGATTCTAAATAGATATAATAACAAAATTTTGCAATACCAACCCATAAACTAAATACATACACAATTAGATACCATTTATCAAAAATCCTAATCTAAACACCTTGACAAAATGGAAAAAAATTTATACCTTTTGGAAGGATTCAGAGAGTAGCTTTTGAATTTGTGATTGTTTCTTCAATTCCTTCCATGATTTGAGAGTAAATTTAGAGAGAAGGGAGAATTAGCGAGAGAAGAAAATAATGGTTGTGATGGATTCAAGAGAGGAGACGAGATTGTAACTTTTTTTTAAAACAAATGAATGAGAACTCTAATGGACTTCGACATTCCATCGCCCACTTGAGTTACATTCATGACATTGATAGGTAAATTGGTGCAATAACTATTCATACATAACGTAAGGAATCTCATGGAAGATAAAAGGACAAGTAAGAATACGAGATTGTCTCGCAGTCAAGTGAGCCAACTTGTTTGCTTGTCTCCCAATAGCGTGGATAGAGAAATCCCTGTTGTGGTTAAGGAATCAGCAAATGTCTCTAATAATGTCGCCAAATTCAGAGTCGTCGTTAAAGGAGTCGTAGATGGCATCCATTAAAACTTAAGCATCAGTTACACATGGCGAATTTTTTGTCTCGATAGGAGACCCATTGAAGAGCATCTCGGATGGCTAAGGCCTCACATTCACAAACGGAAGGATGGAAGTTGATGGGGGAGGCCTTGGTCGAGATGAAGACACCGTTGTGGTTTTGGATTTCCGCCGCATAACCCGCCTTTTGAGTTGAAGACTGTAGCATCAACATTGCACTTGAGAAAACCAACTCTATGTAGGATCCAGGAGGAGGATCTAAGTTGCTCGACAGGGTTGGAAAGGGGTGGAGACAAGTTCCTAGAGAGCTTCCAATCTGTATAGAGGCTTGAGGCTCGTCGCACCACCGAGGTCGGGTCCTGGGGACCATCGTTCCAAATGATATCGTCGCGGCGGTACCAAATACTCCTCATGGTTATAAGAAGACTTTCCATCGAAGGACCGTGATGAACCTGTAAAAGTTCGAAAAGGAGGTCCGCAAAAGAAGAGGCATCGTTAGCAAAAAAAGTCAATCTCCAACCAAAAACCAGCCTCAGCTCAAACTAGTCGCACCAAGGGGCAATCGATAAGCGCGTGCCAAGTATTTTCCAAATTACGGTTGCAAGGGGAAAGGGGGCAGACCTGAAGCCCTCTAGATTAGAGAGCACAACGATTACGTAAGGCACGCCAAATAAAAAATTGATTTTTATTTGGGATGTTTGCTTTCCATATTATTTTCCAATCTTCCTCTATAAAGAGTTGGGACGTCAGTGTAATTTTATCCGTGATAAGTCGGTAACTAATTTTTTTAGAATAAATTCCGTCGTGAGCCCAATGCTAAATTAGTTTGTCCGGGTAAGAACCCGATGGAGGCGGAAGTTGTAGGATCTAGGTGCGATCTCGGTGGGAGAATAAGTGATTGATTAACTCCATATTCCAACATATAGACTTGGGATCCATTAAGTCCCTTACCGTCTGCTCCAATCGAGCGGGATCAAACACCGTCTCCACCTTAAAATTCTCATCATCTCTTAGCCAAGTATCTTTCTAAACATTGATCGAACTTCCCTTTCCGACCTTCCATCGCACATCCATTCTGAGCACAAGTTGGGAGTGCCAAATACTTCTCCATATGAAACTAGGAAACTGACTCAAGTGGGCCTCCAAGAAATCTCCATACAGGTAATATTTAGACTTTAAAATTCGACAAAGAAGAGAAGAGGGATTTGCCATTAGTCTCCGACCTTGTTTTTGTAGCATGGCAATATTAAAGGCAGTAAAGTCGCAAAAGGCAAGACCACCAAACTTCTGAGGCGTGCACAACTTGTCCCACGAAAACCAATTAATATATAGAGTGCCCTCCGATTTTCGGCTCCCCCAAAAGGAGTTTATCATTCGTTCCAAGTTTTGGATGGTAGATGTCAGAATAAGGAAAAACATTCATGTACTAGACTAGAATGGCTTAGGTCGCGACTTTAATGAGTGTGGCTTTACCGACGAAAGAAATGGGCTTTTCCTTCCACTTCTAAAGTTTTGACCAAAGTATGTCCCAAATGTGTTGGAAAATAGTTTTCTTCGAATGACCCACCAGTGATGGGAGACCCAAATAACGCCCCGTATTGATGGGGTTGTTGATAACAAGGATATGAGAAAATCCGTGCATGAGATTGGGAGCTAGATTGCTACCAATGATGCCCGGTTTGGAGTAGTTGATAGCTTGTCCCGATGCTTCTTCATAGGAGGAGCAGCATGAATTTGAGATGTCGGATTTCATCGATTGAGGCCTTACAAAAGAAAAAAGCGTCATCCGTAAAAAATAGGTGAGAGATGGGTGGGGTCCCTCTAGCCGTTCGACTACATGGATGTGACCCTCCAATTCCTCGAAGTTCAAGTAAGTCGAGAGTCCTTCCATGCACATGATAAAAGATATGCGGGGAGAGCATGTCGCCTTTCCGAATGCCCCTCTTGGGGATTATAGGGCCAATCATCTCACTGTTAACTTTTGTGAAGTATTTAACGGACTCAACACTCATCATGGTCATAGTAACCCAACGGGAAGGAAAGTCAAAGGCCAACATGATATGACAAAGATAGTCACATTTTAAGCGGTCATAAGCTTTGCTTATGTTGATCTTAAGGGCCATCTCTCCATCTTTCTTACGAATATACGGTGCATATAGTGGAGCATCTCAAAAGCAATGGTGATATTATCCGTTATTAATCGGTCTTTAATGAAGGCCGTTTGGTGCGCTCATGGTATCATTATGAATATACAAACCAAAACTGTGAAAGCCTAGAAATATACAGGCCCAGTTGAGATGACGGGCCATGATGTCAGTAGCCAATTCACACCAGGTCGTATTCATCCTCTGTTATTCGCCCCGTCTTGTCGAAATGATAGACGGAAGAAGCGATTTGCCAAAACTTTGGTGATAATCTTCATGATAACTTTGCAAAGTGCAACGGGCCTAAATGTTTAGACATGAGGGGACATCAATTTTGGAATAAGAGCAATGATGGTGTCGTTTTCTCCCTCGGGTAAGACGCCATTTTCAATCCAAGAGTTGCCGGAATAGAAGATTTCATCTCTCAAGACCTCCCGCTTCTTTTGGAAAAAGCAAGGATTGAACCATCCGGGCTCGGGGATTTATCCAGGTGAATTTTGAAAAAGAGTTTATCTGAACTCTTGTTTGGATAAGGGCATCTCTAGATGATTAATATCCTACAAAAAAAAATTGTTTTTAACAAATCTGGTAATTACGTCAAGATTACCCGAACTGGACGAGAAAATAAGGTTGAAATGCTCGGTTACAAGATTGCGGATAACCTGTGGGTCTTCAACCCAGTTGCCGCTATCGTCTTTTAATTTTAAGATCCGGTTAATTTTAAGGTATGAAAGAATTTAGTGTTGTGGTCTCCCTTCTTAAGCTAATGCACTTTGGCTAGCTGTCTCCAACGATCTTCTTCTTTTGAAAGGGTGACTAAAATTCGGGATTGTTCTTCTTCATATGCCGTCGTGTCAAAGTGCTCACGAGATTGCCGGAGAGTCTTAAGTTTGACGTAAGCCTCGTGAATTTCCTTTTTAAAGGAAGTGTTGAACTCCCTTCCCCATTTGTTAAGGACTTTCGCAAGCTTGAAAATCTTGGGAATCAAATCAGTGTTTCTCGTGTTGCTCCAAGCATTAAGGAATACTTGATCAAACGATTTCTTCTGCAACTACTTGTTTTCAAACCTGAATTGTTTGAAGAGTGGAAATGTGGCCGAACCTGGGTATGGAGGACAATCGGTGAATGGTCTGAAATTGGCGTAATGAGATTTTCCACCCTATAATCGGGGAAAAGATTAATCCATTGAGTATTCCCCACCGCATGATCGAGATGTTCAAAAGTTCAGTTTGGTCTTCCTTGATGCCGACACCATGTAAATGGAAATCCGTGCATGGGAATGCCCGTCAACCGAAAACCCAAAATGGCTTCTAGAAAACCTTAGATGCACTAATCAGGGTGATCATTAAGACCCTTTTTTTTTCATTTTGAGAGAGGAGATCGTTAAAATCTCCTAAGACAACCCACGAACGGTTGGAAGACTCCGCGAAGGGTCAGAGAAGATTCCAAGAATTTTGACGTCTGGTTCATTTGGGAAACTCGTAGAAATCAGTGTCTCTTCAAGATCCTTTTTCAATATCAATAGCATCTAATAGGAATAAGATCGGTACCGGTACCGTACCAAACCAGTACCGTACCGGTTGGTACCGAATTTTTTTCCGACAAAATATAAGTACTGAATACTGAACCGAATTTACCGGTTCGGTACCAGTACGGGATCGGTATCGGGATAGGAAATTCGGGGTCAATACCACTTAGTACCGAAATTTAAAGTTAATAACAAAACATTCAAAACCAAACCGCTAAAGTTCAAGAATCAAATGTTCAACAATCACAAATGTTCAATATATCGAAAACCAATCCAAAAATTCAACATTCTTTTGGTACTCTTTCTCCATTTTCCTTTTTTGGTTGTTTATCGTCTCTTCAACAATATCGATTTTTTTGAAGTGGGCGATTTATTAAATTCAAATAGAGAAGATATGGATTTATTAAGAATATATGGATTTATTAGGTATAGATATTGTTTAGTTTTAGGAAGAGATGATTAATTAGGAGATAGATATGGAATTGGAAATCGAAAATTCGAACGGTTCCTTGTTACCCGGTTTGGTACCGGTACCAATTTATTCGGTATAATCCCGGTACCGGATACCGAAATACCAAATACCGATTCGGAAGAATTTTTGGGACCGAATACCGTACCGAATATGAGAATTCGGTATCGATTCGGTATAGTACCGGTACGGATCGGATCGGTTCGGTTCGGGAAAACGGTATGAAATGATCATCCCTAGCATCTAAATCTATTTGATTCTGCGAAAAAGACAAAAGAGAAAGTTGATACTTTTCTTTCCAAACAAACAAAGGCCTCCATTATGGGTGATATGGGTTTAGTAGAAATTATGGGAGTTGTAGGTGGTCCCCCATATAAGAGAGAGAGAGAGAATTATTTTTTGGGTTTTGTGGTGAGTCTTTTAGAGAATACGTTATTGGAGTTGGGGTAAAAGGTTGAGAAGTGGTATCAAGGATCAGAGAAGATTCCAAGAATTTTGACATCTGGTTCGTTTGGGAAACTCGTAGAAACCAGTGTCTCTTCAAGATCCTTTTTCAATATCAATAGCATCTAATAGGAATAAGATCGGTACCGGTACCATACCGTACCGGTAGGTACAGATTTTTTTTTCCAACAAAATATAAGTACCGAATACTGAACCGAATTTACCGGTTCGGTACCAGTACGGGAACGATATCGGGACAGGAAATTCGGGGTGAATACCACTTAGTACCGAAATTTAAAGTTAATAACAAAACATTCAAAACCAAACCGCTAAAGTTCAAGAATCAAATGTTCAACAATCGCAAATGTTCAATATATCGGAAACCAATCCAAAAATTCAACATTCTTTCGATACTCTTTCTCCATTTTCCTTTTTTGGTTGTTTATCGTCTGTTCAACAATATCGATTTTTTTGAAGTGGGCAATTTTTTTAAATTCAAATAGAGAAGATATGGATTTATTAAGAATATATATCGATTTATTAGGTATAGATATTGTTTAGTTTTAGGAAGAATCAGAAACTTGATTTCAATGAGTTTTCTTGTATGTCAAAAGACTGATTACAAGCACTTTAATACTCTAATCAATTACACTTTAATACTCTATCAATAACACTTTAATACCCTTAATCAATAACACTTTAATAATAACTTAGTCTAACATTCCCCCGCAAGTTGAGGGCGGGGAACGACCTGCAACTTGGACCGTAGAAACTCCAATCTTTGTGAAGACAAGGACTTCGTAAAAACATCAACAATTTGGTCTTTAGAGGAGATAAACTTGACATTTAGTTTTCCTTGAGTAACTTGTTCACGAACAAAGTGGTAATCAATTTCAACGTGCTTTGTGCGGGCATGAAAGACTAGATTTGCAGGAAGATAAGTTGCGACAAGGTTATCACACCAAAGTGTTGGTGCCTTGCTATTCAAACCGAGTTCATGAAGAAGGGACTTTAACCAGATCAATTCTGCTACAGTGTCAGCAATAGCCTTATCTTCAGACTCGGTTGAAGATTGAGAGACAGTTCGTTGTTTGCGAGCGGACCATGAAATAAGATTTGAACCCAAATAAATAGCATATCTTCCCATGGATCGACGATCGATAGGGCAGCCAACCCAGTCTGAGTCGGAAAAAGCTTGAAGCCGATACCCAGTGTTGTGACGAAACAATAAGCCGAGGTTGATCGTGCCCTTCAGATAACGTAGGATTCGTTTGACACCAGCCCAATGATTCTCAGTAGGAGCATGCATGAACTGACACACCTTATTAACGGCAAAGGCAATATCAAGACGAGATAAAGTGGCATACTGAAGAGCCCCGACTGTCTGCCGATACCGAGAAGGATCATCAAGTAAGGGGCTGTCATCAAGTAATAACACTTGAGAAGTACTCATAGGAGATGAAGCGGGTTTGCAAGCCGCAAGACCAGCCCGTTGAAGAATATCAAGAACATATTTCCATTGAGACAGAACCAAATCAGAACCATGATGCACCACTTCAATGCCCAAAAAATAATGTAGTTGGCCCAGATCCTTAAGGGCAAACAGAGAGTTGAGACGATCAATGATTGTAGTTACAGCGCCTGGGTTATTACCGATGATGATAATGTCATCGATATACATAAGGAGATAGACAAGTATGCCAGAAGAGTTGAGAATGAATAGTGATGGGTCAGTTTTGGACCCATAAAAACCCAGTTGCTGAAGAGCGGTAGACAATTTTGTAAACCAGGAACGAGGAGCTTGTTTGAGCCCATATAAAGACTTGTTCAGTAAGCACACATAATCTGGCCTGCCAGGATCAACAAAACCAGGAGGTTGTCGCATGTAAACCGTTTCCTGAAGATCACCATGTAAAAAGGCAGTCTGGATGTCTAACTGACGCAGAGACCATTAATTTGTGACGGCCAGTGATAAAACAGTTCTGATAGTAGCATGTTTGATTACTGGGCTGAAGGTCTCGTGATAAAACAGTACCTGGTAAGCGTTCCATTCTGATCCGTTTTCAACTTGTAAACCCATTTACAATCAACCACATTAGTATTAGGAACAGGAGGAACTAATATCCACATTCCATTTCTATGAAGCGCAGTCAACTCGTCAGCCATTGCTTGGCGCCATTCTATAGACTTGTTAGCAAAGGTAAAGGAGGTAGGTTCAACAGGTAAGGTGGGGGTAGTGGTGGCAGTGTAGGCAGCGGGATCATATCGGGTGGTTTGTTTAGGATTGGGGCAAAGATTAGGAGGCTGAGGCCTAGGGGCTGGAGGTGTTTGGGTGGTGGTGGAATTTGGGTCTGGTGAGGGCCCGGGAGTAGGGGTTTGGGACACAGGAGTAGTTGAGGTGGTTGAGGGAGGAATGGATGTGGTAGAGGGCGAGGGTGGTGGTGATGTTGGTTTGGGTTGTGGGGGTGGTACGGAATGTGGTGGTGGTGGTGAGTTGGGTTCGGTTGGAAAACCGGGTGGTGTGTTAGGGAAAATAGATGTGTATGGAGAGTCGGACTGTGTTGGGGTAGGTGGATGGTAGGGAAAACCATGCTCATTGAAACGAACATGTCTGGCTATGAATATCCGTTCGGTGGAAGGATCAAAGCACCGGTAACCATGGTGGACAGGACTATAGCCAAGGAAGACACAAGGAGTGGAGCGGAAGTCAATCTTGTAACGGTTATACGGACGAAGATAGGGAAAACATTGACATCCAAAGACTCGAAGAAAAGAGTAATCAGGTTTGCATTTAAAGACATGTTCATAGGGAGATTTGTTGGAGGAGACACGAGAGGGGAGTCGATTGATTAAGTACACGGCTGTTTCAAAAGCAATTTGCCAGAAGCGTTGAGGAAGACTGGATTGGGCCAGGAGGGTAAGTCCAGTTTCCACAACATGACGATGACGACGTTCTACAGTGCCATTTTGTTCGCTTGTATGAGGGCAAGAACGTCGATGAATTATGCCAAGGTTGCGACAGAAGGTAGTGAGAGGACGAAACCCTCCCCCCCCCCAATCAGATTGAATACACTTTAACTTGGTGTTAAATTGGCGTTCAACCATTTTAATAAAGTTTGTTAAGACTATGTAAACATCAAAATTTTGAACTAAAGGATAAAACCACATGTATCTAGAGTAATGATCAACACACAACAAAAAGAAGCGATAACCATCGAAGGATGGTGTATGCGAATGGCTCCAAACATCACAATAAACAAGATCCAAAAAATTATTACTAGGAAAATTGGAATCGGATAAAGATAATTTTGAAGACTTTCCTAGTTGACAAGAAGAACACAAGTTATTTGATAATTTGTCCGAAACAGGTAAAGAGCAATGAGAAATAATTGAACGAAAAACTTGAGCATGAGGATGTCCCAAGCGTTGATGCCAAATGTTCGAGGAAGCTTTGACAGCAGTAAAAGCAACCTTGGGTAAAGACTTGAGCTTAGGGAGACGGATGAAGTACATCCCCTGTTCACTGGGACCCGTTAGAAGGATAGTGCGTGTAGACTCGTCCTTCACAACAAAATAAGATGAGTGAAATTCAAAGAAAACATCATTGTCTGCACAAAATTTTTGAACGGATAAAAGGTTTTGTTTTAGTTCAGGGACATGAAGTATGTTGGATAATTTAAAGGTTTTGTTAGGGGAGTAAAGTTTTGAGGAACCAATATGAAAAATGGGTATAGAGTTACCGTCACCAACAAGTAAAGAATCGTTACCGAAGTAGGCCTCATAATTGTGAATGCTAGATAGATCTGGAGTGGCATGGTGATTTGCGCCAGAGTAGGCCTCATAATTGTCAATGCTAGATAGATCTGGAGTGGCATGGTGATTTGCGCCAGTATCGGGCTTCCAAGTGGATCCTGATTGCGAACCATCATCTGAGTAAGTAGCATAGTTGGCCTGTGGCGCTGCATGAGATTGGTTAGGCTGGTTAGGACACTAAGAGGGTAGGTGACCAATCCCACAGCGGTTACAATGACCATAGACCGTGTTTTGAGTAGAAGCCCAAGAGAATTGATGTGTGCCATTATTATCACGATTGAGAGAGTTGAAAGCAGCCCGTGAGTTGCCACGTGAAGCTCCAAGAGGAACCGCGACCACCACGGTTGTTATTGAATGATCGGGATCCAAAGTAAGCCTGTGGTCGTGGTGAAGGTGCAGGGTTTAGTTGATATCCCAATTGAGAGGCCATGAGTTGAAGATTATGAAGCTGCTGCTGAATGGAGTCGAGATTGGGCTGTTGTAGGGGCGTAGAGGTAGTCGTAAGGGGCTGCTGAGCAGGAGAGGCAGTTGCCAAAAAGGCCTGAGGAACTTGAGGATTGGTTGCCAAGATCCTTGTGATCATACAATCATGGTCACTTAATAAGCCATGCAATTCATTGAAGTTAACAGGAGGGGAATGAGCCAAGAGATTTGCCTTGAGACCATTGTATTCTTCACGAACCCCTGCAAGAGTTAGCATAACCAGATCTTTGTCTTTCACTGGTTCGCCTATATTGGCTAGAGCAGTTGCATATTCTTGTGCTCTGCTGAGATATTCGACAGGTTTTTCATCACCTTTCATGGTGATTCGAAGTAAATGATTTTTAAGAATAAATTCATGGGATGAAGTAACCGGAGCATACGCTCGTTCTAAAGACAGCCATACCTCTTAGGAAGTTTTACCCTGAATGTGTTGAAAAGACTCTTCTGACACGGTAGAGATGATGAGCATACGGATGTGGGCATCGTCGGAGACCCATGGTTGGTAGCTTGGATTGTCTGTAGTAGCAGATCCATTTGTAATCTTCAGTTCTGGACACGGAACAGTGCCATCAACATAACCAAAAAGATTGTGAGAAGTAAGAAAAGACTCGACCATTGATCGGCAATAACCATAATTCGTAGATTTTAGGGTAAAAGCAAATTTGTGAGAATTATGGGTTGTCTTCTCTTGATTGGTGAGAGTTAGGATTGCAGCCATGGTAGTAAAGGAGTGAGGTTTTTTTTTGGCCGGAGGTTGCGTTGGCAGAATTTAGGTTGGAGGAAGGATTATGATCGGCCAAAGAATTGAAGCCGAAAAGGGGGAGATATGATCAGGCTCTGATACCAAATCAGAAACTTGATTTCAGTGAGTTTTCTTGTGTGTCAAAAGACTGATTACAAGCCCTATATATAGGGAGAACAATTACACTTTAATACTCTAATCAATAACACTTTAATACCCCTAATCTATACCACTTTAATACCCTTAATCAATAACACTTTAATAATAACTTAGTCTAACAGGAAGAGATGATTAATTATGAGATAGATATGGAATTGGAAATCGAAAATTCGAAAGGTCCCTTGTTATCCGATTCGGTACCCGTACCGATTTTTTCGGTATAATCCCGGTACCGAATACCGATTCGGAAGAATTTTTGGGACCGAATACCGTACCGAATATGAGAATTCGGTATCGGTTCGGTACAGTACCGGTATGGATCGGTTCGGTTCGGGAAAACGGTATGAAATGCTCATCCCTAGCATCTAATCTATTTGATTCTGTGAAAAAGACAAAAGAGAAAGTTGATACTTTTCATTCCAAAACAAACAAAGGCCTCCATTATGGGTGATATGGGTTTAGTAGAAATTATGGGAGTTGTAGGTGGTCCCCCATATAAGAGAGAGAGAGAGAGAATTATTTTTTAGGTTTTATGGTGAGTCTTTTAGAGAATACGTTATTGGGGTTGGGTTAAAAGGTTGAGAAGTGGTATCAAGGACAAGGTAGGGGAAGGACAAACCTTTTGAGGTGTCACTTTTCCTTTGATTTGGGTGAAGAGTTGGTACCCAATAGAGGAGACACAAGAAGACGATAAGTCACATCACCTCCAAAGACTTCTTCCAAAATAATTTCCTTGGTAGTGTGAGACGTCGAGAGCTTATTTTGTGAAAAAGAGTTCGGAGTATTGACTAGTGGGATTTTTTTTCTTGTTGTACTAGGCACATGGTGATCTATTGGAAAAGTAGTTTAGCCTTTTTCCCTCCATTTTTTCATCTATTTCGGCGAATTCCTTAGTCGCCGACCGGTTGAGTTCAGAATAGTTCTCCTCTTTTTCCTCTATAATGGCTGCAGTTTCTTAAGATTTTGGACGAGAATTTTCGATGTCATTCTCGATCGCCTGAACGTGTACTTAATCAAGGTTGAGCCAAGGACCATAAAGTTGCATCAAGTCTCCATCCAGTTCACGGATTCTCACCAGTTTATTATTACATGCCAACTTATCGTGACCCCAAATGCCGCATTTGTAACAGATGAGAGGAAGTTTCTAAAATTTGCATTGAATCCAGTGCTATTTACCTTCAAAAGGAACAAAATGATCCACCGTGGAACGTTTATGAAGGGGAAGGATTACCTGCGTACGTTTGCTTTCTCACATCATATCGACATTTGATCCTTTCCAGCGTAGATTAGCTTTTGGGTCGACCATGTGCAACCAATTTTTGAGGTTATTTTCGATGAACAGACAGAGCGTGATATGGTGATGTATATCATCATAGGGAGAGAGCTCAGGTCAGCTTCCTTCAAGTTACCGAAATGAGGAGATCATTTGAGTTGTTCACAGCTGAAATTTGGTTTGAAGACTGAGCTTTTTGGACAAAAGGGGGAATTGGATGGCCTCTTCAACCACGAGTCTTTTGCGTTGTTCATGACCTTTAGGTAATTTTGTGTTATCCTTATCCATTATTCCCCTATGTAAGGGGCCTTAAGATCATTTGAAGACATCCCATTCTTCAACTGAAGATCATCTCCTCTTAGTTGATGTCTCTCCATTTTACTTTTAATCTTTTAGTTTAGCATTTAATTTTCTTATGTTTAGTTGTATTCTATTTCCTACAATCTTACCACTGTGGCGACAAACTCTTATTTTAAATTTTAATGACAATTATGTTTAATCTTTATTTCATTGTCTTTATTATGTTTTCCATGTCTATTAGGAGCTAATTATCTCTATTGGTGTGGGTGTGAGTTTAAGTTAAGATATTATCCAACTCTTTGGGTGTTCTCATTTAGTACCTTTGTAACTTGATCACTTAAGTCGGGACCTAAACTCAATGCAGATAAGTCGATCACTTTGAAGTGTTAATATTAGGTTCTAGACCTAGAGAGGGAAAATATGAAATATGGTTTAATTGATAAACATCTCCCAAGTGAGCATAGAGATGATAGCGGGTCCAAGAGTGGACTTAGTCATGTTCCACCAACCCAAGGCTTCACCTCTAAGCATCTTCGAGGCAAATCTCACTTCCTATTTCTCTTCACATTCACTTGAGCCAAAAGCTTGCTTGATCTCCCGAATCTAGTTCATACAAACTACTAGATCGTCTGAACCTGAAAATTCAGGTGGTTTGGTGCACATAAAGGTCTTCTATGAACAACATATCTCTCTCTCTGCACGCTTACTCTGACCATCGTTGTCTCTTCAGTGCCATTTACATTTACATTCCCTCCTAAACCTCCCACGACATTTTCAGCACTTCCTCATGTCTTCGGTTACTGGCATCTCGTT
The DNA here is from genome assembly GCA_036898165.1 of Silybum marianum. Taxonomy (NCBI): domain Eukaryota; kingdom Viridiplantae; phylum Streptophyta; class Magnoliopsida; order Asterales; family Asteraceae; genus Silybum; species Silybum marianum. The sequence continues at coordinate 16,064,999 of CM072528.1, forward strand.
CCTCAAACATCATCATGAAGGTTTCATGTTGCTTCTCCATGGCAGAAGTGACCGTCTGCATCACACTCGCCTTGAATTCTTCTTGAGGGTCCACTTCTTGCATCACCTCATTATCCGAGAGAAGATTGACCCTTGGCACACGTTCCACTCGGCTTCTAAATCCCTATGGAAAAGTAGGGAGTAGAGGTAACTGAGTGCCACCGGAACCCTCTGGTTGGCTCGGATTAAAAGCACTGCCCTCTGCACCATCCACTTCACTTCGTAATCTATTTCGTGTATTAACCATCGTGATCTTCATAAGAGGATAAGGATGAGAATAAGACAAAACTAACATATATACGTATCATACATTCATCAATCATCACAACGATAGTAAGGTAATTATGCTCACATAAAAATATAATATAGCATTAACTACGTGATATTTTGAATATATCATACATATAAGAATTTTTATTACCAAAGTCACGTTTCATGATTCATGCACTTCCGTCGACTCTATAACTCTCCTATATCAAGAGTTTCTACCCACATCTCACAATTCATTACTTAAAATCTCAACTTAAGTCTAGGAATATTAAATTCATACCTAGTTCACTTAAACTAGAGCTCTGCTACCAATTTGTAACACCCTAAAAATAGGAGACAAATTAAACCGATATGATTTACGAAAAGAAGCTTAATGGCATAATGATCATCCAACAAATGGGGAAATAGTATAAGAGTTTCCATCAGTAATTACATACTAAACAACAACCTAATAATCTATACTAAATCGAAACATAGATTACGTTTGGGTGTTGTTAATATCCTCAAAAACTGTATCTAGTAACTCCAAAATGCAGTTGACAATGCAATCCCAAAAATGCCTCAACCGGTCACAACGCTCCGCTAAAACCTTGGGCCGCTACTAAGATCACCTAATATACATGTCATTTGAGAAAAAATATTAGACTTAACGCCTAGTGAGAGCAAACAGTTAATGATTAAAGCTATGAAACTTTAAAATACGAAATTTAGATTTAAACAATGTTATTTATAAAATTTAACTCACGCTTGCCCTTGGAAGGGTGTAAAACATTTGAAGATGAGGGGGAGACCCGATTTACCACTAGTCCTGATGGAGAACAAAGGTGTGTCACATACCAATGTTATTAGAGCGTCGCATAAAAGTCTGGTAGCCATTGACATCAACCAAATCTAGTAACATAATTATTTGTGCACATAAGCTTATTTACTCGGGAATTACATACTAATCACAATGCGTATTTCCGAGTTAAAATGAAAGGATGTTTGGAAATTACATAATAATAACAATGCCTATTTCCAATTTTATAAATGAGATAGCACAATCCTTCACGTAAAATAAACCGACTTATATGGATCCATTACATTCTAGTCATATGGTTAAATACATCTATATAGACTTATTAAAATTTACCCAACACCAAACCATGTGTATAATTTCTCAACAAGTAATGAAATCCCAAATGTAAGACACTGCGATTTTGAGTTTTAAATCCAATAATACTTTGAAATAAGTATATACCAAGTGATTAAAACCATTCCTCATGCTTATTTTATCAATACGAACAAAACCCCATTTTACCCAAAATTTGACCTAAAATGTCAAATTCATCAAAATATGTAAATACTTGAAATTTAAACTTGTAGCAAGTAAAATGCTTCATTTTAACATGTATATAGTTTTGTAAAAGAGGGGGGGTATGATTCTTGAAGTTTGATCACTAAGCCTTAAAACCCCAAACTTTAATTACACTAGAGGGTACTTGGATCTTCCACAACAACCACTGTTAATGAGGTTCTTGTTTACAATAAATGAAGAAATATAGTGAGAAGATGAGAGAAGTAGGGAAGAGGAGTTATGAGGGTCTGATTATCTTTGAGGTTGGACAACTGCCAAAAATAAAAGGAGGAATAAGGAGTGGTAAATCTGAAGTGTGGTCCACACAAATTAACAAGGAAGTCAACAGCTTCCAAATTACCCAATTCGGACGGTTTATCTACGGGTAGGAACCGCGGTGGGACCGCGTTACGCTCTATTTGTCCGAGATTCCCATACACACAAAGGGGGAAGTTCGTGATTTCCAATTGATTTTTCATACTACAAGTGGGGTCATGGGCGGAACACGACCGTTGTAGTCTTGGGGGCCGGTATATAACGTTACAAAAATTCCGAGATCCAAATAATGCGCATGCAATTTTTTTTGCTATGATCTATTGTTAAATTTTAGAAAAAAAAAACATTGGTTAATATAGACTAAAACATAGAACCTTCAATCTGTTAACCGATAAATAGTAATATACACTACAATGAAAACGGATTTATATGAAGTCAAAAAAATTTAAGGGTTCTAATAGACCGTTTTTCAAGACTTAATTTATAGGACCAAAAAATAAAAGTGTTCTATCTAAAGATGTTGTAATAAGTTTATATGACATTTTTGGACGTCTCAACAAAGTTTTAGGGACAACTTTAACACAAAGCGTCAAATTAACAATTTTATAGGATTGAAAAAATGTCATATAAAAAGAATAAGTACATATAAAACTTTTGAGTGGTCTATAAATTTATTACGCATTTAAATAAGACGTTTTATTTTTTGGCCTTATAAAATAGTCTATTAAGATTTTTAGAAATTGGTTGGGTCCAAAACTCAATTTTATTATAGTGATCAATTTATCATGTGTTTGGATTTTTTTTATTAACCTGTATATCCAACTCGCTATGCGAGCCGACCAATCCCAGGACAACCACCTGCTTCGCGGGTATCTCGGAGACACTGCATTTGAACCTTCGTGGCCACAAGGGGATTTTTTACCCCTCCCTGGATTATTATAAACTACTAAAAAAACTTTTAGATTAGCAATATAAACTCGTATATTAACTTAAACATTATTTTTTTTGTTTTAATTTAGATTAGCAATTAACCTTATATACTAACTTAAACATTTTTTTGTTGTTTTAATTTAATATATATTAGATGGGAAGAAAAAACTAATTTAATATATAATAATAGATAGGTAAGAAAATTCTAATAAAGAAGTAAAAGTGTACAACATGGGGTTCAATCCCATGACTTAGGACAGAGGCCACAAGCTGATAACCAACCAAGTTACCCTTAACATGTGTTATTAAATAGTCATGAATAGTATTTGAGTAAAAAGGCAGGGGTGACCATGGCCCCCTAAGGCCACCATGGTGTTCCGCCCCTGAGTGGGGTCCACCACTTTTAACCAAACTTTGATTTCAAAAAATACTTACACCCCTTCATCTATTACAAGTAATAATATACGCCCCTTGCCTATATTATAATAAAAACATAATTATTACATATATAACATATTTATATTACGTATATATATATTACATAATTATAAAAGTATTATAAACCAATAGAACTTGCTTAAATATATAATTCATTTACCAAAATTTTCGACTGTTACATCAAGCTTGGAAATATTGATAGTGGAAACTTTGTGGCCAATATCTATAAAACTTCACTTTCGATAGATAGGAATTTCTATAAACATCTTGTTGATCATAAATTCCATTGTATAAGCTTCTGTTCATATTCAGCGATAGCACACGCTGATAGCCATCTGCGATCGCTGAAGATCAAGGAACAACAAGCTTATCTCTGAAGATCTGAAGATCAACTATCACACCAGAAGACCATTCAGCGAAAGTCAAAGACCCTAGCTGAAGAAAGAGATAATCAGCTAAGTGAACTGAAGCGGTTCAGCGATAGCAGCGATTGTCTAGTGTGAAGTCTTGTGAAGCCTCAGCGATACTAAAGTTCATCCTTGAAGATTCAGTATCAACGATCAAATGAAGCTTCCTTCACAAGATTAAAGATTGATCTTATCCTCGATTCACAAAACTCAAACCTAGAACCATGTCAGAAAAGGACGTACGACTTGTCTCTTATGTCCCCATCATATCTGATATGGTACTGTTCATATTCAGCCAAAAGCATGGCTGTCTTATTAGCAAGGACAAGCTTCCTATCCAAGCTTGACACGTGGCATATACCTTTTGTCTTGCATTAAATGGAAACGGGTATAAATAAGATGGAGATATCTTCTTCATCTTAATGCATGCTTCTTTCTAACCTAAACCCTATTTATTCTTTCTTTCATCTTCTTGTGCATCAAACTTAGTGTTTCCTAGTTACAATAGAATAGGTGTTAAACTTGTTCTTATTCCGCTTGTAACTGTAAATTTGTTTATTATCTATAAACTCATTTAAAAACCAAAATCTGTGTGTGTGTTTGTATTCAACCCTCCCCCCCCCCCTTCTACAAACTATTTACTATTGATTGAACTCTTGTAGACCCTTTAGGGACCAACAAGTGGTATCAGAGCAGTGTTTGCTTCTTAATTCTTTAAAATAACTTTTTCTTAAAACTATTTTAAAATGTCAAACCCTAATACGAACTACAATGATAATGGATCTTTAGCTAAACCTCCAAGATTTAGCCATGATAATTTTCCATTATGGAAGGAAAGAATGTCTCTATTTCTAGAGGGATCTGACCCAAAGATTCCCTGCTATTTAGAAAATGGACCATTTGTTCCTACAACAATAGTAGCTAGTGTTCCTGCCACCACTGCTACTCCAGCCATTCCTGAAAGGGTTATTGTTAAAACTCCTAACAGATGGACTGAAAAAGACAAGAAAGAAATTGCTATTGACTCTAAAGCTAGATCTATAATAGCAATGGCTTTACCAGTTGAAGTCTATCATTCTGTCATGAAAATGAGGACTTCTAGGCCATGTGGGATACTCTATGTATCCAATATGAAGGAACTTCTGAAGTAAAAGTTACTAGATGCATAAACCTTGTACGAAAATATGAGAGTTTTATGTATCAAAAGGGTGAATCTCTTTCTCAAATTCACCAGCGTTTCAACTGTTTGTTGATTGATCTAAAATCAGTCGACAGAGTGTATTCAAATGCTGAAATTATGACAAAATTCATGGAGGCATTACCTGATCAATGGGCAGTGTACACTACATGTCTAAAGCTGTCAAAGAATCTTGAAACCTTGTCCTTAAGTGCATTATATGGAATGCTCTTAAATGAGGAACAATCTCAACTTCTAAGGAAGAACCTCATTAATGAACTCAAAGGTGCCAAAAGTACTTCTTTGGCACTTGTGACTTCTGAGGGAACTCCTACTAAAAATGTTCCTTCTTCCACTATCACCTCCATCACAGAATTAGGTCAAACTGATTCAGAAGATCAACTTACTGATGCTGACATCTCTGAGTTTGATAACTCTCTAGTTTTCTTAACTAATAACTTAAAAGATTTGCTAGAAAGAGCAATTTTCGAAAACCTTCTAACCTCCCTGACTCTGAAAAGCAAAAAACGTTGCCCGCTGAGAAAGCCTCAACGATATGCTTCAACTGTCAGCGAAAGGGTCACTTTGCCAGTGAATGCAGGTCAAAGAAAGTTGCAGCTCCCACTACCTCCCAGACCTCTGATAAAAAGGAGAAGTATTTGAAATTGAAAAACAAATACAAGGATCTGAAGAAACACCAGCAAAAAGGTAAAGGCCTTGTCGCTGAAGAAGTTGATTGGGATGCTGAAGATGACTGGGCCAAGACCTCTGAAGAGTCTGGTTCAGATGAAGAAGATCTTGCCTTCCTCTGTCTAATGGCAAGAATTAAGGACGCTGAAGAAGTCACTGAGACTTCTTCCTCTGAGTCTCCTTCTACTCAGGTAACTATTCCTTCTATCTCTTTACCTTCTGAAGGTGATAACTTGTCAGCTCTCGCTGCTATGACTGTTGATTTTTACGATGCTTTAAATGAAAAAATTAAGGCCGAAAGGATTAACAATGACTTATCTGAACAATTGAAAAATTGCCATATAAGAATCAAAGAACTTTCTAAAATTGAGGAATCTCTCAAGGACCAAGTCTTTGCAAATCAAACAATAAGCATCGAGAAACAACAAGCTATCGCTGATAGGGAAAAGGCTATCGCTGATCTCAAGTCTGAAAAGGCAACCATCGAAGGATGGTGTAAGGCTTCTGATAAAGTCAACGAGATCATCAATGCTTAAATACCTATGAAAGTAAGAAGTGGGTTAGGCTATAACCCTGAAAAGGAAGAATCAGAGAATGATCGTTCCATGCTCAAATTTGGAATGTTTGTCTCTTCTATCCCTGATCCTTCTTCTTCAACTTCTTCTTCCTCTTCTAAAGAGAAGCTTTCTGTGCTTAAATCTAAGAATAAGAAAACTCAAGTTAGGTACAAGAAGTCCTCAGAGAAAATTTCTAAAACTGGGAAGAAGGTCCCTGACTTTTGTCAGAGACCAACCCCCACAATTAAAATCGATCTCACTCCTACCCATGAAAAGGTTGTTATACCTCCAAGGACCATGGATAAAGGAATTCTTGGACCTATCCTTGAGAAATTTCCTGCTCCCTCTCTGATTTTCAAACCATTTAAGTATAGGAAATGCTATCACTGTGGTGAAACTACCCACATTGCAAGCAAATGTCCTAATGCCACTAGAGCTGATAAACTAGCTCATGGAAAGAAAGTAGCTCAAGCTGATAAATCAGCAAGAGTGAAATCCACCAAGGTTGCAAAACCACCAAAGGTGAAGATATCCACTGAAGAGAGTTCTTCAGCTAGTAGCTCCTCCGCCAATCCTCTATCTAACCAAGCAGGACTCATAGTAATATGGGTACCTTTAAACAATTAATCTTTTGTTGTATGCAGAGTGCCAAAGGTATCTGGTATCTTGATAGCGGATGCTCAAGGCACATGATTGGCAGAAAATCTCTGCTCCCTGATTACAAAGAAGAAGTTGGTCCATCAGTGACTTTTGGTGGAAATGGCAAAGGATACACTAAAGGTTATGGAATTCTATCCAACGGAGCCACATCGTTTTCTCGTGTTGCCTACGTTGAGGGACTAAAGCACAATCTCTTGAGCATCAGTCAGTTATGTGACAAAGACTTCAAAGTTCTATTCTTAAAGAATAGATGTGCTGTCACTGACGGAAATGATAAGCTTGCCCTTACAGGCAAAAGAGTGGAAAATGTATATGTCATAAATATGAATAGTTCTCACTCTGAGAACATGTGCTTTATCTCTAAAGCATCCACTGACATAAACTGGTTATGGCATAAAAAACTCTCTCACTTCAACTTTAAGACAATAAAAGAATTGTCTCAAAAGGATCTAGTCAGAGACCTCCCAAATCATACCTTTACAAAGGAATCTCTTTGTTCAGCGTGTGAGAAGGGAAAGCTGACAAAAGCCTCCTTCAGGTCAAAGCAAGTTTCTTTAGTAACCGCTCCTCTTCAGCTACTCCACATGAATCTATTTGGACCTGTCAATGTCCAATCTATCTCTGGGAAGAAATACACTTTAGTGATTGTTGATGAATACTCCAGATACACATGGGTGTTCTTCCTTCGATCCAAAAGTGATACTCCTGAAATGATAATTTCTTTTATCAAAAGAATGGAAGTTTTGAACAATCTAATTGTTCGTTCCATAAGAAGTGATCATGGCACTGAATTCAAAAAGAGTACTCTGGTAAACTTCTTTGAGGAAAAAGGTATCTATCACAACTTCTCCTCAGTGAGAACCCCTCAGCAAAATGGTGTTGCTGAAAGAAGAAATCATACTATCATCGAAGCGGCTCGCTCAATGCTCAGCGAATCGCATCTACCCACTCAGTTCTGGGCCGAAGCAGTCAGTACATCGTGCTTCACTCAAAATCGATCCCTGATAGTTAAGCGATTTAAGAAGACCCCCTATGAATTATTTCATGGGAGAAGACCTACTCTGAAATATTTCCACATTTTTGGATGTAGATGTTAAATTCTGAATGACAGAGATCATTTGGGTAAATTTGATCCAAAATCTGACGATGGTATATTTCTTGGCTACTCCTCTATATCTAAATCCTTCAGAGTCTTCAACAAAAGAAGACAACATGTTGAAGAATCCATGCACGTTAACTTTGATGAATCTCGTCCCATTCATGCATCTCATTCTCATGAGGATGATGAAGAATTGAATGCCTGGATGAAATCTCATTATGGGGAACCTGAAACTTATTTCAGCAATCAACCTCCTACTGAAGAATGTGATGATGAAATCCCTGTAAATTCTTCAAGCAACAATCATCCATCTTCAGGGATGAATGTTACTCCTCTTAATCAGATTCCTGTTGCTGATTCCTCTCTTGGAAACTCCTCATTGAATAAACCAAACTATATCTGAAAATCAATCCCCTTAATTGATTCTAAATGAAGTACCTGTTGCTGAAACAACAAGTCCTATTCCAGAAACTGAAGAACAAGTCGTTGAATCTGCTGTTGATCTCTCTCCTCAAGCACTAGCTCAGCGATGGACTGCAAATCATCCAATAAATCAAATTATTGGTGATCCCACTGCAGGTATCAAAACACGTAGAGGTACAGGTAATATCTGTCTTTATGTTAACTTCATTTCTCTCTCTGAACCTAAAAAGACAGATCAAGCTATCTCTGATCCTAGCTGGGTTTCAGCTATGCAAGAAGAACTAACTGAATTTCGTAGAAATAAAGTTTGGAATCTTGTGCCTAGACCCTCTGATAAAACTGTCATAGGAACCAAATGGGTTTTCAGAAATAAGCTAGATGAAAACGGGACTATAATTCGCAATAAGGCTAGACTTGTTGCTCAAGGTTATAGACAGGAAGAAGGAATTGACTATGATGAGACCTTTGCACCTGTTGCTCGTTTAGAATCCATTAGACTCTTTTAAGCTTATGCTGCCCATAAAGACTTTAAAGTTTTTCAGATGGATGTTAAAAGTGCTTTTCTAAACGGAAAACTCAGCGAGGAAGTTTATGGTGAACAACCCCCTGGTTTCTCAGACCCTAACCATCCTGGTTATGTTTTTAAACTTAAAAAAGCTCTTTACGGGTTAAAACAAGCCCCTAGAGCTTGGTATGATACTCTTTCAAAATTTCTTCTTAAAGAAAAATTTGTTAGTGGAAAAATTGATCAAACCCTGTTTTTAAGAAAATATAAAGGTCATACTATTCTCGCTCAGATATATGTTGATGACATTATCTTTGGTTCCACAAGACCCAAACTTTGCACTCGTTTCGCTGCAAGAATGCAAAAACAATATAAAATGAGTATGATTGGTGAACTAACATATTTTCTAGGTTTGCAGATTAAGCAATCTGACAAAGGAATTTTTTTTGTCAAAGCAAATATGTTAAAGACATGCTGAATAAATTCGACATGAATCAGTGCTCAGCTATGAAAACTCCTATGGCGCCTCCTCTGACGTTGAACAAGGATCCCAATGGAAAACCAGTCAATGTCACTGCCTATCGAGGAATGATTGGATCTCTGTTGTATCTTACAGCGAGTAGGCCAGACATCATGTACGCTACATGTCTCTGTGCTCGGTATCAAGCTGAACCGAAGGAATCCCATCTAATTGTTGTAAAGCGAATCTTCAGATATCTGAAAGGAACTCCAAATCTTGGTCTCTGGTATCCCAAAGGCTCAGGATTTGATCTTATTGGTTACTCTGACAGTGACTTTGCAGGTTGTAAGATAGATAGAAAGAGCACCACTGGAGGGTGTCAGCTACTATAGGTGGAAAGCTAATTAGTTGGACAAGTAAAAAGCAAAACTCAGAGTCCACTTCCACCGCTGAAGCTGAGTATGTAGCCGCTGGTAGTTGTTGTGCTCAAATCCTTTGGATGAGAAATCAACTAAGAGACTACAATCTCAAGCTCTCTAAAATTCCTATCTATTGTGATAGTACAGTGCTATTGCAATTGCCAACAACCCTGTACTTCATTCAAAAATCAAGCACATTGAAATCCGATATCACTTTATCAGAGATCATGTGATGAATGGTGAAGTTGAGCTCCATTTTGTACCTACTGAATATCAGCTTGCTGATCTTTTCACCAAACCTCTTGATGAAACTAGATTCAATTTACTCATCAGCGAACTTGGTATGTTGAACGCTGAATAATTTATTATTCACTGACCAACAAGGGATACAAATAAAGCTTTCAAACTTTCCATTCTCTGAACTCTGATTCAGCGATATCTGGGCCATCTCCTCAGGTATTATCTTCTAATCTTTGTCACTCTTTGGTGTCTTTTCTCATCAAAGAATGACTCTCTTAAAATTAAAACTCCTCACTAACAATCCTTTATTATTAGTGATAATGATTTTTCTAAAAATTAATAATGATAAACCTTCCTTATGGATAATTATCATTATAATCTTTTAAAAACAAAGAAAAGGACACGTCAGACCTTTTTTTTCTGACACACGACGGACCGCGACGTTTCCATTCCAACTCCTTCTTGGAACATGCGCCAGGTCATCATTTCTTTTTCAAAAAGCTAAAACTATCGTTTAGCACTCCTTTCTTTCTCTCTCCTCTTGCTATTTAAGCATCTCTTTTGCCTTACTTTATTCTTTCCGCTTTCATAACTCTCCTAAAGGCAAAAGAAACTTTCCAATCTTCAAGTTTTCTCAAGAACACCAAGAACACGCATTTGTGTGTTTTTCTTCTCGAATTCAACTAAGGTTTGATCTAAACCTTTACTTATGACTGGAAATTCTTGTTTCACTTCTTCTTCTCCTTAAAACTCTAAAAATGATATAAAAACTTTTCTTAGAAACAAAAATAAAATTAATCTGGATCAAACTTAAAAGGTTTTCCTTTATAAAAACCCTGTTCTAAGTTCTTTTCTTAGAACAGAAGACTTTATTATTAAAATTTTATCCATTTTTATTTACCTTCGCAATTTTTTTAATATAATCTTTCAATATATTGTTTTTATCACAAGCATTTTGATATTGTTCATCAAAATACTTGTTTCTTTGATCTTACATTTGGTATTCTTTATACCAAACTCTGGTTTATACGTTTATGTATAAAACCATGATTTACTTCTTTGGTGTTCCTATCTTTCCCACAGCAATGGCCTCTGCAAGTAAGACCGCTGCAACCTCTGCTGCTGAAGACACCACCTTGGTCGCTACACCAACCTGCCATTTTCCTCTGGAAAGAGCCATCTTCAAGTCCTGCAACTACATTGCATTGGTGGAGATCCCTGCAGACCGCCCTCAATTCACTGAAGGAGCGACCTTCATCAAGGCGTGCCCACTGATGTACGCCTTCGTCCACAACCTAGTGGCATCTCTTCTCATCTCCAAGCGCTATGGTACACGGCTCACTGTACCATGCTGACAACTGATAAGGGAAACGAACTCCCTGCTATTGGATTCAAAATTCCAGATCTTGGGTTCTTCTCTTTCACTGCTGGGTTTCTCAGGAAGGCTCTTCGTCTCCCTGTACGCGCAAAGAATCAGCAATGGGGCGCTGAACCAACCAAGATGCAAATCGATGCATTCTTAGACTCTATTGGATATGCTTGGGAGAATCCCTCTCTGAAGACGGTGGGTTCCAAGGTAGAAAAGAAAAGGCTACCTGCTCGCTGGCAATATATCTTCACCCAGGTAATCCAATGCCTCGGGTCGAAGATCGGCTCGCACGACCAAGCGAGCAAGCACTTTCAAGACCTTGCCTACTCCCTCTGCACCGGACACAACCTCAATTATGCTGACTACATCTTCAGCGACATGGTCAGTCGCATCAGCGCCGCCACCAGACATTCCGTCATCCCTTATCCTCGCTTCTTTGCGACTATTATGGAAGAAATAGTCGTTGCCTTCGGGGAAGACTACCCGAAGGTCGGTGATCACTCCTTCTCTATAGTAGGGAAGAAGTCCCTGGACATTGAGGAACGTCCAGGTGATGCTCCTTTCACTCCTTACATGCTGCAAGTGATTGGAGCTCCTCTTCCAGTGTCCACCTCGCTGTCCAACCCAACAGCGAGCAACCCAGACACTGCTGCCGCTGTTAAGAGGAAGCAACCAACCGATGGTCATAAAAAGACCATCGCAACCAAACTCAAGAAGCCAAAGAAGATGGTCTCTCAAAAGACCACTCTCTCTGATTTTGGTGTACTACCAACACCACCTAAAACCTCAGCCAGTTGAACGGTCTTCTCAACCGTTGTTGCTTCATCAGCACTACCTACATCATCAGCGACTCCGGTCACTGAGGGTGTTTTAGCCGGCTCCGCTGAAGCTGGATCAGGTACTACTCTCACTGCCTTCTTATCTACTTCTAACTTCTCTTCTTTGGTCCTCACCTCAACAAGTGACTCAGCAATAGTTGTCCCTATCTCTGATAATGCTGAATTGCACGCAGTCCAAACCTCAATATTGTTTAGGCAATCTATGTTTTGGAAGGCCAAATTACAAGGACCTCAGAGTATCTCTCTCAGATACTCTAAGACACTGGTCAGTGATCCTCAAGACACTGCCTCTGCAAATGTGGTCCCTAAGAGTAATCCTCATGATACTATTAGGGAGAAACATACATTTTTTCATTCTTCTTCTAATCCGGATGTGTTTTTGGCATCTTTATCTATGTCATCATCAGGTGTCGCTTCTCTTTCAACTTCAGCGACGACAACCACCACCACCAGCGCTCCTCCCCTCAGCAAGGATATGGGGAAATCTCCTCAGGGTCCTCCCAGCGCTGCTCGGCTCAGAGATGTGAAGCAAGAGATGGCCACTCCCAAGCTTCCCACTCCAGTCACTGAGCTACCTCCCATTGTCCTTCCCAACCCTACATTCCCTGCAATTGACTATTTGGTCAGGGAATGTGCTCTCACAAGGGCTAGGGTGGACAATCTTCAGACGTCCGCTAAACTGATCTTCAAACGAATCGTTGGGACTCCATCGATCAAGACAAACGTCAACAACCTCATCTCTAACGTTTTCTGCCTGAAAGAAGATAATAGGGCCTTTCATCAGACCCTGACAAGCCTGGAGCAGAAGGTTACTGCTCAAGAAAACGTCCTTGAGTCTATTCAAAAGACTCAATCCGATATGATGCAGATGCTCACCAAGCTCTCTGAGGCCAGTTCCTCTTCTTTCAACGCTGTTGATCGGACCACGCTTCAGGATAATGATGCGAAGCTCAAGGACGTTCAGACGAATGTTCGCACTTTGATGGTGCATTGTCTACCTCCTGATAACATTGAGGGGGAGAGATGTGCCAAAGAGTTCGCTGTCGAACTCATCTCAGAGCATAATCAGAGGTTCCCTGGAGAGAGAATTTCTCCATACATCTAGAAAGCTGAAGAAGAAGAAGCTGAAGAAGAAGAAGAAGAAGAAGAAGAAGATGATGAAGAACCTATCCCTCACTATGGGGGGATGGATGATGATGAAGACGACGATGACATTGGAAGTGCCTTAGTGCACTTCAGATTGTCAAGGCCTGGAGTCGCTCATCAAGAGCCATTGGGGGACGGACCACATCCCTCTCAGGGACAATCCGGTCCCTCAGGCAAAGGAAAAGAAGTGGTAAATCTGGATGCCACTATCCCTATATCTGAGGGGGAGACCACTCATGAGGTATCCCTTCCTCTTATCCCTTTCATAACTCCTCTCTCTGAAACCCCCACACCTCTTTCACCTACAAAAACTCTCTCTGACAATACTATTTCCTCCTCTCCTTCCCTCAGTGATCCCCATCCCCCAAAGGACTCAACTTCATGGAAGGAACCTTCCTCTGAAGAAGAAGAAGAGGGCCTTATTCCCAGGCGTCGCGTTCAAAAGCCGATCATAAGCGAGCCTGAAGAAGAAGAAAGGCAAATAAAATTCCTTAGGGAATTCGAGGCTAGAAGAATAAGGGTGCCTGAAGCTGAACCCATTGAAGCCGTACCAATAAGGATGGTAGATGAATTATACTTTCTGTCCAGAGAAGAGAAAGAACAAGCATTGGAAGCTCCAAGAATTAGGGATGAGAAAATAAAGCAAACTGAGAATGATCTTTCTTTAGCAAGAAAATTGCTCAGAGAAGACTCTGCAAGAGATAAGGCGGCCAGAGATCAACTGAAAAAGAGTGAAAGGGTCGCTGAAGCGCTTGCACAGAGAGAACTTGCACAAGAAAATTTGAATGTAGATCCGATTCTTGCTCAACAGAAGATTCTAAGTGCACTATCCGCTGAAGCCACTATGCAGAAAGACAAAGAGCTTGATTGGTGCACTGACAGACTGAAATTTCGAAGATCTGAAGCCAAAATCATTAATGCAACTATCCAAGGACGACACTCCAACATAGGTGGTCCAAAGGTATATGTAAGAATGACAAGGACGAACAGAACAGAGAGAGAAGAAGCCAAGTTCTTAAGAATTTATGGATACACTGAATGGGTAGAAATCAGAGACGCCATTCAGGGTTCCAAATCCAAATTCAAGGATGTGGTGGACAGTGTGCTAGATCAGTTGCTGCAAAGAATGTCACAACATGTGCAAGTTCCCCCTCTCCCTGAATCATCTAAGAAGAAAAGATCAACTGCTGAAGGAAGTTCAAGTTCAAAGAATGAGCATGAAACTAAATTTGATTATCAAAGCATTCTTGGTCATCTTGAGCTCCCTGATATATCAATGCTTTGTACCTCTCTCCCTCAAGACCGAAGATATGAAGAAGATGAAATCATCTCACTGCCTGAACCTGGTATGGTATTCTTGGACAATGAAGGATTCTTAGGACTCTTCAGAAACCAAGAGATTCGCAAGGCCCCATCCTCTCTCATAAAGATCATGGTTTAGCGCTGCTGGTCAGATACCCCTCTGATGAATCAACAGAAGACACTTTATGAGAATGAGTTACAAAGACGAAACGAGAATATCTCTGACTAGTTATAGATTTCTATTTCCTTTGTAATATTTCTTCAGTGTACAAGTACTTTACTTTTATTATTGTAATTTCATTTCTCTGTAATTTCTTCAGATTATATTTAATGAAATTCAATCAGAGTACTTTACTCCATCCTATTACTGAAAAGATCCCTGAAAACAGTAAAAGGGACGATGAACATAAGAGTTCTATTTTCGTTACACTATCTTTACTCATTGATCTTTCACTCTGAAAATTCAATCAGTGAATGTACTTTAAGCTTATTTACTTGTAAAAATTGTGCTTTCATATCCTTATAAATGAAACTCAATTCAGATAAGTAGACTAGCTGAAAAAGACTTTACATATTAGTACTTAGAAAATTTTCTTTAAATGTTTCCTAAGTCCTTACTAGTCTCTTAAAGCAATTTTCCTATATTGCTTAATCATAATCAAATAGGGGGAGATTGTTGATCATAACTCCTGTTAAATGATTTGAATATGATTCCTTTTTATACTTAGTGAAATTCCATTGTATAAGCTTCTGTTCATATTCAGCGATAGCACACGCTGATAACCATCAGCGATCGCTGAAGATCAAGGAACAACAAGCTTATCTCTGAAGATCTGAAGATCAACTATCACACCAGAAGACCATTCAGCGAAAGTCAAAGACCCTAGCTGAAGAAAGAGATAATCAGCTAAGTGAACTGAAGCGGTTCAGCGATAGCAGCGATTGTCTAGTGTGAAGTCTTGTGAAGCCTCAACGATACTAAAGTTCATCCTTGAAGATTTAGTATCAGCGATCAAATGAAGCTTTCT
Organism: Silybum marianum; assembly: GCA_036898165.1. NCBI lineage: Eukaryota > Viridiplantae > Streptophyta > Magnoliopsida > Asterales > Asteraceae > Silybum > Silybum marianum. Next base: position 16,080,609 of record CM072528.1, read on the forward strand.
TTACAAGATTAAAGATTGATCTTATCCTCGATGCACAAAAGTCAAACCGAGAACCATGTGAGAAAAGGACGTACGACTTGTCTCTTACGTCCCCATCATATCTGATATGGTACTGTTCATATTCGGTCAAAAGCATGGTTGTCTTATTAGCAAGGACAAGCTTCCTATTCAAGCTTGACACGTGGCATATACCTTTTGCCTTGCATTAAATGCAAACGGGTATAAATAAGATGGAGATATCTTCTTCATCTTAATACATGCTTCTTTCTAACCTAAACCCTCTTTATTCTTTCTTTCATCCTCTTGTGCATCAAGCTTAGTGTTTTCTAGTTACAATAGAATAGGCGTTAAACTTGTTCTTATTCCGCTTATAACTGTAAATTTGTTTATTATCTATAAACTCATTTAAAAACCAAAATCTGTGTGTGTTTGTATTCAACCCCCCCCCCCTTCTACAAACTGTTTACTATTGATTGAACTCTTGTAGACCCTTTAGGGACCAACACAGCTCATAAGTTTTTGACTATATTGTTGTTGTATTTATCTTAAGGAATACTTACACCCATATCCATATTTTATTTATAAGTCTATTTTGCCTTTTAAACTTTTCACCAACTATAAATCGTTTTTAATACAACCCGAAACTTGCTCAAGAAGTTCATGAATTTCTCTGATTCTTAGTAGTCCAATTTCTTTGGAACGATTCTGCTACATTTACCACTTTATTACTTGCCAACGATCATAGCATCGGTGAACACTTGTACCGCTACTATGGCAACATTGTGCCTACTGTGTAAACACGAACGATTTTTGCTATCAATAGAACCCTGAATTTTTTGGGTAAATCAAGTTAGGGTGAGACCAAGTGATGTTCGTGATTTGAGACCGTCAGTCAACAGAAAACATGAGTGGAGCATGGCTATGGCATGAAATCGTCGACCATCAAAAGAAATCAATAGGCATTGAAATAGGGAATCGTAAATTAAAATTTATGACTTTTTTTATTAATCTGGGATATCCAACCCGCTATGCGAGCCGACTAATCGCAGGACGACTACCCGCAAATCCCGAAGTCACCGCATTTGAACCTCCATGGCCACACGGGGATTTTTTTTACCCTTCCCTGGATTCGAACCTGGGACCTCCTGGTACTGGTGACATTTGGAGACCAAACTCAAACTATTGAGGCACCACCCTTGTGGTTGGGTGGGAGCAAATTCCAATTAAACTAGTGGCCCGTAAAAAAAGCTTTCATTCCATTCCATAAACATTATTAAGAGAAAATTACTATATTGATTATATAAAAAAATCAGGTTGGCAATTGATAACCCTTGTGACTCTATAACTCCGCTCATGTATGTGTGTATGTATGTATATATATATATAGAGAGAGAGAGAGAGGGAGAGGGAGAGGGAGAGGGAGAGAGAAGAAAGTTCAAATGAAAACTCAATTTTCATTGTGCACGTGAGGACGAATCTCGACACTTCCATCTCAATTTATTCAACAACTCATATTAAATAACGTTTTTAATTAAAATGACTAGGGGTAAAAATGGAAGATAATTAAAACTCCTTCCTACCATATTTGACTTTTACGTGAAATTCTATATCTTGTTATGTTCATTATGAATATTTTTGTACGTTCAAGTGTATACAACACCTCGACACCCTAAGTCTGTAACTCGACATCACCTTCTTCAACACGTTCTTCAACGTCGTAAGGCATCACATTTTTTATCACTGTAACCCAACAACCATCAAGATGAATCAAGAATCTATCAAGTTTTGGTTGTGAACCGAGGGACAAAAGAGAGTGTGTCATGTCGCCACACCTTCACGGGCCATTCATGTATTATTCACCATGAATAATGTATCATTCAGGATGAATAATACAACATCCAGGGTGAATAGTACACGAGTCATGAATTTATGTATTATTTATCCTAAATGTTATATAATTCATCCTTAAAGCATCTCTAATGCAAGCTTATTCAACGGCTTTTTACTATTTGAAAAAGTCTTTATGGGTTGGTTACATTGGAGAACAAGACTAATTGAAGAAAGACTTTTGTCACAATAAGTTTTTGAAATAATAGCTTTTTTTAATATATTTTCATTCTACACTCTTATTTCAAACATATTTTCATTGGTTATCAAATACAAAAACCTTTTGAAAAGGTTGATGGCATTGGAGAGTATATTTGATGATAACTTTTTGTTTAGATAAAATAAATAGAAATATGATGTGTTAAATATAAAAAGTCATCAAACAACTTACGCATTGTGGGTGCTCTTAATATTGTATTATTCATCATGGAAAATGAATGTATGTTCACATTTGTTATTCATAATGAATGTGGACACCTGATGATGCCTATACATATTCATAATGAATTAAACCAAATTTCGGTTGTAAATCGGGAAACAAAAGAGAGTGCGACATGTGTCCACATCTTCATGGGTCATTAATATATAATTCATCATGAATAATGCGTCATTCAGGATGAATAATACATCATTCAGTGTGAATAATACACGATTCATAATGAGTACTAATAAATGAATCATGAATTCGTGTAGTATTCATCTTGAATGTTGTATTATTTATCATTAATACTGTATTATTCATCATGAATAGTGAATGAACGTTCACCTTTGTTATTCATACTGAATATGGACACATGCATACATTCATAACGAATATAACACATAATATATCATTTCACGTAAAAAACTATCAAAACAAAAAACAACTATATTGAGATGGATGTCATATCGAAGAGCATGAAATTCTCGTTTTTTTGTGTAATTTGTCTTATTAAAATATTAGTAACTTTTCAAATAATTTATTTTAAACTTTAAGGAGGTAAATTAACTAAGAAAGAAAATAAAAACTCAAATAAGGTACGCGCTGATTCAAATTTCCATTTTTGTCCTTGATCACTTCTTAGTTAATCTTATTATGTTTTAACCATTGATTATTTTTCTAAGTTTTGATCAATGCCTAAGATTGGTTCCAGGGGCAGAACACGACCGTTATAGTCTCGGGGGCCGAAAAAATAATATTATAAAAATTAGGGATTCAAATGATATGCACGAAACTTTTTTTTAAATCTTTTTTCTCTTTGTTATAATATTAAATTTTAGAGAAAATTTGTTAATGAAGACTAAGGGGTTGCTTACCCGATAAATGTGTATTAAGTCATATTATCTTATCGGATGGACATGACAGAACCGAGAATTTTTCCCGATAAGGATGATAGTAAGGATCAACTGTCTTACCTTGTAAGTAAATGTTACGAACCTTACTCGGTTAGCATTTACCGAATAAATTGTTGTATATGATGTCATTTTGATGGGGTACAAATCTTACCCTACAAGGTGAGTAATAGTGCCAAAATTTACAGGTAAAGTTTTACCGGATAAGTATTTAGATAAACAGTCTCTAAAACTCAAAACCTTTAAACTATTAACCAAAAAATAATAATACAAATTTGTTATATTTTTATACTATTATTAACTAATAAAAACAAAAAATTAGATTATTAATATAACAGTATATATCATAACTCAAACATTATTTTTTTATATATTTTAAAAACTAATTTATATAAGTATATATTTGATATTGATAATTTAATATGTAAAGCATGAAAGAAAAATAGAAAAAGGGAAAGAAAAAACAGAAACTAAAAAACTCAACATATGGGATTCGATCCAAAAGACCTATTACACACAGTCAAGAACAAGGTGTTAACCACTGGGGCAACCAAGCTTTATGTGTCACATATTAGACTTATGTAATATTTGAGTGAAAATAGCGGGGAGGCCATGGACCCCAGAGGCCCCTATGGGACTCCGCCACTGATTGTTCTCACGTGAACAATGAAAATGGGTTTTCATTTGAACCCACTGTTTGGGTAAAAATTCATGAAACTAACGACCTTTGACTATTATCTTCGACCGAACATTTTACATGGCTTAAGAATATTTAAGAAAGTTTCATAGTTAAGGGTCGAACGAAATTCACATCGAACGACCATGACGTACGACACGTGGACAATGGACATTCACTCGACGCACGATTTCAGTATAAAATAATTAGCTTTAATTAATAAACTAACCGTTAATCGTCGGTTACTTGTGACACAGGACCGTTGGACGGTTATGGTCAACGTCATCAAGAGTGTTTATGAAGGCCATTAATGATGAGTGAACGTTACAATCAACACGAGATATAAAATCCAAGCTCAAGCTCAAGGAAAAGACCCGATTGAATCATCATTACGCTCCAGCATCAGGAATCGCATATTTGCTCTCTAGATTTCATACAATATTCTCGTTTATTTCATAGATTTCCTTTTTGTAAACGTACGACCCAAGGTTTGAATGACGACGTCCTTGTTTGACGTTATTTTCCCATAGTCCAACGACGGTAGATCCTATCGTTCGCGGTGTTTCCCCTCGTTAAAGGGTTTTTCCGCGTCACAAAATCTCTTGTCTTTATTTTTATTATTTATTGTTGTGTTTGTCGTGAGAATACTACTTTTGACCGATCAGCTACACAAACTCCTTAAGTTGACTATTGGTAAATCAATTTTTGGCATTAACACCCACCTATATATATATATACCCATATATATAGAGGAATGATCATACGAGAACACCCTGTATTTAAAGGAACAACGGAACATCCCTTAGAACCACATATGATGTGGGTCCCACACAATATAAAATCATATATGATTCAATGGAGGGACCCATTGAATCGGATATGATTTTTTTATTGTTTGGGACCCACATCATATGTGCTTCTAAGGGTGTTCCTTTCTTCATTTAAATATGCAAAGTTCTCATTTGAACCTTCCTCTATAATATATATACCCATATATATATATATGAGGAAAAATCAAACGAGAAAAATATCTATTTAAAAGAACACGAGAACGGGGAAAGCACGTGCAAAATCACATATGATTTTCCATTAATGGTAAAAAAAAGTGTGTGGGCGCCTTATGGCTGCGTCTTCAGGTCGTGGGGTAAGGGTCGACTGAATCATATGTGATCTCGTACGTGATATTAGTGTAAAATCACATACGATTTACCCGTTCTTGTATTCTTTTAAATAGATATCGTTCTCGTTTGATCCTTATAATGTGAAGAACACACAAGTCAGAGTGAATAACACAACATTTAGATTGAATAACACATCATTTAATCTAAATATATTCAGACTGAATGAGACACGTGTCGCACTCTACTTTATCCTCACTATCACAACCAAATTTGAGTTCACATTTGAACCTGCCCCTATATATATATATATATATATATATATATATATATATATATACTAGTTGTGTACCCGCGCAATGCGGCGGGATGCAAAATTCGAATAAATGAAAGCAATAATGTATTGCACAAATTGTGTTAAATAAACAACATTCAATTATAGTACATTCAAGATGATACTCACGGAAAAAAGTTGAAACAAAAAACCGATTGTGGCTTCTGTCACGCCAAGGACTCGAGTCTCAAAGTCATCCACTAAATCATGTTCATGGACAATTAGGGGACATTTACCTAAAAGATTACCCGGTGGGCGCTTATCAGTGAGAATCTACACTCCCATTTACCTAACCGTGTAAGATTCTAATCAATCAAAATGGCATTGGATGCAATAATCTATCCGGTGAACGCTAACCAGGTAAAAGTGGTAACCCTCACTTACCAAGTAAGGGATTGTCATGGCAAAAGTCGTCGCCATCGCTTATCGCTCTAACTCTTACCTGGTGCGATTCTTTGTTACTTACCATATTCATCCGGTAATGTTTAAAAACCCAAAACCCAAATATCATTATGCAATAAGCATCAAAAAAAATAGAGTGGCATCCAAATAAATATAATCCTATCAATTTAATTTTACCTTATATTGCCAATTTTAAACAACATCAACTTCTTATCCATCATAAAGGGTTTCAACAATAACATAATAAAATCATCCCTTGTTTTCTCTTCATGGCCTTTACACGGCAGAGATTGAACCAAACCACAAATACTTTTAACTCCATATACAGAGGAAATCAAACATATACACACTGACCAACAAATTTCTAAACAATAAAAACTCATACAAGCTTTAATCAAGAAGCAAAAAATCTAAAAACCAACAGCCACCTTAAGATTTACAAAAGCCATCTAGCTTAAATAGTTAAATCCCCCATGAAAATGACACATTTTATACCAAAAACCAGCAGCCACCATATGAAATTCAAAGACCCAACAAATCTAAATAAGATTTGTAACCATCCGTCTAGAATACCATTTAACAGCAGCAACCAAAACGAAAAATACAAAATGCAACCCAAAAACCTTTTTGCTGTTTGATTGCAGTCTTGTGCCTGCTACTTTCTGTTCTTGCACTTAGAGTTGCTACCTGTATAATCAACACAACCAATGGAGGATATTCGCATGTGAAGTAATTAGGTTTAAGTAGTTTGCATACCTAATATTCGCATGTGAAGTAATTAGGTTTAAGTAGTTTGCATACCTAATTGAAATGAACCAAGTGGAACCCCATCAAGCATGAAAAAGAATCAATACCTTTAATCAGATCCATTCAATGGTAGGGATTAGTAAGTATATGTATTAGATATGTCTTATATTTCTTATTCAATATGCAATGCGCATATATAGTCATAGATGGATTAGTGTTCTTGATTTAGGTTTGTGTAGAGAATGGAAGACCAACCATCTGGTCTGAAGTTATAAAAGAAATTGATACATCTGTGGCAAAAGACAACTCGAAAGAAACTCTGAATCTTTCCATTATGGTGGTGAGGATAGGTTAAAAATGTTGGGAAGAAAACCATTGATAAATATACAAACTCTTTTACAATGGCAGACAAAAGATGATAGGGAAGAGACTTGTTTAAGAAATAGAGCTTAACATAGAAGGAAGACAAGACTTTCTTTACAAAGAAAGAGAGCCTGAAAAACTTCCTTTTACCCAACAACTTGTATGCATCAAAAACTTATATATTGTGTTTTAAGAGTAGTAATTAAGAGATTTTTGAATTTGATGCTTTAAAATGTAGTACATGTTGCTTAAAGATTTGTACTTAAAGACATTTGGTCCAAATGGTTATTAAAGTAGTATAGATAGATATATATATATATATATATGTTTGTGTGTGTGTGTAATTTCTTGTAACTTTTTGAATTTCATAAAATTAACTAATAATCAATTGATAAATACAAGAAAATACAATATAATCTTGAGTCATAACTCTTATGGAAATATATATATATATATATATATGTATAAAGAATGGATGTCAATCCCTTTATTAATGGTAAGTATATGTATTAGATATGTCTTATATTTCTTGGAGACTAATCCATCTATGACTATATATGCGCATTGCATATTGAATAAGAAATAAGTTTTTTGGCTCTCATATCTCTCTCCTAATTTTCTCTTATCGTTATATTCATAACACGTTATCGGCACGATTCTCTTGAAGAAAAAGGGAGAAACTAGGTGACAGTGATACTAAGGAGAAGCAAGCAACAAAGCAAGAATTCGGCAACAAAGGTATAAATCTCGATTTCCTGTTCTTATCGATTTAAACTTTCAACTTTATACCCGATAAATCTTCTTATCGATCAAACCCAGATTTCTTAAAAATTTTAATACCCTCTTCTCGTTTTTATCTTTATTGTGAAATCTGGATTTTTCCTTTTCGAATCTCTTATTCATTAGTATCTCTCGAGTACACACCATAAACTTTAGAAATTTACTTTATTTTGAACTTATTGGAGACTCGGGAACTTACATCTTATTTTCAATAAAAAGACTTGTTCCTTTTTGTCGATGAAGGCTTCGTTCTTGCTGTTCAATTTTTCAAAATAAAAATAAAACGGAAATTCAATAAAATTGTTCTTTCAAAAGTTTCGATTTTTTTATCGCATCCTTAAGACCCGATAAGAATTCTTGTTGATTCCTTAACGCCCGATATAAAATCTTGTCGATTCCTTAACGCCCGATATAAAATCTTGTCGATTCCTTAGCGCCCGATATAAAATCTTGTCGATTCCTTAGCGCCCGATATAAAATCTTCTCGAGTCTTTATTACCCGACAAGAAATCTTATCGAATCTTTGTTACCCGACAAGAAATCTTATCGAGTTCTTGTTAGTCGACATAAATCCCTGAACTAAATCTTTGAATTTTTATCGAGTCAATTGACATAAAAAATTTCGAGACCTCCTTACCCGACATTACATATTTCAACTTTTAAATCATTATGAAATTATGAAATATTTAAAAGATTAATTTTATATTTTAGTTAAACATGACAAATCTTGCAAAACTTGAGTTTTTGGCTTTGGATATTACCGGGAAAAACTATTTATACATTTATATCAATGATATTTGTTCATTTAAGATACTATTTCGTTTTATTAAATTGGACTAATATATTGTTGTTAGATATGATAATTGATTTATTCAAATATTTGTTTAGCCTTAAATTTATTGTTCTATATGATATTATATTGCTTATGTTATTTATAAGTCATCCAAATCTTATTAATGAATAATTTATTTCCCTACTATAAATAGTTCAAAATAAAAGGAAATTTTAGATAAACACGCTTGAAAATTTTCTCAAGATTTATATATCGAGATTTCACATTTATTTTAAATGATTATCCATAATTTGTTATGGCAATAGAGATATGTATACCCTTCTTAAGATTTCTTGGTATACAAGTCATATATTATTATGCTTAAATTAATCTATTTGATAGGTAGATCTAGAAATATGGATGGATAATCATATTTGAATGAAATGATCTAAGTATTTGATTACTTTATTAGTTTTTGATTTGTATCATATTCATGTGTTTATCGTAATTATATTTTATAATTAGTTAACTATTTTTGGAAATTACTTTTCCAACTCACGTACCTTTTAGCTTTTTACCAAAATTAAACTTTACTCTATTTTAATATTTGTATGCTATTGTTTTGGAGCCTTCGGTAAAATACTATACAAATATTTTTTCTTGATAATGGGTTTCTACTCATTTTTCGATCTAAATTAATATTTGGAAGTTACACTTCCTATTAATATTTTTCGTCTTCTACCAAAAGCATCCAAAATACTATTAAGGTAATAAATCATTGAAATTGGCCTCATTTGTCAATCTCCTATTCTTTTTGGTATCATGCTAAAAGCTCTATAATCAGCAATGTTATCTTCAAATAAATTGCAGGATATCAATTGGATTTTCTCAAATGGGTGTAAATAGCCCTAAGGTTTATAGGGACCTAAGAAATCCATGTGATTCCCCTACTACCTGGAAGTCCAATAGATTGAATGATTTATTTTCACAAATTGAAATTTTGATTAATTAATATCAATAAAATCATGCATAATATTATGATTATAGATCATAATTTTAGAAAATCATATATTGATTATATTCTCCATTATTTACGACGTTATGGATTCGGGATAACTTGAGTACCTGATGAAAATATAGACTGCTTAAAACAAATAGACATTGATGACGATGACATATGTCTGGTAGATATTGCATCAACACACACAATCCTCAAGAAAAGTAGTTATTTTTCTCATTTAAATACCCAAAAGGCAAATATCAACACAATATCCGGAAGTATGTAATTTTTTTTGAAGGTTTTGGAAAAAAAAAACCTATGTGCTATTACCAGGCGGAACTAATTTGAAAATTGAAAATGCACTTTATTTCTCCAAGTCTCAAAGAAATTTACTAAAATTTAAGGATATACGTGAAAATGGATACCATATTGAGACTACAAGTAAAGAACATTTTGAATACATTCACATTACAAGTATGATAACAGGAAAGAAACAAGTGTTGGAAAAATTGTCTGCGTTTTATTCCAGTTTATATTACACTAAAATAAGTGCAATTGAATCAAATGTGGTCATAAACCAGAAGTTTATGGACCAAGAAAGCTTTATCCTTTGGCATGACCGGTTGGGCCATCCCGGGTCAGTAATGATGCGAAAAATAATATAACAATCATGTGGGCATACTTTGAAGAACCAGAAGATTCTTCAAGCTAATGATATTACTTGTGTTGCTTGTTCAGAAAGAAAGCTAATCACTAGCCCATCACCAGCCAAAGTAGGGTTTGAATCCCTCAATTTTCTAGGAAGGATAGAAGGGGATATATGTGGGCCAATACACCCCTCTTATGGACCATTTAGATATTTTATGGTTTTAATTGATGCATCAACAAATGGTCACATGTGTGCTTATTATCAAGTCGCAATCTGGCGTTTGCACGATTACTTACCCAACTAATACGATTAAGAGCACATTTTCTAGATACAATTCGTTTAGACAATGCTGGTGAATTCACTTCCCAAATATTTAATGATTATTACATGTCTATTGGGATAAAAGTTGAGCATCCTGTAGCTCACGTTCATACACAAAATGGGCTTGCTAAATCGCTTATCAAGCGACTACAAATGATAGCCATACCAATGATTATGAAAGCCAAACTACCAGTTTCCGCCTGGGCCACGCTATCTTGCACGCAGCAACACTAATTCGCATCAGGCCAACAAATTATAATGCCTCCTCCCCTTTAAAAATGGTTTTTGGTCAGGAACCTAATATTTCCCATCTAAGGATTTTCGGGTGTGCGGACGAAACCCACTGTGGATTGTGGGATTTTGAACAAGAAATAGAAGAAAAAAACCATACCTGAAATGGACAGCAGCGTCGTCGTGGGAAGGCACAGCAGCCTGCGGGCGATGGACGGGACGGCAGCCGGCTGGTCGAAGGGGCGGCAGCACAACAGTCGGTTGTGGAAGGCACAACAGCGATGGAGAGATATCAGGAAGGGAGAAGAAAACGTGAAGTGAAGGAGGAGATGGATGAACAAAACAAGGGTATTTTGGGAAAAAGGAGGGGTCTGAATCATATCTCAAGGAGTTAGGACATGCATCCTTCAAATCCATTTGTTCCACTTCAGAGCCCAATTTTTTTTTGCCAAACAGCCCCTAGCCTCTACACGATTCAGACATGCCTCTGAATGGTCCCATTCATACCTAAACAAACAGCCCCTTAATCATTTAAAATCAGATAGTTCGTTAAGTTTTTTAGACTATTTCCAAATTTTTATCACATTGATTTGTTTTTATAAGTCACAAGAATGTATTTTTTAACCGGTTTTAAAAAGTTTTAACTGTTTTATCATTTAAAAAAATATTTTAAAATTTAATCAGTTAAAATCAGATAATTTATTGGATTTTTTTTTAACTTTTCATTTTCTTTTAAATTAAAATCGATGTCGAATAAATATTTAAAATTGTTCTTTCTTGTTAAAAAAAAGCCTCTAGCATTCAAAATTTGGATCCATGGATATGATCCCTCCTCACAAGTAACAAGTCGCAACTTTATCTTGTTTTCATGGATGAATCCAACATGGGTTTTTCGAAAACTAACCATTCTTCCTTCATGCCTCTCATCTCTCGCTTCCACTTCCAGTTTTCCTCCTTCATCACCACATTTCATCCTAAATTCACAACAATTATGCCGTCTGCTATCCATTTGTGGAAGAGAAGGCTATTTCAAAGTTGGATCTTCAATCCATGGCTCCTTAATCAAAAACCCACTATTCAACAACCTCATCGACGACCATCGATATAACCTTTACATTTGGAATTCTCTCCTTTTTCTCTATTCCAAATGTGGGTACTTGTCTGATGCATCCAACCTGTTCGACGAAATGCCAATGAAAGATGCTGTCTCTTGGAACACGATTATATCAGCAGTTTTCAAGAAAGGTCTTTTTGATGTTGGATTTGATTACTTCAAGACAATGTATGGTTCTTTCGGTGTTCATCGATTCGATCGAGGAACCATCACCACCATTTTATCTTCTTGTGAAGGATATGAGTTCTCTAACATTCATAACATGATGCATTCCTTGGTATTTAAACATGGGTACGAGCGGGAAACCACAATAGCGAATGCTTTAATAACAGCGTATTTCAGTAGTGGACATTTCTATTCCGGAAGGCAACTTTTTATAGAGATCAATGATCGAAATGTAGTCACTTGGACAGCAATGATCTCCGGACTTGCACAAAATGAATATTATGAAGAAAGCTTGAAGGTGTTTGTAGAAATGCTTAAAGGGTCGGTATCTCCCAATTCGTTAACGTACTTGAGTTCCATACAGGCATGTTCTGGCTTAAAGGCACTTAAACAAGGGTGTCAAATACATGGGCTTGTTTTGAAATTGGGTATGCACTTGGATTTACATATAGAAAGTGCACTTATGGATATGTACTCTAAATGTGGCAATATGGCAGAATCATGGAAGATTTTCGAGTCTGCTAAAGTCCTTGACGAAGTTTCCATGACAGTGATTCTTGTTGGTTTTGCACAAAATGGTTGTGAGGAAGAAGCTATTGAGGTATTTGTGAGAATGGTGAAAGAAGGAATCATGATTGATCCAAATATGGTTTCTGCTATTTTAGCGGTTTTCGGAGGTGAAACTTCCTTGGCTTTTGGTAAGCAAATACAATCTTTAATCGTTAAAAAAGGGTTTCGTTCAAATCCCTTTGTTATGAATGGGCTTATCAACATGTACTCCAAGTGTGGTGAATTGGAGGAATCAATCAAAATCTTTGAAAGAATGGCTCAGAAAAATTCAGTTTCATGGAACTCCATGATTGCAGCTTTCGCCCGCCATGGAAATGCTTCTAAAGCTTTTGAATTATACGAAAAGATGAAAGAAGAAGGTATTGAACCTACAGATGTTACTTTTCTTTCGTTGCTTCATGCTTGTAGTCATGTAGGTTTAGTAAGTGAAGGGATGTTTTTTTTGGAATCCATGGAGAAAGAGTATGGAATTATTCCAAGAAAGGAACATCATGCTTGTATAGTTGACTTATTGGGCCGAGCAGGACGTCTGAATGAAGCCAAAAGTTATATTGAAGGACTACCCGTTAAGCCGGATGTACAACTTTGGCAAGCATTGTTAGGTGCTTGTAGCATTCATGGTGATTCAGACATGGGGAAGTATGCAGCCACCCAGTTGTCTGTTGCAGCACCAGATAGCTCCGTGCCTTACGTTTTGATGGCTAATATATATTCTTCGAAAGGAAGATGGGTAGAGAGAGCTGAAACTATTAAGACAATGAAGAAGGCAGGGGTGGTAAAGGATACAGGGGTAAGTTGGATTGAGTTGGAGAAACAAGTTCATAGGTTTGTTGTTGATGATCGTATGCACCCACAAACAGAGGTGATTTTCGGTGTTTTGCTAGTGTTATTCAGACATTTGACGGATGAAGGATATGTTCCGGATAAGAGATTTATCCTATGTTGCTGGGATGATGATGGAATGGCTGATTCATTGCAAAATCAAGATGAATGAGGTTTGTTTGTATTCTGTAAGAGAGTAGAAATACTTGCTGAATTGCATACCAATTTGACACATTTGTTTACTTATTTACACTATTGTTGTTCCTTTCCCATTCTTAATAATAGAGATGAGCATAACCTGGTGTCCGGCCAAATTTCATGGAACCGGAACCGCCAACATAGGTTCTTTATATTTTCGAACCGGAACTGCTGGAACTGGTTCTGGTACTTGGTACCCGGTTTCAAAAAAAAATTAAATTATTTACATTGCATACGATAAGAATGTAATTTTAAGTCTATTATAAACATATATAACTCGCCTAACACTAACCTAAAAGGTAATATAACTTTATTAATAATTATATTTTTTATTTAAAAGTAGCGGGTACCTGTCGGTTCCAGTTCTAGGTTTATTTGATCCCGGAACCGGTCCTGACAGTTACCGAATAGGTAACTGTTCCAAAAAATGAGAACAGGAACCAATCACATCGGTTCCGGTTCCAAAGTCAGGTACCAGGTTCCGATGCTCACCCCTATTTAATAATACATTTTATGTTCTAGTTTGCGGTTGTTATTGATGAGCCTTGTGGTGAAGAGCTGGACAATTGTTCTTGAGGATTAGGGTTTTATAAAAATATATGGTTTCTTTTGAGATAAAACTGAATTACATTAGGACATACTGCAACTGTAGCATAAGTAGAGATGATTTTCTTTTTCTTGCTGATAAAGGGGATGAAACCTGTAGGAAATATTGTATTCATAGAAGTAAAAACTTACAAGTTGAACTGTTAAAGATAGGCAAACTAAACCAACCCATCACACCAATCTAATTATTTACCTAAAACATGCTTTGGGTAAAGGACTAAAAGATACAATTCTTTAACATTAAAAAATTAGTGGAGGCTGAGAACAAGAGAGTAGATTCATTCATTTTGTATATGTGTATATATATATATATATATGTATGACATAATCATATGCTTGTTGGTTGGTTGATCAGATATGGTTTTGATTAGGGGTGGCAATCCGGTCGTGTTTGGGTCGACGGGTTGTGGGGTATGGGAGGGTCAACCCTAACCCGACCCGTTTACTAATCGTGTCGAGATATGCAACCCTAACCCGTACACGTTCGGGTTGACGGGTCACCTAATAATACAACAAAGTTCAAATATTCAAAATTAAACAAAAAGTCAAAACACAAGTTTCAAACAAATAAAAAGTCCAAAAACAAGCAAATTCACCTCATAATACAATCAAATTCACACATCCAAGTTTCAAACAAATAAAAAGTCCAAAACAACCAAATTGAAACAAATTCATTTTGACTGTTTGAGACTTTCAAGTAAAATATAAAATATTTTTTTTTAAATTATTTTTTGGCACCCGTTTGGGTCTGCCCAAACACGACCCGTTTATTTGGCTGGTTGACGGGTCAGAAACTTCAACCCTAACCCGTTTATTTTCGTGTCGGGTTCATGTCGTGTCGAGAATTGCCACCCCTAGTTTTGATGATCATATGTTGTTCGTATACCTCTTAACAGTTTCATTAAGAGGCAACCTCTGAATCGCTAGGAGGTGAATCATGTTTGACAAAAAACAAGTTTGCCTCTTAATGGTTCCAAAACCCTTTTAATTCAGAGCTCTAATTTCATTTTGAATAACAAACAATTATATTTCATATTGCACTATATCATAAAAACCTCTTAATCGATTTGATCATTCTGCCAAAAAGCATTCAACAACTGCCAAAAAGCCTTGGTCATGAAATTGTGGCATATTGATTTGTCAAACAAGTCCCTGATCAATCTGGTTAAGATTTATGAAGCAACGAAAAGACGTTTCAGTTTGTTGCCAACCTTTCAATACTTCTTCACATCAGCAGCCGTCTCTTTCGACTAGTGTTTTAAAACTCGGTTTAACCTGGCTGGTCGAACCGGTTGAACCAGGACACGGGGGATTGACCGGGTGAACTACGACCGAGTTTATGGCTATAACCGGTCCGTTGCAACCCGGCCGGGTTTCACAAAAAAACCGGTTGAACCGGTGTTGAAACCCGTTAAAAACCCGGACAAAATAAAAAAAATTCAAACAAAACTACTGAATCGATCACTCCTCTCTTGGCCCTAACTTTATCCGACTCCCATCTGGTCCTCTCATCTGATCGACCGTTCCTTCTGTATCTCCATTCTCCCATCGATCGCTCAAGTCTCAACAACTCACACTCTCCATTCTCCCATCCATGATTTGGTTCGATCGTAATTTAGATTGATGGTTATGTTTCTTTTTGATGTATTTGGATTGATAAAAAAACTTATGATTATGTGTGTTTTTAATGTATTTGGATTGATGTAAAACTTGTTTGTGTATTTTTAATGTTGGACTTGTGGACATCAAATTATTGGGTATATATATATATATAGGGGAGGGATCATACGAGAACTACTTATCTTTAAAGGAACAAAAGAACAATTTGTGGACCACATATGATGTGGGTCCCACATAATATTAAATCATTTCTGATTTAATATTAAATCATATTAAATCATAAAGGATTTAATATTATGTAGGACTCACATCATATGTGGTCCACAAGTGTCCTTTTATTCCTTTAAATTTACAAAGTTCTCATTTGAACCATCCTCTATATATATATATAGGCAGAATTTCCGTTGCAAACTAATTGATTTTTGCAAACTATGCAAACTCGTAGTGAACACAATGATAAAGCACCAATTGGATATTCATGAATGTTGAAAGTGTTCACGAATGGCGAAGGTATATTCATGAATGACGAAACTTGCCGGAAAACTCGCAGGAGAAGACGAAGTCGTCGGAAAGTGTGTTCATGGCAGAAAATTAGTAGATATTAATTAAAATGGTTAAATTATAAAATGATGATACCCTCAATAAATTAATAAACTACTAAAAAAATTAATAAAATATTAAAACAATATTATCCAGATGGCTTATTTCTATTGGATGATGGTGAGTCTGCAAGTTTGCAAATATTGAATAGTTTGCAACGGATACCACCCCTGTATATATATATATATATATATATATATATAGAGAGAGAGAGAGAGAGAGAGAGAGAGAGAGAGAGGAAAGTTCAAATGTGAACTCATTTTTAGTTGTGAACGTGAGGACGAATCTCAGCCACTTATCTGGTCAATAAAGACGGCTTTGACCTGGTTCCCCTCCTTTAATAATCTCCACCCTCCCATGAATCGCGTCAATCCTCCGTGATCGCGTCCACCATAACCGAAGATGTGTGGCTGATATTCGTCCTCACGTTCACAACCAAAAATGAGTTCACATTTGAACCTAACCCTATATATATATGTATATAAACCCATATGTCAAATTAGGATAGCACAAAATGAGGGATGATCTTTGTTTTGAATCAGGACCATCCATAAAACTGCAATTAGCCTTACAACCATTCAGACAAATGGTTAAGAGCAGTTAACCAGCTGATTGTTAATATCCCCTATAGCATATATGCACCTAGTCACTTCAATAAGATTGCTTTTCAAAATATATATATATATATATATAGAGAGAGAGAGAGAGAGGAAAGTTCAAATGTGAACTCATTTTTGGTTGTGAACGTGAGGACGAATCTCAGCCACTTATCCGGTCAATAAAGGCGCGCTTTGACGCAGTTCACTCCTTTAATAATCTCCACCCTCCCATGAATCGCGTCAATCCTCCGTGATCGCGTCCACCATAACCGAAGATGTGTGGCTGAGATTCGTCCTCACGTTCACAACCAAAATTGAGTTCACATTTGAACCTAACCCTATATATATATATATATATATATATATATATATATATATATATATAAACAAGATGAAAAACCGGGTAAACTTAAGAGGGATAAAAAAAAATTCTAAAAAGTTAATTTAATTAATGACTTTACATATTAATGTCATAACATAAATATATTTATATATATAAACAAACGTAAACGAACATATACGAACGAATGAAACCATTGTTCATGTTCATTCATTTAGCTAAACAAACAAAAAAAATGTGTTTATGTTCGTTCGTTTATTAAATAAATAAACTTCCTGTTAAACTGTTGGTTGAAACTGTTGGTTGAAAGTTGAGTTCGTTTACAATCTTATACA
Source organism: Silybum marianum (assembly GCA_036898165.1). NCBI lineage: Eukaryota > Viridiplantae > Streptophyta > Magnoliopsida > Asterales > Asteraceae > Silybum > Silybum marianum. The sequence goes on from CM072528.1 coordinate 16,098,190, forward strand.
CTAGTGGTCATTTGCTAGCTAAAAAATTTAGCACACATATATTATAATTCTCATAAGTGGGATATTTTATAATTAAATTTAAAGTGCAAATTGTAGGAAGGCATTCGCAAAAAGGAACACATCTCCAAATATAAATGTATGTCACTTAATACAACCAACACACGGTATTCTTTAGTAAAAGACGAAAGAATAGTTGGCTTTGTGTTGATTGCTAAAATCTTGCTGAGGACCTTCTTTAAGAACTACCTTCACAATTGCATTCACATTGCAATATGGGAAATCTCGTTTCAAGATTTCAAAAACCCACTTATAATTTGTAGTTGTGTATAAATAGATTGAATATGATACTTTGAAGTGATATGTTACTTTTTAGGAACAAAATGATAAGTCATGGTGGTGTTTTTTCTATATTTATGTTTGTTCGTTTATGTTCATTTGTTTATGTCCGTTTATTTACGTTTCGTGCATTTATCTTCATTTATATATGTTCGTTCGTCTATGTCCGTTCGTTTTCGTTCATTTATGTTCGTTCGTTCGTTTATCTTCATTTATGTTGGTTCATTCGTTTATCTTCATTTATGTTCATTTGTTTATGTTCATTTAACATCTTAATAAACAAACAAATTTTTTTAATGAATAAACGTGAACACAAAAAATTTCGTTCGCTTACCGTTCGTTCGTTAAGTTAAACGAACGAACACGATCAAGCCTCTATTCGTGTTCGTTTACAGCCCTACCCATGCATTATCAAACGTTATTGATGGAAAGAAATGTGAGTGAAAAATCGTTGGATTCAAATAGAAGTTTTTATAAAGCGCTATTGCGCTAATATTGATAGAAAAAAAATATGATTGAAAGAATAAAATATGATTAAAAGATCGTTAGATTTAAACAAGAAGTTTTATAAAACCCTATCGATAGATAGAAAGAAATACGATTATAAGACCCTAATGAGAATTTCATCCCATTATAAGTAACTTTGTGGCATGAGAATCTGTAGGTTCATCCCACATTGGTGTGGGAATGAAATCTGAAGTCACAACAAAGGTTATTTAAGAAAGGTGTTTTACAACGTAAAACATACTTACCTGGATGGGATCAATGGGTGATCAATGAGGCCCATGGTCTAGGTTGGTGACCTCCATTGCACTTAGGAGGGATGCTTGCCTAAGGTCGACCCAAGTGGTCGAACCTACATCATAATTTGTGATAGTGGGGGCTTGCGTTCGTGCAACCCCTACCTAATTTTTAGTCTGAGTAATAGTTATGATAACATATTTTGTGTATATTGTTTCACATAAACAATTGCTTTTACACATAGTTTAGTTAGACAACCGAAACCAAAACAATGTCTACTATAAATTGGAAAACAAGACCATATACTGTGTACCAAACTACCAAATTAACTGTATTTAATAGTAACTTTTTTGGTTGGTATATGTTGGTACTGGTTTTGTATCAACATCAAGTTACATGTATGAAAATTTGTCATTTTTGTTCAAATTTTAAACTTTCAGGTAACACATGTGATGTTTAGAAAGAGGTGGACCTTCAGTGGTTCACATGGTGGCACATGCCACCGTATTATTTCTGCGATGAAGAGTAAAAAAAATTAGGCTTGTGAAGGGTGCAACCGTATCGTTTTGGATTGTGCAACCATATCGTTTTGGAAACTTAAAAAAGATGCACCTAAACTCTTGAAATCAACCAAAAAACCATCTTGAAATCAGGCCCATTCCTGACATTTTATGGGCCCTGAACGAGATGTAAAAAAGGGCTCTTGTTAAGTACGATTTTTTAATATATTATTTTTATCATCAGAAATAACATTGAATTTAAAAAATACTAACAATTTATATAAAACCATTTTCTGAGTTTTTTCATATGCAAAATCATTAAATAATTACTTCTAAATTAATATTATCTATCATCTCATTATTACATAACATGGTAAATCTGTTCCACCGCCAAACATATTCTATGATATATCTTTAGTATATAGATTGACATCATTTGAGATCACAATATTGAGTTGTTGACTGTTGAAAGTAACACTTTATGTCAATTAATATAAAGCAGTTGGGTTTCCACGTCACATCACTTTAATGTTTCCATCACCATTTTAAACTTTTAGGATTGAATTTTTTTAGGAACCATTAGTCTTAGAATCAAAACTCTATCTTAGTTATAGTTTGAGATCTTATTGTTGTTTTAGAGATATAAAATTACTTAAAATTCATGTACTTAATATTAGGTAATAAGGAGTCAACAATGTAAGAAAAAACATTTTTAATTTTGAAATTCTAAATATAGATATAAGTTGGATCGTCTCATAATATGGTTGACAACTTTGTTCAAAGGTAAAAGTTTTCCTAGTTAATACCAAGAAATCTATGATATTTTAATACAAACATAGAATTCATTGCGGATGGAATAATCAAAAAAGTTAGTGGAGATGAATTAAAGAGATTAGAAAATATATCAATATTGTCTAGGTAAGGTAATTTTATATTTTTTTAGATAAAAATCTTAGAGAAAAAAACTTAAAGAAACAATAAATAATACTATAAAATTAACAACCAACTAATTTTTTTACATATTTTCTTCTTTAATATAATTAGTTAATACATGCTTGGGGCTTTAATATAATGCTATTTTTTTGGATCATATTAGATACTAAAAGACATTGTATCTCTTTCATTTATTAGCTTTTTTGAACTACTACTATATATTATATAGTATAAATGAAAAAATCGAGAGCCTATTTCTCTTGGGCCCTGGGCGTACGCCCAGCCCGCCCTGCCCAGGGACGACACTGCTTGAAATCAAACGAAAAAACCGGGAAAAAGACTCTTCAAAATCAACCAAAAAACCCGAAAAAAAGCTCTTGAAATCAACTGAAAAACCGAAAAGGTCCCTCGAAATCGATAAAAAAAAACCAAAAAATTCTCTCGAAATCAAACAAAAAACTTTAAAAATCCCTTGAAACCATGTTTTTTGTAATTATTATTTTTGTCTATATCATATGATGTCACCGTATAAGTTTTTAGTGTTAAGGATTAAAAAATGCAAACACTTAAATGCCCCAACAAAATAGTTAAAGTTACAATTTTACAAAAACTAATAAATAATTAAATAAGTTGATATCATGGTGGTATAAATTTGGTATGGTATTACCAACCGACTATAATTGATATCAATTTGATTGGTACGGTTGGTACATATGTTGACTTATTTAGTTTGATACAAACAGTGGCGGACCCATAAGTTTCTTTGAGTAGGTGCATCTTTAAGGTGAGGTTCACAAAATCGCGTCTTGACCTGAGCGAAAACCCTACACAGTTTGACCATAGAATAGTCGATTGTGTCGATTTGAGGAATAAAATACATTTTTTTTTCAAATTGAACCGATCGTGATCTTTGAAATAAATATATGTTATCTTGAAAATGAGATAAAAAAGACGAAAAACTTAAGATGAATTGACATTGAGAAAAATAAAACTTGAAATAAGATTCAAACATGTGATTTCTTGCATGTAGAGTGCTAATCCAACCATCACACCATGTTTAATTTCTGTAATAAATTTGGTTTAAAAAGGATAAACCTTTCATACGTCTATTTTTTTTTCTATTACAATAATCAAGTGAACAGATAAAGGGGAGCATGTTCCCTTATAATGGGTCCACCCTCAATAAAAAAATGTCACCCTTACAAGGCACATATGTTAAAGCAAGAGTACCTATTCAGAAAATCTCCAATGGTGAAATAAGAGGAAAGACTTGATGCTAATAAAAATATATATATAAAGTATTGGTCCAACCATAATACTTTTTGTAGGGGTGGTAATCGGGTCGTGTTCGGGTTGGCGGGTAAGGAAGGCTCAACCTGGACACGACCCGTTTAACTAATCGTGTCGAGATATTCAACCCTAACCCACACACGCTTGGGTTGGCGGGTCAAAAAGTCCAAACACAAGTTTCAAACAAATAATAAGTCCTAACGCAAGCAAATTTACCTAATAATACAACCAAATTCAAACATTCAAGTTCAAATAAATAAAAAGTCTAAACACAACCAAATCAAAGTTTCAAATATATTATTTATTTTTGAAAAATATTAATCAGTTAGGATATGAAATTAGAATAAATATTACTCTCTCCGTCTTAATTTAAGTGTCCACATTTCTATTTATATATGTCCAAAATAAGTGTCTACTTTCAAAAGTAAACAAGTAAATTATCAAATTTACCCTTAATTAATGCTTAAATATTTAAGAGTTGTAAAGAGGGATAAATTAAATAAGGGTAAAGATGTCATTTGGTTTACCAAAAAGTGTATTAATTATGCATGTCTAAAACTCCATTTCAATTGTCGACACTTAAATTGGGACGGAGGGCGTATTTTTATTATTATATTTATGTTAAACGGGTTGGCGGGTCAACTCAGACACGACCCATTTATTTGGCGAGTTGACGGGTTGGTGGGTCAAAAAATTCAACCCAAACCGATTTATTTTTGTGTCGGGTTCGTATCGTATCGAGAATTACCACCCTTAACTTTTTGTCCCTCACAACCCTTTCTTCAAACACTTGAAAAATCTTGAAGTCTTTGAAGAAAAAATGATGTTCAAATAAGCATCCTCAGCTATCCTTTTAATAAAGTTGTTTCAAAAGAATATAGTATTATTTTTGCTTTGTTTTTAAAAAAATGAATGGACGTGTAGTTTCAATAATAAAAGTTCCGTAAGGAGTTTGTCATAAAAACCAAATATCTCATTGAATCAAGTCTAGAAATTCAACTTGTTTTAAGTTTAATAAAATCTTTTTGATGGAAAAATATGTGAATAAATCGAATCGAGTCAATGAAATAGGGAGAATGTTTGTTTATTTTTAGGTATATACGGTTAGGATGTAGAATAGAAGCTATCCATTTCATTATTTTCATCCCACGTTGGTGTCAAAAGGAAACATGAAGTCATAGCAAAGGTTATTTAAGAAATATGTTGTACGACTTAAAATTTACTTACCTGGATGAGATCAATAGGTGATCATGGAGGCCTATGGTCTAGGTTGGTGACCTCCATTGCACTTTGGAGGGGTGCCCGCCTAAGGTCGGCCCAAGTGGTCGAGCCTGCGTCATAATTTGTGACAGCAGAGGCCTGCGTTCGCACGACCTCTACCCAATTTCAAAAAGTTTAAAATCTTTTTTTGTATGCGATAATTTACTTTGATTGAATGATAAATGGTGAAGAAAAAACAAAATTAAGACGAACTTAACAAATAAATATATAGAGAAAGTTGCTATTAAGGATCGTTGCTGGAATACTTTGGTTATGTCTAAGATGGGACGGGACTGCTGATTGATCACAGAAAAGGAACATCGACTCTAACAATCCCGTCTCCATCTACTAAAACGACCGGAAATGTTTCAAAAAAGGTAGGCATACGACGTACAAAAAGTTCACGCCCTTCTTTATCTCTAAAGATAGGATGTCCTAACCATCCAACCGCTATTCCATCCCCGTTATCCATTGAGCCTGCCCTGAATAATCCCCCTTTTGCCGGATTATTTCCGATGTAATCATAAAAGGCCCGTACCAGATATTGTCCGCTTTGTCCACACACCTAGACTCACGGTTTTAAAATGCGTCTGATAGAGGAGGTATCAAGTCCCTTGAGACAACTTCTGTTCTCCTTCCCCAACCAATGTAGGATCTTATACTGTTGTTGTTCGTGTTACTATTCTGACTTGTTGATTCGTGTAATAATAAGAATTGGAACATCCATCCGTTTGTCAATATCCCCTATAGCATATATGCACCTAGTCACATCAAAGTATCATATTCAATCTATTTATGCACAATTAGTGCATGTTTTCATACTAAATATCACCAACAACATAAATATCATTTTCTGCTTATTTTCATCATTTTCAACTAGGGATGAGCTCGGTACCGGACTGGTACCGAAACCGAGAGTGGAAAAAATCAATACCTAATACCGAACCGATAAGAGAAGTTCTGTACCGGTACTGGTTTGGTAGCGGGATTTTCGGAACTAGAACCGTTTGGTACCATTTTTTGAGACGACAACCAGTTTTCACAGTTGACAATTAAACACAATAACAAAAACCAAAATCACTTAAGCGAAAACCGGATTGAGTAGCCGATTGTGCAAGAACCGGGTTTTGGATTAATTACGGAACCGATTTTGGAGAATTTCAATAACCGAAATATGAAGAATTGCAAGAAAAAATCGGTATTTGAGTGGAAAATATAAGAAACGAAAATTGTAATATATTTAGGAGATTTTCTATAAAAAAACGGAAAGAGTTTGTTACAAATTCAAATAAAAAATGACTTTTTAAATTCTCCGGTTCGGTTCGGGATTTACCGGGACTATTACCGGTACTGAAAGTACCGAATCCCGAATATGGAAAATCTTGGTACCGAACATCGAACCGGTAATGATATTTGGTACCGGTACCGGTTCGTTTCGGGATTTCGGTCCGTATGCTCACCTCTTAGTTAGCGATTCAGAGAATGCCTCTTAATGGAACTGTTAAGAGGTAAACAAACAACCCCTACACTATAAGCATGTACCTTTGCTTATTCAACTAAATACAAGAAAAAATATATTTTGCCTCTTCAATTACTTTTAACATTTATCTCTATTTGGATGTGTTTTTCATACTTATCTCTCCGTTGTAAATTCATTCAGATGTTATTAATACCTTGAATTACTGTATCTTCCTAGGATCATCATTCATCTATTGATGACAATCCAAAAAGCAGAGTGGTATCTATATCATATACTGTATAAAGACCTAGCATCCAACAAATGTAAAAATACATATCTACCCCATGTTCGAATCCAGGCGCAAACAACTTGTGACCACCGGGGAATTATCTCAGGGCTGCATGCTTTAGCAGTCTTAAAAATTGCTAGGGATTAGTCTAGGCAAATGCCTAGGATACCCTTTCCAAAAAAATGTAAAAATACATGACTCAGTTGTTTGCAAGACTTAACTAACACAATTTTTTTTGAAATATATAATATGTATATATGGCAAATGCAACAAATAAACTCACACACCTTCCTCATATTTGGTGAGGTTTGAACCCTTGACCTCCTAGGAGGGCAAGGGTTATGATACCGCTAGGCCAAAGGCCCTTTGGTGACTTAACTACCACACTTCCTACACCCATCATGATCTTTTTCTCGTGAGACTATTTAACTAAATGACTTATTGTGAAGATCACTTTTACAAGCTAATCTTTCAGTGTTTTTCAAGGTTTATTGGCTACAGGGTGTTAATGGTCATTTAAGTTAAAAAAAAAGTTAGAAGATCATGCTCCTAATTGAAAACTAATTTAAGGTCAAGCAATGGACCTCCTTTTAGAAACTCCTATCCCACCCCCAAGAGGTAATGAGCTTATCCATACAAATGCTTATTTGACCTACAACCTCTTATATATATAAAAAAAAAGAACTTATAGATATAAATCTAAATTGTAGGAGATCATGAGCAGATGTAACACCAAGTTTTCCAAAAATTAAACTTGAGAAGCCAATCAGTTAAGCATACCATTGATGAAGGCATGCATGGACCATAGGATTAATATTTCTCAGACTTGATCTTAGCCACTCTATGCTCCTAACTTTGAAACTTGTTTCCAAAGATTGATCCTTTCTTATAAAGTGTGCACCAGAATTTGCAATCATTAACATCCATGCTATGTAAGATTCCACCATTGTATAAAAGTCCCATCCACAATTTGCTTTTTTTGCCCATTATTGTTGTTTCTTCTGTAAAATAGGTCATACTTTGCTAATTGAAAACCACAAAAGGCATTGAACCCCACATAAACTTGAAGCATAATGACATGTATACATGTTGAGAGGTTTGTGCTCGAAACAGCACAATATGTGAGAGGTTTGAGTTCAGGTTGCCTCGGGTTACAGATGACATATGATATATGGTTTGCTCGATGATACGAGGTACCAAATTTAACTTGATATCTAATACAAATTAACAAGAAATGTGAGAAATTTTATTGTTTTTTTCCCAACTTTATTTGAACTACAACCGTCTATATAGAAAAAAGAAGCCCACAAGCAGAAAGTGAAACGGTAGGAGTACATTAGGATGTTATTACTGATTTCTCTTAATGTAACCTATCATTCTCGATATTATACTACTACTATAAGCTTTTATTTGACCACTTTGTTGCCTACTGGTTCCTGACAAAAAAGAATGGTTTGACAAGTTTTCCCAGTTCATCTAATAGACTGGTTTATTGGAAAGTGATGACAAAGATGTAAATTCACTCAGAAAGCATGATTGGTGTGCAAAATGTGGTAGGAACGTATGATATAATGGTCAAGTGACTGATTTTAGATAGTAGTGTCCAAAAGTTATTTTGCTCGCACATGACCAAGAAATGTATTTTGTTATACAGTAGGTGTAGACAAAGTAACAAATATGTGTGTATAAAATAAGAAATATAAACCATGTCAAGAATTGAACTTACACAAGTCCTACGTAGGAACATGATTGGTACGAAAGAAATCCGTCATTGCAACTTCTGGTGGTGGATACCGTTTTATGAACCTTGGTCAAAAAATGGTTGTAGAAGATTCTTGCAACTAGTTTCATCCCATTCCAACCCATCCCACCAATTTCTGTTTCCTTTGATGTGCTTAAGAGAGGATGGCAAGTAGCTAATGGAGAATGGAAGGCTCCTCAACTTCTCACAATCCCATATCTCAACTGTTTCAAGGGAATCACAGATTAAAACCCTTTTTGTGATGTATTTCAATTCTGGTAATGTGGATAAGGACAAGCGACGGAGCTTTGGAAGTAAGAAAGCCGATAAGGTAGCACTATTGCCTCCAGTTTGCTCTTCTACCATCTCTTCAATCAATTGTGAGTTCCATATTTCAATCCCTTCAAGGCTTTGAAAGTCTTGTAGCATACTAGATGAAAACAAATATTTCATGTTATTGCAGCTATGAATCTGAAGGGTTTTCAGCTTTGTGAAAATCTGACTTGCTGCAATACCATTAGATATGGCCTTCAATTTGGGCAGTTTTCCTAGGACTAGTAGCTCAAGACTCGGAAAAGGGTTACCTGCCATTGTTATAAATTCCATCCCGTTGCAATTTGAGAGGTAACATTCTCTTAGATTTTCCAAGTTGGTTGTGGCAGATAGTTTTGATAAAAAAGTAATATCATGGCAACTATGCAGTGCCAACTGCTGGATGTTATTTGGAAGCTCGATCACTGTGTCTTCACAAACAAGGTTACAACCTTGAATTTCAATACTACGTGTTCCCTTGGAGACGGGTAGAAAAATGGATAGCCGACCTATACCAAGATGGTAGCTTTGCAGAACTTTCCAATGCTTAGATCTCACATAATCTATGAAGCTGGTTCGGTCCTCAAAGGAAAGACCGAGACTGGTTAATCTTGACAAGCTTGAAATTTCATTAAATCCAACTCCTTCACTTACTCCTCTAACTGATGACCATCTCCAATTGCTTTTAAATATCGAAAAATTCTCTAGATAAGAAAGCTTTTGAATAACACCAGATGGGAATGTCAGAAGTTTTCCTGTGTATGACAAATCTAGACGCCTTAGATTGGTTAATTTGTCTACATCATGTGGTAGGGTCTTGAGAAGGGTATGGGACAGATCCAACACCCTCAGCTCCTTCAACAAGCTTAATGAAGGAAGCTCCTTTAACATACTGAAGCTTAACAGGAGCGCACGAAGTTTACATAAAGTTGAAACAGACTCTGGTAATGACCGGATGTTAGTATTGGAGAGATCAAGTACTTTAAGACACTGCATATGCACAAAAAATGAATTAGGAATCTTTTCAGAAAGAGGGTTCCCCTGAAGAAGCAAAGTAGAAAGTTTTTGGCTGTTTGGATAATCAGGTACAACGCATATGTTGTTATCCATTAGAGAGACCCACTCAACGTTTTCGATCCATTCCCTTGCTAATTGTTTTAATTTCATTGCAGATTTATTAATCAACCTAGGACCTTCTCTTGCAATCCTGATAGCCATATCTCTTACTAAGTCATGCATTTTTACGTAATCTGATCCATCGTCCTCCAGCAAGCAAGCATCTTTAAGCTTTTCTAGCACTGTGTACCCTTTGTTGATTTCTTTTTCTCGTTCTCCCATTTGGGTAATCAATTCCTCTGCCATCCAGTACTCTATAAGTTCTGCAGCTTCAATTTTGTGGTCCTCGGGGTATAACGCACAATACAGAAAACAAGCTTGAATATGGTCATCTTTTAAGTGAAGATAGCTAAACTTAAGGCGGGTAAACACATCTTCTTCCATTCCTATAATTTCTGCTCTTGAGCTTTCTAATTCTTCAAGTGCATTCTTCCAGAGTCTTTTATCGTTAATTTTCCTCATGGCTCGTCCCACTGTGATGATTGCAAGTGGTAACCCTCCACAATTTTCACAGACTGCCTTTGCAACAGGTTCTATCTCGTCGCAATGAATTGGACCTGATTTGGTCGTGAATAAATCCCATGCTTCACTCTTGGATAAAAGCTCAACTTTTATTTCCGTTTGAGTTTCCATTCCACGACATACTTCCATAAGGCGAGTCACGAAAACAAATTTGCAACCATTATCTATGGTTGGCTGTGGGATACCCACCTCTTCTAATGAAAACTTATGCCACATGTCATCTAGGATGAGAACAAACTTTTTTCCACCCAAATGCTCGAGAAGCCTTGTCGATCTCCATACCACATTTTCTTTTTCTGAGAGTTCTAAGTTTGTAGCATTTGCAATATCTAGTTGCAATTTCTCAACATCAAAAGTCTTTGAAACATTCACCCAAATGACCCAATCAAAGATCTTACAATCAGTTAGTTGGTTATATATATGCATCATTATAGATGTCTTTCCAACACCCCCCATTCCATAAACACCAACCTTACTAGTATTCATATCAGCCAGTAGTTCCCAAATCACCTTTGCAACTTTGTGGGGAGTTTTATGTCCTACTAATCCAGTTGTTGGTAGGAATCTTCCAGTATCTGGAAAAGAAGCAACAAATAGCCCATTTGAAAATACACCTTTAGAATGAAGCTCACCGATATCATTAATGCTTTTCACCATCCTTTTACCTAATCTATAACGTGAAAGGTAATTAGGGAAACATCCTTTCATGCATCTCTTTTTTTGGATGATTTCAGTTTCAATGTGCTTAACCTCGGCTACAAGCTTCTCAACGCTTGTAAGCCATGACTGTATCTCACTTCTGAGTTTCTTTCTTTGGTTCACCATGGAAGTACTGATTTCTGCTTGTAAATCATTTTCTTTACTAGTTAGTTCTTCTATTTTACAATGCAATGTCCTAGCTCGTTCTTCAAATTGTCTTGAATAAAAGCAACATCTCTCGAGAGGTGTCCATAACAAGGAAATGGCCGTTAAGCTACTTGAAACAATGTCCATCTCCCTGGGAAAAAAAGATACATAAAAAGTATGAACAAGAAGTCGAGAACAAATAATAATAGACTCCAAATTTTCAAAAATACATGTTCTTATGCATAGCAAAATAAAGGGATAATTACATTTCATAGGGAAAATGGATTCAAGTATTCACTTATTAAGGTAGAAAAAGAAAAGGGCCATTAGCAACAGGCTACAAGGGTTTCTTTGAGTTGTTGATTTCTCATATACCTATCATTTTGCCCAGCTGTATTTGTTTAGGATTTAGGGTTGTGGTTCCTGAATGAATTAACAAGGGTGCATCGGTCGCAACTTTAGAAGGTTTCATCCCCCTCAGTTTTAGACAAATTCATGTGAGGTTTTTCAGGTCTTAAACCAATCGCATGATTATATGTACATATATATACACACACATAGGGTTGAATTCCAGTTAAAATGGAAGTTATACTTATAGGATCCCCACGGATCAATCCTAATTGAAGATTAACACGAATGAGATGCACCACATCGATTCCCATGAGAAGCGCAATTCATGGGACGGGGGTGAGATTAAAAGTGATCAATGGTCCATATCCCTTCTTACATTTCTCATCTTAACTCCACTTCTCACATGATCCATGCCTATATATATATATATATGTATATATGTATGTGTAGTGTATGTGTGTGATACTCGTGTGCAGCTACAGCCATTAAAAAGTTATTCTATTCTACTTCCTTTTATATATGCTGTAAGTTAGCTTTTTCCTAGCAGATCTTAAAAAGCAGGAGAACTTTTGAATAAGGAAAGAAGAATACCCTCTTCTTTAATCCCCTTATTCTGTATACAATGAAGCTTTTTCCACAACCTTTTGCGATGTGAAACACAATTATATCAATAAAAACACAACTCGATGCAAATTTGTACGCAAGGAACCACAAAAGATGCAGCAGGTTCACTTTTCACGTAAAAGGTAATCGATCTGAACAAATTTATCAGCAAATTCTTCGACCAAAAGCACGAGAATTGGAATAACTCTGAAATTGAAGGAATCAAAATTAATAATCAAGTGTATAACACAAGTGATGATGAGTTAAGACCGTTTGAACAAATAATGGTAAAATCTATGGAATTGAAACACAAAATAGAAAGATGAGATTGTGACCTTCAATCAAGTTAGAATCACTGTTTCGATTCTTGTGAAGTTGAATTGATGATCATATCATATTCATGGTTAACTTTTAGCTGAAAACTGCAACGTAATTATACAGAAATTGAAAACTGCAACGTAACTTGGATTTTGAGATCTTCCCGTCCAGTGATTCCATATCTTTCTTTTGACTTGAAAACTACAAACGTAATTATACAGAAATTGCTCCAATACGATTTTTCTTTTCAATTTCTGCTCAATTCCTTACTACTACTCAGGTTAATTAAAAAATATATTTTTTTAATAAGAACTTTTAATATAAATATTTAATTTATAAATCAACATAAAAAATTAAGCACTTTTTAATTTGATTTATAAAATGTTTTGAGGAGTGCAATCCAGCATGATACATCCTATTTTATTGTTTTGTTTTAATTTTTGTCTATGGCCATTTAATTGTCTAAGGGTGTTCAAAAACCTGATCAACCCAATCCAACCCAACGCACAAATAACTCAACTCAAAACAACCTGATGTATAATCGAGTTGTAAAATCTTTAAACCGTAAGTATTGTGTCACTTTTATTTAAACCCAACTCAACCCGATGTACCTGATATTCGTTTATTTTTTAGATTTAATATGATTGTTGAGTCTCTATTAATATGTAATTAGACAATTATATCATCACGTAACCTAGTCATATTCATATATTTTCAATCTCTTCTTCCTCTCTATACAAATTTTTTGTACATATGTTCAGTAATTGTAAATATATATAGAGGGAAGTTCAAATACAAACCAGTTGAATGTTACAAACTCATACAAATCAATATAAATTTAATTTTTTTAATATTTTTTTTATCAAATGCTATGATTTAAGATGTTATTTTACATGTTTGTTTAATAATGTAAAAGTTTCACATATATTTTTTAATAAAAGAACCATTAAATTTCTTATTTTCAATGATTAAATTCCTGAACATTTTTTTTCAAAAAATTAAACCATCGAACTTTTATTAATTGGTTACGTACAACCTTTAAAAAATCTACTTCTGTTTATCTTTTGATTCTCCCTCTTTTAATAAATAAAGCATAGGTCAAAAGGAGAATATTAATGGAATGGGCCAGAAGCGTGTTAGATGGTATAGAGAACAAACAAAGTAGGGGCAATGAGGAGTGGTGAATGGGAGGGGTGCCTTTTTTGCGTAGGGTTTTAATGGTTTAGGGTTTGGCCATAAATTGATTTAGGCTTGGTTTTACTTTAAAACATTCCTAGTTAATTATAAATAGTTTTTTTATTAAAAGATGTAGCTAACCAGTTTTTAGAAGTTTGATGATTTATTTATTTAAAAACATGTTTAAGGACTTGATAATTTAAAATGAGAAAGTTTAATAGTTTTTTTATTTAGAAAAATAGTTCATAGACTTGGTTATCGAAAATAAGAAAGTTTAATTATTTTTTCATTTAAAAAAGAGTTCGCTGAGTTTTTCTGAACTTTTTCCAGACAAATTTAGTGAAAATAAAATATTTTTATAAGCAAAGATTGCTTTCATTAAACTTTTTTATTTAATTTTTTTTACAGTAAATATCAATTTTGAGATTTTTGAATTTCTTTTCTCAAAGTATAAAACAAAAAAGATTGTGTCCAGCTTTAATGTAATTTGTTTCAATGAATTAGTGTTAATTCTTTCTTTCTATTTCATTTGTTCAAACAAATGTATAATATTTGACTAATTTTTTTTATTTATGATTAAACATGTTAATGCATTTCTTAACACAAAATTGAAAAAAATAGTTAAATCACAAATATCTCATAATAATTAATAATAGGCAAGTAAATGATATTTCTGTAAGTATGGCAACAATATTTAATTAAAGGGGAGGTCGATGAGATTTGTATATGTTGTTAATGATATTTCTGTTAAAAAACTTAATTTTATAAGTTTTTTTGGATGCTATATAATTCACCAAGCATACGGTACAAGTCGATGAAGCATATATGTAACACCATGAATTTTATATCTCTCGACTTTCTTTTTATAAAAGCACAAGTTTGGTATTTCAATAGGATGAATGTCGAAGTCGTTTTTGGGTGTCCAGTCAGGAACTGCGACCTAGCCACTGCGACCTGGCCAGTGCCTTCGTCGCACCTTGTGGTTGCAGTTGGTGTACCGTAAGTTGGAAAAGAAAGTGCGACCATGGCAAGTGCGACCTTGTCATGGCATCATCGCACCCATAGGTCGCAGGTCTTGTACCGTAGGTAGAAAAGGAGAAGTGCGACCAGGACACTGCGACTTGGCCAGTGTCACCATCGCAGCTGTAGGTCGCAATTTGTGTACTGTGGTTCGGTCTGGAATGTGCGACCAGAGCACTGCGGCCAAACCATTGGCCCGCGTCGCACTTTTAGGTCGCAGTTCTCGTCTGGGTATAAAAACAGGAGTTCACCTGAGTTCTCATTTATTTCAAAATCAGATTTCTTCCTCTTGCATTTACTCTCAGACCAAACCCTAAAGGGGGCGATTCTAAGAGCATTTATTGCTCTTCATCAAGTGATCAAAGTCAAGCTTTGGGATTCAAGTTAGTGGATCAAGATCTAGGGTTCTAAACTCTAGTGTTACTCATCCTCACCTCTAGTTCAAGAAAGTTACTTGGGGATTTCTAGGGTTTCCTCAAACTCTAGCTTCTAGGGGCAAGTAATAGATCCTAGTTTGGGGTTGAACTTGCTCAGATTGGGTATTGAGTAATAAATCCACGTTTAGGGTTGAACTCTTTATTCGTAAGCCGAAGATTTCTATCTGGTCGAGCTTACTTATTTACTGACTAGAGATCCTAATTTCGGGTTGATGTTAGTACGATAGCGGGTCGCTCCGGTATATTTTTCCCTCAATTAGCGTATCTTTTAGGTGTAAATCGCGCACAAATGAAATGAATAAATGGAAAGGCTTTTGGTTAAATGTTTATTTACCGCTTTAAAAGATTTATTGGTTTTCCATAATTGAACTGTTTGTTCTCACTAGGCTTTAAGCCTAACACTTTTCTTAAAATGACATATATATCAGGTGATCGTGCTAGTAGGGCTTCAAAGGGTTGAGTGGAGCTAGATGCCGGTAGAGGCATCCTTTTTTAAGTACAACTTCGTGTGTATAGATGGAGTTACATAGAAGTATACTTTTAAGGATTTAGAGACACTCGAACTTAATCTGCATTTTGTAACCGTATAGATTAGTAGGTTGTCATCTAGTATCCCTTTGATGTTGCAAACTCTCATACTCCTCCCTATCTTTATGGGTAATGTTTATTAATTTAGTATTATTCCGCATTTTATTTGACTTAAATTAACTCCCAATTTTAGGGGTGTTACAGTAAAGCCAAGGTTTAATACTAGCCACATAATATATTTGGACTACAATTGGCCACATTGTCATTTGATGTATGATGCACGGAGTTTCAACTTGCTGCCCAAGATTTATGTTATCTGTATGAATATATCATCTACACATGCATGACCAACATGATCATGATCATTTGATGCTTAACTTGGAGAGCAAGGTGAATTGATCCAATAAATAGGAATACACGCCTATGGATTATAAACACACATATATTTTGAAGACTTATTTCTTTTGCTTAGCATTCCTCATGGTAAAACAAACAATATATGTATATATTTATATATTGTTTTTAGTTTTAGTTTCCAGCTTAGGAAACTTTGTTCCGGGGAAATATTGGGTAGTTGATTTATTAATCCAAGGATCTTTGTAAACACGTTGTAACCTCCCCCGGTTGGTAATATGTTGTGCTCTCTCTCCCTGTGGATGTACACTATCACCTCGATAGTGGAACCACGTTAAATCTCGTTGTCTCGTTTACGTGCTGCTTTCGTTATTTGATCGTAAAATTCTTTTAACTGTTAATTTATGTTTCTGGATCGGTATGAATCATTTAACCGTAATATATAATATTTAGATCTCGATAATCCGCATTTGTTGTATCGGGTCAGTTTGCACCGTGATTTATTGTTATCAATTTTTGGTACCGTAAATCACTTTGTAATACAATCTCGTAACTACGACCGACCCTTACAATTGGTATCAGAGCTTGCTAGATCTAAATTTGAAATACATTGTATATTTTGCTTGGTAAAATATCTGATGATTCAGGAACTCCGTTTGACCAACCAAGTTCCAGCTCGGACCCGAATACTAATTAGAAGGGTGCATTTAAATTATCGGGGTCCGGGATCAGAATCGAAAAATGGGACGGAGAAGGTGATTTTGGTAAATGGCAGTTTCTTACAGCAGCAACACTTCTGAAAAATGATGTTCACCCCGTAGTCTTTGCTCCGGAAGAAAAAGATCCGGAGATGTCAGCTTTGGAAGCTAAGGATATTGAGGTTTGGGCTTTCACTACGTTACAGATGGCTATGGGTCCGAATGTTATTTCAGAGATCGTTTCTGAAAAGACAGCCACAGGGATTTGGAAAAGACTTAAGAATCTTTATCTCAAGAAAACTTTGACAAACCGATTGTTACTGATGAGGTCGTGCTTATTCTTCAAGATGAAGGAAGATACAACCATTCAAGCCCACATGACTGAATTCGAAGACACCATTATGAAGTTGAAGGCAACAGATTCTATTTTTGCCACAGATAATGAGGCACTTGCTTTGATTTTGTTGTATTCACTTCCTGAAAGATATTCTTGTTGGAAGTATTGTTTTATATATGTATATATATAGGGTCCATTTCAAGGACAACCTCCTTAATTCTTAGAAATTCTACAAACCTCTTCTACACCACTAATTAATCTAATCTACGGTTAACATTTAATTCATGATTCACGGTGGCATAAAAGTAAATAAACAGAAGTTATTAATTTTAGGAATTAAATAAATTAGGCGTTGAGGGGCAATTTGGTCATACTTCAATTAGCTTTAATATGGAATACATTTATATAGCAATCGATGATATTCTTGCTCTAATTAGAGCCCTAATTTCCCGGCGACGCTTGGAGAGGAGAGGAATCGGGTGAAACCGACTTCAGTATCACGAATCGAATCTCTTCAAGGTATGTCATTCATTGATACGATTCTAATTTCTACAAGTGAATACATTCACTGATTCACTTACTTTGATTAGCGCTGATTATATAGTTTATTTTGAGACTAATTTTATTTGGTAAATCGTTCTATTTCAGACACAAATATTAGGGAATCACGATCATCCCAATGATGAATATAAATAATCGAGGTTGCGACGAGTAATTTTGAGCATGCAAACAATTTTTGATATTATTTTGCATTCTAACAGCTGCTATATTAGGCTATAGGCGAAGCTCTAGGATAATGGACAAGAACAACAAGGAGTCGACCCCCTGTAATCAGGATGAACAAGCAAAACAAGGTAACAAGTTTTATTTTTTGTGATGTTCTATGTTGTATTACATAGAATCTTGTTACCAATATGACATAAAGACAAAAAAAACTTGGGCAGGATAAATAGATCAATGAATGTAATGAATAAATTTAATAATAAGGTAGTAATTCGCAAATTAAATGCAATATGATGAATAACGTATTACTTTGAATGTATTACTCTGTATGCATTATTCAATATCTCCTTTGAGCTCTATGAAAAATCCATTGAATGAAAGGCGACTGTATATTGTATTACTCGGAATATGCTTTGGAGTCTGAATGTTGTTAATAATAAGTTTTCAAGTGGAAATCTACTTCGACTATGATGAATAACATATTGCATGCAGTGTATAAGTCGAATAAATGTGCTAAATAATTGAATAAGAAGTGAATTTGTTGGTAATTCAATTTGATGAATGTAGCGGAATGTAATGAATGTATCTGACTGTAATGAATAAAAATTGGGTATTTTTGATGAATATATATGTATGTAATGAATAAAATGAATGTCATGCATAAGAATATGAAGTTGATGAATGTAACTAAAAAGAGTATAATTTTGATGAATGACATCAATAAGAAGTATAAACTTGATGAATGTCATGAATAAAAGTTGAATTTGGATGAATGTAACGAATAACAAGTTAAATTTGGATGGATTTGATGAATAAGAAGTTGTTTTCATGAATTGTTGAATATAATGTTATTTGATGAAATATAAATCTTACCCGACAAGGTAAATAGTGTTAGATCTTACCGGTAAGTGCTTACCGGGTAAGGATTGAAGTTGTTTTCATGAATGTCATGAATATGAATTTGAATTTGATGAATGGGATTAATAAGAATTTGAATTTGATTAGTGTACCTTAATTTTTAAATCTATGATGACATGTGGTGCAATTTACTAACATTTACATGCAGTTATTGAAGATTTACTAAAGAGGCTAAATGTTAACGATTCGACCAAAAGTAATCCGACTGACGATGGTAACACATCTAATTTCATGCAATGTTTATAATGTCTAACTGATTCATTTAATTGTTATATTCATATAATATTTCCTATGTGTTTTGTGAATTAGTTGCTACAAAGAGGAAACTTAATCTTGAACCCAATATTCCATCAATTGAAGATGAAGGGAGCGATTTTAAGAAACCAAAGTTGGAGCATGATGAACCTACTATATGGGAAAGAAGATTCAATGTCTTACGTACAAGGACATCACCAAAAACGTTCCACGAAACAATTATTGAACTGACATCTGAGCAAAGAAAAGCAGTTGAAGAAATGGGCCTGGGTAAGTTATTGACAATGGGCATGAATGGGGTACCCACGAAATTAGGTTATTTTCTAGTTGAAATACCAATAACTAATGATTCTATACATGATTTGCTTGGTTTACCCATCAGTGTTATAGACTTGTTGAAGTTAGGCGATTTGAACAACGATAATTCTATAACAACATCTTGGAAGAAATTGTATAACAAGTCGAATGTCAGACCACAGGATGTAAAGAAGCGTATAACTAAAGCGGACGACCCTATTGTTGTATTCAAGCAGAATTTCGTTGTTCTATTCGTGAATCTTATGATCGATTGTTATGGGATGGGAAGTTGTTATGTGTCGTTCCTTGGGCGCATACAATCAGAAGATATGTTCGACAATATAGATTGGTGCAAGTATTTGTATGAAAAACTGAAGGCGAGTAAACATCATTGGAAACGTAACAGTGACACCTGCTACTACATAGGACCAATTGCTTATCTTAAGATACAATTTTTTCATTTTATTTATAATGTCATGATTGGTCATGTAATAGCTTATGTACAATATTACATCATCCTTTTCATTGTCAGTTACTGTACGTAGATTCAACAATAAGTGATAAAGTGAATATTGGTGAAAAAATGCGTCCGTTGGATGCATGGAACATGGGACTTTTGCAGAAACGGGAGCGGACCGAGATAGCTGATGGGGGGTTCAGACTATTGCCTCTAAAAAAGGCCTCAATGTGGAAACGATTGTCGCGCCAATTCAAAACTATTCACACGAAGCTTCATCCTCAACAAGTACTATCAACAAGGAGGTAAGTATTAATAGTTTCTTGTTTAAGTGTAATTTATTAAATAGTAGTGCTATCTGAAGCATGCATCTGAATAAGGGATTTAGTTATTTGGAGAAAGAATAACATGGATATATATGAATGACATGAATATGGATATGAATTTGATGAATGTCATGGATATGCATTCTTGTACCCTAACTTTTCTAATCCCAACTTCCATGTACGTATTGTGTAGGAAATGGTGAATAATATACTATGCTCGCTTGATGTATTGATGAAGATAAAGACGAATACATAAACAACTATAATGAATGGATTGTCGTACTTCCCGGATGATGAGGTGTTCTATGCATTCAAGGATCGGATGAAAAGTATGTTCGTGAATACTGTATGGGGCAGATCAACGGGACTGAAGGCAGGGACACTATGTGTGGCGACGGGATGATGGACGAGGACAATGGTGTTGAAAACATCAATGAAGAGGTGATGGAGTGTGAAGGCGATGAAAATGGCGCGGTGTTTGTTAATGAACCGGTTACCATTAATGGCAGGTTCGATTATTTTATTAATAATGCAATTTGGGAAGACCCTTTATTCATCGCTAAACTTTATGAAACAATGAATAGGTCGATCGAGCAGTATAAGGCAAAGAGGATTTCTCGTCCGGTCGATCCAACGGAGTTTAATATTAAATTTAGCCCGGTTAAGAAAATGGAGCCTACATAACAACTTGAGGATGACAACCCTGTAGACACCGTTAAAGATAAAGGAAAAGGTAAACAACAAGTAGACGAACCACGTGAATGAATGATCACGCGGAATGCACGGAGACCTCTGAAGATAGGTGAAAAATTCAAATCACCTTTTATGGAGAGGGTGGTAAACATGAAGTTGACACCTGCAGATAAGAAAGTTAGTGAATGGGTTTCGTCGGCAACTACAAGTTCAATGTAAGTGTATTATAATAAATCAAATTTTTAAGACTTTTTAGGTTAAAACTGTCATTGTTTAATATATTCATATAATGTTTTTTTATCTAGGCGCACCGGTGTTTGCTTCGGAGGATGACAAATCGTGTAGTATGGTTGATTTAGAAAGTCTAGCGGCAGATGGAGTGAGTGTTTCAAGGAATGTTGTGGATACGTGGTGCTACCTGATGAATTTTCTAGAAGATAACTTTTGGTTTATTTATTTTATTAGGTTAATGTACAACATGTTATTAATTTTTTGGTTCTTGTTTCAATGAATGAAGGATGACCCGATGCTGCATAAGAGAAGAGTAGACCGACAGGCGTTGTATAAGTTGTTTGTCAAAGGTCTGGAAAGGTCAACAAAGACATGCATTTCTAAAGTTAATCTGAGAGATTTCGATTTGGTAATTTCCTATACTAAGATGGTTCACTTGTATTTTTACCCCAAACGTACCGTACGTATTTAACTAACTTTATAATTTAAACTGACATGTTTTTTTTATCTTTTACAAGATTTTTTTTCCGCTTGTGGGAGATGACTATTACTACATGGTCGTTTTTAACCTTAAGATCCCTTCCAGCAACATCATAGACAACAATTTTTTTGAAGATAACGATGTCGACGGTCAGATAAGGAAATATGGCTATGTATATGACAATCTGGTAAAATATTTACATGAATTAACTGGTTCGATCCTTTGAATAAACTATACTAACTCTTTGGCTTTGACACTATGTATCTTATAATTATTCATTGTGATGCAACATGTAATGATGATTGAACACTTATCGCGACTAGGGGCACATGCAGCTGTTCAGTGGTTCGAGGAAAATGGGCAAGAATGCTTTGATATGCATTGGCAAACGGAACGAAACTACAACGACAGCGCAATATTCATGATGCGGCATATGAAGATGTACACGGGAGATACAAAGTCATGGAAGTCGGGCTTTGCTAAGGAGGGTGTTTCGCAGAATGGTCGGTTGAGTGACTTGTGTAAAAAGTATACGTCGAAGATATTGATTAATGAAAAAAATTCACGTAAGGAATATGTCATGTCTGAAGTTGCGAAGTTCACTGCGGTTGACGAAAACACGCGTTTAGGCTTACTGCAAAAGGTGTGCAAATATCGATGCGAACGTTTGGGAAAGTAGTACGGTGGTTAAGTTGTGTTTTTTGGTTAAAATGATATGGTTTTAGATTTGGCACGCTTTTGTGTTTTTTGCTACGTTATGGTTTTGATTACATTCATATCCTTTGTTTTTTTATGAATTATGGTTGGTGATATAAATTTAATAGCTTCATAGCACTTTTACCCCAATATCTTAGCGTATATGTAGGTATACAATTTGGTATTGATTTACATCAAGTAAAAGTAGTTTATTTTGATTTGATTAGTGTAGCCGATTGACGAATTGCTTATGAATTAACAATTGAAAGTCAGCCGCACTCATTTTTATAAAATTATAGATGAATGTATTTGATACAAACTTTATTGGGTTAACATTTCTGACTGATTCATGTTTGTGTTACCTAGTAAGGGAATGTTATTGACCCAAATACAACATGAGTCACGTTCATTGTACACGTGTTCTTTTTAATAAGGGATAGTTATTGTTTGTAAGGGAATATGATTAATATGTCTGAAATTGTTAATAATGCGGCAACCATGAATGATAGGGGTTACGTTCATTGTTTACACAGATTTCCAGTCTGTTCGTGTAAAGGATTATGTTATGGAAATAATAAGTGAGAATGTATAACATTGGCGGAAAAGAACTGAAAGAACAGTGTGGTGTAACTAATTATTAGTGTATATTATTCATGAATTGCAAGGATTGAATTTAGTTCATTCTTGGAGAATTATATTCATTGATTGCATGTAGTTCATGTTAGTTAACTAAATTCATTGGCTACTTGACGGATTGATACTGAAAATATTTGATTCAAACTTCATTGGTTTAACAATTCGCACTGATTCAATCTCAAGTTTTTAATAAAGGGATTGTTATTGAAGCAAACACATCATGAATCATTAATGGTATATTTTATGTTCATTGGTTATATCGTTATCTGATTGTTCATATGAGGAAACATGATGAATATCTCTGAAATTATCAATAAAGGTGCAAACATGAATTCAGAATGAATGTAACGTTTTTCAGGCTTCGTACTGAATGTAACCTTTTTGAGGTTGTTCATATAAGGGAGTATGCTATAGACATAACAAGTGATACTGTGGAACATTGGTGCAAAGTACTGAATGAACAATGGTGAACAATTGAATTCATTGTTAGTACCGAATGAACAATGGTGAACAAGTAATTATTAGTGAATTGTATTCATTTAGTGCATGTATTACATATTAGTGAACTAAATTCATTGGATACCTGAAAGCTTGGTACTGAATGTAACGTATTCTTGGTATTGCGGTAGCATTTGAAAAATATCAAAAACTAAATAGTTGAATTCAGAACAAATGTAACGTTTTTAAGGCTTCGTACTGAATGTCACCTTTTGCAGGTTGTTCATATAAGGGAATATGTTATAGAAATAACAAGTGATACTGTCGAACAGTGGTGCAAAGTACTGAATGAACAATAAGTTACAAAGTAATTATTATTGAATCTTATTCATTTATTGCATGTATTACATATTAATGAACTAAATTCATTTGATACCTGATAAGCTTGGTACTGAATGTAACGTATTCTTGGTATTGCGGTACCATATGAAAAATATCAAAAACTAAATATTTAAATTCGGAATGAAAATTTTATTCAAAACAATCCCAAACAACGATATAAATGAAAACGAAACATTACGATATCAAAACAAATCGTTTAATGCGTAAATTAAAAAGATTTGTAATGCGAGATATAGCTAGGGAACAATGTAACTGAATGGTCTTCATGAACTGGGGCGCATTAACAAAAAATGTATTATTTATCCGGACAATTGCGTGAATCGTGCCTAGCCAACTTGCCGCATTTACGACAAATCCTTTTCGGCTTACTTGCCTTTTTTGCTGCACGTTCACGTTCACTGGTCAACCGTTTGCCAATTTTACATCCTTTGTTACGGATCCCGGTTGGTGGTAGAACATCAACACTGTCAGGTTGAGCAACACCATAAAACTCCTCCATATTAACAAACTTACATTGACGACTTGATTCAGCCTGAGGTTCGTATTTATTTGGTGGCTTCCATGCACGCATGTTTTCTACAAATGATTGCAAGGATTCATTGTCATTACTCGCACGATCAACAACGTCTTCGACAATCAACTGCATGTCACCTATCGATTTTTCTTTCACGATATCCACTTCATTATATCTAACCGCAGCAGGTAACCATTCAACAGGTACTAGGTCAAGGCACCATCGACGTAAAATGTATTTTTCTAGTATGCATGTCACTTTGTCGTTCAATAATACCTTTAGAGAATGCCGACATAGAATCCGTTCCGAACAAATAAGTTACAGCTACAGTCAACCGTACCATTAGAGACGTTCTGTACCACCTGAATACATATAACAGATAAATTAAGCTACAATAATTAACATAAACATATACAATTTTAATTTTAAATAAACATCAGAAAAATACCTTATAATTGGCTATAACTTCAAATTCATGATTTTTGTGACTTATCGTGAATACGTTGTTTCCATCAACCTCTGTCAACCCTTCCCAACCACAATACCACATAGCCTTGTCAATTTCCTTCTGAATCTCAAAGAATATTGCCCTCGTGTAGACAGTTGAGCAATGCTCTTCAATCTTGGTAGGAGATATCAGCCGAGGTCTAGTTGACTTTGTTTTGATCTCCTCAAGCGTGTGCTCTTTTCTTTGTTTCTCGATAGCATTGTCAAAAGTACATACGAACATTCTAAGATCAGCCCAAAATGCAGCATATACGTTGAAAAAAGCATTAACACTCTCTGACCTAGATGTTGTGTTATAACCGGGTTTTTTTATTTCTCGGGTTTAAATAAATATTGTTGGAAAGTGTCAGGGGTGTTTTATTTTATTGATCAAAGTGGGAGGGTTAGTTTGGTAAAATTTTTCACCTCCTTGTGCTTAAATAAATTTGGTCCAATGAGTTTTATACATGCAAGTGTGTGCATGTATGCATATAAGTTTTTGGTGGAGTTTACCACCGCTTCTCTCTCGTTTTCATATATATATATATATATATATATATATATATTTAGAGTTATTAGGTGATTGTTTTTAAAAAAGAGAAAAAAGAGAGAGGAGAAATGAGAGTTTTGTTTTGGTCTCGGTGGTTTTTGAAAGAAAAGAACCATGAATGGATTTTGTTGGTAAGGAATTATTTTTGTATATGTATACATATATGTGAATATGTATAATATATATGGGTGTGTTTTGACGGGTGTTTGTAGTTTACAGTTATTTTTGGGTTTAGATCGGTAAACTGTTATTTGATTCAGTTATCAAATATTTGGAGTCCAAAGTGTTAGTTGATGAACATCTATCGTCTAAACGGGACCGAGGTGAGTTTTTATAAATGAGTTTTATAAACTGAAGTGCATATCTTACGTGAAAGGTTTTTATTTCGATAATATGCCTAATTGATATAATTGGATTATTATCGTTATATGAGTTGTTGGGAAAAATAACACATATGGATTTTATTTGGGAAGTTGTTATTAAATATTTTCCACGTAAAAATATGTGTTATTTGATGAGATAAGGGAGCTTTTACAAAGCTTTTGTAAAATACGTGTTTTTCCGTCACACGTGATTTATTTCATATAAATAAGATTATATGATGACAATTGTTAGTATTTTGTGAAAACTAACAAGTGAAAGAGGTTGACCAAAACTGTTTTGGGTCACGAGTAGTTATGGCGGTGTATCCGCGTTGAATGGACGGAGAAAACGTATAAATGATTGTGAGGTTTTATGAAAAAGCTTTATAAACTGAATTGCATATATTTCAAAGTATTTTACTTTGATATATTTATGTTATGGGAATTGATTTAAAGATGGTTGAGAAAGTTAAAGTATGTGACTTTTGATAAAAAAGATTTATAAACTGAGACACATATATTTCAAAGTACTTTACTTTGATATTATTTACGACATTGGATTTGATTCGGGTTGTTGAAAGAAAGTTAAAGTATGTGAGTTTTTATTACAAACCATTTTCGAAATGAAATGCATATTCTATTAAAGAGTTTTATTTCGATAATATATCAAATTAGAATAATTGGATTATTATCATTATTTAGGATACATGGTTCGATTATGGGTTGTTGAGAAAATTAACACATGTGAGATCTATTTGAGAAATTATTATTAAATGATTTCCTTGTAAAAGTATGTGTTACTTGATGGGGTGTACAAGAGCTTTCTTTTAACCATTTTCGAACAACAATGCGCATATTATCAAATGGTTATTACTTCAATATTATACCGGTTTGGTATGTTTACTTTATTACCGTTAACTGCGATACGGTATTTTTACATGTTGTTAGAGATTAACGCATGTGGTGAAATTAGTGACTTCTGGGGTTTAAAAGGTACTTACACAACAGGAGCAGGGTGCGTTAGGACTATGTTGGTTCGCGCAAATGATTATATATATTGTGCCCACGAATTCGTTTCGTGTTTGGCGGGGTTATAACCGGTAGGGATTGCAACCCTACCGGGATGTTTGAAATTTTGAGAAGCGACTGTTGTGGCAAGTTACCTGGGTAAGAGACTGAGCCTGAGTGTTAACTTACTACTAACAGATTTAAAGGCTCCCCTACAATTTGGATTACGCATGGGTGTCAACTATATATATATTTAACGACTATGAAAGGTTTTATCATGAATTGATTTTATTGCAACTATTGCATTAACAGGGATTTACTCACTAGACC
Source organism: Silybum marianum (assembly GCA_036898165.1). Lineage (NCBI taxonomy): Eukaryota > Viridiplantae > Streptophyta > Magnoliopsida > Asterales > Asteraceae > Silybum > Silybum marianum. The sequence continues at coordinate 16,125,160 of CM072528.1, forward strand.
TTATGGTCTAACCCTCATTTTGTTTTCAAACATGTGCTTTTCAGGATAAGCAAGTTCAGGGGAAGAAAATTGAATATGTGTTTGGGAGTAATATGCTACATGCTATATGGAGTAGATGGTGAAGAGTCATTGCATGATCTGTGATATATGTTTTAATCAAGTCATGTATTTGATCGAAAATTTAGTAGCATATTTTATTCGTACGATTAGGTACGCTTGGGACCTAATGTGAATTATCATGCAATTATGTTATAAATGCAATATTTGTATTTATATGGAATATATTTGGGACGGGTTGTTACATGTTGTTTTCATCAAACCTGACATGGGAAGGTCTTTGAAATATGCAAGAATCCATGCTTTCTTTATCGATATATGCGGTCAAACCATTTCTTAAGCCACAACCTGTGTTTTTCCATCAACTGTTTCCACTTAGCTTCGAATACAATTGGTTCAAGATTCACGTTTCACACCAGATCCTTCATCTTAGATACAAAGGGCGTATTAAGCTTTATTTTGGATCCAATCTACAACAATAAAATTGAACGTTAAGATTTAAACAAAAATACATTAATAAGTAACATATGAATAAACCATTAAAAAATTAACAAATATATTACCCTTTCTTCAATCTTTTTAATTATGTGCCGCATACACAAACGGTGCTTCGAATAAGAGAAAGCAACTGGAATTGTTTGCTTCATTGCCACACATTGGTATGTTAGAACAAACTTGGGTTGTTTGCCGTGCACCTTCTTAAAAGCCTTTAAAACCCATGTAAAATCCGGAACAGATTCACTACGAATAAGAGCACCACCAACAACAACGGTCTTCTTGTGGTTATTGATAGCAACAAAAGGAACAAAAATCATCGCATGCCTACCAAAAAAACCAATGAAATCAAAAAAATTAATGTAAGTAAATAAATTTATAGCTCATTAATTAAAAATTTAAAATCTGATGAATTTAAAGCATGTAAACTAATAGTGAATACGCGTGTATGAAAGTTACTTGTTCGTTCGGTATGTTGCATCGAATGATATCACGTCACCAAAGTGTTTGTAATTCAACCTTGTAGTTTCGTCTGCCCAGAAAATGGCACGGAGCTCCTTCTCATCACACTTATACTCAAAAAGGTATTCGGGGCATACCTTCCTACAGTTATCCATTGTGTTAGTCAGCATTTGCGCATCCTTTCCCCTACGAATATATTCATGTCCCTCCTATAGTTCTGGCAATCCCTGACCGTGCCACCGGGCTGATTGACACCACCCTTGAGCTTGTCCATGATCCTCTGACCTTTTGTAACCCCGGTCTTCGTATTAATGGAATGAAAAACATTCCTTTGCTGCTGGTAATTGAGTTTCCTATTCGACAACGAATACCTCATTTCCTCCGGGTTAGCTAGCATGTGGTTGTGCCACTCTACAAGCCTAAATACCTCGTACCTATTTCGCTCCCTTACAAAGTGTATACGCATGCTAGCTTTACATCTGGTACGCTTGTAATTGGTGTTTCGTCCTCCCCTTGAACCTGAAGCTGCCTCTAATGAATTGTATCGTTTTGCTTCAGAAAACCCTTCTTTGCTGCAATAATAATATTGCATCGTCAATTTTCCAAGACGGTCTCTTTTCTTATTTGAAAGCCGAACATGGAACCCGGCATTAGCTGCGTAATTCTTGTAAAATTCCTCAGCGCTCGCATCATTCTCGAAATACAAGCCGAGCTTGGGAGTAATGTCTTCGGACACAGTAGGAATCCAGTACTTCTTCCCATTTTTGGTTTCCGCCATCTCTTGTGATACAGTATCTACATAATCATTTTTCATTAATAACATACGAGCCTACAAATTACAGTGAATGATATGAATTCGCTACAATTATTCACAATAAACAATCAAGCTTATATTAATAACATTCGTTAATAACATTCACGAACTAAAATTATTCACAATAAAATCATGAATGACTGTAAAAAAATGCATTTGTGATAATTATATGAATATTATTAACCTCATCATCTTCCTCATCATCAGACTTTTTAAAACATTCATCATCAGAAGGATCCATGCATTCATTTTCACCTTCATCGTCTGACGGCTGAACAGAATCATCAGATGCTTCATTCATGACTTGATAGTTGGACTTCGATGACCCAGTTCCGATACTTTTGCCTCCATGATCATCTTCTTCGTCTGCCACCCGAAATGATTCATCATCGGATTGATTCTCCTCTTCGTTGAATGATGACGCTGTTTGTTCTCCTTCACTCATGGACGAAGACATATCGGAATTATGTTGATTAATCATTGAAAGCAACTTCAGAGGTTCTTATAAACTAATTCATTTTGAACAAATGTGAAATATTCGCGTTAATCTTGTCTGTTTTATAAACGATTCGGTGAATTTGAATACCGTAAATAAATTCAATCAAACAATGGTAATATTATTCATTCTAAGAACATTCCCATCAAAAATGCGGTTACCAAATTAAAAAATTATATAAAATATATTTAAATATTATATATATTATATAATGACTATATTACCCTCATTAATTAATTAATTATTTAATTTAATTTTATTTATTTATTAAATTATGGATGGCTAATATCGAGGTTGCATTGTTTGTACAAATTACTAAGGTTGCAATTGAAACGTCCCCTATATATATGTTGTACAAATCAACATTTACTAAACTTGCAAGCAAAGGTTATCTTGCTTCCAACATATGAAGATTTTATGGCCACCTTTGAAAAATCTCAACGTACCATGCACAAAGAGAAGAGTACTACTTTGTCTTATTAGGAGACAGTTAGTACACCAAAGTCTTTGCCAACACACTACCTCTTGCTCTTAGAGAAGACAACACGTTACCTTTGCTTGGAAGTCTTGCAATTGCCATGTGACAAACTTCATGTGGATATAAATAGAAGCCATGGATTGCAATTGTAAACACAAGTGAAAGAGAAAAATATGAAGAACTAAGAGAAGTATCACTTCTCTTCTTGAACTTCTTCTTCATCGGTTTTATTTTTCCTCTTCGATTCATTCACTTGCTCTTCCTCATAGTTTTAGTCATATATATATATATATATATATATATATATATACACACACACATATATATAACTTTGTTTTAGAAAACTTTGGATAGTTGATTCGTTGATCCAAGGATCTTTGTAAACACGTTGTAATCTCTCCTGATTGGTAATATATCGAGCTCTCTCTCTCTTTTTGGTGGATGTACACTATCACACCGATAGTAGAACCACATAAATTCTCGTGTGGTAATATTGTATGGTGAATATTGTCATTTATGTAGATAATAACATTTATTGTTATAATCTATATTAGAGGGTTGTTTATTTCACTAGAGTCATCGTGCAACATCTAGATAATTGTTATCCTCTTTGTTGTCGAGTTATTTGTATCCTTGGATTTCTATTCGTTTTGGGACCCTAGAAATCATTTGCTAGCATTCTTTTCGTGACTCAAATTTCCTAACAAGTCCCAGTTCACTAACAGTTTTATTTATGGATGAGATTTCATTTCGTTGTCTGACGTGAAAGTAGGAATGATCTGTGAAGAACAAAGAATTTAGATGAAAATCGGTAACAACTCGCGAAAAAACAACCACAGCAGTCAGGGTCTTTTTGCCGAAAGAGACCATGACGATCAGCAAAATAGAGGAAGAAGTCGTGGCCACTCCCAGTCTCGTAAACCTGGTTATCATGGGAAATCTAAGCAACGGGGCAATTGTAACTATTGCCACAAACCAGGTCATTAGGTCAGAGATTATCCGAATTTGAAGAACAAAGGCAAGGACAAAGCAGAATCTTTAGCAGTAGCAACCGAAGAAGATACAGGCTTTTCAGCAACAGGTACACCACCGTAATGTGACAGGCGTTGGGTGTTGGATACCGGATCTTCGTGCCATCTGACACCATTTCGAGATTATTTCACTACTTTCGAGAAATTCGAAGGTAACCATATTAATATGAGAAATAATACATTGTGTGTCACTCAGGATATTGGTTCTATTAGAATCAAGATGTTTGACGGTAGTATTCGAACGTTACTAAATGTTAAACATGTATCGTCTATGGCTCGTTCTTTGATATCTCTTGGACTACTATCCAAATTGGGTTGTAAGGTTCAATTTGCAGATGGGAGTATGCGCATCTTCAGAGGGAATCTCAATGTGATGAAAAGTGAACAGGTAGAAAATAACCTGTTTTATTTGGTAGGCGAAACAATCAGATCTGAAGCATATGTCCCAAACAGTTCGAGAAATTTAGATGTTATTCATTTATGGCATCTTAGATTGGGGCACTCATTGCAGTTGATACGCCTACGAGTCTGGACTTTTGTTCAGAATGTGTCTCGGGTAAATAGATGCGTGTTTCTTTTGGTGTTGGAAAACACAACACCAAAGGGATCCTCGATTATGTTCATACAAACGTCTGGGGACCATCTTCGACAAAGTCCCTTAGTGGAGGTAAATATTATGTTACTTTTATTGATGATTTCTCGCACAGACTTTGGGTATATGTGATTAAGTTAAAGTCAGATGTTTTTGAAATATTCAATAACTTGGTTATCACTAGTTGAAGTCAAGACCGGTAGAAAATTAAAAGTGCTAAGATCTGATAATGGTGGGAATACATTAGTGGTAATTTTAAAGACTTTTGTTCATGTAGAGGTATTCACCGACGCCACACCACACCTGGCGATCAGCAATCAAACGGAGTCACCGAGCGGATGAGTAGGACTTTGTTAGATAAAGTCTGATGTATGTTACTTACATATGGTTTTCCTAAATGGTTTTGAGCTGAAGCATTTCACACTGCTGTACACATTGTTAATCGGTTACCGTGTTCAGCCATTGGGGGAAAGATTCCGGAAGAAATTTGGAAGGGGAAGGGTAATATCTGTTTGAAATACATACATGTATTTGGTTGTCCAGTGTATATTCATGTGACAGGTCAAGACAAGTTGGAACCCAGAGCCACCAAGGGATTCTTACTCGGCTATACAGATGGAATCAAAGGTTACTGAATCTGGAACCCGGTCACCCGAAAGGTGATTCATTCTCGGCACGTTACCTTCGATGAGTCGATTATGTTCAAGTCTAATCATAATCGACAACCCACTCCAGAACCGGAAATTATCTCTTTTGATTCTCCTACAGCCGATGGAGAGGAGATAATCGTCAGTCCTATTGTATCCAACTCATCTGCTCGTTGTTTTACTTTGGGGTTAGAATCTAAAGAAGATGTTAGTCCACCAGATACATCTACTTCTGATTCAGTTAGTTCATTTCAGGAAAAAATTCCGAATGATGGTAGAGGTCAAGGCGATACAATCCCAGCTTCAGTACCTACAAGACGAAGCCAAAGAACTATTCGTCCTCCTAATAGGTATGGTGATTGGGCTTTTGCAAATATGAGTTTTACTAACCTGCTTGAGTATGCTTTGCATGTTGTACAGGATGAGCCATTTGACTATTCGGAGGCGCCCTTGCTTCAAGCCACTCTGCTAAGTGGTTAGGAGCTATGCAGGAAGAAATGGAAGCTCTATCGAAAAACAATACTTGGGAGCTTTGTCCATTACCGAAACGCAGTCTTGGGTGCAAATGGGTCTATAAAGTCAAAGACGATAAGCGTTACAAGGTTCGCCTCGTTGCGAAAGGCTTTGCACAGTGGAAGGGTATCGAGTATGACGATATCTTTGCCCCTGTGGTTCGACACACATCTATATGGGTCCTTCTGGCCCTTGTGGCAATTCATGACCTGCAGCTCAAAATAGTTAGATGTGAAAACAGCTTTTCTGCACGGAGATCTGGAAGAAACCATCTTTATGAAGCAACCTGATGGTTTCATCTCCGACAACAAACCTGATTGGGCCTGTAAATTGAAGAAATCCCTGTATTGACTTAAACAGTCGTCTCGACGGTGGTACAAGAAGTTTGATTTATTTATGCTCTTGTTGGGTTTTGAGCGTAGTGAGAAAGACGCTTGTGTCTATCATAGGTCAAGCAGTGGCATTTCTATTTATCTACTTATTTATGTTGATGACATTCTGATAGCTTGCAGGGATCAATCTGAAATCAACCGTTTGAAAGATAGGTTGAAATCAGAATTTGAATTGAAGGATCTCAGTGAAGCTCGTGTTATTCTCGCCATGGAAATTGTTCGGGACAGAAAGTCCCGTACTCTCAAGTTGACATAAAAGGGCTATATATTCAGAAAATTCTGAAGCGATTTAATCTTGACGAAGCAAAGTCGGTGTCTACGCCACTTCCAAGACACGTCAAGATTACAAAAGACGACTGCCCGGTAGACGATATTGGAAAAGCTGAGATGGCGAAGATTCGATGTGCCAGTGCAGTCGGGAGCCTTATGTATGCTATGGTGTGCACTCATCCCGATCTTGCATTGCACATTCCGTTGGAGTGATTAGCCGGTTTCTATCGAACCCGGATAAGTCACATTGGGCAGCAGTGAAAACTGTATTTCGTTACTTGAAAGGTACAGAATCTCACGGTCTCATCTATGGTATGCAAAACAACTTCAATATTGTTGGTTACTGTGATTCAGATTACGCAGGTGATCGTGTCAGTTGGAAATCCACATCTGGTTATGTTTTTACATTAGGTGGAACAACTGTCAGTTGGAGATCTCGGTTTTAGTCTGTTGTTGCATTATCGACTACCGAACCTGAACTTATTGCGGCGGTTGAGTCTGCTAAAGAAGCAGTTCATTTACAAGAACTGCTTATTGGTTTGGGCTTGAAGCAATCTACTTTCCGTATTAATTGTGATAATCAAAGTGATATTCACTTGGCTACAAATTTGGTGTTCAGCTCTGGTACGAAGCACATTAATGTGCGTGATGCATTTCAGATAGCTTTGCATGATGCAAAAGTGGTGTAATTGAAGAAAATCATCACTGACGATAATGCTGTCGATATGTTCACCAAATCGTTACTGCTAGCTAAATTCGAGCATTGCTCGAATTTGATCCAGCTCATATTGTGTTAGTGTCGTTCGGCACCTTGTTGGAGAGATGAAAAATATTACTACAGATGACATAATCTTTGGGGAGATATTACTTGGCACGTGTTTTTGGGTTGCTTAACTTGTTTGTTTATTGAGATTTCTCACTTGAGGATTTTTGCTTTTTGCTTTGATGGGTGATGGCCAAGCCGAAGCTCGTCACGGTTAAAATGCATTTTGTTACCTCGTGTCAATCTCAATCAGCTACCGTTCGTGTTCGTTGGATTTGTTCGTATTTGGTTTCGTCGGGTGATTTGCACATCATGGTGGAGTGTTGAAAAAACTTCATTTGGTAAATGTTTTTGGATGATGTACAATTCACCAAGCATACGGTACAAGTCGATAAAGCATAAAGCCAAGGTTTAATTAAGGGTGTTCGTGGTGTGGTTTGGTGCGGTTTGGGACAAAACTGCAAACCCCAACACATATGCTGTTTGAGCATTTTCCCAAACCGCAAACCGCACCACAAAATGCGGTGCTGTTTTATGTGGTTTTATCTATCGCACTTTATGTCTACAATCTAATATTTATAAGTTTAAAAATATATTATAATATGAACGATAAAGTGACCATAGTTCAAAAAAATAAAGAGTTTCAATATATCCGATTCCCAAATACATATTACATAATTAAAAATATTCTAAGAAGTAAAATAAATAAATTCCGAACTAGATTGGAAAATGTGAGTTGTGATTTGTCCAGTTAATTTATTAATATTGTCAATTGTCATATTAGATCAAACTAAAAGCGTAAAACACAAAGTCCAAAAATATTACAAAAATAATAAATTATTCTCTCTCTCTATATATATATATGTATGTGTTATATATAAATTTTAAAATATATAAAGCATGCGGTGCGGTGTGGTTTGAACCACGGTTTGATAGCTCAAAACCGCAAACCGCACCGCATAGTGCGGTTTGGTAAAAACGCAAACCGCAGCGCAAAAGTTATAAACCGTGCTTTGCGGTGCGGTGTGGTGCGGTGTGGGCGGTTTGTGCGATTTGGCGGTTTGGATGAACACCCCTAGGTTTAATACTAGCCACATAATATATTTGGACTATAATTGGCCACGTTGCCATTTGATGTATGATGCATGGAGTTTCAACTTGTTGCCCAAGATTTATGTTATATATATGAATATATCATCCATACATGCATGACCTAGAGCTGTTCACGGACGGGACGGCCCGCTAGGCTCGCCCTGTCCAACCCACTGGAAAAGAGGGTTTGGACAACTATTCTCGAAAAAATAAAAAAAATGGGCGGGCTTGAACTGACTTGTTGAAATTAATGGGCGGACATGGCAATGAAAAATATATATGGGCAGGCCCGCCCGACCCGTTAATATATTTATAATAATAACCTTTGTAATTAAAATTTACTCATAGAATTGAAAATTCTTGATATACTCATCAATTCTCATTTAACTATGAGTCGTGTTAATAACACTCTTTAAAAATTAAAAAAATAAAAACATAATTACTTCAATAATCAATTGACCAATTCCTTATTATTTCATTTAGTCATTTCATTTATCGATATTGTTGTGTCAATTTTTTTTTCTAAATTGTATACATTAACTTGTATTCACGTCTAACTTTAAGTTGAAAATATTATTGTGTATTTTGAATTATTTTACATCGACTAGAAATCTTATATAAGTTTGTTTTCTTAAAGATACAAAAAGATATTTTGGCCCATTAGCCCGTGGGCAAGCCCGGCCCGTTTATTGGACGGGTAAGGGCAAGTTTTTAAGACCGTAAAAAGGGGCTTGTGTTTGCTATATTAACTCTGTTGGACAAGAAAAATAGCTTATGCCCGGCCCGGGCCCGGCGCAAGCCTGCAAATGATCACCTCTAGCATGACCATCATGATCATGACCATTTGATGCTTAACTTGGAGAGCAATTGATCCTATAAATAGGAATACACGTCTATGAATTATAAACACACATATATTTTGAAGACCTATTTCTTTTGCTTAGCATTCCTCACGGAAAAAAAAACAATATATATATATATATTGTTTTTGGTTTTAGTTTCCAGCTTAGGAAACTTTGTTCCGGGTTAATATTGGGTAGCTGATTCGTTGATCCAAGGATCTTTGTAAACAGGTTGTAATTTCTCTCCGGTTGGTAATATATTGTGCTCTCTCTCCCTGTGGATGTACACTATCACCTCGATAGTGGAACCACGTTAAATCTCGTTGTCTCGTTTACGTGCCGCTTTCGTTATTTGATCGTAAATTCTTTTAACTCTTAATTTACGTTTGTGGATCTGTATGAATCATTTAATCGTAATATACAATATATAGATCTCGATAATCCGCATTTGTTGTATCGGGTCAGTTTGCACCGTGATTTATTGTTATTAATTTTTGGGACCGTAAATCACTTTGTAATACGATCTCGTAACTGCGACCGAACCTTACAATTTCTATAAGGATTAAAGATAGGTTGAAGATGGGTTGCAGAAGGATTAAAGATGGGTTGAAGAAGGGTTAAAGATGACTTGAGCATTGGAGTGAAGGGTTGAAGATGACTTAATCTATCAAAGACTTAGGCATTGTTTGGCAAAAATAAGGTAGCTTATAAGTCACCTTTATAAGCTACCTTATTTTCAATGTACATGTTTGGTAAACTAGTTTATTACTTATAAGTTAACTTATAAGCTAACTTATTGATAAGCTAGTTGGAAGTAACTTATTGAGCTTTTTGTCATTTTCTTCCGATTATATTCCTGATTAATATTAATTAGTTATTAATTAATATTATTTTAAAAATTATTAATTAATTTTAATCGTAATTATGAATTAATATTATTTTTATTTAATTAATTAATTTAATCATTAAATATTAATTAATATTAAATATTAATTCATTTTAATTTTAAATGACACTAATATTAATTAATGATTATATATAGTAAATCCGGGTTAGACTGAAAGTGACCAGAAATTGAAATCTTCTTTCACAGACTAGCGATAGTTAAAAAGAGCGAAGCATAGCCGTGTTGTTATTACTTATAATTTTTGAAAAATTACTAATTAATCAGAATGACTAGTTATTCATATATTATATTATATATATATATATATATATGTATATATATATATGGTTCACGGCCAGTGGGATCAATCTGGGCCATTCAAATTGTTTTTCAGATGCAATCCTGACCCTTTAAAATAGCTATTTTACAGTTATGGAAGAGGTTATAGTCTCACTCTCGACTTCTCATTGTCTTCCCCCCAGTCTCCGGTCTCGCTCGACTTCTCCTTCTCTTCCGCCACTCTCCCACTCCTCCTCCCACGGTTTTCTCTTCATTCACGCCTCATATAAGAGAGCAATGTTACTTCCTGCGACATTAATACTCAGAGTTTTATTCACTGGCTGGGTTTTGAGCAAGAGAAAAAAGGTATCAATTTCTTTCCTAAAGGTTCGATTTATGTTAAATGCAAGCTTTCTGAAGGTTCGATTTATGTTAAATTCAAGCTTTCTGTTCTTATTTCTCAAATTCAAAGTATTAATTTCTTTCCTAGAGGTTCGATTTATGTTAAATTCAAGCTTTCTGAAGGTTTGATTTATGTTAAATTCAAGCTTTCTGTTCTTATTTCTCAAATTCAATTTTGGCTTATTTCTTCTCAGTTCTGTTTTGATTCGAATTCAAGCTTTAAGAATCATTTCAGTTTTAGAATTTCTTTCACTGCCTGGATTTTGAGCAACAGGAAAAAGGTATAAATTTCTATCCTAAAGGTTCGACTTATGTTAAATTCAAGCTTTCTGTTATTATTTCTCAAATTCAATTTTGGGTTATTTCTGAAGGGTAATTTGTATAAGATCAAACTTGGACACATTTCCTATAAGAAAATACTAATGTGTATATTATATATATATATATATGTAAAAGATCATTATGTTAAATTAGCTAGGCTAATTTTTTGCTGATGAGATTGTTTATGCACCTGAATGCAGAAATGCATTGTTGATGATGAAATTCTTTATGTAGATTACCTACAAACAGGATTTGATGGCTTTGATTCTAAATAAAGCTCCCCTACAAGCTTACTGAATAAGAGCCGAACATGTATAGCTAATCGAATAAGCTGTGAGTCTCATTAAACTCATTAAACTGCTAACAAACAGACTTTTAATCTAAAATGCAAATTGGAGCCTTCATAAGGAGATTTGAAAATGCTGCCTTATATTATTATATAGTCTAAGTCAGGTTATATATACATGCTCTTTGTTTAGACGCATAGTAATTTAGCTCTAATAAGCTTTCATGAAGATTGGTTTTATAGAAGAGCACATGTGTAATAGCTTCCTTTCTAGCGAGATTATATGCTCTGAGATTATGATCCCTTTGATCAATTAATCCATTTTAGCTTTTAATAGGTCCCTTTCAATCGATTGAATGCAAAAAATTAATAATGTAGGGCAGTGGGAGTTGATGTGAGCATTAAATCTGAGCATATATATATATATATAGACCACGCCTCCGTTGCAAACCAGTCAATCCTTGTAAACTTTACAAACCAATCTTAACTGTCCATTTAGTCTAATAAATATTTGATTTTACTTTGTTTTCTAATTCAAAGTCATGATTATAATTAATGAACCTATCATCTTCCATATATATTTCAACCATAATTAATTAATTATGACAAGTGTCCATAAATATCCCAATTGTTTCCTATGATAATGATTTGCAAAGTTTGCAAATATTCATCGATTTGCAACGGATACTACCCCTATATATATATATATATATATATATATATATATATATATCTCAATGGGACTAAGAGCTTATTCGCTCATTGGATACGTGATTTTCTTATTGAAAGTTTATGTGCTCGAAGGGTCGTTCTTACTATTAAGGTCGACAAGTTCAATTTGGCACCTCAATACGTGCGTCGTTTCACTGTAACAAAATACCATGGTGACGATATCGACATGCCAACCAAAGTTACAAATACAGCTACAGTTGGAACCGATACCGTTCTTCCAAAGCATGGTAACAACTATTGTGATGTTGAAGATGAAGATTGGTTGAATAGCATCACGAACGATGAATGGGAGATGTCAGCAGAATGCATACGGAGCCCATGTACTGCAGCCGTGACACCCACGACATCAATAACATCGGTAATTTATTGTTGGATTTTATGTTATATTTTGTAATATTTACATTATGTTTCTTATATTTGATCTCATGTAATACAATTAGGTTGTTGGACGTAATGACAAACCTGATGGTACCGGAAAGTATAAGCTAGAGGTAAATGTTTTTGAAGAAGGGGAAGCAAGTGAGAAGGTATGACCTCTCATTTTAAAGACCATGAATAAAGTATTAAATCTATAATAAATTGGATAAGATCTCTTTAAATTATTTCTTATAATTAAATAGAATGTCAGTTGAAAAAGTTCCTATCTTTATCATGCCTCCATTCACTTATTTACTTTTAATGAAAATGGTTGATAGGGGTTCATTTGCTTTATGTTTCTTATATTTGTCGTTGTCTTATACAATTAGGTTGTTGGACGTAATAACGAACTCGATGATTTTGGAAAGTCTAAGTTTGAGGTAAATGATTTGGAAGATAAGGAAGTAAGTGAGAAGATAATTGATGTTTTATGTTTTATAGTTCGTTTTTTATCTTTCTTAATTGGATTTTGTTCTCGAATGCTATATGATCATTTTCACCTTTTGTTTCTCTACTTCTTATTCCATATGTATTATCACCTCTTAACGATATGTCAAATGAGATTTATCATTTTTTTCCATCATTGTATTGATTTTTAAGATTTCTATTGAAGATTGTTAGGGGTGATAAATCATGTATTAGCTTTGGAAAATCATAATATATATCATGTTGCTATGGTCATATTTATTTTCAAATATTTTTATCAAATTTGCCTTAATTGTTTTGCCATGGCATATGATTGGGTTATATCTTTTAATCATTAGTTTATTTTTTTATTACTCACAACCTTTTCTAATCCTAAAGAATTTTTGTTAGTTTTTAATATGCAATAATAGGGAATCAAAAGATTGTGAATTGATGCTATTTATGACATTAATGAAATTGACAAATGAGGTTTCACTTATTGTATATGCTATATCCAAGTGGAGTTGATTAGTTTTGCATTGGTATTATGTTTCCATAATTATATCGTTATTATCTTTTCAGATTGGACACATACCGAACGATGCCGATGTCTTGCCTGACTTGCTTGAATCCGAGAAGAGGTGCGGCAAGCTTTTCTTTCTTCGTGTTTTTTAGCTCTGTTGGCTCTTAAACAAGTTGTTAAATCATATTTCTATCGGTGAAGGCTTTGTTTAAGTGAACTTAACATTGTTGCAAGGTCTGTCGGTGAATGCAAAGAAGATAGTGACGATGAAGATGTTGTTGGTGATGAGAGTGATAAGGACGTTAAAGATTCATTTCTAGTTTACATCGATGATGATGATGATCGGGATTGTGATAGTGATTTTGATGCTAACGAGGATGAAGGAAGTGACGAGGATGAGGATGATGATGAAGGGGATACCGATAGTGATTCTGGTGCTAACGGTATAGGATTTTGTTCATTTATATGGATTTAAATTGTATGTTGGTAAAATCTGTAGCTACCGAGAGCTAGTTGCTGGCCGTCGTTATGTACTTTTATATTTATCATTTGTAGTGCTTTTATGTTAAAATATGTGTTAATAACGTGTTTTAATTAAATATGTTATGTTGTAAATTGTTGAACTTTAGTTTTTAAAGTTAATTGGATAAACTTAAATTGAATATAAAACTAAAAGATAAATATAACTCTAGTTTATTAAAGTTGGTATTAGACAACAAATACAATAAAAATACAACAATATAAAGAATTGAATGGTCATTTTGTTATTATCAAAAGTTTAGGAAAAAAATAGAGAGTAGTAAATAGTAACTCTCTATATTTAGGCTGCGTAATATACATACACAGGATGAGACAGGACGGGACAAAACTGTTTGTCCCATATTTGGCGTGACATAGAACAAGACAAGAAATCTTTGTCCCACGTTTGGTGCGACATGGGATGGGGACAAGAACTGGGACAAGATGGGACATAAAAGGCTTTTTTTTTGTTCCACTTAGACTTAGGAATGAGTCAGAAACTAAAATACTATTAATTAACCCCCATTTAATATATGTTGGTCTCTAAGGAGTCTACAAGAACGTATACGTATAAAAACAATTTGTAGAAGGTGGGGGGGGGGGGAGATGAATACAAACACAACTTTTTAAGGTTTTTAAGTAAGTTTATTGTGATAAACAAATTTAAAGGTTATAAGCGGAATAAGAACAAGTATTAAACCTATTCTATTACAACCTTAGAATCACAAATTAATTTTGATGCACAAGATATGGAAGAAATAAGACCAGAGGTTAAAGGAGAGAATTGAGCATGCATGAAGATGAATATGGGGGTCTTCATCTATTTATACCCAATGCATTAAATGCAAGTCCGAGGGTACATGTCATGTGTCAAGTTTCCATAGGAAGCTTGTTCTTTGTTCATAAAGCAACTATGCTTTTAACCGAATATGAATAGTGACCTAGTCAGAGTTGGTAAGCACGTGGGAGACAATCAAGTAACTCTGTACGTACTTTCTGGGATATGGAGGTTTGACATTTGTGCATCGAGGATAAGATCAACTTTGATCTTGCTTAGTAGGCTTCATTTGAACATTGATACTTGAGACTTCAAGGAGGAATTCTTCAGGTATCACTGAGGCATACACAAGATCTAACGCTTCTTTTAGATGAACATTGCTATCACTGAACTGCTTCAGATCACGAGCTATTCTTCTCTATATTCAGTTAGGTCTTCGACTGTCGCTAAAGAATCTTTTGATGTGAGTGTTGTTCTTCAGATCTTCTAAGCTCAGATAGTGTTCCTGAGTTTCAGCGATCATTGAGTGCAATCAGTGTTTGCTATAGCTGAATTTGAACACTAACATGGATTTTCACTAAGTATATAGAGGAATCATATTCAAATCAGTAAAGGAGTTTGTATCAACAATATATAACTTTAATATGGTATTTGTTTTAGTAGTCACTACTACTAGTCGTAACCGCCGACGCCACCAGTAGCCACCATCGGCTATTGGTAGCCACCGTCTATCACCACCTCCACAACCACCGTCACGTACCACCTCCACCTCCTTTTCCACTACAACAACCTCCTCCACCACCAACCACCATTCTCCATCGCCACCACCACTACCATCGTTAGCCACCTCCACCTTTTTTGATCAAACCCATAATAGTAACATATTTCTCTCACTATTATAAATATGAATATTAACAATACACTCAAAGAAAAGTAAACTCTAAACTAGAGAGAGAAAGAATACATCAGCCGCTCAAAATGAAAACTTCTTGACCTAACTAAAAGAAATCACTCTATTTATATAAGACGGATTTCAATTGGGATACCTGAAGAAGGTATTCGTTGGTTCCCTCATCTATTACAAATATTATACCGCTACCCTCCAACTTTCACATAATGTGAGGCGTAGTGCAAAAGTATCTTCCTTTGACAACATTTACTTTCATCAACTAAAACCTGACAAAACAGATACACCAATTACACAAAGTTAAAGTCAAGATTGACAAATATATGTATATTTGAACACCTGCCCTCAATCTTGACTTTTGAACAAATCAGTCAATCTTAATTTTGAACACAAATAGTTACGCTGACTAACACCAAGAGACTTCGTGAAAATGTCAGCGGGCTGTTCAGTAGAAAGAATCTTCAAAATTTTAACACACCAGCACTAACCTGTTAATGTGTTTTGTACGTTCATGAAAAACAGGATTATTAGCTATCTGAATAGCAGACTTGTTATCACAAAATAGATTTACAGGAAGTAAACCTGTTAATTTTAAATCATTTAGAATTTTTAGAACCCAAACAATTTCACATAAGGTCGAAGCCATGGCCCTGTATTCAGACTCAGCAAAAGAACGAGAAATAGTATTTTGTTTCTTGCTCCTTCAAGAAATCATAGAATTACCCAGAAATAAACAATACCCAGTTACAAAACGTCGAGTAAAAAGACACTTACCCAATAAGCATCAACATAAGCAGTCAAACAATTTTTTTTTGATCTAGTGAAACTGACACCCTTACTTGGAGAAAACTTCAGATATCTAAGAACTCTCAAAGCAAGTTTCAAGTGAGACTGACGAGGTGAATGCATAAATTGGCTTAAGCAATGAACAGTAAAGGCAATATCTGGATGCGTAGCTGATAGATAAATCAATCTTCCAAATTAACTTTTGATATCCACTAAAATCAGAAAAAAGAGGATCTGTTGAATTAACACCATTAGCATTAATAAGATTCAAATTCATGTCCATAGGAGTATTAATAGGTTTACACCTAAGATATCCAAAATCAGTTAGCGGTTCTAAGCCATATTTTCTTTGAGACATACAAATACCGTCGATGCAATCTAATATTTCAATGCCCAAGAAAAACTTTAGTTTTCCCAAATCTATAATAAGAAATTTACTTTTCAAATACTCTTTAACTTTCTTAACTTCAATCACATTATTACCAGTTAAAACTATGTCATCAACATATACCAACAAAACAACAAACACAGATCCATAAGTTTTAGTAAAAAGAGAGTAATCACTAACACTTTGAATAAAACCATGATCAATAAGGCAAGATGAGAGCTTGGCATACCATTGTTTGGGGGCATGTTTTAAACTATAAAGAGACTTGACTAATTTACGTACACGATTATCTCCAGGATTATAATAACCTTCCGGTAAAGACATATAAACCTCCTCAGACAAGTCGCTATATAGAAAAGCATTATTAACATCTAACTGAAACAAACCCCATTTAAATTGAACCACTAAAGTAACAATGCACCTTACAGTGACCATCTTTACAACGGGAGAGAAAGTCTCTTCATAATCTAGACCTTCTCTTTGACTATATCCCTTGGCAACAAGCCTAGATTTATATCATTCTATTTCACCAGTGGACTTATATTTAATTTTATAGATCCACTTACAACCTATTGCTTTCCTACCAGGAGGTAAATCTACAACAATCCAAGTACCATTTCTATGTAATGCTTCCATCTCATCATTCATGACAATTATCCAATTATTATCACCATATGCCTCTTTAAAGAAATTTGGTTCAACCGATTTATTGAGATTAGAAACAAAACAAAAAAACTCAGAATTTAGACATGCATAATTCACAACCCTTTCAATCCCATATTTCACCTTTCCTTCAACAACAAAGTCATCAAACTTCCGAGGAAAACGAGACACCCTAGATGATTTCCTAGAAGATTGTGACAATGAAGGTAGAGTTTGGTTACCCTCAAAATTGAGACCCAAATTTTGAGCATCATTATTGATATTTCTATTTTCATCTGATGACAGTATTTCAGAAGCGTCACGTTCCCTACTAGCAGTTACATCAGAGCTACTCAAAGGCTGCCAACTGGTAACTCTATCAAGATCGTGACAATTCGAGCTACTTAGCGGCTGCCTGTTGTTAGCTATAGTCGGAGTACTCAGCAGGTTACGGTCGCTAAGGGCAACAGGATCAGGATGAACATCCTCACTTCGAGGTGGGTCTCGAATATCATCATTGGGTTGAAGGATATGAAGATCAGTAGGTGAAATAAAAATAGAGTAAAAAATTTTAACGTATTGACATCACTTGATATGTGGTTTTCGAACTTGTCAACACTCATTCTAAAAAGAAAAACATTTTCATAAAATTTGACATGACGAGACACAAATACAGTTTTTGAATCCAAACTATAAAGTCTGTAACCCTATTGGGAATTAGCATATCCCAATAAGATACATTTTTCTGATCTGGGAACAAATTTGTCCATGATATTGGGCTTAGCAGCAAAACATAAACAACCAAAGTTCCTAAGATGAGTGAGGACAGGTTGAAACCCATAAACAAGTTCATAGGGACACTTACCATTTAGAACAGACGAAGGAGTCCTATTTATAAGATATGTAGCAGTAAGAATGCACACGGACCACAAGTTCAAAGGAACACCACCCTGAAACATAAGAGCTCTAGCTACGTTAAGTAAATGACGATGTTTGCGCTCCACAATCCCATTCTGTTGGGGTGTGTAAGCACACGATGTTTGATGAATAATTCCTTTGCACTTTAAAAATTCTCCAAGTTTTAAATTTGTAAATTCGGTACCATTATCGGATCTAAAGATTTTCATAGTCTTTCCAAATTGTGTTTTCAACAAGTTATAAAAATCAACAATATAATCGGGGACCTCATGTTTTCCTTTTAAAAGATAGACCCAAATAGCACGAGTATAGTCATCTACAATAGTCAAAAAATATTTGTAACCTCCCTACTTGAACACGATATGGACCCTACACGTCTAAATGAACCAGTTCACCAAGACAATTTGACTTGTGATCACTTAAATTGAACCTGTCACGAGTTTATTTTGCCTTATGGTATATTTCACATGGGTCATGAATAACATTTCCAATTTTAAGATGGTCCTTTAAGACATTAAGGGCCTGTTTGTTTTTGGGTTTTCAGCTCTTATTGGGCTCTTTTATCTAATTCGGTCAGACAAAAGGGATTTCAGACTGTTTGATTTTTTTAAACTTTCAGAGCCTCTTGTATCTAAATAACAGCTAAACAAATAAGAGGTTCCCTAACCTCTAAATAACATCCAGACGTGCTTCTCCAGCCTCTTCCCCTCTTTTCTCTAAATCGATCTAATCAATCCCATCGTCTTCATCCTTTGATCTTCACCCCTTCACACTAGGTTCAATTTCAATCTACTCCATCGTCTTCATCCCCTTCGATCTCCACACCAGGTTCGATATCCCCCATCGTCTTTATGTCCTTCGATCTCCACACCAGGTTCATTCCTATCTCTGTCTCTTTTCCTTCTCGGCTTCTTTTCTTGAGGTACACAATAGGTAAGATTTTGCTTTGAAGTCATGAAATTACTTGATTTTGGTTTGAAATCATGAGTTTAGTTTTGTTGGTTTGAGATAAACAAAGTAGGGGCTATTGAAATCATGAAATTACTTGCTTTTGGTTTGAAATCATGAGTTCGTTTCGTTGGTATGGGATAAACAAAGGGGCTCTTGAAATCTTAAAATTACTTGATTTTGGTTTGAAATCATGAGTTTAATTTTGTTGGTTTGAGATAAACAAAGCAGGGCTGTTGAAATCATGATTTTCCAAATAGATCAACTAAAATTGTTTGTAAATTTTAGTTTAAGAACATTGTTGATCTGGTGAGAATATAGTGTCTTATATATAAAATATAATGATGGAATTTTAGATTTTTTTTCTTCTTGGTATTGCTACTTTATCAAAATTATGGGTTGCAGGGTATATTGTCTCCATGACCAACAACCTTGCATTTGGTGTATTAGATATCATGGTTGAATCTAAGTAGAGAGTATGGGATTTCCATAAAAATTGTCTTTGTGAACCACAAAAACAAGAATTTGAACTTTGATGTTATATGGAGCTTGTGGTGCAAACATCTTGCAAGAAAATGGTTATCTTGATGGTTAAGAAGATGATATTGTGCTATTTTTATCATTTATCGATTTTGAACTAGTTACCTTTGCCTTTGCTATTTTTATATGTGTCGATCTCTCAACCCAAATCTTGTTGTATTTTAGGATCCCAAACATTCATGGTTTCTAGGTGGTTGAGAATATGGTTTTCTATTGGGATGGGTTTCAGCCTTACCACTTTGATTGGAGTCATGGTTGTAAGAAAATCACATTGTTACCGAATGTTTCTTCCCTACCAGAGATATGATGTTTTGCTTTTGATTTATTGTTTATCAGGTAATTTTATTGGAATCAGCTAGGCTTTGAATCTGGTTACAACAACCCCTAGTGGAGAAATGGCAAGGGAAAGAAGCATCATTCATGCGATCAAATGAGCATGGAGACAGAGAAAGACAAAGACGATGGGAGTACCGCTCACCAATTATGGTACTTTAAGAGAAGAAATTGCAACCCAATTGATGTAAAATAGAGATTGATTTTAGATGTTATAAGAGTTTGTTCATGTTTTTTGTTGTATTTGAATCAATTGACATATTTAAGTTGAATCTTTGAATGTGTTAACAATGGATGGCGGTATAGTTTAATTAAAATGAATAGATGCTTTTATAAATTCAACTGTCTAACATTTTGAGGAATAAAATAGACAATATATATTTTCAGACGTTTATCACATATAAAAACAAACAGTCTAACTGATTCAGATTTTAGACTTCAGCACCACCTCTTAAAGATTAGAGGTGGTTTCAGAATTCAGACTTCAGCACCTCTTAAAAAACAAACGCCACCTAAGAACTTGATCCGCAGGATGACCAAGACGGTTATGCCATAATTGGGCAGACACAAAACATGACACCAAAAAATCGGGGGGGGGGGGGTTTAATGGACTTACCCGTATAATATTCATCAAAGAAATATAAGCCACCGGCTTGTTTACCAGTCCCCACAACACTCTGTCATAGAGAGTCCTGAAGATAACAATGATTCTCATCAAAACCAATAAATATTTTACTATCTCTAGCCAGTTTATGGACAGATAATAAGTTTACTTTGAAATCTGGTAACGCCAATACATCAAACAAGGTAACTTTATGTGAAAGTTTAAAATTTCGAATTTTGTTAATTTTTGCCTTAGTACCATTTGGGTGATTTACCCAAAGGTTTAAATCAGAAACATCAACAACATTTTCAAGATTTAAAGTGTTTGATGTCATGTGTTGGGTGGCACCATAATCGATTATCCAACCAAGTTTACAGAGTTTTGTCATACCTGCCATATTGCCAGAGTCCCCGTCTTAAGTGCGTTTTGGATCTATAAGTCCAAGAATTTTTGCAACCTGTTCCTCAAAAAATTGAAAAGGGGATACAGACACAGGTTGTTGGGTAGAAGAAGGTTCTGACACAGATGCATTGCTAGCAGATGGTTTAAACCTTTAATTTTGAGGTCTGGGTCTATTTTGAAAATCTTTTGGGAACCCAACAAGTTTAAAACAGCTTTCAATTATGTGTCTAGTAATGCCACAATGTTTGGATAAGAGGGGAGGGGTTTTGCCATTTTTCTTTTTGTTATCGGTTATTTTACTGAAAAAGGCGGAGTGTTGAGATTTAGAACGAGATGAAGAAGTGTTCCGCCTACGGTGAGATTCTTCCCTATACACAAGAGTGTTGGTCCCAATAAGGGTCTACAAGAGTTCAATAAATAGTAAACAGTTTGAAGAATGGGGGGTTGAATACAAACACATAGATTTTGGTTTTTAAATGAGTTTATTTAACATAAACAAATTTACAGTTACAAGTGGAATAAGAACAAGTTTAAAACCTATTCTATTGTAACTCAGAAACACTAAGTTTGATGCACAAGAAGAAGGAAGGAAGAACTCAAGAGGGTTTAGGCTAGAAAGAAGCATGCATTAAGATGAAGAACATATCTCCATCTTATTTAAACCTGTTTGCATTTGATGCAAGACAAAAGGTACATGCCACGTGTCAAGCTTAGATAGGAAGCTTGTCCTTGCAAATAAGACAGCCATGCTTTTGGCCGAATATGAACAGTACCGTATCAGATATGATGGGGACATAAGAGACAATTTGTACGTCCTTTTCTGACAAGGTATTAGGTTTGACTTTTGTGCATCGAGGATAAGATCAATCTTTAATCTTGTAAGGGAGGCTTCATTTGATCGCTGATTCTGAATCTTCAAGGAGGAATCTTCAGTATCGCTGAGGCTTCACAAGACTTCACACTTTGATTAGATAATCGCTGCTATTGCTGAACCGCTTCAGTTCACTTAGCTGATTATCTCTTTCTTCAGCTAGGGTCTTCGACTTTTGCTTAATGGTTTTCTGGTGTGATAGCTGATCTTCAGATCTTCAGAGATAAGCTTGCTGTTCCTTGATCTTCAGCGATCGCTGATGGTAATCAGCGTGTGCTATCGCTGTATATTAACAGAAGCTTATACAATGGAATTTCACTAAGTATACAAAAGGAATCATATTCAAATCATCGAGAGGAGTTATGATCAACAATCTCCCCCTATTTGATTATGATTAAGAAACATAGAAAAATTGCTTTAAGAGACTAGTAAGGACTTAGGAAACATTTAAAGAAAATTTTCTAAGTACTAATCTGTAAAGTCTTTTTCAGCTAGTCTACTATCTGAATTGAGTTTCATTTATAAGGATATGAAAGCACAATTTTTACAAGTAAGTAAGCATAAAGTACATTCACTGATTGAATTTTCAGAGTGAAAGATCAGTGAGTGAAGATAGTTTAAAGAAAATAGAACTCTTATGTTCATTGTCCCTTTTACTGTTTTCAGGGATCTTTTCAGTACTAGGTTGGAGTAAAGTACTCTGATTGAATTTCATTAACTATAATCTGAAGAAATTACAGGGAATTGAAATTACAACAATAAAAGTAAAGTACTTGTACACTGAAGAAATATTACAAAGGAAATAGAAATCTATAGCTAATCAGAGATATTCTCGTTTCGTCTTTGTAACTCATTCTCATAAAGCGTCTTCTGTCGATTCATCGGAGGGGTATCTGACCAGCAGCGCCAAAGCATGATCTTTATGAGAGAGGATGGGGCCTTGCGAATCTCTTTGTTTCTGAAGAGTCCTAAGAACCCTTCATTATCCAAGAATACCATACCATGTTTAGGCAGTGAGATCATTTCATCTTCTTCATATCTTTGGTCTTGAGGGAGAGAGGTACAAAGCATTGATATATCAGGGAGCTCAAGATCACCAAGAATTCTTTGATAATCAAATTTAGTTTCATGCTCATTCTTAGAACTTGAACTACCTTCAGCAGTTGGTCTTTTCTTCTTAGATGATTCAGGGAGAGGGGGAACTTGCACATGTTGTGACATCCTTTGCAAAGAATCGATCCGATTCTGTCCACCACATCCTTGAATTTGGATTTGGAACCCTGAATGGCTTCTCTGATTTCTAACCATTCAGTGTATCCATAAATCCTTAAGAACTTGGCTTCTTCTCTCTCTCTGTTTTGTTTGTCCTTGTCATTCTTACATATACCTTTGGACCACCTCTGTTGGAGTGTCGCCCTTGGATAGTTGCATGAATGATTTTGGCTTCAGATCTTCGAAATTTCAGTCTGTCAGTGCACCAGTCAAGCTCTTTGTCTTTCTGCATTGTGGCTTCAGCGACAAAGGCACTTAGAATCTTCTGTTGAGCAAGGATTGGATCTACATTCAAATTTTCTTGTGCAAGTTCTCTCTGTACAAGAGCTTCAGCGACCCTTTCACTCTTTTTCAGTTGTTCCTTGGCCGCCTTGTCTTTTGCAGAGTCTTCCCTGAGCAATTTCTTGCTAAAGCAAGATCATTCTCAGTTTGCTTTATTTCCTCATCCCTGATTCTTTGTGCTTGCAATGCTTGTTCTCTCTCTTCGCTCAACAGAAAGTGGAATTCATCTACCATCCTTATTGGTACAGCGTCAATGGGTTCAACTTGAGGCACCCTTATTCTTCTAGCTTCGAATTCCCTAAGAAATTTTATTCGCCTTTCTTCTTCTTCAGGCTCGCTTATTATTGGCTTTTGAACGCGACGCCTGGGTATGAGGCCCTCTTCTTCTTCAGAGTCAGTTTCTATTATATACATAAACTGCTCTTTAGAGGAAGGTTCCTTCCATGAAGTTGAGTCCTTTGGGGGACGGGGATCACTGAGGGAAGGAGAGGAGGAAAAAGAATTGTCAGAGAGAGTTTTTGTAGGTGAAGGAGGTTTGGGGGTTTTAGAGAGAGGTGTTATATAAGGGATAAGAGGAATAGATACCTCATGAGTGGTCTCCCCCTCAGATATTGGGATAGTGGCATCCAGATCTACCACTTCTTTTCCTTTGCCTGAGGGACCAGATTGTCCCTGAGAGGGATGTGGTCCGTCCCCCAACGGCTCTTGATGAGCGACTCCAGGCCTTGACAATCTGAAGTGCTCTAAGGCACTTCCAATGTCATCGTCGTCATCATCATCCATTCCCCCATAATGAGGGATAGGGTCTTCTTCTTCTTCTTCGTCTTCTTCTTCTTCTTCTTCATCTTCATCTTCAGCAGTCATCCCTTCAGGGAGGGATGATCCCGTCTGCTGGATGTAGGGAGAAATCTTCTCTCTAGGGAACCTCTGGTTATGCTCCGAGATGAGTTCATTTGCAAACTCTTTGGCACATCTCACCCCCTCGATGTTATCAGGAGGTAGACAATGCACCATCAGAGTGCGAACATTGGTCTGAACGTCCTTAAGCTTCGTATCATTATCCTGAAGCGTAGTCCGATCAGCAGCAGTGAAGGAGGAACCAGCCTCAGAGAGCTTGGTGAGCATCTGCATCATGTTGGATTGAGTCTTTTGAATAAACTCAAGAACGTTCGCCTGAGCGGTCACCTTTTGCTCCAAGCTGGACAGGGTCTGATGAAGGGCCCTGTTGTCTTCCTTCAGAGAGAAAACATCAGTGATGAGGTTGCTGACGTTGGTCAGGATCGCTGGTGTCCCAATGATGCCTTTGAAGATGAGTTCAGCGGACGTCTGAAGGTTGTCCACCCTGGCCCTAGTGAGAGCACATTCCCTGACCAAATAGTCAACTGCAGGGAATGTAGGGTCGGGAAGGACAATTGGAGGTAGCTCAGTGACTGGAGCGGGAAGCTTGGGAGCCGCCATCTTTGACCTTTCTGAGCTTTGCAGCACTGGGATGGCCCTGAGGAGACTTTCCCATGTCCTTGCTGATGGGAGGAGCACTGGTGGTGGTGGTTGTTGCTGTCGCTGAGGAGAAGGGAGGAGCGACACCTAATGATGACATAGACAAAGTAGCCAAAAATACATCTGGATTAGATGATGGATGAAAAAGTTTAGTTTTCTCCATGAGAGTGTCATGAGGATCACTCTCAGGGACTACATTTGCAGAGGTAGTGTCTTGAGGATCACTGACCATTGTCTTAGAGTATCTGAGAGAGATACTCTGAAGTCCTTTTAAATTGGCCTTCCGAAACTCAGATTGCCTAAACAATATTGAGGTTTGGACTGCGTGCATTTCAACATTGTTAGGGATAGGGACAACTATCGCTGAGTCATGTGCTGAGGTGAGGACCAAAGAAGAGGAGATAGAAGAAGATGCGAAGGCTGTGAAAGTAGTACCTGATCCAGCTTCAACAGAGCTGGCTATAACACCTTCAGTGACCGGAGTCCCTGAAGATGGAGGTAGTGCTGATGAAGCAACAACGGATGTAAAAACCGTTGAAGTGGTTGCGACTGCAGTTGGTGTTGGTAGTACACCGAAATCAGAGAGGGTGGTCTTTTGAGAGACCAACTTCTTTGGCTTCTTGGATGCGATGGTCTTTTTATGACCATCAGAAAGTTGTTTCCTCTTGGTAGCAGCAGCAGCAGAAGTGTCCGGGCAGCGAGGTAGACACGGAGAGAGGGGCCCCGATCACTTTCAGCATATAGGGCGTGAAAGGGGCATCACCTGGACGTTCTTCAATGTCCAGGGACTTCTTCCCTACTACGGAGAAGGAGTGATCGCCGACCTTCGGGTATTCTTCCCGGAAGGCAACCTCCATAATGGTTGCAAAGAAGCGAGGGTAGGGGATGACAGGGTGTCTGGTTGCGGCGCTGATGCGACTGACCATGTCGCTGAAGATTTAGTCAGCGTAATTGAGGTTGTGGCCAGTGCAGAGGGAATAGGCAAGATCTTGAAAGTGCTTGCTCGCTTGGTCATGCGAGCAGATCTTCGACCCAAGGCATTGGATCACCTGGGTGAAGATATATTGCCAGCGAGCAGGTAGCCTTTTCTTTTCTACTTTGGAGCCCACTGTCTTCAGAGAAGGATTATCCCAAGCATATCCAATAGAATCCAAGAATGCGTCGATTTGCATCTTGGTGGGTTCAGCGCCCCATTGTTGATTCTTTGCGCGTACAGGGAGACGAAGAGCCTTCCTGACAAACCCAACAGTGAAAGAAAAGAAACCAAGATCTGGAATCTTGAAACCAATCGCAGGGAGCTCGGTTCCCTTGTCCGTCGTCAGCGTGGTACAGTGAGACGTGTACCAGAGAGCTTGGAGATGAGAGGAGATGCCCACTGGGTTGTGGACGAAAGCGTACATCAGCAGGCATACTTTTATGAAGGTAGCTCCATCAGCGAAGGGAGGGCGGTCAGCGGGGATATCCACCAATGCAATGTAATTGCATGACTTGAAGACGACATTTTCCATAGGAAAGTGGCAGGTTGGTGCAGCGATCAAAGTGTTGTCTTCAGAAGTAGAGGTTGCAGCGGTCTTACTTGCAGATGCCATTTCTGTAGTAAAAATGGGAACACCAAAGAGATAAATCATGGTTTTATACATGAATGTATAAACCAGAGTTTGGTATAAAGAGTACCAAATGAAAGATTTAAAGAAACAAGTATTTTGATGAACAAGATCAAAATGCTTGTCATAAAAGCAATAAAAAATAGAAGATTAATAAAAATGAGAATTATAAATAAAAATGGATAAAACTTTTAAGAATAAAGTCTTCTGTTCTAAGGAAAGAACTTAGAACAGGGTTTTTGATAATACAAAACTTTTTAACGTTTAATCCAGATTAGTTTTATTTTCTTTTATTTAAAACATGTTTTTATACCATATTAGAAGATTTGAGAAGAGAATGTGAAACAAGAAGTTTCCAGTCTTAAGTAAAGGTTTAGATCAAACCTTAGTTGATTTTGAGAAGGAAAAACACAAGTGCGTGTTCTTGGTGTTCTTGGTGAAAACTTGAAGATTTAAAGGTTCTTTTGCCTTTTTGGAGAGTTATGAAAGCGGAAGGAATCAAGTAAGGCAAAAGAATTGCTTAAATAGCAAGAGAAGAGAGAAAGGAAGGAGTGCTAAACGACGTTTTTAGCTTTTTGAAAAAGAAATGATGACCTGGCGCACGTTCCAAGAAAGGAATTGATATGGAAACGTCGCGGTCCGTCGTGTGTCAGAAAAAGGTCCGACGTGTCCTTTTATTATTTTTAAAAGATTATAATGATAATTATCCATAAGGAAGGTTAATCATTATTAATTTAAATTTAAAAAAAAACTTCATCACTGATAATAAAGGATTGTCAGTAAAGGGTTTTAGTTTTTAGAGATTCATTCTTTGATGAGAAAAATTATCAAAGAGTGATAACGATTAGAAGATAATACCTGAGGAGATAACACAGATATCGCTGAATCGGAGTTCAGTGAATGGAGAGTTTGAAGGCTTTATATGTATCCCTTGTTGTTAGTCACTGAATAAAAAATTATTCAGCGTTCAACATACCAAGTTCGCTGATAAGTAGATTGAATCTAGTTTCATCAAGAGGCTTGGTGAAAAGATCAGCGAGCTGATATTCAGTGGGCACAAAATGAAACTCAACTTCATCATTCATCACATGATCTCTGATAAAGTGATATCGGATCTCAATGTGCTTGGTTTTGGAGTGAAGTACAGGATTGTTAGCAATTGCAATAACACTAGTACTATCACAATAGATAGGAATTTTAGAGAGCTTGAGATCATAGTCTCTGAGTTGATTTCTCATCCAAAGGATTTGAGCACAACAACTACCAGCGGCTACATATTCAGCTTCAGCGGTGGAGGTGGACACTGAGTTTTGTTTTTTATTTGTCCAACTAATTAACTTTCCACCTAGTAGCTGACACCCACCAGTGGTGCTCTTTCTATCTATTTTACAGCCTGCAAAATCACTGTCAGAATAACCAATAAGATCAAATCATGAGCCTTTGGGATACCAAAGACCTAGATTTGGAGTTCCTTTCAGATATCTGAAGATTCGCTTTACAGCGATTAGATGGGATTCCTTCGGTTCAGCTTGATACCGAGCACAGAGACATGTAGAATACATGTTGTCTGGCCTGCTCGCTGTAAGGTGCAGCAGAGATCCAATCATCCCTCGATAGGCAGTGACATTGACTGGTTTCCCATTGGGATCTTTGTTCAACGTCAGAGGAGGCGCCATAGGGGTCTTCATCACTGAGCATTGATTCATGTCGAATTTATTCAGCATGTCTTTAACATATTTGCTTTGACAAATAAAGATTCCTTTGTCAGATTGCTTAATCTGCAAACCCAGAAAATATGTTAGTTCACCCATCATACTCATTTTATATTGTTTTTGCATTCTTGCAGCGAAACGAGTACAAAGTTTGGGTCTTGTGGAACCAAAGATAATGTCATCAATATATATCTGAGCGAGTATAGTATGACCTTTATATTTTCTTAAAAACATGGTTTGGTCAATTTTTCCACGAACAAATTTTTCTTTAAGAAGAAATTTAGAAAGGGTATCATACCAAGCTCTAGGAGCTTGTTTTAACCCGTAAAGAGCTTTTTCAAGTTTAAAAACATAACCAGGATGGTTAGGGTCTGAGAAACTAGGGGTTGTTCAACATAAACTTCCTCGTTGAGTTTTCCATTTAGAAAAGCACTTTTAACATCCATTTGAAAAACTTTGAAGTCTTTATGGGCAGCATAAGCTAAAAAGAGTCTTATGGCTTCTAAACGAGCAACAGGTGCAAAGGTCTCATCATAGTCAATTCCTTCTTCCTATCTATAACCTTGAGCAACAAGTCTAGCCTTATTACGAATTATAGTCCCGTTTTCATCTAGCTTATTTCTGAAAACCCATTTGGTTCCTATGAAAGTTTTATCAGAGGGTCTAGGAACAAGATTCCAAACTTTATTTCCACGAAATTCAGTTAGTTCTTCTTGCATAGATATTACCTGTGCCTCTACGTATTTTGATACCTGCATTGGGATCACCAATAATTTGATTTATTGGATGATTTGCAGTCCATCGCTGAGCTGGTGGTTGAGGAGAGAGATCAACAGTAGATTCAGCGACTTGTTCTTCAGTTTCTAGAATAGGACTTGTTGTTTCAGCAACAGGTACTTCATTTAGAATCAATTCAGGGGATTGATTTTTCAGATATAGTTTGGTTGTTCACTGAGGAATTTCCAAGAGAGGAGTCAGCAACAGAAATCTGATTTAGAGGAGTAACATTCATCCCTGAAGATGGATGATTGTCACTTGAAGGATTTACAGGGATTTCATCATCACATTCTTCAGCAGGAGGTTGATTGCTGAAATATGTTTCAGATTCCCCATAATGAGATTTCATCCAGACATTTAATTCTTCATCATCCTAATGAGAATGAGAAGCATGAATGGGACGAGATTCATCAAAGTTAACATGCATGGATTCTTCAACATGTTGTCTTCTTTTGTTGAAGACTCTGAAGGATTTAGATACAGAGAAGTATCCAAGAAATATACCGTCGTCAGCTTTTGGATCAAATTTACCCAAATGATCTTTGTCATTCAGAATGTAACATCTACATCCAAAAATGTGGAAATATTTCAGAGTAGGTCTTCTCCCATGAAACAATTCATAGGGGGTCTTCTTAAATCGCTTAACTATCAGGGATCGATTTTGAGTGAAGCACGCTGTACTGACTGCTTCGGCCCAGAACTGAGTAGGTAGATGCGATTCGCTGAGCATTGAGTGAGCCGCTTCAATGATAGTACGATTTCTTCTTTCAGCAACACCATTTTGCTGAGGAGTTCCCACTGATGAGAAGTTGTGAGAGATGCTTTTTTCTTCAAAGAAGTTACCAGAGTACTGCTTTTGAATTCAGTACCATGATCACTTCTTATGGAACGAACAATTAGATTGTTCAACACTTCCATTCTTTTGATAAAAGAAATTATCATTTCAGGGGTATCACTTTTGGATCGAAGGAAGAACACCCATGTGTATCTGGAGTATTCATCAACAATCACTAAAGTATATTTCTTCCCAGAAATAGATTGGACATTGACAGGTCCAAATAGATCCCTATGGAGTAGCTGAAGAGGAGCGGTCACTGAAGAAATTTGCTTCGACCTGAAGGAGGCTTTTGTCAGCTTTCCCTTTTCACACGCTGAACAAAGAGATTCCTTTGTAAATGTATGATTTGGGAGGTCTCTGACTAGATCTTTTTGAGACAATTCATTTATCGTCTTAAAGTTGAGATGAGAGAGTCTTTTATGCCATAACCAGTTTATGTCAGTGGATGCTTTAGAGATAAAGCACATGTTCTCAGAGTGAGAACTATTCATATTTATGACATATACATTTTCCACTCTTTTGCCTGTAAGGGCAAGCTTAGGGATGTAAATGATGCGAGACAACTCAGTCAAAACTCGGTCAACACTCGACTCGAGTAGGCTCGACTCGAACTCGGGCTCGACTCGACAAACTAACGAGTCGAGTCGAGTCGAGCTACCTGATACTCGACTCGATAAGCTCGTGAGATACTCGATATTTTATATATTATTAATTTTATAATATAATTAATTTTATAAGTATACAAGAATTAACTAAATAATATAATCAATTAGAAAACCGCCAAGTTAAAGTTGAAATTTTTTAAATTTTGATTTCAATTTTAAGCAATCCCCAACCATTTCTTTTTTTTTGGTCTGGGTTAACTTTCCCACCTCTTTGTTCACGTGAAAGAAATAAGAAACCCTAATTTCAGAATATCTACATTCTACTCGCCGTAACCCTCTTCTCTGCGGGAGTGTTGGGCGCTGGCCGTCGACCTATTACTCGTCGTCACTGTCTAGCCTCTGTTAACGACTCTCGTCCACCGTCGACCTGTTATTCGCCGTCGACCACCGTCCGCCGTCCACCGCCCACCACCGTCGACCTGCTGCCATTTTCTACCTCCTTCTCGCCTCTGTTAACGACTCCCTCTCACCCACCGGCAAGGTCACGATTTTTCTTATTGTTTTACTTTCAAATCTATTAATGCTTCATTATTCACTTGTCTTCCTGTTTACATCCAAATCTGATTAATGCTTCAAGCTTCAAAGTTCAAACTTCAATGTTCTATTTTTAGTTTTAGACTTATTTATTATGTTTGTTGTCATTGCTTATTAATAATTACTATTTTTGTTCCCATTGCTTATTAATTATTACTATTTTTGTTCGATGATTAATCTGATTAATGATTAATGTTTACTTATTTTATTCTCATCAAATCTGAATATTTGATTGATGCTTACATTTATAAATAACTTGTTTAATGCTTCGGTTTATGTATTTAGTTTTAGATTTACTTACTTAATGGTTTATTCTCGTAATTTCTATTTAGAGTTTAAGCTCATTAAATATTCATTTATAATTCTAGACATGTCTAGTGGACCATAAGTATCGTCTACCGCACTTGGTGTTTCAAATGAGAATATTTATGTGAATATTGATGAAGGGGAGGATGTATCCATGGAGGTTAATGAAGAGCCTTCCGAACCCCCTCTTAACACCACAAATAAAGAACTCGAGTCTGAGAACCCTTTTCAAAACTCTAAGAGACCAAGAAGATCAAAAGTGTGTGATGAATTCTTTGAACCAGAAATGATAAAAAATCAATGGAAAGTAAGGTGCAAGAATTGTAAAACCCCTCTTTCTCTTTTGAATTCTAAGAGCACTACCCATATGCACCGAAACTTGGAATCTTGCAGTATGAAAGTGAAACACGTGAGACAACAAAAGTTGATTAATTTTTTGCCATCTGATTCAAGCACTGGTACAAATCAATCTGGATTTGTTAGTGCTTTACATAATGGTAAACTTGATATGTTAAAGATGCGAGAGGGGATAACTCATTGGATCACTATGCATGAGCATCCTTTTAGTATTGTTGAGGAGGAAGGCTTTAACTTGATGATGAAAAGAGGAATACCTGAATGGAACCGTGTATCTCGAGTTACTATTAAAGCAGACTCCTTCAAAGTCTATGAATTTGAGAAGAAAAAACTAAAAGATTTGTTCAAGAAAGTGGGCCGAGTGAGTTTGACTACAGATTTGTGGAAGTCAAAGCCACAAAGAATTGAATACATGGTGATTACGGCTCATTTTGTAGATCTTGATTGGAAGCTTCAAAAGAGGGTGATTAACTTTGTTCATTTGCCTCCTCCATGTAAAGGTGTGAATATAGCCGATTGCATCTTAAAATGCCTGAGGGAGTGGGAAATCGAGGACAAAGTAAGTTCCAATTTTCTTAATAAATTAGTGTGTATATGTGTTTTATTCTATTTATGATGTATGTACTAATAAAGTTTAAGCTTTGTGTATTCGTGTTAGGTATTCACAATTTCTGTGGATAATGCATCTGCAAATGATTCTTGTATTACAATTTTGAAGGATACTTTTGAATCAAACGGGAGGCTTATTTGCGGTGGAAAGTTGTTTCATGTCAGATGTTGTGCCCACATTCTTAACATTATGGTTCAACATGGTCTTCAACAAGTGAAGGACATTATCGTGAAAGTCCATCATACTGTTGATTACTTGAACTCAAGTGATGCACGTCTCAAGCGTTTTGGTGAACTTGTAAGCCAATACAACATGAATCATCGAAAGTTAGTTCTTGAATGCAAGACACGTTGGAATTCAACATACGACATGCTAGATTGTGCCATCAAGTTTAAACAGGTATTTTCTCGATATGCTTTGGATGACCGTAATTATACTTCTTGTCCTAATGAAAAGGAGTGGGGTAAAGTTGCAAAATTTCTTGATATATTGAAAGTATTTAAAAATGTTACTAACTCGATATCGGGTTCTGAATATCCAACTTCTAACTTGTTTCTTGCTGAAGTACAAAGGATTAAAGTTATGTTGGATCAACAATCCCAGTCAAAAGATGAATTTGTTTTAAGTATGGTAAGCAACATGAAAGAGAGATTTGATAAACATTGGGGGGAATGTAACATGCTAATGTCAGTAGGAACCGTGTTAGACCCTAGATTGAAAATGAAGGCCATAGAGATTGCATGGCCTAAAATGTTTCCTCCAAATATAGCTTAGGATAATATTAGTAAAGTTAAAGAGGTGATGTACGAACTTTTTAATGAATATGTGAGGATGTATTCTTCTTCTTTTGGGGATGAAAGTGGAGAATGTGAATTTGGATCAAATACTCATGAAGTAAATGATGGATCTAGTGGTTTATCTGAACTTTTGCTAGATGTTTTTAGTGGGGAGACATCAATAACTCGTGTGAAATCTGAGCTTGATATGTATCTAGAAGAGGGGTGTTTCTTTAGTCAAGACTACAATTTTAATGTCATAGCTTGGTGGTAGGAACAATCAAACAAGTTTCGAATTTTATCTAGAATGGCTGCAAATGTCTTGTCTGTTCCTATCACTACCGTGGCTTCAGAGGCGACTTTTAGTGCCGGTGGTCGTGTAATAGATCCTTATCGAGCTTCTCTTGCTCCGGAAACGGTACAAATGTTGATGTGCACGGGTGATTGGTGTAGATCTCTTCATGGAGTGAAAAGGAAGAATAAGGTAAATGTCTAAACATGCATAGTTGTTTTGTTTAAATATTCTTTACTCTTAACAAGTATACTAATTTTTTTTATTGTAGGAGACCGAAGAGAAACCAAAGGAAATCTACATTCAATTGCCGTCTACGGAATCTGGAAATTGAATGAAATTTGGTTGTATTTGTATTTGGTTGTAAACTCTTAATTTTTAGGATTTATTTTGTTGGATTTGGTTTTAATTTGGTTGTAAACTCTTAATTTTAGGATTTATTTTGATGATATTTTAAGTGTATTTTAAACTTCTAATATTGTTATGCTTTAAACGAGTTCGAGTTGGAGCTTGATTTGAGCCTAATTTAAGCCTTATTCGAGTTCGGATTCGAGTTCGAGTTCGAGCTTGATTCGAGCTCGAGTTCGAGTTTGATTCGAGCCTGATTCGAGCTCGAGTTCGAGTTCGAGTTCGAGCTTGCAAAATGGTTATCGAGTTCGAGTCAAGCTTGGATTTTTACTACTCGCGAGTTTTCGAGTCGAGTTCGAGCTTAGAAATTAGGTTTCGAGTTCGAGTCGAGTATAGTGATACCCGAGCTCGACTCGCATCATTTACACCCCTAGGCAAGCTTATCATTTCCGTCAGTGACAGCACATCTATTCTTTAAGAATAGAACTTTGAAGTCTTTGTCACATAACTGACTAACGCTCAAGAGATTGTGCTTTAGTCCCTCAACGTAGGCAACTCGAGAGAACGATGTGGCTCCGTTGGATAGAATTCCATAACCTTTAGTGTATCCTTTGCCATTTCCACCAAAGGTCACTGATGGACCAGCTTCTTCTTTGTAATCAGAGAGCAGAGATTTTCTGCCAGTCATATGCCTTGAGCATCCGCTATCAAGATACCAGATACCTTTGGCACTTTGCATACAACAAAAGATTAATTGTTTAAAGGTACCCATATTACTATGGGTCCTGCTTGGTTAGATAGAGGATTGGCGGAGGAGCTACTAGCTGAAGAACTCTCTTCAGTGGATATCTTCACCTTTGGTGGTTTTGCAACTTTGGTGGATTTCACTCTCGCTGATTTATCAGCTTGAGCTACTTTCTTTCCATGAGCTAGTTTATCAGCTCTAGTAGCATTAGGACATTTACTTGCTATGTGGGTAGTTTCACCACAGTGATAGCACTTCCTATATTTAAAGGATTTGGAATTCAGAGAGAAAATAGGAACCTTTTCAGGGACAGGACCAAGAAATCCTTTATCCATCGTCCTTGGAGGTATGACAACCTTTTCAGGGGTAGGAGTGAGATCGACCTTAATTCTGGGGGTTGGTCTCTGAGGAAACTCAGAGACCTTCTTCCCAGATTTAGGATTTTTCTCTGAGGATTTCTTGTTCCTGTTCTGAGTGATCTTATTCTTAGGAACATGGTCAAGAAACTCGTTGTTGATCACCTTCTTAGAATTTATCACAGGCAACATTTCTTTAGAAGAAGAGGAAGAAGTTGAAGAAGAAGGATCAGGGATGGAAGAGATGAACATTTCAAATTTGAGCATGGAACGATCATTCTCTGATTCTTCCTTTTCAGGGTTATAGCCTAACCCACTTCTAGTTTTCATAGGTATTTGGGCATTGATGATCTCATTGACTTTATCAGAAGCCTTACACCATCCTTCGATGGTTGCCTTTTCAGACTTGAGATCAGCGATAGCCTTTTCCCTATCAGCGATAGCTTTCTGCTTCTCAATGCTTATGGTTTGATTTGCAAAGACTTGGTCCTTAAGAGTTTCCTCTATTTTAGAAAGTTCTTTGATTCTTATGTGGCAATTTTTTAATTGCTCAGAGAGATCAGTGTTAATTTTCTCAGCCTTAATCTTTCCATTTAAAGCATTATAAAAATCAACAGTCACAGCATTGAGAGCTGACAAGTTGTCACTTTCAGAAGGTAAAGAGAGAGTGGAGGTTGTTACCTGAGTAGAAGGGGACTCAGAGGAAGAAGTTTCAGTTGCTTCTTCAGCGTCCTCTATTCTTGCCATTAGACAGAGGAAAGCAAGATCTTCTTCATCTGAACCAGACTCTTAAGAGGTCTTGGCCTAGTCATCTTCAGCGTCCCAATCAACTTCTTCAGCGATAAGGCCTTTGCCTTTTTGCTGGTGTTTCTTCAGATCCTTGTATTTGTTTCTCAATTTCAAATACTTCTCCTTTTTATCAGAGGTCTGGGAGGTGGTGGGAGCTGCAACTTTCTTTGACCTGCATTCACTAGCAAAGTGACCCTTTCGCTGACAGTTGAAGCATATCGATGAGGCTTTCTCAGCGGGCAACGTTTTTTGCTTTTCAGAGTCAGAGAGGTTAGAAGGTTTTCGAAAGTTGCTTTTTCTAGCGAATCTTTTAAAATTGTTAGTTAAGAGGGCTAGAGAGTTATCAAACTCAGAAATGTCAGCATCAGTGAGTTGATCTTCTGAATCAGTTTGACCTAATTCAGTTATGGAGGTGATAGTAGAAGAAGAGACATTTTTAGGAGGAGTTGCCTCTGAAGTCACAAGTGCCAAAGAAGTACTTTTGGCACCTTTGAGTTCATTAATGAGGTTCTTCCTCATAAGTTGAGATTGTTCCTCATTTAAGAGCATTCCATATAACGCACTTAAGGACAAGGTTTCAAGATTCTTTGACAGCTTTAGACATGTAGTGTACACTGCCCATTGATCGGGTAGTGCCTCCGTGAATTTTGTCAGTATTTCATCATTTGAATACACTTTGTCGACTGATTTAAGATCAATCAACAAACAGTTGAAACGCTGGTGAATTTGAGAAAGAGATTCACCTTTTTGATACATAAAGCTCTCATATTTTCTTACAAGGTTTATGCATCTAGTGACTTTAACCTCAGAAGTTCCTTCATATTGGATACATAGAGTATCCCACATGGCCTTAGAAGTCCTCATTTTCATAACAGAATGATAGACTTCATCTGGTAAAGCTATTGCTACTATAGATCTAGCTTTAGAATCAATAGCAATTTCTTTCTTATCTTCTTCAGTCCATCTGTTAGGAGTTTTAACGATACTCCTTTCAGGGATGGCTGGAGTAGTAGTGGTGGCAGGAACACTAGCTACTATGGTTGTTGGAACAAATGGTCCATTTTTTATATAGTAGGGAATCTTTAGGTCAGATCCTTCTAGAAATAGAGACATCATTTCCTTCCATAATGGAAAGTTATCATGGCTAAATCTGGGAGGTTTAGCTAAAGATCCATTATCATTGTAGTTCGTATTAGGGTTTGACATTTTAAAATAGTTTTAAGAAAAAAATATTTTAAAGATTTAAGAAGCAAAAACTGCTCTGATACCACTTGTTGGTCCCAATAAGGGTCTACAAGAGTTCAATAAATAGTAAACAGTTTGTAGAAGGGGGGTGGTTGAATACAAACACACAGATTTTGGTTTTTAAATGAGTTTATTTAACATAAACAAATTTACAGCTACAAGCGGAATAAGAACAAGTTTAAAACCTATTCTATTGTAACTCAGAAACATTAAGGTTGATGCACAAGAAGAAGTAAGGAAGAACTCAAGAGGGTTTAGGCTAGAAAGAAGCATGGATTAAGATGAAGAACATATCTCCATCTTATTTAAACCCGTTTGCATTTGATGCAAGACAAAAGGTACATGCCACATGTCAAGCTTGGATAGGAAGCGTGTGCTATCGCTGAATATTAACAGAAGCTTATACAATGGAATTTCACTAAGTATACAAAAGGAATCATATTCAAATCATCGAGAGGAGTTATGATCAACAAAGAGAGAAGGCAGTCTTCCCAGAGGGGAGTGGATCCCTTATGAGAATATTGCTTCTAATAGGTTGATAAACATCATCAAGACCCATTAAAAATTGCATTAGTTAGATTAGTTGATTGTGTTCGAAAAAAGTTGTAGAAGCATTACAAGTACATGATGGGAGTTTAACAAGGACATCAAACTGTTTCCACAATGGTTTAAGCTTGTGATAATATTCAGATACATATGTTCCACTTTGACTTAGTGAATTAATTTTTTGGTGTAGGTTAAACATCACAGATCCATCCACTTTATCATATGTCTCCCTTAATTCTTCCCACACTTTGGAAGACTAGTTTGAAAAAACTTGTCCTAAAAAGAGGTCCTCAGTTAGGGATCCTAATATCCAAGAAAGAACAACCGAATTACAACGGTCACATTGTCTTTCTAACACAGGGTCATCTTTTGGACGAATACATGTTCCATCAACAAAACCAATTTTATTTTTAGTTTCAAGAGCCAACTTTATAGCATAAGCCCAAACCCTATAGTTCTCAGTTCCAGTCAACTTAAAATTCAAAAGAGGAGCACCACTAGTGTCAATAGGATGAAGATACAGGGGATCTCCACAGTCTAGTTTAGCAACTTTGGATTCCCCTGAACCCTCAGGGTTAGTTTCAGTCCCCCATGGTAAAGATCAAACTCAGAAACAAATAAGGAAAACAAGAACTGAACAGATTACAGCAGGTTTCCTAAAACACTCTTGGGGTGCTAGGTCAAGCCTACTATTCAGTTACACAACAAGAAACCACAACACAATAGGTATAGTACAAATAAGAAAGGTGTAAAAGAGAACTAACCAGCACAACGAGCAAGCAAAGGCAAATTGGCCTTAACCTGCTTGGTGATAGTACAAAAAAAGGAGAGACTTACAGAGAGCCTTTAGAGAAGCACAACGGAACAAGGTCTATTGTACACTTAAGATTTAACCACAATTAAATGCTCAAGGAACAGAAATTGAAACCAGAACCAAATCCTGAACAGATAGAAAACAAACAGAAGATAGGTCCATAAAAGGAACCTAACAACAGATCCTTAGATGAAGTCAGATATGAATCTGTTCCGTCCAAAGTTACTCAGGCAGATCTTAAACAAGATAAGAATAGTACACAATTAAAAAATTATTTAGATCTGAATAACAGTGCTTATGTGGGAATGAATATACTATTAAGCAGATTGAAAAACTTGACAGGTGTCATTTTATCTTGTTTCATGTTGGATCTGAAAAATAATACCAGATGCAAATCAATAATACCAAAAAAGCATATATGGACCAGATCTAAGATATATAGAGTAGATCTGAGATACATGGACTAGATCTTGTCGATGATCAACAAAAAAAATATGCACCGGATCTGAGATACATGGACTAGATCTGTGATATCAATAAAAGTATGAGATACAAGGACCAGACCGTAAAAAAAATTATACCATGAGATATTGACAGCAAATCTCAAAATAGAACACAATATTAACAAAAAATGTCAATAGCCAGATCTTCAACGTGAACACAACAGCAAAGGTGATGGCCAATCGAGACCTTTAAAAGATCTCGTCGGACCTATCAAAATCAGTGCTGGTAATATGAGAAACGACGAGAAGAAGTAAAAATAAACAATACACTCCTTTATTTTAGAACTTCG
This sequence comes from Silybum marianum, assembly GCA_036898165.1. NCBI lineage: Eukaryota > Viridiplantae > Streptophyta > Magnoliopsida > Asterales > Asteraceae > Silybum > Silybum marianum. The sequence goes on from CM072528.1 coordinate 16,164,149, forward strand.
TTGAGAATACAGCAGCAACGGTGATGGCCAATTGAGACCTTTAAAAGATCTCTTCGGACCTATCTAAAATGAGGCTGGTAATACGAGAAAAAGAAAAAAAAACAATAAAACTCCGTTATTTATTGAAAACCACAGCAGCTATTGTGATGGCCAATCGAGATCTTTAATAGATCTCGTCGGACCTATCTGAAGCACTGTTAATACGAAAGAAGGAGGCAAATATACCAGATTCAACGAAAAGAGGAATTACGGAAAATACTACAACAGTTAAAAAACCTGATTTTTTAAGATGAGGTGAAGAAGATCGATAGCAGCCTCAGACATCGAGCGATTTATGCTCTAATACCATGATCAAACCCATAACAATAACATATTTCTCTCACTATTATAAAGATGAATTAACAATACACTCAAAGAAAAGTAAACTCTAAACTAGATAGAGAAAGAATACATCAGCCGCTCAAAATGAAAACTTCTTGACCTAACTAAAAGAGATCACTCTATTTATATAACACAAACATTCAGGTTCATTCCCTCATCTATTACAAATATTACGCCGCTACCCTCCAGCTTTCACATAATGTGAGGCGTAGTCCAAAAGTATCTTCCTTTGACAACATTTACTTTCATCAGCTAAAACCTGACAAAACAGATACACCAATTACACAAAGTCAAGATTGACAAATATATGTATATTTTAACATTTTCCTATACTATAACAACCTCCACCACCTCCACAACCACCGAACACCATGTTCACGTCATCCACAACCACCGAACACCATCTTCACGTCATCCACAACCACCTCCTCCACCATGTCGACCACCGCCACCATTACCATCGACCAGCTACCATCTTCACATCCTCCACAACCACCATCGGCCACCGACCAGCACCGTTCATTACCACCACCACTAGTACCTTCGGCCACCACCACCTCCATCTCCATTATAACCACCATAATATACGCATGTATGTATTTATGTATATGAAAAATGTTTATAAATTAAATTAGTTACTTTATTTGTGTTAATTATAACTATTACATAATATGTAAAATTATCAAATCACTTTTGAGTGCAACTTGTCTAGTTCTGTTATGTCCAGTCCAGACCTAGTCTTACCGGACACTATATAGACACTTGAATAGTCATGTCCTATCCTATCAAGTCCAGTCCTGTCCTACCCTCTTGTCCTACCCAATCCTGTCCCGTTCAATCATGTCCGGTTTTGTCCAATCATGTATGCGTACCAAATGCTACTTTAGAGAGTTACTATTCATTTCTCTATGATATAGAGTCCATTGGAGGGAATTTAGAAAGTAAATAGAGATAGAGAGTAAAATAGAGGGTTCATTGGAGATGGTCTTAACTAATAAATAATCGTTTTTTATAGAATGACATGTCAATTAATCACTTCATTACATCAATAAAAATTATGTCGATCAAAATTCTTGTTGTTTTGACATAGACCGTTTGTTTGTTTTCGTCAAAATTCCTTAATTTTTGTCCTTAACCACAAAAAAATCCAAATTAATCTTAATAATACGGTATAAAAGGAAATTGTTACAATTATTTTGATGCAAATTGTTTCGTCCCAACCTTATGCAGCACGATGACCCAAGCGATGATAGCAAGCTATTAGTAATCATATCATGCTATCAAATAGACCTGGTCATATCTCATATGTAATCAGTTACGTCAAAGGTACCGAGACTCGTAGGGCCCGGTCTATTAATTAAGCTCATTAGAGCATCTGCAATGGAGGTTCTTATAAGAACCTCCTTTTTGTATACTTTTTTGCCACTTCAATACCATCTCATCAAATAAACAACTCATCAAGAATTCCACAATGAGGTTCTTATAATAACCTCTTTTTTATGGGTCTCATTGATTAAATAACTTATATTTAATAATTAAATAAGTCAAAAAAATAAATAAGTAATAAGTGAAATGACATTTTTCATAAAAATCATGGTAAGAACCAAGGTTGTTGTTTGGGTACCTATGGCTTGTTAGGTTCTTGTAAGAAACTCTCCACAATGGTACTTCTTATAAGCTAATAAACTTTTTGCTTATAAGAACCTTGTGTTGGAAATTTTTTGGTTAAAATGTGGTTTTTAACTAACTTTGGACACAAGTAATTATATGTATATGCGTTATATATAATAATATTTTTATGGGTTCATGTTCTCCTATATGAGAGCTTCGAAACCATATATTATGTGTCCAAAATGGAGATTGTGTGAATGAGATATCGATGCTCAAAGTAGAGCATTCGGTTAGAAAATGGTAACTGAAATCCGTTTAAAAATTTTAAATTTTCCGGTTTCAGTATTAAATATAATTGTCGGTTTTGATCTTGAGAATTAATGAGCATTAATTTTTCGTCGGTTTCATGGAGCCAAAATGAGAGTATAAAACAGGACCTTGGGGTCCATTCTCAGACACAGCTTTTACACAGCATTCTCCAAATACTCTCTCTGCACTTCGACTTCTCCGGCGACATTTTCAGGCAAGTTTCTCTCCAACAGCTTTGACTGTTTTGTACCGTTGTACCCTGGGAACAGACCGAGAATCTGTTTAAGGGCATCGTGTCCAACACGAGCCTCGGTTTTCTTTTAACATTCTGTTTGTTTCTTCTTCTTCTGTTTCTGTTCTGTTCTGTAATATACGCACTGTTTCTAAGGAATTCGTTTCCAAAAACAGTTTCTGCTTCTACCCAGTTCTAACAATCTTAAACAGATTCGAGTTTGTTTCGAATAATTAAAACAAATTATATAAATCAATTAATCTACTGTTTTAAGTAAACAGTACAGTATTGTGGTATTAATAACTCTTGAAAAATCTGTTTTTTCAGAATGGCGACTGTTAACAATTCGGTTAACAATCCTGCTGCTGCAACAGTCAACCCCACTGCCACGGTTGCTACGCCACTTCCGAACACCATGGCAAATCATGCTGAAAAACCAGAGAAGGTCTCTGGTTTAAACTTCAAAAGGTGGCAACAGAAGATGTTCTTCTACCTCACCACTTTGAACTTGGCTCGGTTCCTTACCGAAACGGCTCCTCAAATCAGTCAAGGACAAGCCGACGCTCAATCTGTGAGCGCGGTTGACACATGGAAACATTCCAAATTCTTGTGCCGTAACTACGTGTTGAACGGGCTTGCCGGTCCTCTTTACAATGTTTATTGTAAAGTACCCACGGCTAAGGAATTGTGGGAATCTTTGGACCGGAAGTACAAGACTGAAGATGCCGGAATAAAGAAATATGTTGTTGCACGTTTCATGGAGTTCAAGATGATTGACTCAAAAACTGTTATGAGTCAAGTTCAAGACTTTCAACTGATCATGCATGATATTCTCTCCGAAGGGATGGTTCTTAGTGAAACTTTCCAAGTCGCGGTAATGATTGAAAAACTTCCTCCCGGTTGGGTCGATTTCAAAAATTACCTTAAACACAAGCGAAAGGAGATGACCGTGGATGAATTGGTGGTGCGTCTTCGTATTGAAGAAGACAACCGCATGGCTTTGAAGGGTAACTCCAACTCTTCAAAAGCTAGTGTGGTAGCTAATGTTGTGGAAGACGGTCAATCTTCCAAGGCCAAGGGAAAGAAGGTTGACTACAAAGGAAAAGGGAAAGCCAAGAGTTTTGGGCCACAAAAAGGAATTTTCAAAAGAAAGTTCAAATGCTACAATTGTGGCCAAACCGGTTACAAGGCAAATGAATGCAAGCTTCCTAAGAAGGAGCGAAATGCAAACATGGTGACCGAGGACTTGGTTGCTATGATCACGGAACTTTCGGCCATGGATATCACTACCATGGTTTCGGAGGTTAATATGATCGGTTCAAATGCAAAGGAATGGTGGATCGACACGGGAGCTACTCGTAATGTGTGTCATGACAAAAGTAGCTTCCACTCCTACAAGGATGTGGAAAATGGCCAAAAGCTCTACATGGGGAATGCCGCTACCGTCGAGGTCAAGGGCGTTGGAGAAGTAATCCTGAAGATGACTTCGGGAAAAGAGCTCAAGCTTAAGGACGTTTTGTATGTCCCGGAGCTTCGCAAAAACCTTGTTTCCGGGTGGTTATTGAACAAGTTTGGTTTCAAACTAGTGTTTGAGTCGGACAAATTTGTGTTGTCCAAAGGTGGAATGTATGTTGGTAAAGGATATGCCATGAGTGGCATGTTCAAAATGAATGTAATTGTTTCAAAAGTGGTGAATGAAGCTTCTACTAGTTCCGCTTATTTGCTTGAGTCTTCTTTTATTTTGGCATGGCCGTTTAGGACATTTAAATTATAATTCTATTCGTCGCTTAATTAAATTAAATTGTTTACCAAAATTTAATATCGACTCAAATCATAAGTGCTCCACTTGTGTAGAAGCCAAAATTTCTAGATCATCATTTCAAACAATAGAAAGGAAAACTGAAACCCTTGATTTAATTCATACTGATGTGTGTGATTTAAAATCAATTCCTACTAGAGGTGGGAATAAATATTTTATCACGTTTATCGACGATAATACAAAATATTGCTATATATATTTACTTAAAAGTAAAGATGATGCAATAGACAAGTTTGTCTTGTATAAAAATGAAGTTGAAAATCAAATCAACAAGAAAATCAAAGTTGTAAGAAGTGATAGGGGAGGTGAGTATGTTTCACCATTTGCCGAATTTTGTTCACAAAATGGAATTCGACATGAATCCACGGCACCCTACTCACCACAACAAAATGCCAAAAGAAAGAATCGCACTTTAATAGAAATGGTAAATGCCATGTTGATTAGTTCTGGTATAAATCAGAACATGTGGGGGAAGCCATTTTATCGGCTAATTATCTTTTAAATAAGATACATTCACAAGAAAAAGGACGTAACACCGTATGAACTTAGGATTGGTAGAAAACCATCTTATAAGTTCCTACGAGTGTGGGGGTGTTTAGCTAAAGTAGTTGTACCACCACCTAAGGTACAAAAGCTAGGACCTAAAACAGTGGATTGTGTATTCATTGGATACGCACAAAATAGTAGTGCATATCGATTTCTTGTGTATGATTCCAAAAATCCCGAGATACACAAGAATACAATTATGGAATCAAGAAATGCTTCATTTTTCGAAGATAAATTTCCTCATTTGAACAAGGAAAAGGAAATCACATCTTCTGAGGATAAAGAAATTGTTCAAGAAGGTGAACAAGCTTTATCTGAAATGGAAGAAGTAGAACCTAGAAGAAGTAAACGGGCTAGAGTCGAAAAATCATTTGGAAATGATTTCCTCACATACATGATAGAAAGTGAACCTAAAACCTATCGTGAGGCTGTTACTTCTTCCGAAGGTCTTCAATGGAAAGAAGCAATTAAAGGTGAGATAGATTCTATCTTACAAAACCATACATGGGAATTAGTGGATTTACATCTGGGTTGTAAACCACTAGCGTACCGTTGGATCTTTAAGAGAAAGATGAAAACTGACGGTAGTATTGAAAAATACAAAGCAAGATTAGTGATCAAAGGATATAGACAAAAGGAAGGTCTAGATTACTTTGACACGTATTCGCCAGTAACACGAATAACATCCATTAGATTGGTACTGGCGATTGTAGCTATTAGAAATCTGCAAATTCACCAAATGGATGTGAAAACTGCTTTTCTAAATGGAGATTTGGAAGAAGAAATTTATATGGAGCAACCTGAGGGATTTGTTGCCCCAGGACAATAGAACAAGGTCTGTAAACTTGTTAAGTCCTTATATGGCCTTAAGCAAGCTCCAAAACAATGGCATCAAAAATTTGATCAAGCCATGTTAGGAAGCGGGTTTAAAATAAACGAATGTGATAAATGCGTTTATACGAAAGACACCGTTCATGGTTACGTCATCTTATGTTTATATGTTGATGATATGCTTATCATCGGTAGTGATGACAAAATAATAAGATCCACAAAAGACATGTTAAAATCTAAGTTTGACATGAAAGATATGGGCTTAGCTGATGTGATTCTTGGGGTCAAGATCACAAGAACACAAAATGGTTTAGTATTAAACCAAACCCATTATGTGGACAAGATTCTTGAGAAATTTAATCAAGGAGATACTAGTATAGCTAGAACTCCATTTGATACAAGTCAACATATATCTAAAAATAGAGAAGATAGTGTTGCACAAGTGGAATATTCAAGAATCATTGGAAGTCTGATGTATCTTATGAGTTGTACAAGACCTGACTTAGCTTATGCAGTAAGTAGGCTAAGTAGGTACACTAGTAATCCCAGTTCTGAACACTGGAAGAGTATTACTAGATTACTCAGATATATAAGATACACACGTGATTATGGACTTCATTATGAGAGTTATCTAGTTGTAATCGAAGGATACAGTGATGCAAACTCTATATCCGACATAAAAGATTCCAGATCTACAAGTGGATATGTGTTTACACTTGGAGGTGCAGCTATATCTTGGAAATCATCCAAGCAAACTGTTATAGCTAGATCTACAATGGAATCCGAATTTATCGCCTTGGATAAATGTGGTGAAGAGGTGGAATGGTTGCGTCAATTTGTAGAGGATATTCCTAGATGGCCTAAACCGGTAACGGCTATTTGTATACATTATGATAGCCAATCGGCGATTGGTAGAGCTCAAATTACAATGTATAATGGGAAGTCTAGACATATTAGACGTAGACATAATACAATAAGGCAACTACTCTCTACTGGAGTTATTTCTATTGACTATGTGAAGTCAAAGGATAACATTGAGGATCCGCTTACTAAAGGCCTTATTAGAGATTTAGTTTATAAGTCCTCAAGAGGAATGGGACTTAAGCCCTTGAATTAGTAATTCATGCAAAGGAAACTTACCCAAAAGACTGGAGATCCCAAGATTTGGGTTCAAAAGGACAACCTAGTTGTATGAATAGAAATGGAAACTGTGAAGGAGTTAATAAACTTCATAGTTAGTAAAATTGAGGATAAGCACATGGCTTTTAATGATTATTGGAAAATCACCTATGTGAGAGAGAAGTGGGTTCGCTTCTAAGGGAATTATGGGGGGGGATCAATTCCTAAAAGCTCTCGCTGAACCAGGCTAGTGTTCATGACCATAACGAACACGACTATGAGGATATGAACTTGTTAGGAAGAATTCTACGTGAAACATATTGTCATCTACACAAACGGCAGTTCAGTTCAAGGACATCGAGTCCACTGACAGCTAGGAGACTAAGTGTGTTTAACAAGAGAAGGTTCAAAGGATATCACCTACCTATCTTATATAGAATTCAACTATTGGAAATTTTGTTGGAAATTTTCAAGTGCAAGAGATCGATCTCCATTCATGTGGGGGATTGTTGGATATTTTTTGGTTAAAATGTGGTTTTTAACTAACTTTGGACACAAGTAATTATATGTATATGCGTTATATATTATAATATTTTTATGGGTTCATGTTCTCTTATATGAGAGCTTCGAAACCATATATTATGTGTCCAAAATGGAGATTGTGTGAATGAGATATCGATGCTCAAAGTAGAGCATTCGGTTACAAAATGGTAACAACTCTTGATGGATTTGGAAAGTGTCCCACATAGGAAGGAGGCATAAACTTGAATTAGTTTATAAGTAAAAACCTCCAAAGGGCTTACAAGCTCTTTGATAGGTTTTTCCTCCAACACCTACACGCGCGCAGGGGGGTGCGGTTTGGCGATTTTGTAGGCTAAACCGACCGAACTCATGTGCGTGCGCATCTGCGGACACGAATGCAGTTCCAAATTCTCGGGCTCGCATGGACCGGTTGCTCAAATTTCCGAGATCAGTTTTAATATTTGTAACTGAAATCCGTTTAAAAATTTTAAATTTTTCGGTTTCAGTATTAAATATAATTGTCGGTTTTGATCTTGATCAAAGAACTATCCAAACAAGAACCTTTTAGTGGTTCAATGTAAAATTTAAATGAAACTTTTAAAAGGAAATAAAACCGTATTTTATAGTATAAAGATTAGAAATTAAATGACTTTTTAAGAAGATTAGAAAAGAAATGATTTTTAAAAAAAGGGATCTATTAACCTTTTTTAAGTGTTAAGGCAGAAACCGATTATCTAACTAGTTACATTGAGCCCTATTGGGTATAGATTTTTGTTAACCTCTTAACAGTCCAGGGACTATTTGTTCGACAAAAATAAGCTAATTTATAAGTTAATTTATTTTCTGAGTAATCGTTTAAATGTGCATAAACTAGCTTATAAGTCCGCTTATAAGTTAATTTATTGATAAGTTATTACTTAGATTAACTTAGAGCATCTCCAAGAGCTTCTCCAAATTGGAAAAAATGATAAAAATGAGGATTTTGAGTCAAGATCTTGCTCCAACAAATTCTCCAAAACTATCTCCAAATGGAGAAATTAGGAGAGATAAGATGATTTTCTCCAAATATGGAGATTACTCCAAAAATGATTACCTCATGAAACCACCAATTAAATTCTTTGAAAATAAATATAAAGAAATATAAATAATATTTTAATATTATTCTCAATGTTTGGTCCTCCAAAATGGGGAACTTGTTAGAGATGAGTGTGATTTTCTTTGGAGATTGTAGTTTTTGTTTCTCCATTTTGGAGAAATTTTGGAGAAGCTCTTGGAGATGCTTTTATTAGAAACTTGTTGACACTTTTTTCAAATATAACTCTCATTAATATCATTTATTTATTTATAGTTATTAATTATTGATGAATAGTAATCATAAAATAAATATTAATTATTAATAAATATTAACTATTAATTATAGATAAATATTAATTATTTATATTCAATATTAATTTATACTAATCAAAATTATTTAAATTATTAATTAACTTTAATTATACTGCTAGGTCTATTATTATTTAATTGTGACAAAATAAGGAAAATATATGCTTGATTGTAAAAGAAAGTTTATAATTCCTTAAACTCTTTGTTTCCTTAATTAGCTTAGACCTAGCAATATAAATAGGACATTAGGGTTTTCCTTTGGTCTTGTCGATTCATATTACATAAAGAAAGAGTTGAATCTGGTTTACGTTGTAATCGATTATTATATTGAAGAGATATACGACTACGTAAGTTCCTTAACATCTTTATTGTCGTATTACATTAATATTAACGTTTACTTGTCATTGTGCTTGTTCATCTGGGATCAACAAGTGGTATCAGAGGCTAAGATCAAGAGTTTTTACGATTTTCTGAGCAAACCACGAAACAAAAGGTATTTTTTTCGATTTCTTCAGTTTCTACTGTTCATTGAATTTTTGTCGAGTCCCACTACACCATATTTTTTTGTCGACTACCTCATATCTGCTCAATGAATTTTTCTCGATCATTATATAATTTTATGTGTGTTATTCTCGATTAAGTATATCTGTGTTTTTATCGATACTCGACTTATTGAATTTTTCTCGAATCTCTCTTCTATTGATTGAATTTTTATCGATTCAACGGCTTAAATCTTGATTTTTTATCAACTCCTACATAAAATATTTAAATCTGTTTAGTTAAAATTACTTTAGTTTATTTTTTTTACTTTTGAATATCTTTACATAAGAAAACTCAGGAACTTGTGACTCCTGCAGCTTTTCTTACTAAAGATTTCCTTAGTAAAATCATAAACTCTCGTAATCTTGATATTTTCTGTAATTGAACAAATAAGAAACTCGAAAACCCAGACAGTCTTGTCCATAAAAAGACTAGTTCTTTTTAGTCAAGAACACTGTGTTTTTGTTTTCTGGTTTTTCAATAACAGAAAACTCAGAATTAAAGTATTTGATTTTTTGTCGAGTCCTATTGAATCGAGAAGAAGTTTGATCGAGTGGTCAGTATTCGATAATTTTTTTTTAAATCGAAATCTTTTTCTAAATCAAATTATATAAAGTTGTTTTCAAGCCAATTTCATTCGACAATAACTTTTTATCGAGCCTCGTTCACTCGATAACAATTTATATCGAGTCTATTTAACTCGACAACATTTTTTATGGAGCCTCGTTCACTCGATAACAATTTATATCGAGCCTATTTCATTCGACAACATTTATTATCGAGCCTCTGTCACTCGATAACAATTTTCATCGAGCACCTCACACCCGACAAAAGTCCTTAATCGATAATTTTATTATCGATCTCCTTTGTCTATCGAGAAAACCCTACTGTTTCACGAGACAACTCAGAAATTTTAAAAACTCATCGATCGAGGTCCACCCAAAAGTATAATGACTACCCGTGAGGCTATGGCAATTGGATCAGACACCAAACCTCCGATTCTCTTCCCGGGCGAATATTCTCAATGGAAGGATAGATTCCTTGACTTCATTGAACGCAATGACTATGCCGATGAGATCATGCGTTCAATCAAGGAAGGTCCTCTCCCGACCTTTTGTCAGGAGTTTCCGGCTATGCCAAACAATACTTCTCCTTCGCCCGCACGAAGGGAAGTTAAACTCAAAAGTACATGGGATGCAAACGAGAAGAAGATAATGAGAGGTGACCAACTTGCCCATTCTTATCTACTTATGAGCCTCCCAAATGAAATCTATATGAGCATTGATAGCCACAAGAAGACGGCTAAAGAAATGTGGGAGGTCATAGAAAAGTTCATGCTTGGAACGAAGATTGGCACACAACTCAAAATCACCAACTGCATCTCACAATATGAAGAATTCAAGACAAAAGATGGAGAAAGTCTTACGAACACGTATACCCGTTTTGTTCAACTAGTAAACGAATTAAGCAAGAACGAAATTCGTAAGACCAAGATCCAAAACAACGTTAAATTTGTTAGCAATCTTCAACCGGAATGGCGCCGGTTTGCTAATCAAGTCAAACACAGCAAATATTTTGCTGACCTTGATCTTCATGAAGTCTATGAAACCCTTCAACAAGACGAAGAGGAGGTTCTTGAACTAATGGGGTTAAATTCAAAGAAGAACCCGGATCCAATCGCGTTGATGGCATAAGATTCCTCTTCCACTCCTCAAGAGATGTTTCCCGAACTAGAAGACGAAGATTTTGACTATGATCCCGAAATTGCCAAACTTCAACAACAACTGGCCTTCCTTACGAGATCTTTTCAACAAAAGTTCTCACGTCGCTCGAATCCCAACCAACAAAGGTATGCCTCGGGATCTAATAATCATGAGCGAAAGGCCTGTTTGAACCAAAACCAAGAAGAGAAGAACCACGACCGACACCCAAGCCAGAAGACAAGTTCAAGGGTGAGAGAAGCCTGTGCTACAACTGTGGCAAATCTGGTCACTATGCAAGGGAATGAAAGAAGCCAATAGTGAAGGACTCCAACAAAAAGAAGCCGGTAAGACCAAGATCCAAAACAACGTTAAATTTGTTAGCAATCTTCAACCGGAATGGCGCCGGTTTGCTAATCAAATCAAACACAGCAAATATCTTGCTGACCTTTATCTTCATGAAGTCTATGAAACCCTTCAACAAGACGAAGAGGAGGTTCTTGAACTAATGGGGTTAAATTCAAAGAAGAACCCGGATCCAATCGCGTTGATGGCATAAGATTCCTCTTCCACTCCTCAAGAGATGTTTCCCGAACTAGAAGACGAAGATTTTGACTATGATCCCGAAATTTCCAAACTTCAACAACAACTGGCCTTCCTTACGAGATCTTTTCAACAAAAGTTCTCACGTCGCTCGAATCCCAACCAACAAAGGTATGCCTCGGGATCTAATAATCATGAGCGAAAGGCCTGTTTGAACCAAAACCAAGAAGAGAAGAACCACGACCGACACCCAAGCCAGAAGACAAGTTCAAGGGTGAGAGAAGCCTGTGCTACAACTGTGGCAAATCTGGTCACTATGCAAGGGAATGAAAGAAGCCAATAGTGAAGGACTCCAACAAAAAGAAGCCGGTAAAGTTCTTCTAGCTGAAGATGAACAATGGCTTAATCAAGATGATGAAGATGACATGGAAGGGGATACTCAAGCACATTTCAGTTTGATGGCTTACTCTGATGACACTCCTTCTCACGCTTCCGACTACACACCCGAGGTAAGCCCTTCTGACTATGACTCGTTTGTATCTCAAATGCATGGTTTAATGTGTCAATTAAAAGAATTACAATCTAAATTGAAAACCGAGAAACTCTTGGTTTCCAATTTAGAAGCAAGCTTAGAAAATAATCATAATCAATTGCTTCTTATGCAAACCGACCTTGTCAATTCTCAAAGTATAGCACACAATCACGAAACGGAGAAAATGGTTTTAAAAGAAGAAAATGATCTTTTCAAACAACAAATATCTGATCTCACGCTTCAACTTCACTCATCTAGGAATGAGACTGCCAGATTTTCATCAAAGTTTGACTTTGTCAGTTTTCAAAGACAAGATCTATTAGAAAAACTCGAAAATTTAGAATTAAAACTTTACAAGCTTGGCCAAACTGAACACACTATTCACTTAAATGCATCGAAAGATTTAAGCTCTAAAGCCGGATTAGGTTTTGAAAACCCGAAACACTTAGCAAAGGCTATCTATAATACTCCGATGATTTATAAATTCGAATATCTGAACCTTGGTCCAGATTACCAAATTCAATTTATGAAGCCGGACCCTAATGTTGAGGAAAGAGAAGATTGGAAGAGACAAAACAAAAACTATTTTCAAATACCTTTCTGCTATCCTCAAATAGGAGAAGAGGAATCTTCAAGTGAATCTCTTCCAAACAACTATTTTCCATCATATTCTGCCGAACAACTTCAAAACAAGACTCCTGAATGTAAACCATACATTCCCACTCTATTTTTAGAAAAGAAAATTATTCAACTCGAACGAGTGTTGGAAACTGAACGTTCTTTGGCGGAAAAGGAAAAGGAATCATTTTTATTTAAAATACAACAACTTGAGAACGAGACTTTACAATTGAACAAAACTCATGAAAGTGATACTATTTCAAACATTTCAACTTGTAAAGCCTTCATTAGCAATTATTTAGATAATTGCGAAGAGTTGTTTATAATGGACCCAAATTCCAATCCTCCAAAACAAAAATGTTCCTATTCCGACGAACAAATCAATGCTGAATTAGATGCCCTTTCTAACCAATCTTCACTTGAATCGGACGAGTATTTAAATGACATGTGTGATGAGTTTTGACTTCAATCCTGTACTTCCAAATCACACAGAGTTTTTTGACAAAGGCAAACAACCTATGGAATCAGTTTCATTGCCTACGGAACCAACGGAGTGTTCCACGAGTCAAAATTAAACCACTCCTAAACAAACGAAAACCAATCATGTCTTCCAAAACCATACTAACCGTGTTCCTTTCAATGTTTCAGCGGTTCATACTTTAGAAAACAAACAAGTTTGGGTCAAAAAGGGCACGCGTTCTATAAAGTCAACACCCCGCGAAGAAGACAATTTTTTCCGTTCAAATGTTAAAAGAAACAATTCTCGTTTTAGATTTCCTTATCAAATTCATTCATTTCGACACTTAATTAAATTTTCTCGTAATAAAATTTGTTGTTCTAATTGCGGCGTGGATGATTTTGTACGTAAACCTCCAATTGATTATGGTTATGATTATTTTCCTGACATTCATAATTCTTTTAATCACAAAGCTTTTCCTTCATCACCTGTTTCTAAATGGGGTCCGAGAAATCAAATGACTAACACCTGTAAGTCTCACTACAAGTGGGTACCCAAGGGTGCTAAGTTGACTAACCATGATGGACCCATTTACAAATGGGTACCTAAATCTGTCTGATTTTATGCAGATCGGTCATGTGTGGTACTTAGATTCCGGATGCTCCAAACACATGACCGGACAAAAGGAGCTGCTTGCCAATTACACTGAAAAGAAGGGCGGATTCGTCAAATTTGGCAACAATCATTTGGCACCGATTAAAGGATATGGTGATATCATTCAAAACAACATCACCATTTCCAACATTTCTTATGTTCAAGGCCTGAGTCAAAACCTGTTGAGCATTGGCAAATTCTGTGACAAGCAACTCGAAGAAAATTTTAGACACGAATGATGTTGTGTTCGCACATTCGATGGAAAGGAGCTACTAACCGGCACGCGCAAGTCAAATCTCTACACGATCGATCTTTCTCAAGTGAATGCACCCTCAAGTGTTTGTCTGCTTTCAAATGTTTCCAGTCCAAAGACATGGTTATGGCATCGACGTTTATCTCACTTAAACTTCAAAAACATCAATCGTCTTTCCATTTAAGGACTAGTCACTGGTCTTCCAGCTGTTAAATTCGACAAACCGCATCTTTGTGACGCATGCGAGATGGGAAATATGAAGAAGGTCTCTCATAAACCCAAGTTAGTTCACAGCACAACTCGACCTCTTCAACTCATTCATATGGAATTGTGCGGCCCGATGCGGACTCAAAGCATACATGGTAAAAAGTATGTTCTAGTAATGGTGGATGATTTCTCTCGGTTCACAAGGGTAAAGTTCCTTCGATCAAAGGATGAAACCCCCGACACTATCATCACGTTTCTCAAAGCCATCCAAGTTAAGCTAGAACTTACTGCCCAAACCATCCGCACCGATAATGGAACTGAATTCAAAAACCGTACCCTTGACGGTTACCTCGAATCAGTTGGTATAACCCACACGTTCTCTGCAGCTCGCACTCCGTAACAAAACGGTGTTGTCGAACGCCGAAATCGAACTCTAGTTGAAGCCGCTCGCACTATGCTTACTTACTCAAAGCTTCCTCTCCACCTTTGGGCCGAAGCTATCAACACTACATGCTACACTCAAAACCGCTCTATCATCAACAAACGCTTCAACAAGACACCTTATCACTTGGTCTTCGATCGCGTTCCTTCCATCGAGCATCTTCGAACGTTTGGCACTCGTTGCTTCGTACTCAATGAAAAAGAAGATCGTGGGAAACTCAATCCGAAAGCCGATGAAGCTTACTTTCTCGGATACTCACCCAATGCGTCCACCTATCGGGTCTACATAAAACACGCACGTTGCGTCACGGAGAGCGTTAATGTTCAATTCGATCCAAACGCCGAAATGGATCCTGAACACGACAGTTCTGGACCCGCACTAACCGGCATATTAGCTTCCGATCACATTCGTTTGGAACCTGCTCCCAATCCCGCTGAACCTTCATCGTCCAAAACCGCTATGTCAAATCTGGATGACTTATTCGAGTACTTCTACTCGGATTACTTTGGACCATCCACTGATACTTCTCTCCAGATTCCCCCGCCTACCTTGGAGATTGCCGAGACCACGAATCTTTCCGGACCGCCAATTACAACGGAAACCGTCTCAACTGCTGCATCTCCAAGCACATCGTCAACTGCTCCTCCAAATCAAACCGTTTCAAAGGATGCTCCTCTCGTTCCACCTGAACCTCGACCGGCTGTTCAACCAAATCCTGCGGAACCGACATCCTCTCCCCCACCATCAACTTCGGCCCCTAAGGATGTCACAAGTGCTACAAGATCCTCTGTCTTAGCTCCAACCTTCGAATCACTTCAAGATCTTCCGCTAGTCTCATATGAAGATGAAACCCCGAAACCAAATGCATTCCAACCGCTTCCTCATACAACCAAATGGGCCCGTTCTCATCCAGTTGATCAGATAATTGGCGATCCGACCAGACCAGTCACTACACGAGCCGCCTCGGCCAACGATTGTATGTTCTCTTCATTCATAAGCAAGATTGAACCCACATCCATTCACGAGGCAATGAATGATCCTGATTGGATTGTGGCAATGCAAGAGGAACTCAATCAATTTGAAAGCTTGAAAGTTTGGCGCCTTGTTCCCCGTCCACGGAACAAAACCATTATCGGCACGAAATGGATATTCAAGAACAAGCAAGATGAAGATGGAGTCGTTATACGCAACAAAGCTAGACTTGTCGCCAAAGGATACCGTCAACAAGAAGGCATTGACTACGACGAAACATTTGCACCCGTCGCCCGCATTGAAGCAATCCGGATGTTCTTGGCTTACGCGGCACATAAGAACTTTGTGGTTTTCCAAATGGACGTCAAGACGGCCTTCTTAAACGGTTTTCTACGTGAAGAAGTATATGTTTCTCAGCCCGACGGGTTTGTCGACTCCTCCAAACCGACTCATGTCTACATTCTGGGCAAGGCTCTGTATGGCTTGAAACAAGCCCCCTGCGCATGGTATGATAGTTTGTCTACCTATTTATTGAAGAACGGATACTCCAAAGGTAAGATCGATCCAACTCTTTTCATTAAAAAGGACAAATGTGACATTATGCTCATACAAGTCTACGTGGACGACATCATCTTCGGTTCGACTAACCCACAGCAATGCGAAGAGTTCTCCGAACTCATGATTGCAAAATTTAACATGAGCATGATGGGAATGATGAATTTTTTCCTTGGTCTTCAACTAAAACAATTTTCTACGGGAATATTCATCAACCAATCAAAATACATCTCGAATATGTTGTGTAAATACAACATGACGTCATGTTCTCCGATTGGTACACCCATGTCCCCGGGGTCAAAACTAAACGCTGATCCTTCGGGAAAAGATGTGGATTCTAAAAATTATCGGGGCATGGTTGGTTCTCTCATGTATCTTACGGCTAGTCGTCCGGACATAATGTTTGCCACCTGTCTATGCGCGAGATATCAAGCATCTCCCAAGGAATCTCATCTTAGTGCGATCAAACGGATTTTCCGGTATTTAAAAGGTACACCTAATCTTGGCCTATGGTATCCCAAGGATACGAGTTTCGAGCTAACTGCCTTTTCAGATTCGGATCACGCCGGATGCATGCTCGATCGCAAAAGCACTTTGGGCCACATTCAATTCCTCGGAGACAAATTGGTCAGTTGGTCCTCCAAGAAGCAAGCTTGCGTCTCCACCTCTACCGTGGAAGCTGAATACATCGTTGCCGCAAGCTGTTGTTCTCAAGTACTGTGGATGCGCACTCAGCTCAAAGACTATGGCTTCTGGTTCAACAAGATACCCATATACTGTGATTCCAAAAGCGCCATAGCCATTTCAAGCAACCCGGTTCAACACACGAAGACAAAGCACATCGACGTTCGATATCACTTCATCAAGGATCACGTCGAAAGAGGTACAATTGAACTCTATTTTGTGAATACGGAACTACAGCTTGCCGACCTGTTTACCAAGGCACTGGATGAGAAACGATTCCAGTTCGTAGTATCCATGTTGGGAATGCTTAATCTTAAAACCTAATTATCACAAACCAGTCTGTCTCAAAGTCCTCAAAACGTCTATCCAAGGGTTTATGCACATTCACTCTACAAGTCAATCTGCAACACACTTGGATTCTCATTTTTTGGATTTTGACTTTTATCTTACAGTTCCGTATTGTCAATCTTTCTTTCTTTATCTATCTATCTTGCTTTGTGTATCACTTTGGTTCAACTTTCGAGGGGGAGCAACAAGGTACGTCCTCTATCCTATCGCATTCCTAGGGGGAGCACATTTGTTCTTTTGCACACATTAAAAGGGAGTCTTATACACAAATTTTTAAGTTCCTTAAAAAAAATTGTTTTTTATTTTTTTAAGTGAGGTTCTCGGCCCCTAAGGGCCCGACAACATTGGATTGTCGACCCCCCTGGCTCGACAACCTCCCCAATCGACATCTCGATAACGGGAAATTTTTCCTCGGCCCTATCACCATCTGCCACGTGTCATCACTCGATGACCACTATTTAAAGAAATCGGGCCCCACACTCTCAGAACCTTTTCTCTCAAGTTTTGAATTTCCCTCTTTCTCTCTGAAAACCTTTCAAGTTCTTGGCATCAAAGATCAGAACCTCAAATCCTCAAGTTTTTCAGATCCGAAAGCACCATCAGGTTCGTAATTCTCCCCTTATCAACTTTAATTCTTGCACTTACTGCTTTTATCCATTGCATGACACCTTAAATCGATTTGAACAATTCGGTTTTTTATAAGACCCTTGGGTTTCCGAGTTTGAATGTTCATCAGTCGAGTTTGTGGTTTGTTTGTAGGTTTTAGACCTAAGTGCTTTAGTATAGTTGCTCTAACTCACAATTTGCATCTAGTAACAGCATTTTCCATTAGTTGTAGGCAATTTTTTTTGGGTTTGTGTACTTAGGTTGTTCGACTGTTCATCTGAGTTTTTATGCATTTTTATCGAGTCCTTCTAGTGATGCTTGTTGTTTTATCGACCCATGTTAGATAGATAAGAACACCTTCGTCTTGCCTAAGTGTTTTTATCGAGCCCCATAAGACTCAATAACATTTGTTATCGACTATTATAGACTCGATGAAAATTACCAAGTGTTTTCATCGAGCCCTTAGGACTCGATAACATTTGTTATCGACTTTCAAAGGATCGATGAAATCTCTAAGTGTTTTCATCGAGCCTTATAAGACTCGATAACATACCCTTACATCTTCCAAGTTTTTTTTATCGAGTACTTAAGGCTCGATAACATAATCAAGTGCTTTCATCGAGTCAATTGGAATCGATAACATGTTTTAAGAATCGATAACATGTGTTTCTCGATTCCCAATGACTCTCATCCATCTTTCAGATACACAGGTTTGTTCTTTCAAATTTTTTAACAAGTCTTGTTGTCGAGCCAGCTCACTCGACTAACTTTTGATTCTCGATCCCATTGCACTCGATAACAATTGTTATCGGCCCAATGGGACTCGACAAAAGGACTTGGTATTTTCCTTCATTTTTTTCACTATCACTTCACAAACTAACTGTTCATCTGTTTGACTAACTGTCTTATTTCAGTACACATGGCAGCCGTGAATGATCCAAACCTTTCCGATGATGAACACCCGATGCCTTCCGAACGCTCCACAGAACCCAGCATCAACGCAGCTAACCAGGATGACATCTTGATACCTAGAGCACATCTTCGGAAAATCAAACCGAACAACCACCGTCTGGCTTTTGGCATCACAATAGAACACCAAGTCATCCTCGACATCCTTCAACGACATCCGCTTCATTATGCCTTTGCACTGGACCAGCGGGTACCCCTCTTCTATCTCCAACAATTCTGGTACACGTTGACGTACCATCCGGACGAAGGTGATCATCATTTTACTGCTCAAATTGATGACTTTGTCACCCGCTTGACACCATCTAGGATTCGACGCATCCTCCGCCTGCCGCTCGCCACAGCCGAACACCCATACGACGCCTTTGCAACCGACCAACAACTGGTTGCCGACATCCTAGCCCTTGGGTACGAATCCCCTGAACCGTTCACAAGCCCCGGCCAGTTCAAAAGGATGTACCTGCCTCAGATTTGGTTCACGCTATTCACCATCGTCATTCGATGTCTGACTAGAAAACACACTGGCATGGACAAGGCCAGCACTGCGGTCCTTCGAATTTTTCACGGCATCGCTTTCAACCGTCATTATGACTACGCGATGCTCATCTGGACGGATTTTGTGGTGCTAGTGGAAGACAAGTCCAACTATAGCAATCGTGCCTTCGTACCTTTCCAACGGTTTCTTCAATTATTCATTCACGCCATGATGTCTTCCCGACCTGCCATCCCTAGACGAGCCGGATCACCCTTAGGACCAACCAACTCACTGAAGTTTCTCCAGCTCAATGACAACCAGTTTAACTTCATCATGCCAATCCCTGAAGCTCTTCTAGCCTATGCTGATCAGAATGCACCGAGTGTGATAGCTTATAGGGAGAGACACGGCTTAATGACTCAACCACCTCCGGTTGTGCCTGCCCAACAGCCAATCCATGAGGAACATATTGTGCAGGAAGAGGGTCCTAGAATAGATGAGCAGGTTCAGGATCATGGGGATCCTGAACAGGGTGATGAGCGTATAGTGAGGGGAAACGACGAGGGTGGTGCACCTGATCAGCCAATCCCAACATCTGCCGCCCTATCAATCCCAATACCACCACCCACCAATCCACGAGCTGCTTCTACTTCCAGATCTACCCCGTGCATCAAAATGCTCGTTAGTCGTAGTCGTGTCCGTCCACGACCCTCATCATCAGATGAAGATGAATCCGATAATCAACCCCTTTCCCGCCGACCGAAAACTGCTGCCATTGAAGAACAAGCGCTACGTCGCATCGGCACACAACCACCCCTATCCGACTCTGCATCGGACACCGATGACCACCAAGCTGCAACAACTGTAGAACCTAATGAGCCAAATGACCCATTTGACTTTGAAACCGATCATGTAACTACCTCAATGTCCGACATATTTACCGAGCCATTTACTGGAGAAATAAGGAGAGAGGAGGGAGTATTAGTTGAAAAAGAAAGAGAAAGCGTGAGTGATGGGAAGAGAAAAACGATAGTGAGCGACAGACCAGATTCCCCCATCCAGGTAACCGAGTCAACTAGCCCTACTCATTCGTTGGGTATGACTAGTGGACAAGTCGCTGTGGACTTAACAGCGCAATTGCACGCCCCCCTAGCCACTCTGAAGGCTCCCAACAGCCAACAGTTTCAAACATACTTGTGAGTCTAGCACCTTATCTAGCTCCCCTCCACTCGGGAGGCATAGCTATTGAAACAAGAGGTAGTAGCTCACCTGCTTCGACTTCGTTTGTATGCACATCGAGTCTAGAGCCCGTTAGGGGACACGAGTCTACACACACTACGAGCCTCCGTGGCCCAGTCGGAACTCCCATAGTGATGTCCATTCCGGACATTCCACGAGGATTGGGAGGAAATCCTACCAGCGCTACATCTATGCCAACGCTAAACGTAGGTCATACAGTTGAATCAACTGTTATGTCAACGGGCAATCTAAGTGATCCCGGTGTTACCCATACCGCAACCCCATCTTCGTCGTTCACTATACCCCCGGAAGGCGAAGCGATCATTGCCGCCCACTTACAGAAGGAAAGAGACACCCTTGCTGAACATGTTGCCTTAATGACAGCCGAAAGAGAAGCCTTCGTGCGCCAAATCCGTGAAGCCGCGCGCCTTAAAGAACCGACTCCTCTTCAAGTCGGCCCTTCACAGCCAAGCTCAAGCCGTCCAAGCACCAGCCGCTCTCCTCCGCCACCATCACCCCCCGAAGATCGATCCCATTCCCCACATCGATATGAGTACAACACCGATGAACTCATGCCGATGCTGTATGCTAACCTGCTAGCCGAATCCAATGCAACCGACCAACCGGAGGATTTGCTTGAGGGTCTTCTTCGCCGAAATCTTCAGATCCCAACCGTCACTCGTCATGAGTTTGACGTCTTCCGCGCTCACGTCGACCAAGAGCTCACCGATTTAAAGATCGCCCAACAGCGCCAAACGGATGACATCTTGGGTGCTATTACTGCTCTCCGAACAGAAATACAAGAGTCCTGCCGTTCAGCCGTTTCTGCGCCTTCTTCCAGACCTCACCAAGACGACTCGGGCTCCGCTCCAACTCGTCCTGGGGGGAGACACGCCGGACTGCAAGATCACGACCAAGAGCAGCTGCTGCATCAGCTTCAAGACCACCCGCTCAAACTACCCAACAAAGGCAACGCACTACAACGACTCAAGAGGATGATACACCAACGGTTGAAAAGCCTGCGGATATCGAACTCGATAGTACAGCTGAACCAGCCGAATCTGCCGAACCCGAGCCCGAACAAAATGAAGAATGAGTCGATGTTCAAGGTCTGCGAAACTCACTACAAAACTGGTTCAGAGATCCATACGAACCAGTACTCCAAGAGCAAGACTATGTGAACTTGAGGCATACAGCAAGGAACTATGCTTTAAGGGAATAGAACGAACCAAGACTGCTACCCCATCAGATTCGGTGGCAAAGAATGTTGACGGAAAGCAAATCAAAATGGGTAAATCAGCAGATTCGTGTGCCATATATTGAGGAAACTATGGAGAAGATCTTCCGCAAGGAAGCGAAACCTGACGATTTGGCACACATTCATCTCGTGATGGAAATGGACCCTGCTCAAGTTAGAGAGTATCTCCATATCCTGAAGATGAGAGCTTTACCTCCAGCTGAAGTGGTCTCAAGACATAGGGTTATCGGGATTCTGAAAATTGACACTGCAAGGATCTCTCAAGTCGAGTACCCGGTTTTCACTGTCCAAAGAGAAGACGGTAAAGCATATACCTTCTCGGAAGCTGACTTTGAAACCATCTACAACGACTTAAGGGATAAGCGAGGCCGAAACGAACATGAGCAAAGAGCATTAAGAGCAGTGGTAAGACATGTCCAGAAAGAGTTACGGTACAGCTATCTGCACGATCTTCAACGTGGGATAGAAAGTGAGCAAAAGAAGATACATATTACCAAGCCTGATCAGTCTTTACCTGTACCAAGCAAAGACACCGCTACCACCGTCATCACTCGGCCTGTTCATGGAGTCGTTTGGATGCATGCCTCTAGAGAAAAACGGTTTCTCAGGTTTCATGAAGTGGCTGCATATTCTGACGGTACTTTGTGGGGAATCCGAAACAGACTCGCTTCAGAACTTGCAACGGATAGAAAGAGCGCAACTAGAATGAGCAACGATAGAAGAAACTCTCTCTTGGAAGCCATCAGAATTATCGATGAAAAGATCCTATATCGTCGAACCCTCCGAAGATTTGAAGGCATGTTCGAGCTAAAGAGATGAAAACTCATTTTTCCACAAAGGGGGAGATTGTTAGGTCTATTATTATTTAATTGTGACAAAATAAGGAAAAGATATGCTTGATTGTAAAAGGAAGTTTATAATTCCTTAAACTCTTTGTTTCCTTAATTAGCTTAGACCTAACAATATAAATAGGAAATTAGGGTTTTCATTTGGTCTTGTCGATTCATATTACATAGAGAGAGAGAGAGAGCTGAATCTGGTTTACATTGTAATCGATTATTATATTGAAGAGATATACGACTACGTAAGTTCCTTAACATCTTTATTGTCGTATTACATTAATATTAACGTTTACTTGTCATTGTGCTTATTCATCTGGGATCAACATATACATTATTAGAAAATTTTAATTATATAATAAATATTAATAAAAGCTAATAACTATTTATTAATATTATTAACTATATCAATTATTATTTTTAATTATTATTTAATAAATTTAGATATCAAAAAGCAAATATAATAATCTTAAAAATGTCAATGTATAATACATAAAAATAAAATTATATCTTTTTATTTCATAGATAATTAAAATATGCTAAATAAGTTTAATAAAATATTTAATTTAATTATTAATAGAATATGTAAGGTTGATAAATTTATTTTTGTTATTCATATTATATGTAATGATTATTAAATACCGTAGATTAATGTATATTTTTTCTAGCTATTTTAACAAATTGAATATTTATAATATGTAAAATAATTAAGAGTAAATTACATGATTGGTCCCTATGGTTTACACTTAATAATACTGTGCGTCCTATTTCAAAATAATTATGGATTTAGTCTCTGTGGTTTACATTTTCACGCGTCATTGGTCCTTGAACTCTAACGATGTTAAATGATTTCATTAAATTATTTAGAGGGCCTAATAATGTAATATTTTAAAAGTTTGGTTCCACCTTTTTCATTTTTGGCTCTTTCTTCCTCTTATCTCCTAACACATACACATTTACATACAAACATTAATTGTGATTATTAATTTCAATTTATTAGTTAATTTTAAATTATTAATTAATATTAATTTTAAATAATTAACTAATTAATATTAATTTTAAGTTATTAGAAATTAATTATTGATTATTTAAAATAAATTTTATCAATTATGTTTATATTATTATTATTATTTAGTATATTTTAAAAGAAATATTTGTTATGTTTCATAAATAATAAAACTTTGATAAACATTTAAAGATAAATTTTTTTAATTTTTTTTTAGAAGTTACTAATTAACTAAGACATATAATAGCATCTCCAACAACTTCTCCAAAATAAAGAAAATGGAGAAAAATGAGGATTTTGAGCCAAAATGTGCTCCAACAGCTTCACCAAAATCATAAAATGAAAACAGTTGGAGAGAGAACACATTTTTCTCCAAATATGAAGAACACCCTAAAAATGAGTAAATGTCTTAGTTAATTAGTAATTTCTCAAAAAAAAAATTAAAAAAATATATTTTTAAATGTTTATCGAAGTTTAATAATTTCTGAAACATAACAAATATATATTTTTAAATATACTGAATAATAATAATATAAACATAATTGATAAAATTTAATTTTAAATAATCAATAATTAATATTAGTTAATTAATAATTTAAAAATCATATTAATTAATAATTTAAAATTAACTAATAAATTGAAATTAATAATCAATATCAATTAATGTTTGTGTGTAAATGTGTATGTGTTAGAAGATAAGAGTAGCGGTGACAATGGGTTGACCTGGGTTGGGTTCGGGTTCAACCCATTTATTAAACAGGTCGAAAATCTCAACCCAACCAAACCCAACCCATTTAATTAAATGGGTTGAGATTTTCAACCCAACCTGCAACTTAAATGGGTTCAACCTGGGTTCGACCTGTTTACAAAATTTCAACCCAACCTGTTAAATAAATGGGTTCAACCTGGGTTGACCCATTTAATTTTACAATGCATAAAACAAAACAAATAAATTGTTCAAAATCCACAACCTCAAAGTTCCAATAAAACACAACGACAAATGCAAATAAATTATTCAAAGTTCTAATAAAACATCAACCACATAGCCACCAACCAAATAAATTGTTCAAAGTTCAAAGCTTTAATAAAATACAAACCACCTAACTACACAATATTCTCGCCGGCGACGTGGGTGGTACTGTTGAGATGAACGGCAGAAGAGACGACGAGCCGACGAGAGTCATGAGACAAAGAGATGATGTCGGCGAGAGAAAGAGAAGAGATGTCGCCGGCGAGAGAAAGAGACGACAGTCACCGGAGGATGACCAGAGCACAGACGCCGGAGGAAGACGAGAGCACTTCGCCGGAAGAGAGAGAGCAAACTAGGGTTTTTTTTCCTTTTTTGATGGAGGCAGTCTAAAATCTAAACGAATCTAGGGTCTTCCTATTTAGGTTCACTTTCTTTAACACTAAAATTTAAAAATTATATTTTAAAAATAAAATAAAATATATTAAATGGGTTAAAATCAGGTTATTAATGGGTTGCAAATAGGTTATTAATGGATTGAAAACAGGTTACGAATGGGTTACAAACAGGTTGTAAATGGGTTATAAACAGGTTGTAAATGGATTGAAAACTGGTTGAAAATAGGTCAGAAATTTCAACCCAACCCAACCCATTTATTAAATGGGTTAGGCGGGTTGACCCATTTAATTTAAACGGATTGACCCATCTAATTTAAACGGGTTGAAAATCTCAACCCAACCTGCTACTGATGGGTTGGGTTCGGGTTGGGTCACTTTCTGCCACCCCTAGATAAGAGGGAGAAAGAGCCAAAAATGAAAAAGGTGGAGCCAAACTTTTAAAATATTACATTATTAGTCCCTCTAGATAATTTAACGGAATCATTTAACATCATTAGAGTTCAAGGAGCAAGGACGTGTGAAAATGTAAACCACAGGGACCTAATCCATAATTATTTTGAAATAGGGACGCATGGTGTTATTAAGTGTAAACCATAGGGACCAATCATGTAATTTACTCAATAATTAATTTTAAATTCTTTCAATTAACATTTTATATTATTAAAATTTTACTATCTTTTTCTATTAAATTAGTAACATGTTATAATATTAGAAATTTGTTTTAATTATATTATTAGAAATTTTATTTGAATTATATTATCAAATGTTTGTAATTGACTATTTCGTTTCAAAATGTTTCTTTTGGTCATTTTATATGCTCATAAGCTAGTTTTGTCAAATGTAACTTGTTTATCAGCTAGTTTATTAGCAATCAGCTACCTTATTGGCTAGCTTGCCAAACATAGCCTTAATAGTACTATTAAGAGGCACCAAATTGCTACGAGGTTAAGAGGGGAATTTTGTTTGGCAAATAAAAATCTGCCTCTTAATGGTTCTGAAACCATCTAAATGGTTTAGTATCTTGAGCCTCTCAGAACCATTTCATTCACATCACTTACCAAAAAACCAATATTTTATTTTCCATTATATCATAAGAGTCTTTTGATGTACTAAATCATTCAGCAACTGCCAAACAGCCCGATCGGTTAATCTTTCAAAATCATTAAGGCTTGGATTTTGCTAAAAGTGGTTACAAACATATAAATAGGATCAAACATGTGATAAGAAAACACAAGGTGAAAGTCATTTATAAACAACATATGTTGAAGCAATATCTGTAGAATCACAAGATGATGTTCACTTGGAGATGACTTTCATGAATCTGTTGAGTGATTTAAAGATTCCTACTGCTTGACTAAACAAAGATGGCCCCTGCTCTGAATCATCACCACCTTCTCCAAATATTATCTAAAAATAAAACTAAAAATCAAACAAAACCCAGTATATCCCACCCACAGTCAGTAAAAAAAAATAGAATAATTTATAATTATACTGACCTCAATGTCTTCGGAATCAGGACGGCTTATCATTTCCTTGCCTAGTATGTAACGGTTTGGTCTATCCTTGTCATCGAAAAACACCTTCCATAATCTGCATGTAAAAATAAAAGATATGTTAGCAATCGATAAAAAAACTAATTAATTAATAAAAGGGGTGTTAAAAATTAATAAAAATTTACCCGGGATAGCATCTAAATACAGCGCCCGTAGGTAGAGGTTTCATGGAGTAAACGGTTGTAAAAGATCTGCAAGATGAAATTGTTTTCACGGTTGAATTATTTGGTAGAATGTTGAATGATTTGATTTAGTGAGGGAGGTTCAGGGTAAAACCTCAAAAAGAATTTTTTTTGAAGAATACCCTGAGAGCCCTTCATCTGGACGGTATGCACAAATGCATTCAAGCAATTGAAGCTGTTTTTCTATGCACTAATGCATGTTACAAATTTACCATTATGCATTTGTGCATAGCGTCCAGATGGAGGGCTCCCAGGATGTTCTTCAGTTTTTTTTTAAGTTCTCCCCTAAACCCGACCCTTGATTTAGTTACCTTAAAAAGTATCTTCTCAGCTTTCGGACGTTGAATCCAACTCCAACGTCTTCGCTTATAAGACGTGGGTTCCACATAATGAGCGGTCGTGGCTAATTCAATTGAAATCAAGAAAGATAAACAACTTAATTACGGTATATATAAATAGATTCATAACATTAATCTTTTCCATATTTGCAAAAGTTATAAAAAGGATTACGGGTTCATCTGACAGATTAGAGGCGATACGCTCTACGTATTCTAACATCTGATAATCTGGCAGTAGCATCACAACAATCTCGTCTTCTTTCTCTACAGGCTTTCGGTCACTTAAGCTGAATAGAATAAGTCAATAAAATTCAAAACCGATATCAGCTTAATGTAACGTAAACATAGTTGTGTTGTAATATAAAGTAACTAACCTGGCAAAACCGAAAGCGGCATCAGTCCACCGATACTTGAGAAGTGCAGCGGCACCCGCATCAGGAAATATTGCTTTCACCCTCTATTTAATCATCGATATGAATTATCAACTTAAATCACAACAAATAACTAGTTTCTTTGAAAGAAAGCATATTCATTTTGTTCCACATCCATATATATATATATATAGGGGCGGGTTCAAATGAGAACTCAAATTAGGTTGCTAACATGAGGACAAAAGAGAGCACGACCCATGTCGCATGTCCTATTCAGTCTGAATAACGAAGGGAAATATTCAGACTGAATGTTGTGTTATTCACTCTGAATGTCCTTTATTATTCAGACTGAATGGGGCATGTGTCGCGCTCTCCTTTGTCCTCATGTTCGTAACCAAATTTGAGTTGGCATTTGAACTTTCCTCTATATTTTTAATTATATATATATATATATATAGAGAGAGAGAGAGAGAGAGGGCGGTTTAAGGGAAAATGCTAAAAAAAAAGAGAAGACTGAATTACACCCAGCAAGACCTCCATCCGGATGGTATGCACAAATGCATACAATCGATAGAAGCTGTTTTTTTTCTATGCACCAATGCATGTTACAAATTACCAGTATGCATTTGTGCATACCGTCGTCCATATGGAGGGCTCTCAGGGTGTTCTTCAGTTTTTTTTTTTTTTTGCGTTTTCCCCTAAACCTGATCCTATATATATATATACATATATATATATAACATATGAGAGAAAAAGAAGTAAGTTAGATTACTAACCTCACATCCTGTTTCTTCAATGAGTGCATCCACAAAAATTCTTGATAATTCCCACAGTTCAGCCTGGGCGCCTTCATCATCAAGAAACTGCAACTGTGGGATTAAGAGCTCCACCTAACCAATCACAGATTTTTAAATTATTAATTGTACTTGCCTTTAGTTCCGGATATATATATGTTTTTTTATTTTATCTTATAATCAGATCGGATATTAGTAGTAATATCGGGTATGCTCACAACTTTGTAGTACATACGATGGCTCTCATCCCTCCTGAGGACACAAATGCAGCAGTTGCTTCACTCGACTGTCGAACTGCACCCTCCAAATCCGAAGGCAAGCAACTGAAACACATTTCTTAATTTAATCAACAAATTCAACACGTACAAGGCATGGGTGATAAGGGATAGACGACTCAATAGAAGAGGATCGAATCTTTTTGTGAGAGATGGGCTCTGATACCATATACGATAAAAATGTGCGGTGGAAAGATGGTTTTACAATTGATTAGAATAAGTATATATATATATATATATATATAAGTTCAAATGAAAACTCATTTTTCATTGCGAACGTGAGGACAATGGAGAGCGCGTCACATATCCCATTCTGTATCAATAACGATGGCCATTCAGTATGAATAAAGAAGGTGAAGTTCATACACAATGATACAACATTCAGTGTCAATAACACATGACCATTATCTGTTGAGAATGAATAACCCTTGGGAGTAGGGGATATGTGTCGCGCTCTCCTTTGTGCTCACGTGCACAATGAAAGTTGAAAGAGATTTAAACCCGCCCCTATATATATATACACACACATATATACATAGGGGCGGGTTCAAATGAGAACTCAAATTTGGTTGCGAACATAAGGACAAAGGACAGCGCGACATAACGAAGGGAAATATTCAGACTGAAAGATGTGTTATTCAATCTGAATGCGTGTTATTCCTATTGAACAATGTATGAATTTCACCTTCATTATTCACTCTGAATGCCCTTCATTATTCAGACTGAATGGGACACGTGTCGCGCTCTCCTTTGTCCTAATGTTCGCAACCAAATTTGAGTTCGTATTTGAACTTTCCTCTACACACACACACACACATATATACATATATATATATATATACAGTACACAGGGAGGTTTATTATTTACGGAATATAAAGCAATCCCACAATCCTAGGGATCTAGTGATTCGGTTAAAGCTCTAATTGATTTACCAAGGTCTCTAATACAAGATATAATGATCCTGGCCATTAAGGTCTTCTAAAACTATTCATCTTGTGAGTCCCATTTGCATCAAGTGAGGATAAAATCTGACTCATTTAAATTGTGCAATAAGAAATGATGATGGGAGTATTTGGCATGGATTCTTATCAACTCTTTATCCATTTATGCATAATTTTGACCAAAACAAGAAATCTTCACAGAAATGTAGGTTAGATTTCTATGAGAAACAATTGGTGAAAGTGGGCAATGTTATATATATCTTCATAAATTTCAGATGGAACACACATGATGCTTGATGGTTATTGGATCAACCATCAACCAATATAAGCGCCATCTTCATCACTTCTGGTCCCCAATATTCATCATGAATTCAATCAAGTAATCAATCAAAATTTTGGAAATTTCATTATGTCGGATTTAAATTCCTTCAAGTAGGATGCGTAATCAATCACACTTTATAACGCCCAAAACTAGCAAATACTTCAAAAATTTGGTAATAAAAACAAAAACGAACATCTTAACTCAAAATTTGTTTGAAGATTCATGGGAATTGAAATTCACCTGTCATCTTCTTCAGCATCCGCTGTTTGTTGTAGTGAAGGTGGTGATGGGATTTCTTCGATAATTTCATTTGAAGATTGGCCTTCAAACTTATCAAACTTTGCATATGTTCTAGAATGATCAAATGGAGGTCTGAGGAGTGAAACTCCATTGTAGCCACAAGATTCAGAAGGGTGGAGAGATGATGGGAAGCATGTGTAAGAGGGTAATTTGGGAATGGACGCCGAAGAAGAAGAACAACAACAGAGGTTTGAATAATATGAGGAAGCCATGGAAGATTTGGAATTGGAAGCCAGGGAAGCCATTGATTTACGAGGGGATAAGCGTGGCAACGTTCTGGTGTGCACGGGTACAACCATCATCCAATGGGGATTTTCACTTTCTATCCTTTCTTACATTTTAAGAAAAAATCAAAATGCCCCTTTAATTTTGTAATATATATTTTTTTTCCTTTCAAAATACTCCTAATCTTGAAAAATAGTAAATTACAAATGTGTTTCCTATTATTCACACTTTTTACTAGGGATGGCAAAAAAACCCGAAACCGACGGTGAAAACCGAAAACCGAAAAATTCGGGCCGGGTTCAGGGACCTCTTAACGGGGACGGGGCGGGGATCGGGGACGGGGACGGGGACACTACTCACCGCCCCGGCCCGGCCCGATAACGTATATATATATATATATATTTTATATTTTTATATATTATATAAATATAAATAATTATTAAAAGATAATTTATGGGCTAAGAAAAAAAAGAACTTGATCCAAAATCCCAATTTAAGTGTTAACCCAAATACCCATTTACGGCTTTAGTTCTTCACGACTTCACCCTCTTCACTTGGTCTTGGCCGCCTAAAATTTCAAGTTCAACGACAGAAGAGTGAGAAGACGCCCTCTGTTCCCAAATCGATTCCCATCCGGCCATCCCCATTTAACTTCGACGACGTCAGGTTTCCGGCGATAATTAGTCGGCAGCCGACAATTCCGGGTCAAGGTTCGGATTCGGTTTCGGGTTCGGTTTCGGTTTCGGGTTCGGATATAACCAACGGGTAACGGTGATGTTTTGCTTAACGGGTTCCCCAACGGGGATCGGGGAAACCGCGGGGACCCGACGGGGATCCCCGATAAGACCCCCGACGGGGATCGGGACGGGGACGAGGGCGGTTTTTCTTATCGGTTTCGGGGACGGGGAGACCAATCCCCGGCCCGAACCCGGCCCGTTGCCATCCCTACTTTTTACTTGCTTTAATCCTACAATCAAAATAAGTACAAGGACGGGAGTTCATCCTTGCCTGCCCCACCATTACTTGTAACTTTCCTCCGACACACAACCTCTTCTCTATCGTGCGACTTGTCGATATCAAAAATTGCACCAGTGTTTATTTTACCACAACTATTTATTACGAAAATTGTATAAAAAACAATTTAAGATAGGGCGCGGACTTTATCAACTATAGATTGAACCTTCGAAAAATATGATAAAAATGACGGAGAAAACGTAAATAAGACAAACGATTTTGGTGACGCGGAAAACCCCGTCGAGGGTAAAAACCGCGGACGATAGGAGATATCGTCGATGCACTATGAGAACGTGACGTCATGCAGGAACGTCAGCCTTTAGAGCGGTGATCGTATGATTACAGTAGAAATACAAGAACAACAATATCGAATAAAATATAGAATGTTATTGTATGTTTCGTAGTTCCGGAGTGTAGAGATGATCAATTGACCTTTCTTCGTTGATTTTAGCGTTGATTTTATAGTCGGTGCCATTTGTAACTGTCATTTGTCATTAATAATCTTCATGAATGTCCTCAATGTCGTTGACTGTAACCGTCCAACGGTCACGTCATTAATCGCGGCTTTGAATGTAACATCCGTGCGCCATTAATTGCGGCTTTGAATGCCCTTAATGATGTCGTAACCGTCCAACGGTCATTTGATCATCGCTGATTTTTCAAACGTCGTAGAATATTGCCGGGAGTTTCGTTCGACCGTTGACTCCGAAGCCATAATGAGTTGTAAAATATCTTTGGTCGAACGCTTTAGTCAACGGTCGTTAGTTTAGGACATTTTTGCCCAAACAGAGTGGGTATTGTTCTCGTTGGTCGTAGGTGTGATTGTTTTAAAGCTAATTGAATTTCAAATCTCGTTCCAAAGAATTATTCAGCTATCGGATAGGCATATTGCCTTTGAATCGTTGGACTATTAATTTAGTCAGTCGGACGATGTGATCAATAAAGGTGATAGTTTCTAGCATGTTCAGCTGGTCGGTCACTTATGAATGCGATTTAGCGATGATCGTTTGTTTTCGCTAGATTTATGCGAACTGCGACTTTTGCGACGTGTGACGTGCGTTCTAGCGTTCGATCGACATTGATACTCTTCAGTAATGCTCTTGAATTTGAAGAGGTTCCTAATGATTGGCCGTTCATTATGCATCGGTGAAGTGTGAACTCCTTCCTTCCTCCGATTCAGCGGCGATAATCGAGTGTTTCCTAAGAATCCTTGATCGTACGTTCCTCGTTCAAACGTCAGAGGATGAGGAAGACGATGATACTGGGGTGAGGAAGGCGAAGACATTGTCTTTGTTGGAGCTTCCATGTCTTCCCTCCGTCCGGGAATATGTTTATTTGTTCTTATTGGTAGTAAATGGATGTTATTGGACTTTAATAGACGTTTGTTGGATTTCAATGGATGCTAGTTAGGATTTAATGGTGCTACTAGACTTTTATTTGGTCTTATTGTGGTTTAATGGATCTATTATGTTTTGTTTAGTCTTTTGGGAGTAAATGAATGTTATTGGGCTTTAATGGTATTATTGAGCTTTAATAGACGTGCGTTGGGCTTCAATGGATGCTAGTTGGGCTTTAATGGTACTAGTAGACATTTATTTGGTTTTATTGGGCTCTAATAGATCTATTATGTTTTATTTGGTTTTATTTAGAGTAAATAGATCTTATTGGGCTTTAATGGTCCTAGTGAGCTTTAATAACTCTATTGGGTTTTAATGGCGCTATTGGAATTAATTTGGTCTTATTGGACTTTAAAGGACCTTAGGTGGTCTTATTGAGTTTTAGTGTGGTCTTATTAAGCCTAATACACCCCCCCCCACACACACACACATATATAGGGGAGGGATCATACAAGAACCACTCATTTTTAAAGGAACAAATTAACAATTTGTAGACCACAAAATGGTGGGTCCCACATAATATTAAATTTTCTGATTAATATTAAATCAGAAATGATTTAATGTTATATGAGATCACATCATATGTGGTCCATAAGATGTTCATTTATTTCTTTAAATTTACAAAGTTTTCATTTGAACCTTCCTCTCTCTCTCTCTCTCTATATATATATATATATATATATATATAGGGGAGAGATCATACAAGAACACTCCTTCTTTAAAGAAACAAAGGAACATTTTATTGTATCAAATATGATGTGGGTCCCACATAATATTAAATCATTTCTGATTTAATATTAAATCATATTAAATCAGAAATGATTTAATATTATGTGGGACCCACATCATATGTGATCCACAATTGTCTGAGTTTAACAAAATATTCCAAAACCGCACGAAATACAATTCGCGGCCTTCTACAGAAAGTACATTATTTATTATAAATTCACATTTTTTTTACAAAAATTTACAGTATTTGTTAATACCCTATGAAAATCCCAAGATTTCGTAGGGTTTAAGGTTTAAAATGATTTTTTTTACAAAATGCAAAATGTCATTCATACCCAACGATTTTGTTTGGTAACATTTGAAATTATTTTTTATTTATTATAAATTCATATTCTTTAACCTTATAGGTAATTAATAAGTTACTTTAGGTTTTTTTTTTAATTTTTTGTTTTAAACTCTTATCACGTTAACATATATAATCATATATCAATTGTTTAAAAAATACGTTTTTGTTTTAACAAATTAAAAAAGACGTTTTTATTTTAACAAGTTAAAAACTACGTTTTTATTTTAACTTTTCGTTTTAAACTCTTATAACATTAACATATATAATCGTAGATCAATTAAATTACGTTTAAAAAATAAGTTTTTATTTTAACGAAATCATGGGGTATTGTATTTTTTGTAGAAGGGCACGAATTCTTGTATTTCGTGAGGTTTCGAGCTATTTTGGTAACTCAAAGGGTGCCTTTGGTTCGGTGGAATTGAATGGAATCTGGTGGAATTGAAATGTAGAATTCCTTTGACCAGATTTCATTCCGTTGTTTGGTTGGATCTTTTTGAGAGATGGAATGTTCAAATTAATATCAATTCCTCAAATAATTGATTTTTTGATTCCTTAACAATTTGCTAGGATTTTGATGGAATGATATCTTAACATTTCATAATACCCATTATACCCCTTATTTAATATACCTAAATTACTAAAATACGTCTTGCCCTAATCTGATAAAGAAGGCGATATTTTTCATCTAAAATCAAATACGTTCTCCAGCAGCTAGTATTGGTGAGCATGGTTCGGTTCAGTGCGTTTTTTTTCCGGTTTTTATGGTTTCGGTTCAATTTTTGCTCACCCTAGCAGGTAGTCTCCATCATCTCCTGCAACAACTAAAATATGTCTTGCCATAACGTAGATCTTTGTTTCTTTGTAGTTTTTTGTTGTTTTTCTGCAGTTTGTAGTTGTGTTTGCTGTAAAAAATTATGATTTTTACTGTTTTAGCAGTTTTTAGTTGTTTTATGCAGTTTTTAGCTTTCAAAAAATCAAAGTATTATTAGTGTTAAAAAAATTGAAGTAATTAATAATTATTTTATTAAATTAATTTTATTTAAAAAAATAAATTTAATAAAAAGGGTATTTTAGTCATTTACCGGAATTTCAATCCAATTCCAAAGCCTACATTTTGTGAACCAAACAGACGATTTCAATTTCTTCAACAGATTCCATTCCTATTTTGTCAACCAAACAGCTGGTCAAACCTGACAACATTCTATTTCAATTCCTTTAAAGTCAAATTTCTTTGACAGATTCAATTTCATCCAATTTCATTCTGCAAACCAAAGAGAAAATATCTATTTAGATAAATTCAAAGAGAAAATAGCTATTTAGATAACATGTTAAATACAATGCTATTTTAATTAAATTCCTAAATACTATTTAGAATTTCCAAATATTATAAATTAATATTATTTAATAAATAACATATATTAAAAAGTAATTTAAATACTACTTAATACTAGAATTCCCAAAAAATTAAACCCTCTCACTCATTTTTTTCAATTCCCGGTTAAACTTCTAAATTTTTTAAAAGTTAAAAACTATACATTTCCCCACCCTCTTCAAATTATTAAAAACCCTAATAAAAAAACCCTTCCCGCCCACTTTTTCCTTCTCGCCGCCTCATGCTCCCTTCCCTCTTATTCCCTCTTTGTAGCAAAACAAAACCCATCACCACCATAACCATCCACCAAATGCAATAAAGCTTTCAAGTTATGATCACAACTGATATCATTCATTCGTTTCAAAAATGGCAAATGTTACCCACCGCATCTCTCCCTCAAATACGATGAAACCCTAACCCAGAGAATGAGAAGCCGATGATTGAGCAAAGAATTAGTGATTAATCTGACGGAAGGAAAGTCTTAATTGAATTAAAGGTTTTTTGTAAGTGTTTTGTAAGTTTTTTATTGTGATGTGTTTTCTCTAGGTTTTCTTGGTTTCTTAATCGAACACCATTTTCCATAGCCTCTCACAGTCCTGTAGTCGTCTCCACAAACCCTAGACGTTGTTAGCAAGAATGAAGTTTGTGAGGCGATTTTAATTATTTTCTCTTTGTTTGACAGTGGCTGCAAATTTTCTGGATTTGATTGGGGATCGATAGGTTTAACAAAAGGCTCGATTTGGGGTTGTATTGATAGCAGAAAATGTGGTGATTTTGGGTTTGATTGCTCTGTTATTTTTTTACAGTATTTGCCAAGTTCAAGGCTCATCATGGAGGTTTGTTACAAGTAATCTTTTTATGAAAAAACACATCATGTTTGGTAACTCTAGTTGGTTTTTTTTATAAGTTTCAAGTTGTTTAATTGTTTGTTTTGCTTATATTTTTGTTCAAGGATTTCTACTCCTGATATGAAGTTTTGGCGACATCCACCAGCTTCTCTTTTCTTGAAAAACTTTGAAGAAAACAAATCATTAATTCCACTATATGGTCGCCAAGAAAACTTTTCTAAAGCAGAATCTAAAAGTGAGCCAGCATTGCATATGTGCAACCTCTTCTTGTCCCATCTATAAAATCTTAGGTTGCAACTATCTGCTCCAGCATTTTGCATAAGTGTGGCCAATCTATCTCAAATCCAGATTTTTAAAAGTTGTAAAGGAGCCCAAATTGTAACTGATATCTCATCATCACTATTGTTAACAGTTTAAATTTCTGTGCCAGCAGGTGCAAGAGCAATTCTGATGCCTCTAGCTAAATGAACAACAATGGGAGTACATTTTTGACAACAGTGGAGTATGATGAATGGAAGACAAACCTGGATAACCAGAATACAAGAAATGCTTCATGTTCAATTTTAGAGATCTCCAGTATCTTAGTGGTTACTACAGTTTTGTAATTTTTTGTATTTTTACAATTATAGTAATTTATAATATTATTTGTTATTTAAATAAAATTCTAATAAATATGATTTTTTATTTTTATAATATTATTTCACCTGTAGTTTAATTAAAATTTTAAGATAAAAATCTTTAAAAAAATTACGAGCGAAAAATCTGCCGGAAACCTTAATTAAGTTTTTTAAAGAAATTCAGAAACTGAAGCCGTGGATTTCTGATGACCGGAATCCGCTGGAATACCAAAAATCTGCTGGAAACCAAATCATCGACGAGCACTTTTTAGTGGACCAAATCCACCGGAAATGCTCTCTTTTCTAGTAGTGAAACGTCACTGTAGGTCATTATATGGTGGCAGTTTTGAATAATATACGTCATTTTACGCCAGTTCACGGTGACATTTTTTTAAACTAAACGTCACCATATGTCCTACTACGATAACAATATTGAAAAATAAACGTCGTCGTATGTCTTACTATGGTAATGGTTCGAAAAAATAAATGTCACTATATGACATGCTATTGTGACGGTTTAAAAAAATAAACATCACTGTATGTTGACTTATAGTGACGATTTTGAGAAATAAACGTCACTTTATCTCATGCTACAATGACGGTTTTTAAAAGTAAACATCAACGTAGGTCATGCTATGGTGACAATTTTAAAAAGTAAATGTCAATATACGTCATGTTACAGTGACGACTTTTAAAAATAAACGTCAACGCATGTAATGTTACAATGACTTTTTCAAGAAATAAACGTCACTGTACGTCATGCTATGGTGACGATTGTGAACTATGAGTGTCACTATATGTCTTGCTACACTAACGATTTTTACACATAAACGAAACTGTATGTCTTACTATGTTGACGATTTTTTTAATAAACGTCACCATATGTAATGCTATGGTGACAGTTTTTTGATATAAACGTCAACTTATGTCATGCAATGATGACGATTTTAATAAACTAACGTCACCGTATGTCATGCTACAGTGACAGTTTTAAAAATTAATGTCACTCTATGTTATGCTATGGTAACGGTTTTAGAAAAAAAAACAACTTTTTTGTACATTTAAGGCGACTGTTTTAGCCTATGGCAACGATTTTTGATGTGATTTGGTAACGTTTTTTAAACGTAACCAAAAGTGTATCAAAAGTGACGGCAGCTACGGTGACGATTTTTAAGTCTAGAAAAACCGTTACCGTATACCTACAGTGACGATTTTTAACCGTCAGTTAAGACCATTTTTGTACTAGTGGAATTGTATTGTGTTCCAATGTGATCGTCGTGTATTTGTCCTCCTGTAATCCTTCCTTCTCTCCTTTAGCACAACCATCACAAAACCCAAACCACCCTCACCAAACTCAAATATGTTGAACCTCCTTTTCGAGTGTTGGGAGAATGGGAAGGCAAATTTATGATTTGGGTAAATCCTGTTAGGAGTAATCAATCACTTGAAATAATTGTGTATAAAAAAATAAGGAGTAGAGATATAGAAATTCTTACATAAAATCAAAG
This sequence comes from Silybum marianum, assembly GCA_036898165.1. Lineage (NCBI taxonomy): Eukaryota > Viridiplantae > Streptophyta > Magnoliopsida > Asterales > Asteraceae > Silybum > Silybum marianum. The sequence goes on from CM072528.1 coordinate 16,202,294, forward strand.
AGTTTTACATAAATTTCAATAAACAATCTATACATAAACCTTACTTGATTAGTAGATTCTGCTAGTATAACGAATTCGATTGATGCATGCATGCTAGCAGTGTCCTAAGACAGAAATTTCACCAACATCGGTCTGTCTTGAGGGTTCAACAATCGATATCCAAGAATATCTTGAATCTAGCGAATCAAACTCATTTTAATGGTTATACGACTGATTGTATTCACGTCAAAGGAATATTCTTTATGAATTGCGACAATCATATTTGACCGATAGGGGTCCTTAAATGACGTTTTCTTGGCAACGATTCGTTTTGAACAATAAAGTAACTTACGATTGGACTCGCAATTTGTATAAGTTACATTTGACATCATTGATAGATCATTCGATCTATATAATTTCTCGCGATCCTGCAGAAGATAAATATTATTCGGGTGGTCGTTGGTTTTATCAACGATTCTTCGACGCGTAAGTCAATATAACTATTGAAGATAGTTTCTATAATGTACGGTACTCATGAAAATCATGACATGTAAGCCATCGATAGAAATGAACTTTGGATTAATAATCACAAGTAACGTTTGACATCACAAACATTTATAACTTTTGATAGTCTTGACAGAGGTTTTCGGTATTAAAGAATTCTTTCGCTATTGATCGTAGAAGATCGTTAGATCGTGCGTTCCTACATTTAACCAAAGATAGAGGTGGTCGTTGGATTGACCAACGACCTTCTGAATTTCCTATGCTGTCGACCATGGAACTTGTGTCACGTTTACTAGCGTCGCTGGAAGTGGCGATGATGAAACTAGCGACAATGGAATTTGCGGCGCTGAAACTGGCGACGAGGGAACTTGCGACAACAAAACTAGCGTCGCTGGAATTGGTGACGACATAATTGGTGATGTCGGAACTTGCGACGCTGGCGTCACTGAAACTGGTGATGATAAAACTTACGACGATGGAACTGGCGTCGATGAAATTTGCGACACTTTTACTGGTGTCACCGAAATTGTTGATGACGAAACTTGTATCGCTAGAACTAGCGACGAAGAAAATGGCGTTGCTGGAACTTGCAGTGATGAAACTGCCGACGACGGAAGTTGCGACGTCGGAACTTGCGTCATAGTAATTGGCGACTATTTATTTTTACCTTGTGTTTTGACGTAACTGGTAATCATGTGATTCTACAAGAGAGAAGTCATGAGGTGGTTTTTGGTTGAACCAATGACCCTCAAATGTTCATAGTTAGTACTCGTTTCCTGAATGATAATAACAATTGGACGATGAATATATATTATAAAAATTATATCTTTTTAAGTGTACCGTATTCCATTGCATGGGATGTCGTGGTTGTCTGTGTCTTGGAGTCGATTAACGTTTTTTCTAAGTTCTTTTTGGAATTAGTTACCTGTCTGGTGACTTTTGGCGAACGGGGAAAGGAAAACGAATCCGCTGATAGGATACACGTGGTGGTACTCGTGATCGTCTTGTCGAGGGATTTTGTTAAAGATATATAATATGTCGACGTGCTTCACAGATTTGCTCATTTGATTGAGCGATTCTTTTGATGAGCGTCTTCGAATTTTTCTTGTATTCTTGCGTCTATGATGAAAACTTGCGGTCGACACATTATAAACTGAGATCTTCAAGAAAGATACGTTAGAAAATTTTCTTATTTATTTCGAAGGAAATCCTTAGTTGGGTCCCACGGCAAACTGTTGATGCCAAAAATTGCACCAACGTTTATTGTAGCACAATTGTTTATTCCGAAAATTGCATAAAAAACAATTTAAGGTAGGGGTGCGGACTTTATCAACTAAGATTGAACCTTCGAAAAATAAGAGAAAAATGACGGAGAAAACGTAAATAAGACAAACGATTTTGGTGACGCGGAAAATCCCGTCGAGGGTAAAAACCGCAGACGATAGGAGATATCGTTGATGCACTATGGGAACATGACGTCAAGCAGGGACGTCGGCCTTTATAGCGGTGATCGTACGATTACAGTAGAAATACAAGAACAACAATATCGAATAAAATATAAAATGCTGTCGAGAGTTTCGTTCGACCATTGACTCCGAAGCCATAATGAGTTGTAAAATATCTTTTGTCGAACGCTTTAGTCAACGATCATGAGTTCAGGACATTTTTACCTAAACAGAATGGGTATTATTCTCGTTGGTCCTAGGTGTGATTTTTTTACCCAAACACGCCTCTTCGTAATGAACACTTCCTTCGACACCATCTCCACCCTTTTCCCTTCTTCGGTGAACAACGACCAACTTGTACCTCCTTCTTTCACTGTTGTGTTCCAGAGAAAATATATAGTCCCGGGTTGTTAAAAATAAAGGTGTCCTCTTCTATGGTGAAAAATGTGGTGCCTATCGGAATTGTATTGTGTTCCAATGTGATCGTCGTGTATTTGTCCTCTTGTAATCCTTCCTGCTCTCCTTTAGCACAACCATCACAAAACCCAAACCACCCTCACCAAACTCAAATATGTTGAACCTCCTTTTCGAGTGTTGGAAGCATGGGAAGGCAAATTTATGATTTGGGTAAACCCTGTTAGAAGTAATCAATCACTTGAAATAATTGTGTATAAAAAAATAAGGAGTAGAGATATAAAAATTCTTACATAAAATCAAAGAGTTTTACATAAATTTCAATAAACAATCTATACATAAACCTTACTTGATTAGTAGATTCTGCTAGTATAACGAATTTGATTGATGCATGCATGCTAGCAGTGTTTTAAGACAGAAATTTCACCAACATCGGTCTGTCTTGAGGGTTCAACAATCGATATCCAAGAATATCTTGAATCTAGCGAATCAAACTCATTTTGATGATGAATTCGATGAATATGAGAGAGGGAACCTAGAAAATATGTTTTATGTATATGAAATTTCGAGAGAAGTGATATATATATATATATATATATAGGGGAGAGATCATACAAGAACACCCCTCATTTAAAGGAACAAAGGAACACCCTTAGGACCACATATGATGTGGGTCACACACAATATAAAATCATATCTGATTCAACGGTGCCAACCATTGAATCGGATATGATTTTATATTGTGTGGGACCCACATCATATGTGGTCCTAAGAGTGTTTGTTTGTTCCTTTAAAACTGCAAAGTTCTCCTTTGAACCTCCCTCTCTCTCTGTCTATCTCTCTCTCTCTCTCTCTCTCTCTCTATATATATATATATATATATATATATCTAAGTTATCTATGATAACTATGGGATCACATCTCATCCATTGAAATATTTGATCTATATGTGGTCCTAAGGGTATTTGTTTGTTTCTTTAAAACTGCAAAGTTCTCCTTTGAACCTCCTTCTCTCTCTGTCTATCTATATCTCTCTCTCTCTCTATATATATAAATATATATATATATATATATATATATCTAAGTTATCTATGATAACTATGAGATTACATCTCATCCATTGAAATATTTGATCTATAGCCCGGTATTAAATTAATTAAATTTAATGATATTACAAAAAGTAAAGCAATGTAATATAATTAAATAAAATGAAATGAAAAGGTTATCATAGTAATTTGACATTGTATTTTATGTTTATTTAAATAAGGCGGGTTCCTATATTCAAGGTATGTTACCAGGACTAAATTAAAAAAAAAAAGATCCTACCAAAATCATTTGAAATAAAAAATCGTAAACTCTACAAATCACAAATGTACCATACATGATCATAGAAATTGTACCACACATATTCATAAAAATGTACCATAACATGATCATAAAAATTGTACTACACGCTTGTATAAAAATGTACCATACATGATCATAAAAATTGTACCACACATATTCATAAAAAAATTCTTTCGGTGGCGATTTCCGATGGCTGCTATATAAATGTACCAAACATGATCATAAAATTGTATCACATATATTCATAACAAAATTTCTCCCAGAATATACTTTGACATAAACAAGACTAAAAAATATTAGACTTTTGTATAACACATAACTCATTACCATTTTGTTGATCGTTGGGTATACCGTTAACACCGACAAACATTGTTTCCTCTTCAACATCAAACATGTCGTTATCTTCAATGAAATCATCATCGTATATAGTTTCTTAGTTGCTTCTTTTTCAACTGGAATCAAAGGATTGTATGGATGAACTCTAGTATCAAAATCGCCATTATCATGCCATGTTTGTAGATCCATAACAGTTGCTACTGGTTCATCGCATTTTCTCTGGGATTGATAAATAACTTGATTCTTGCCTTTGTCCATTTCAAATAATTCTTATGTTCAATACTAAGAATCGATTGCTGTGTAGACTTCTCTAATCTGCTACTATATTGTTTCGAATGTTTCTTGATTAATGAAATCGTTGAATGGGATATGAGATTTGTTTGAAACTGATATCTTAGAGTGATTTTAGGAAACAAATATTTTCAATATTTATCAGATTATAAATTGTCAACTTATTATTAAATATGGTTAATTATTAGATTTGTAAAATTACTATGCTACCATTTTTCAATAATTATATAAATTAATCAATATTGTATTAATTTGATTGGATCGATGTAAATGGATCTCATAATTATCATAGATTAGAGAGTTCACATTTGATCACATATTTATATGTTTCCCATGTCAACCATAACTTAACTGCAAAAAAACTGTCGAACAGTGACTTTTGCGACCAGGAATACATGTGAGTTACATGGGTATAGCCGTGTGGGGAGCCGTGCAACTCCACCATGTGTCACACCATTCAATGTAAGATTCCCCAAGGCCCAAGGCCCTTTGACATTTAATATGTATATTTATGTCAAAGAGAACCCACTAGGAACAACCACACATCAACCCAAACTCTTAAATGATTCATTTAATGCTCCGTAGTTGGTGTATATTAAGTGGGTTCCTTTTTTTTCCTCTTGGATCCTATGTGAGACTAGTTTTTCTCTCTAATCTTAGCCAAGTTCCAACAATACCCCACATTTTCTATTCAAACACAAATGATACCCCACATTTGAATAGAAAATAAACAATATTATGAAAAACTTATCTTTTTATGTAACACCCGTAAATTTTGTACGCAAATTATAAAGTTGCATCTTAATATCGTTATAACTAACTATATTGAGTGTTCCAAGTGATTTATGTTGGGTCTCTGTGAATTGGAGGAAAGGAAACAAAACTGGAAACGAAATCACATTTGGTACATCTTAGGCGATTGTGACAGGCAACTGTGTCATGCACAATCGCATGGTAGAGTCGCAGAAGAGGTCACCTAGCATAAATCTTGGGGGAGCTACGGTTCAGTTCGGGTGACTGTGACAAGCGATTGTGCCATGTCATAGTCGTAGAGGCACAATCGCGGAGGAGTCAAAATCTGGACGGAAATGGCACTCTCGGTACATTTGTGGCGACATTGACCGACGATTGTGACATGTCACAGTCGCCAATGTCACAATCGCCCGGATACTCCAGACCCTAATTAAGTCACGATTTTCTGCTATCTTTTTCTCATTCTGATCCCAAACTCGTTTTCTCCCCTACCTCTCCATTGAAGGCGAGTTTTGGAGCTTTAACTCCATCCCACCAACCATCCTAAAGCATTTATTTCTCATCTAAGCTAGAGATCCAAGGTGTTATCATCAAGAGACTTGTGTTCTTCATCCCCTACATCAAGTTTTCACCACTTTTGGAGTTTTAGGGTTTTCTCCTAACCCTAGCTTGTGAGTTCAACTCTAACCCTTTTTATAAACTTGATACATGTTTTAAATGTTATATTTACTTCATTAAGGTTTATAATTTTAATATTTATGCATTTGGTTATGTTTGGATGAATTAGGTCAAAATGGGATATTTGAGGATTTTGGTCTTAGTTATAAAGCAAGTATAATAAATGGTTTTATTTGCTCGGAAATGTCTTGCAATGAAGAAATATTTGTTTTTAGAACTCAATCTATTTGATCTAAATTTTTGGTAAAACTTCATATCTCAAGGAAAAACATTTATATAAAGGAATTGGTACTTGGAAATCTATCAATATGTCTTGCTTGATGCATTTGGTTTTAGACTAAGATGTAATGGATCCATAGGCATATAAGTCGGTTTAAAATCGGGATTGTTGTCCCTTTCGTTTCACGTATGAGGTCAATTTTAGGTCGTACTTGCTTCTATGTGTGGTTGCTGCCATTAAGCCATTGGCCCTACGTGAGGTCCTGACTAGGATCTTCGAAGTTCATACTTGCTTGTATGATTGGTTGCTTCCAACATCCCTTGATCTTGGAACGAACTCTTAACATCTGAAAGTGACTTACTCGAGTACCCGTCACTATGGATGGTAACAATGGGTCTCCCCCGTTATCTTTAAAAATGACCTTGCTCACCTAGATTAAGCTTTTAACTGAAGTTAATTTGGATAAGTCTCACTCTTTTATTTTCAATACTTTATGGCTTTATCCGTTTAACTGTTTGTTCTGACTAGGCGTCAAGCGTAACACTTTTTCTTAAATGTCATGTTTAGCAGGTGATCGAGTGAGCGGGGTTCCCTAGAGCGGAGTGGAGTGATGTGTCGATAGAGGCACCTTTCTAGGATTACACTTTCAAGTGTAGAGATTGGAGATACTAGTAACATTTATTTTGAGGATATTAGGGACACTCGAATATAATCTATATTCAGGATTTCTATTGACTAATAGGTTGTTGCTTAGTATCCGTTATTTGTTGTAAACTCCGTTACTTTTCCGCATCTCATGAGTGATCTTTATATCTTAGTCTTATTCCGCATTTATATTTTCGGTTTAAATTTACTCTAAATTTTAAGGTGTTACATGCATCAGATAAGGTGTCTTTTAGACTTGAACCTTTCCTAGTGAGTGCCTATCAGATCTAATCCGTGGTAGTGAACTAGAGTCATGAACTAACCACTTTTTGTGGTAAATTGAGACAATAGGTATCACACATACCATATCTATACATAAGTTGAATTCTTACTCTTGTGTTCTTTTCGGTCGTGAATGGATCCTTTCTTCATGAGAGTTTTAGAAGACGTAGCCGTGTCCGTCATCCAAGGTGCAACCCCATATCAGTCTCACATAGGTAATATTGATCAAGAATATTTCGTAGTATCCTAGTCAATGTTCTAAATAACTCGTTATGGCCTCGTTATAAGCGCGTTATGGCATCAAGGCTTGGGGTCGTGGTCGCGTTAACCCCTATGGCTCCATCCTAAGGCTTGGGTTGCAATATAACGTGGTATGGCGCGTTATGACAAGTCATGGCACGTTATGACAAGTTATGGCACGTTACGACACGTTATTTCATAAGGTGTGGGTTTACTTTAATATATAACATGCGCGATAAATGATAATTATGTACAAGAACTAGAACTAAAATAGACATAAAAAACCCTTAAAAATATTCCCGTACACGAAAATTAAAACACGGAGTCTTTGAAAAATGAAAAAAGTAGTGAGCAAGATTCAAGAGATTTAATCTCAATTTTTTACTTCTGATATCATTTTCGAGAAGTTCTATATGTTTGGTATCAATGCTATTCTTTATTTTTTTGATTTTATTACTTTATACGAATTTAGTTTGTCCTAAAGTATTATTCAAAATCTTCATTCTCTCACTGTGTGTGTGTGTGTGTGTATATATATATATATGTCGTCTTATGGCACGCCTTGAAACACATTGTGGCCTCGCCATTACTCCTAAGGCTTCAGGCTTGACTTTGCCACCACGTCTTGCCTAGGGGCTCTCCCACTAGGTTGTTCAAGTTTAGAGAACTTACTACTTTACTTGGGGTGGAAGAAAAAAGTTCACTTTGTCTTGATGTTCTTACTAGATGGAACTCAACTTACATGATGCTTCAGAATGTCATTCCTTCTAGTGTCGTGTTTGAAGCCTATGAAGGACATGATGCCTCCTTCAAGATAGATTTGGGTGATTCTGTAATTGCAGATTATGGTTGGGTGTATTTAGAGAGCTTCGTAACCCTTTTGAAGACCTCTTATGAGATGACGACAGGAATCTCAGGATCTCTTTATATCACTTCTAATTGTTACTTAACAGAGATATGTGATTTGGGGTTTGCGCTTAAAGAGATGATGGCTTCTCCGAATACAACTGAAAAGGTAAAACTATTTTCCTAATTTGACTTACATTATTACTTTATTTATATGTGAATCCTAGTTAGAGAAGTTGTTTGATATACTTGTCTTGAATTATATTCTTGTATTATTCATTATTAATAATTTACTGTTGGTCCCTAACAAGATAATGGTTGTTAAGCAAAGGATTTGTAGAAAGGGGGTTGAATACAAATCCACACACTTTTTTCACTTTTTAAATTCTTTAATATTGAAATATTAAGAACTTATACATAGAAAATAGATTGTTGCGGAAAAAACAGATAAAATCTTTTCTAACAATCTAAACACCTGGAAAACATTTGGACAACAGATAAATAACTAAACACAAAGAAAGCTATTTAAAACTGTTTGACACTTGTTGAATCAACTTAAGCACTTAGAAGATAACTTGTTGAAAGCGTATGTTGCATGGAAGCCCTTGATCTCCTTTTATATTACCCATGCATTAAATGCATGTGGACACTTGTCCCAATACCATTTGTTTGCAGTATGTTCGATGGACAAAAGGTGGTGCCATTCCTTAGACTATTAGAAAAAGGTTGGTGTCATTCCTTATAGTACAAAAGGAGATGTCGCTATTAATCATTTCTTTACGTCTACAGTTGTCACACCAGACCTTTTGCAATAAGGCAAACAATCCTTTTTCTGAGCTTTAAGGAGAATGTTTGAACTTAAGGCTTGATGCCCACGTTCTTGTATTTATTGTGACCAAAGGAGTATCTTCATAAATTTCATCTGAATTCACCATGTAAGGCAACTAGCCGAATATCTTCAAGAGATATATCGGCGAGTACCATGTATCGGCTAGTGCACCCCAGCCGATTTTGGTCTATGAAGTTCGGAGACCTTGTGGTTTGATTCAGTTTCAAGTCTGGATTATATTCGGTGAACATATCTTAATTTCCACAATGTAGATAAAATGCTGCCTAGAGGCAGGGGCGGAGACTAGACTCGCTTTCCAGGATAAAGAATGCAACCAAGATAGGGACCCTATTTATAAGAGGAAAGCTCCCAGGTTCCACATCTTAAAGAAGTGCATGACCAGATTGGAAGCACGGACCGTAGGAAATCCCATTCTTTTTTCATACTTTTCTATCAGGTGAGTCCATAGCTTAAGATTTCAGCACTTTACTGCCAAAGTCGGCGATCCAACAAAGAAGCAAAGTAGTGGTCTCTTTCTTTCCATTACGAACGACACGCTGACCTTGTGCTTTGATTCAGTTTCAAGTCTGGATTATATTCGGTGAACATATCTTAACTTCCACAATGTAGATAGATTCCCTTTGTATCAGCTAGTCTTCGATATGCTGAACTTGTTGAGAAATGCCAGACTTCTTCAAAGAACCTAAAATACAAAATATAATAGTTAAGAAAAAATTGAGGGGTCATCACCAAATCATCGGTGACCCAACAATCTCCCCCTATTTGATGATGAAACCGATATCTTGTTTAGAAAGTGTAAAAGGACCTCTTAAGTACATTTTGACCCTTTCTTTTTCTTTTGGGTTTTTTCACACAGATACAATTTTTTTCTGTATCATGTGTATTTGATATTTACAGTGTAAAGTATATACAGTATAAAAGTAAATATGTGCAAAAAAATAAAAAATAGACAACAATAAATAACTTAAAATGAACTTTCATTAATCACCACAAAGGAAAGTACATGATTAAAGAAGTTCACGGTACAGATAATAATCAAGATAATGGTTCCCTCTGGTTGGTTGACAGGTGTACAGCCCGATAAATAATAATTTCCTTTTTACCTCGAATTACAGCCTAAATTGTAATAGTGGTAAGCAGGGTCGAATCCACAGGGATTGGTCGTGAAAGATTATTAACGTTTACGCTTTATATAAAAGGGGGGGGGGTTGGATTGATATATTAAACTAGACATAAAATTAAAGCAAATAACAAATAATTATAGACTAGCAATGAGTTATAATTCAATTAAAGTTTAGACTCGTGTATCATTGACTTCCGAAATGCCTTTTCACTCAATTTCAGAATGGGCATAAGTGTCGATACGCATCAAACACTTTGTTTATCCTTAGGAATAGACTAACATGAGAAGCTCAATGTAAAGTCCCTAATTAGTTAAAACAATTCTAGTTACGAACATAGAAATTGATCTACTAATTGCATTAATATCGAGATAAATACCAATCCTAACTAATGATGAGAAGCTCAATCATTTAAGCTAGATTATGAAAACCTATAACACATTCCAAATAATCTGGTGGTCATTTGAAGTGTCAATTTCTACTTTATCAAAACTAAGAACAATTACGGATTCTTAATTTTGATTAGAAATCAAAAGTAAGGTTACACAAATCAATGAGCCCCATCAATTTGTACAACCAAACAATGATGAAGATGTTCAACCAAGATTAACATAAATGAAACATGAAGAAAACATATTTATATAGGAAGTCTCAAACACAAATCCAATCCTTAAAGGATTACAATCTCATTGCTTGAATGGAAAAATTAACTAAGAAAATCAAAATTAAACCTAATCTAAAATACCTAATGGATTGAAGAAAGTCGTGAAGAAAGTTCCCCCCAATCGCCTCCTGCTCTCTTCCGTTGATTTCCGATTCACGAGAGACCCCCAAAATCGACGGTTTTGAACCCCTTTTATACCCCAATCGAAATAACGTTGCTCGAAAACGTGGATACCTGAAATCAGGGGCTGGCATCGTGTGCTGAAAAGCTCCCAAAAACAGTGTGTAAGGCGGGTTTGAGCGCGGCCAAAGTCGCCGGAATAGAAATCGAATCTTGGCAGCCGATATCTCTCGTCTTCATTTTCTTTGCACCTGCCTTTTGTATCTTGTTTAGATTTGGGCTGCACTTAAGTGGGCTTTGTTTTATTTTCTTTCTGTTTCTCGCTGCTGCACACATGAGACCAAAGAAAAACAACTTTTAAAATGGTTTTCTTTCTCTTTTGTTAGCTGCCAACTAAGATTGCAAATCAAAATAAGAAACTTTGTTTCTTTTCTTTTTATTTTTCAAATTAAATGTTTTCAATGAATTAAATGCTAACTCAAATTAATTTGTGTATTTTAAGTGTCCTTTTAGCACTAATTATGGGGTAAATTTAACATAAAAATATATAAAATTAGTACTTATCAAATTCCCCCACACTTAGATCGTTGTCCGTCCCGGCGATGACTTAAGTTAACACATATTGGAAAAAATGAATCAAACAAGAATGTCAACATGTATAGCATATCATGAACTTGAGATTTGCAACTAAACATCGAAAAGTGAGAACACACACAATCAAGTAGACGCAAGCTAATCTCGAGAACTCTCACGAATGGAAAAATTAAAACAACACTCAATTCACTCCTTGGGGTTAAAGTGTATCGCTCAAACGTCACTAGATTAGTATGCATCTACCATAAGCTTGAAAATCTCTCACTCTCCACTACTTGGAAATAATACATGCATATAAATCAAAAGGACTTTTATAGGTATAATGTAAAATAAGGCTTGGGGTAAGGTAGGGATGTGTTTTGGGAAAAAGTGACTAAGGACCGTACATCAATGGATAATCCTATTTACTAAACCATGATTTTTTTTCTTCACAAAGGACTTTTGTATATCTAGATTTGAAGCACATGCCTTTCGGATGATAGGGAATAGAGATGAAATGTGTATATTCAACCCTATCATTGTTTTCGTCGTCTATTTTTATTTCTTTATTGACGATGTATTTTTTTCTTTTCACTATATATATGTATATATATATTTTTTTCTTTTTGAATTTTTCTGATTTTTTTCTTTTCTTTTCTTCTCCAACATACAATTATTACTTTCGAGCATAAAAGGATACCGGTATCACTCTGTTGGTGCTTGGTCGGGTGAGTTGTGTTTGGATTGGCTCGTGATGTGGGTGACAAAAGAAATATGCTAAGGCTCAAAGTGGTGTGCAAAAGACATAAAAAACTGTAAAAGGGTAGGCTAAAGGCTAATGGGTTAACACAAAAATGAACAAACGATGGCCTTTCTCATATTTATGAGCATGTAAATACCATATAATCTTAAGGAGAGACAAATCAAGTCCTAGAGATGCATAACTAGGCATGACGTAATCAAACAAAAAATGAATTTGAGACTAATATAAATGTTTAGTCTAATAGGCTCAAAGTCTCACGGTGTTTAGCTTGTTCAAGAGATTACCAATTGTCTAACTTTGAACGATGTACTACCACTAATCGACTTAAAGTGCTATCAATCAAGTTCAATCATGCTATACATGCATCCAAACTCATCATCATCAATCATTTAAGCTCAATTAAACCATTCTAACATATTGCAAAAACGGACAATAACCCACATTTAAGCACAAATATTTTACAAAAAATGCAAAAAATTACCCCTAAAACCATTTATATACCAAAAAATAACCCCAAAAATCATGCATATAACCACACCCCCACACTTATTCTTACATTGTCCTCAATGTGTGCAATATGTAAAGGACACTCAAAACAATAAAAGAGCGAGGGGAAACAGTAAACTCCCCTGATTGACGAGCGATCCTCCAACGTATGAGCAAGCAGGATGAGTACATCCATTTAAGCTCCAAATTAAGGGATGAAATCCTGAAAAATATATAAGAGATTAGACGACGATTGGGAAAGCTATAAAAGAAAATTAAAAACTAAAAAAAATGCAGAAATTTAAAAACCCATGGGTTGCCTCACATGTAGCGCCTTTCTTTTACGTCTTTGGCTAGACGTCTTCCACACACTATCCCGCATCTAACAAATCAATGCCCCACACATGTTTCCTCTCTACATGTTGGGGTGCCTTGAAGTCCGTCGGGATTTCAAGTGTGATGCCTTTGCATTGTAAGGATGTCCTCATTGGTAGCTCGGCAAAGGCATTGTCATCCGAGATCACCTTTTTATATTCAACCATCGGTTCTTCAAGCTTCGTGAAGGTTTCCCAGATATCTACGCACTCCTCTTCCTCTTCTTCTTTGATAAGATCGTCTATTTACGTAAGAGAAAGAAGAGGAGTCACCACCATCGAATTCTGAATTTCTACGTCCTCTCCCTTGTTGTGGTCGATATGTGAATGAGATGTACTTAAAACCACTTCTTCATCATCTTCTTCTATGGCAGTCTCCTTTTTCCATTTTTCAACCAATCCTAGCTCTTCATCTTGAGCTTCCCACCGACCTTGAGAAAGTATGTACTCACTAATTTGGTTTTCTAAACTTTGAATTTGAGCCCTTGCCTCTTGCTGGAACTTGAATGCTTCCCGCTGAAATGAAAACAATTGAGTGTTAAGGGCTATTAACTGGACCATCTCTTGAAGTGACATACCTGAGTTCTCATAAGAGTGGTGTGTTGTTGGTGGTGTTCGTTCATAGCTAGAGAATGGTTGCTCTTGCCATCCGTACTGTAGATCCCAGATAAACAAGCACAATGACAAGTAGATGTTAATAGCAAAGGTAATATGACAATAAAGATGTTAAAGAACTTACGTAGTCATATATCTCTTAAACGTATGATCGATTACAATGTAAACTAGATTCAGCTCTCTCTCTCTCTCTATTATGAATCGACAAGACCAAAGGAAAACCCTAATGTCCTATTTATATTGCTAGGTCTAAGCTAATTAAGGAAACAAAGAGTTTAAGGAATTATAAACTTCCTTTTACAATCAAGCATATCTTTTCCTTATTTTGTCACAATTAAATAATAATAGACCTAACAATCTCCCCCTTTGTGGCAAAATGAGTCTTCATCTCTTTAGCTCGAACATGCCTTCAAATCTTCGGAGGGTTTGACGATATAGGATCTTTTCATCGATAATTCTGATGGCTTCCAAGAGAGAGTTTCTTCTATCATTGCTCATTCTAGTTGCGCTCTTTCTATCCATTGCAAGTTCTGAAGCGAGTCTGTTTCGGATTCCCCACAAAGTACCGTCAGAATATGCAGCCACTTCATGAAACCTGAGAAACCGTTTTTCTCTAGAGGCATGCATCCAAACAACTCCATGAACAGGACGAGTGATGACGGTGGTAACTAGTGTGCTGCCTGGTACAGGTAAAGACAGATCAGGCTTGGTAATATGTATCTTCTTTTGCTCACTTTCTATCCCACGTTGAAGATCGTACAGATAGCTGTACCGTAACTCTTTCTGGACATGTCTTACCACTGCTCTTAATGCTCTTTGCTCATGTTCGTTTCGGCCTCGCTTATCCCTTAAATCGTTGTAGATGGTTTCAAAGTCCATTATCTCAAGGTTTGCAAAGTCAGCTTCCGAGAAGGTATATCCTTTACCGTCTTATTTTTGGACAGTGAAAACCGGGTACTCGACTTGATAGATCCTTGCAGTGTCAAATTTCATAATCCCGATAACCCTGTGTCTTGAGACCACTTCAGCTGGAGGTAGAGCTCTCATCTTCAGGATATGGAAACACTCTCTAACCTGAGCAGGGTCCATTTCCATCACGAGATGAATGTGTGCCAAATTGTCAGGTTTTGCTTCCTTGCGGAAGATCTTCTCCATAGTTTCCTCAAGATATGGCACACGAATCTGCTGATTTACCCATTTTGATTTGCTTTCCATCAACATTCTTTTCCACCGAATCTGATGGGGTAGCAGTCTTGGTCCGTTATGTTCCCTTAAAGCACAGTTCCTTGCTGTATGCCTCAAGTTCACATAGTCTTGCTCTTGGAGTACTAGTTCGTACGGATCTCTGAACCAGTTTCGTAGTGAGTTTCGCAGACCTTGAACATCGACTCGTTCTTCATTTTGTTCGGGTTCGGCAGATTCGGCTGGTTCGGCTGTACTCTCGAGTTCGATACCCGCAGGCTTTTCAATCGTTGGTGTATCGTCCTCTTGAGTCGTTGTAGTGCGTTGTCTTTGTTGGGTAGTTTGAGCGGGTGGTCTTGAAGTTGATGCATAAGTTGCTCTTGGTCGTGATCTTGCAGTTTGGCGTGTCTCCCCCTCAGGACGAGTTGAAGCGGAGCCCGGGTCGTCCTGGTGAGGTCTGCATGCAGATGCAAGAACGGCCGGACGGCAAGACTCTTGTATTTCGGTGCGTAGAGCAGTAATAGCACCCAAGATATCATCTGTTTGGCGCTGTTGGGCGGTCTTCAAGTCGGTGAGCTCTTGGTCGATGTGGACACGGAAGACATCAAACTCATGACGAGTGACGGCGGGGATCTGAAGGTTTCGGCGAAGAAGACCCTCAAGCGAATCCTCCGGTTGGCCTGTTGCATTAGATTCGGCGAGCAGGTTGGCATACAACATTGACATGAGTTCATCGGTGTTGTACTCATATCGATGTGGTGAACGGGGTCGATCTTCGAGGGGAGAAGGTGGCGGAGGAGAGCGGCTAGTGCTTGGACGGCTTGAGCTTGGATGGCTTGAGCTTGGAGTCGGATCTTTAAGGCGCGTGGCTTCACGAATTTCTCGTACGAAGGCTTCCCTCTCGGCTATCATTAGAGCAGCATGAGCAGCGAGGGTGTCTCTTGCCTTTTGTAGGTGGGCGGCAATGATGTACCGACTTGTCCACTAGTCCACTAGTCATACCCAACGAATGAGTTGGGCTAGTTGACTCGGTTACCTGGTCGGGGGATATTGGACTCTCACTCGCTATCGTTTTTGTCTCCCCTTCGCTCATGCTCACTATTTCTTTTTCAACTTGTACTCCCTCCTCTCTCCTTATTTCTCCATGTGAGGTTTCAGGAAATATGTCAGATATAGATGGGGAGGGTTGATTGGTTTCAAAGTCAAAGTCTAGTTGAGGTTCATCATCAGTAGGTATGATTGGTTCGGAGGTGGGTGTAATGATGATTGGTT
Source organism: Silybum marianum (assembly GCA_036898165.1). Classification (NCBI taxonomy): domain Eukaryota; kingdom Viridiplantae; phylum Streptophyta; class Magnoliopsida; order Asterales; family Asteraceae; genus Silybum; species Silybum marianum. The sequence goes on from CM072528.1 coordinate 16,218,294, forward strand.
CGGGGTATGGTTCAGTGGAAGACTCATCATTTCCAGAACTGGATTCGGTGATAGAGGGTTGTGGGCCGATGCGACTTACGGCTTGCTTTTCTATTTCAGCAGTTCGATGCCGACGACGGAGCGGTTGGTCATCAGAATCATCCTCATCCGGTGATGAAGAGCGGGGGCGGACACGGTGTCGGCTGACCAGTGTTTTGAATCGGGGAGTTGGGATAATGGGTCAGGTGCGGGGGTTGGTGGAAGCAGTTGGGTGGGGGGGGGGCTGATCTGATGCACCACCCTCGTCATGTCCCCTCGCATTACGCTCATCACCCTGGTCAGGATCCCCATGATCCTGAACCTGCTCTTCTACACTAGGACCCTCACCTCGCTCAATATTTTCCTCACGGATTGGCTCTTGGGCAGGCTCAGCCGGAGGTGGTTGAGCCACTAAGCCATTTCGCTCCCTATAAGCTATCACACTAGGTGCATTCTGATCAGCATAAGCAAGAAGTGCTTCAGGGATTGGCAGGACATTATGGAAGACCCGATCATTTAGGAGTAGGAACTTGAGAGTGTTGGTCGGGCCCGATGGAGTTCCTGCACGTCTTGGAATTGCTGGTTGGGAGATCATCATTGCATGGATGAATAGCTGGAGGAATCTTTGGAAGGGGACGAACGCCCGGTTACATGAGTTAGACTTGTCTTCTACAAGCTCGACGAATCTGTCTAGATTAGCATTGCGTAGTCGTAGTGCCGGTTGTAGACGATTCCGTGGAAAATCCGCAAGACCGCTGCACTGGCCTTGTCCATTCCTGTGTGTTTGCTTGTGAGACAGCGGTTGACGATGGTAAATAAGGAGAACCATATATGGGGCAGGTACATTCGCTTGAACTGCCCAGGGCTGTTTAATGGTTGTTCCAGGTCGTAGCCTAGGGCGCGAATATCGACGCATAGTTCTTCGTCGGAAGCAAAGGCGTCGAACGGTCTTTCCTCAGTGGCCACCGGGAGACGAAGGATGCGGCGGATCCGGGCCGGTATTAGGCGGGTGTTGTAGTCGTCGATTTAGGCTGTGAAGTGGTGATGCCTTCAACAGGTTGGTATGTGAGCGAATACCAGAACTATTGAAGGTAGACTACGGGGACCCGGTGGTCCAATGAGAATGCGAAGCGTAGTGGATGACGCTGTAGGATGTCAAGTAATACTTGATGCTCAATGGTGGTGCTGAAGTCGAGGCGATGATTGTTCGGTTTGAGTTCCCGGAGTTTGTCTCTTGGCATTAAAAGATCGTCTCGGTTGACGACATTTATGCTCGGTTCAGTTGAACGTTCAGATGGCATCCGGTGTTCATCGTCGGATACATTTGGGTCATTTATGGCTGCCATTTCTTTCTGAAAGAAGACAGTTAGGCAAACCCAGTGAAAAGTTAGTATACTGAGTCTTAAAGAAAATGCTAAGTCTTTTTGTCGAGTCCTATTGGGCCGATAACAATTGTTATCGATTGCAATGGGATCGAGAACAAAAAGTTTGTCGAGTGAGAATGGGTCGACAAAAAGACTTGTGAAAAATTAAAAGAACAAACCTGTGCATCTGAAAGGTGGATGAGGAGTCATTTGGAATCGAGAAACACAGGTTACCGATCCTTTGAGACTCGATGAAAATTCTTAAAATATGTTATCGATGCAAATTTACTCGATAAAAGCATTTGAACATTTGAATGGCATGTTATCGAGCCTTAAGCACTCGATTAAAAAAACTTGTAAGATGAAAGAGCATGTTATCGAGTCTTATAGGGCTCGATGAAAAACACTTAGTAATTTTCATCGATCCTTTGATAATTGATAACAAATGTTATCGAGTTCCAAGGGTTCGATAAAAATACTTAGTGGTTTTCATCGATCCTATTTGAGTCGATAACAAATGTTATCGAGTCCTAAGGCATTCGATGAAAACACTTGGTGATTTTCATCGATCAAAACCCTTAGTGAAGACGAAGGAGTTCTTGGCCTTCCAACTTTGGTCGACAAAAATTCAAAGGAAGAAGAGGGACTCGACAAAAACTCATACGAGTTTAGTTGATAACCTAAGTGCTCAGATGCAACAAAAATGCCTAAACTCAGGCAAAATCCTATGGCTAAGTGCGATTAGAGATAGTGAAGAAGTTTAATAAAGGACTTAAGGCCAAAACACCATATCTAATCACGATTTTGACTGATGAACGGTCAAAATCGGAAAACCATAAAACCTTAAAAAAAACGAACAAACATTCTCAAAAAAACGAAGCATGCAATGGATAAAACTATAAAATGTAAGAATTAAAGTTGATGAGTAGAGATTTACGAACCTGGTGGTGTGCTCGGATCTGAAAAACTCGAAGATTTGAGGTTTTGATCTTGAGAGGGTTTTTTTGGAGAGGGAAATTCAAAAAAAACTTGGGGAAGAAGATACTGTTTGAGAGTGGGGCCCGATTTCTTTAAATAGTGGTCATAGGGTGAGGGGCTACAACCTCGTGTTGTCGAGCCCTTAGGGGCCGAGAACCTCACTTGGTTTTTTTTTTTTTTGTAAAAAATTAAGGCTCCTCCTTAATATGTGCAAAAAGTGTTGTGCTCCCCCTAGGAATGTGAAGAAATAGACAGAAAACGTACCTTGTTGCTCCCCCTCGAAAGATGAACCATGGTGATACACACAGCGAGGTAGATAGAAAATGAAAGAAAGATTGAAAATACGGAACTGTAAGATAAAGGTCAAAATCCAAAAAAATGAGAACCCAAGTGTGATGTAGATTGACTCGTAGATTGAATGTGCATAAACCCTTGGATAGACGTTTTTGAGGATTTTGAGACAGACTGATTTGTGATAATCAGGTTTTAAGATTGAGCATTCCCAACTTGGATACTAGGAACTGGAATCGTTTCTCATTCAGTGCCTTGGTAAACAGGTCGGCAAGCTGATGTTCCGTATTGACAAAATATAGTTCAATTGTGCCTCTTTTGACGTGATCCTTGATGAAGTGAATTCGAACGTCGATGTGCTTTGTCTTCGTGTGTTGAACCGAGTTGCTTGAAATGGCTATGGCACTTTTGGGATCACAGTAGATAGGAATCTTGTTGAACCAGAAGCCATAGTCTTTGAGTTGAGTACGCATCCACAGTACTTGCAAGCAGCAGCTTGCGGCAGCGATATATTCGGCTTTCGCGGTAGATGTGGAGACGCAAGCTGGCTTCTTGGAGGACCAGCTGACCAATTTGTCTCCGAGGAATTGAATGTGGCCCGACGTACTTTTGCGATCGAGCATGCATCCGGCATGATCCGAATCTGGAAAGGCAGTTAGCTCGAAACCCATATCCTTGGGATACCATAGGCCAAGATTAGGTGTACCTTTTAAATATCGGAAAATTCGTTTGATAGTATAAAGGTGTGATTCCTTGGGAGATGCTTGATATCTCGCGCATAGACAGGTGGCAAACATTATGTCCGGTCGACTAGCCGTAAGATACATGAGAGAACCAACCATGCCCCGGTAATTTTTAGAATCCACATCTTTTCCTGAAGGATCAGCGTGTAGTTTTGAACCCGGGGACATGGGTGTACCAATCAGTGAACATGACGTCATGTTGTATTTATGCAACATATCCGAGATGTATTTGGATTGGTTGATGAATATTCCCGTAGAAAATTGTTTTATTTGAAGACCAAGGAAAAAATTCATCATTCCCATCATGCTCATGTTAAATTTTGCAATCATGAGTTCCGAGAACTCTTTGCATTGATGTGGGTTAGTCGAACCGAAAATGATATCGTCCACGTAGACTTGAATGAGCATAATGTCACCTTTGTCCTTTTTAATGAAAAGATTTGGATCGATCTTACCTTTGGAGTATCCATTTTTCACTATGTAGGTTGATAGACTATCGTACTATGCGCGCGGGGCTTGCTTCAAGCCATGGAGGGCCTCGTCCAGAATGTAGACATGATCTGGTTTGGAAGAGTCGACAAATCCGTCGGGTTGAGAGACATAGACTTCTTCACGTAGGACACCGTTTAAGAAGGCCGTTTTGACGTCCATTTGAAAAACCACAAAGTTTTTGTGAGCCGCGTATGCCAAAAACATTTGAATTGCTTCAATGCGGGCTACGGGTGCAAATGTTTCGTCATAGTCAATCCCTTCTTGTTGGCGGTATCCTTTTGCGACAAGTCTAGCTTTGTTGCGTATAACGACTCCATCTTCATTTTGCTTGTTCTTGAATATCCATTTCGTGCCGATAATGGTTTTGTTTCGAGGACGGGGAACAAGGCGCCATACTTTCAAGCTTTCAAACTGATTGAGTTCTTCTTGCATGGCCACAATCCAATCGGGATCATTCATTGCTTCGAGAACGGATGTGGGTTCGATCTTGCTTATGAAAGAGGAGAACATACAATCGTTGGCCGAGGCGGAACGCGTTGTAACTGGTCGGTTCGGATCTCCGATAATTTGTTCAACGGGATGAGAGCGGGTCCATTTGGTTGTATGAGGAAGCGGTTGAAAAGCATTTTGATCTGGGGTATCATCTTCATATGATCCTAATGGAAGATCTTGAACAGATTCCAAGGTTGGTGCCACGCCAGAGGGTCTTGTGGCACTCGTGATATCCGTAGGGTGCGAAGTGGATGGCGGGGGGGAGGATGTCGGTTCCGTAGGATTTGGTTGAACAGCCGGTTGCGGTTCAGGTGGAACGAGAGGAGCATCCGTTGAAACGGTTTAAGATGGAGGAGCAGTCGAAGATGTGCTTGGAGATGCAGCAGTTGAGACAGTTTCCGTTGTAATGGGCGGTCCGGAAAGATCCGAGGTCTCGGCAATCTCTAAGTTAGGTGGGGGAAGCTGGATAGGAGGATCGGTGGATGGTCCAAAGTAATCCGAGTAGAAGTACTCAAATAAGTCATCCAGATTTGACATAGCGGTTTTGGACGTTGAAGGTTCAGCGGGGTTGGGAGCAGGTTCCGAACGAATGTGATCGGAAGCTAATATGCCGGTTAGTGCGGGTCCAGAACTGTCGTGTTCAGGAGCCATTTCGGCGTTTGGATCGAATAGAACATTAACGCTTTCAGTGATTCAATGTGCGTGTTTTATGTAGACCCGATAAGATGACGCGTTTGGTGAGTATCCGAGAAAGTAAGCTTCATCGGCTTTCGTCTTGAGTTTCCCACGATCTTCTTTTTCATTGAGTACGAAGCAACGAGTGCCAAACGTTCGAAGATGCTCGATGGAAGGAACGCGATCGTAGACCAAGTGATAAGGTGTCTTGTTAAAGCGTTTGTTGATGATAGAGCGGTTTTGGGTGTAGCATGCAGTGTTGATAGCTTCGGCCCAAAGGTGGAGAGGAAGCTTGGAGTAAGTAAGCATAGTGCAAGCTGCTTCAACTAGAGTTCAATTTCGGCGTTCAACAACACCGTTTTGTTGCGGAGTGCGAGCCGCAGAGAACGTGTGGGTTATACCAACCAATTCGAGATAACCGTCAAGGAAACGGTTTTTGAATTCAGTTCCATTATCGGTGTGGATGGTCTGGGTAGTAAGTTCTAGCTTAACTTGGATGGCTTTGAGAAACGTGATGATGGTATCGGGGGTTTCATCCTTTGATCGAAGAAACTTTACCCATGTGAAACGAGAGAAATCATCCACCATCACTAGAACATACTTCTTACCATGTATGCTTTGAGTCCGCATCGGGCCGTACAAGTCCATATGAATGAGTTGAAGAGGTCGAGTTGCGCTGTGAACTAACTTGGGTTTGTGAGAGACCTTCTTCATCTTTCCCATCTCGCATGCGTCGCAAAGATTCGGTTTGTCGAATTTAACAGCTGGAAGACCAGTTACTAGCCCTTGAATGGAAAGACGATTGATGTTCTTGAAGTTTAAGTGAGATAAACGTCGATGCCATAACCATGTCTTCGGACTAGAAACATTTGAAAGTAGACAAACACTTGAGGGTGCGTTCACTTGGGAAAGATTGATCGTGTAGAGATTTGACTTGCACGTGCCGGTTAGTAGCTCCTTTCCATCAAATGTGCGAACACATCATCGTTCGGGTCTAAAATTTACTTCGAGTTGCTTGCCACAGAATTAGCCAATGCTCAACAGGTTGTGACTCAGGCCTTGAACATAAGAAACGTCGGAAATGGTGATGTTGTTTTGAATGATATCACCATATCCTTTAATCGGTGCCAAGTGATTGTTGCCAAATTTGACGAATCCACCCTTCTTTTCAGTGTAATTGGCAAGCAGCTCCTTTTGTCCGGTCATGTGTTTGGAGCATCCGGAATCTAAGTACTACACATGACCGATCTGCACAAAATCAGGCAGATTTAGGTACCCATTTGTAAATGGGTCCATCATGGTTAGTTGACATAGCACCCTTGGGTACCCACTTGTAGTGAGACTTATAGGCGTTAGTCATTCGATTTCTCGGATCCCATTTAGAAACAGGTGATGAAGGAAAAAATTTACGATTAAAAGAATTATGCATGTCAGGAAAATAATCATAACCATAATCAATTGGAGGTTTACGTACAAAATCATCCACACCCGCAATTAGAACAACAAATTTTATTACGAGAAAATTTAATTAAGTGTCGAAATGAATGAATTTGATAAGGAAATCTAAAACGAGAGTTGTTTCTTTTAACATTAGAACGGAAAAAATTGTCTTCATCACGGGGTGTTGACTTTGTTGAACGCGTGCCCTTTTTGACCCAAACTTGTTTGGTTTCTAAAGTATGAACCGCTGAAATATTGAAAGGAACACGGTTAGTATGATTTTGGAAGACATGATTGGTTTTTGTTTGTTTAGGAGTGAGTTGATTTTGACTTGTGGAACACTTCGTTGGTTCCGTAGGTAATGAAACTGATTCCATTGGTTGTTTGCCTTTGTCGAAAAACTCCGTGTGATTTGGAAGAATAGGATTGAAGTCAAATTCATCACACATGACATTTAAATACTCGTCCGATTCAAGTGAAGATTGGTTAGAAAGGGCATCTAATTCAGCATTGATTTGTTCGTCGGAATAGGAACATTTTTGTTTTGGAGGATTGGAATTTGGGTCCATTTTAAACAATTCTTCGCAATTATCTAAATAATTGCTAACGAAGGCTTTACAAGTTGAAATGTTTGATATAGTATCATTTTCATGAGTTTTGTTCAATTGTAAAGTCTCGTTCTCAAGTTGTTGTATTTTAGATAAAAATGATTCCTTTTCCTTTTCCGCCAAAGAACGTTCAGTTTCAAACACTCGTTCGAGTTGAATAATTTTCTTTTCTAAAAATAGAGTGGGAATGTATGGTTTACATTCAGGAATCTTGTTTTGAAGTTCTTCGACAGAATATGATGGAAAGTAGTTGTTTGGAAGAGATTCACTTGAAGATTCCTCTTCTACTATTTGAGGATAGCAGAAAGGTATTTGAAAATAGTTTTTGTTTTGTCTCTTCCAATCTTCTCTTTCCTCAACACTAGAGTCCGACTTCATAAATTGAATTTGGTAATCCGGACCAAGGTTCAAATATTCGAATTTATAAATCGTCGGAGTATTATAGATTGCCTTTTCTAAGTGTTTCGGGTTTTCAAAACCTAACCCGGCTTTAGAGCTTAAATCTTTCGGTGCATTTAAGTGAATAGTGTGTTCAGTTTGACCAAGCTTGTAAAGTTTTAATTCTAAATTTTTGAGTTTTTCTAATAGATCTTTTCTTTGAAAACTGACAAAGTCAAACTTTGATGAAAATTTGGCAGTCTCATTCCTAGATGGTTGAAGTTGAAGCGTGAGATCAGATATTTATTGTTTAAAAAGATCATTTTCTTCTTTTAAAACCATTTTCTCCGTTTCGAGATTGTGTGCTATACTTTGAGAATTGACAAGGTCGGTTTGCATAAGAAGCAATTGATTATGATTATTTTCTAAGCTTGCTTCTAAATTGGAAACCAAGAGTTTCTCAGTTTTCAATTTAGATTGTAATTCTTTTAATTGACACATTAAATCATGCATTTGAGATACAAAAGAGTCATAGTCAGAAGGGTTGTTACCTCGGGTGTGTAGTCGGAAGCGTGAGAAGAAGTATCATCAGAGTAAGCCATCAAACTGAAATGTGCTTGAGTATCCCTTTCCATGTCTTCTTCATCATCTTGATTAAGCCATTGTTCATCTTCAGCTAGAAGAACTTTACCGGCTTCTTTTTGTTTACACAACATCAGTTTGTAAGTGAAGTAGTTGGAGTCTTTCACTATTGGCTTCTTGCATTCCCTTGCATAGTGACCAGATTTGCCACAGTTGTAGCACAGGCTTCTCTCACCCTTGAACTTGTCGTCTGGCTTGGGTGTTGAGCGTGGTTCTTCTCTTCTTGGTTTTGGTTCAAACAGAGCCTTTCGCTCATGATTATTAGATTCCGAGGCATACCCTTGTTGGTTGGGATTCGAGTGACGTGAGAACTTTTGTTGAAAAGATCTCGTAAGGAAGGCTAGTTATTGTTGAAGTTTGGCAATTTCGGGATCATAGTCAAAATCTTCGTCTTCCCGTTCGGGAAACATCTCTTGAGGAGTGGAAGAGGAATCTTTTGCCATCAAGGCCATTGGATCCGGGTTCTTCTTTGTATTTAACCCCATTAGTTCAAGAACCTCCTCTTCGTCTTGTTGGAGGGTTTCATATACTTCATGAAGATCAAGATCAGCAAGATATTTGTTGTGTTTGATTTGATTAGCAAACCGGCGCCATTCCGGTTGAAGATTGCTAACAAATTTAACGTTGTTTTCGATCTTGGTCTTACGAATTTTGTTCTTGCTTAATTCGTTTACTAGTTGAACAAAACGGGTATACGTGTTCGTAAGACTTTCTCCATCTTTTGCCTTGAATTCTTCATATTGTGAGATGCAGTTGGTGATTTTGAGTTGTGTGCCAATCTTTGTTCCAAGCATGAACTTTTCTATGACCTCCCACATTTCTTTAACCGTCTTCTTGTGGCTATCAATGCTCATATAGATTTCATTTGGAAGGCTCATAAGTAGATAAGAACGGGCAAGTTGGTCACCTTTCATTATCTTCTTCTCGTTTGCATCCCATGTACTTTTGAGTTTAACTTCCCTTCGTGTGGGCGAAGGAGGAGTATTGTTTGGCATAGCCGGAAACTCCTGATAAAAAGTTGGAGGAGGACCTTCCTTGATTGAACGCATGATCTCATCGGCATAGTCATTGCGTTCAATGAAGTCAAGGAATCTATCCTTCCATTGAGAATATTCGCCCGGGAAGAGAATCGGAGGTTTGGTGTCTGATCCAATTGACATTGCTTCACGGGTAGTCATTGTACTTGCTAGTGGACCTCGATCGATGAGTTTTTAAAAAATTCTGAGTTATCTCGTGAAACAGTAGGTTTTTCTCGAGAGACAAAGGAGATCGATAATAATATTAAGGACTTTTGTCGGGTGTGAAGTACTCGATGAAATTGTTATCAAGTGACAGAGGCTCGATAATAAACGTTGTCGAATGAAATTGGCTCGATATAAATTGTTATCGAGTGAATGAGGCTCGATAATAAATTATTGTCGAATGAAATTGGATCGATAATAACTTTATATAACTCGATCAGAAAAAGATTTCGATTAAAAATTTTATCGAATACTGACCACTCGATCAAACTTCTTCTCGATTCAATAGGACTCGACTAAAAATCAAATACTTTAATTCTGAGTTTTCTGTTCTTGATAAACCAGAAAACAAAAACACAGAGTTCTTGACTAAAAAGAACTAGTCTTTTTATGGACAAGACTGTCTGGGTTTTCGAGTTTCTTATTTGTTCAATTACAAAAAAATCAAGATTACGAGAGTTTATGATTTTACTAAGGAAATCTTTAGTAAGAAAAGCTGCAGGAGTTATAAGTTCCTGAGTTTTCTTATGTAAAGATATTCAAAAGTAAAGAAAAATAAACTAAAGTAATTTTAACTAATCAGATTTAAATATTTTGTGTAGGAGTCGATAAAAATTCGAGATTTAAGCAGTTGAATCGATAAAAATTCAATCAACAGAAGAGAAACTTTAAATCGAGAAAAAAAATATCCTCAATCGAGAAGAACACACAAAAACTTATATAATGATCGAGAAAATTTCATTGAGCAGATATGAGGTAGTCGACAATAAACAGTATGATGTTTTATCGGGTAAAGCATGAAACAGTAGGACTCGACAAAAATTCAATGAACAGCAGAATTTGCAGAAATCGAAAAAAATACCTTATGTTTCGTGGTTTGCTCAGAAAATCGTAAAAACTCTTGATCTTAGGCTCTGATACCACTTGTAGATCCCAGATAAACAAGCACAATGACAAGTAGATGTTAATAGCAAAGGTAATATGACAATAAAGATGTTAAAGAACTTACGTAGTCATATATCTCTTAAACGTATGATCGATTACAATGTAAACCAGATTCAGCTCTCTTTCTCTCTCTATTATGAATCGACAAGACCAAAGGAAAACCCTAATGTCCTATTTATATTGCTAGGTCTAAGCTAATTAAGGAAACAAAGAGTTTAAGGAATTATAAACTTTCAATCAAACATATCTTTTCCTTATTTTGTCACAATTAAATAATAATAGACCTAACACGTACTCATACTCGTTCGGGTTTGGATGGTCTTGCCATCCCGGATAGTAGGTGCTTGAGTACGAGTTGAAAGAATCTTGGCTCGGGCATGGAAATTCTCGGTAAGTGTAAGTCGGCTCGGTGGTAAAGTGGAAATTTGGGAGTGGGTCGATTGGATATGCATGTTGAGCATATGTCCCAAACATCCCCACCGGTGGTGTCTTTCTACTAGCTATCATCTTCTTCACAATATCAGTTAAATCCAAAAAATTTGACTCAAGGGAAGAAAGACGTACCTCTGTTGAATCGCATTCCATGGTAGTATATCGTGACCCGTAATCATATGAATGATACACCATGCTGAATATAAGAAATACTTAAAAACCACTTGGTGTTAGGTACACGAATAGCTTAATATAATAATAAAAAACAAAAAATTGAAGACAAAAAAACAAAACAAAAATAAAGCGTAAAAATTAACAACAATCACCAATGCCAATCCCCGGCAGCGACGCCAAAAATTTGACGGGTGTCAAGCCCGACAAATAATAATTTCCTTTTTACCTCGAATTACAACCTAAATTGTAATAGTGGCAAGCAGGGTCAAATCCACAGGGATTGGTCGTGAAAGATTATTAACGTTTACGCTTTATATAAAAGGGGGGGTGGATTGATATATTAAACTAGACATAAAATTAAAGCAAATAACAAATAATTATAGACTAGCAATGAGTTATAGTTCAATTAAAGTTTAGACTCGTGTATCATTGACTTCCCAAATGCATTTTCACGCAATTTCAGAATGGCCATAAGTGTCGATACGCATAAAACACTTTGTTTATCCTTAGGAATAGACTAACATGAGAAGCTCAATGTAAAGTCCCTAATTAGTTAAAACAATTCTAGTTACGAACATAGAAATTGATCTACTAATTGCATTAATATCGAGATAAATACCAATCCTAACTAATGATGAGAAGCTCAATCATTTAAGCTAGATTATGAAAACCTATAACACATTCCAAATAATCTGGTGGTCATTTGAAGTGTTAATTTCTACTTTATCAAAACTAAGAACAATTACGGATTCTTAATTTCGATTAGAAATACAAAGTAAGGTTACACAAATCAATGAGCCCTATCAATTTGTACAACCAAACAATGTTGAAGATGTTCAACCAAGATTAACACAAATCCAATCCTTGAAGGATTACAATCTCATTGCTTGAGTGGAAATATTAACTAAGAAAATCAAAATGAAACCTAATCTAAAATACCTAATGGATTGATGAAAGTCGTGAAGAAAGTTCCCCCCAATCGCCTCCTGCTCTCTTCCGTTGATTTTCGATTCGCGAGAGACCCCCAAAATCTACGGTTTTGAACCCCTTTTATGCCCCAATCGAAATAACGTTGCTCGAAAACATGGATACCTGAAATCAGGGGCTGCCATCGTGTGCTGAAAAGCTCCCAAAAACAGTGTGTAAGGCGGGTTTGAGTGCGGCCAAAGTCGCCCGAATAGAAATCGAATCTTGACAGTCGATATCTCTCGTCTTCATTTTCTTTGCGCCTGCCTTTTGTTTCTTGTTCTGACTTGGGCTGCACTTAAGTGGGCTTTGTTTTATTTTCTTTCTGTTTCTCGCTGCTGCACACATGAGACCAAAGAAAAACAACTTTTAAAATGGTTTTCTTTCTCTTTTGTTAGCTGCCAACTAAGATTGCAAATCAAAATAAGAAACTTTGTTTCTTTTCTTTTTATTTTTCAAATTAAATGGTTTCAATTAGTTAAATGCTAACTCAAATTAATTCGTGTATTTTAGGCGTCCTTTTAGCACTAATTACGGGGTAAATTTAACATAAAAATATTTAAAATTAGTACTTATCATTGGTCAATTGGAACAGGGATGGAAAGATTTATACCCGCCGAATTAATGATCTTTCCTTCATCGGCTAGAGTGGCGAAATGACCCTTTTTCTTGTTCCTTGATGTCTGAGTTGGTTCACCTTTGAGGGTTCTGTGAATCAAATGTAGTTGTCTTCCTTCTTCAGGAGAAAGAAATGTAGTTGTTTTCCTTCTGAATTCTGATCAGCTTTACGAAATGTTTAGAGAGAGTTTTGAGGACATCTTCTTTTAGTTTACTTTTGCTCTTAGAGATGAAGCAACCAAGCTCGAGCCATTGGGTGACACCAAGAGTTTCAAGCCATTTTTCTCTTCTACCCGATGAAGACCATCTTTTCATTTGATAGAAATAAGAATGGAGGTGGTCTTTGGTCTCGGAGGATGGATGGAAGCTCCAATAATTGGTGAATCATTTCGCCGTATCAAGTTCGTCTTTTGAACCATTCGATATCTGATTTCTTTTCAGCCGCTGATTTTTGTAGAAATTCTAGCTCCTCTTTTTGTGCTTGAATAACATCGCGACCTTGAATTGAGAGGCTTCTTCTTAGGCTAGTTTTTCTAGAAGTTCTTTCCCTTGAGCATGCTCTATTTTAGCTTTCAAGGCTGTTTCTCTATCAGCATCGGAAAGTACCAGATCAATGGGAATTTCTGAAGGAGGCTTGAAAGCGGACTTTAGTTTGAGGGATTCAGCATTGTTCTCTTTGTCTTTTGATTCTCTCGGCTTAATTCCTCTGCATTTCGGCCAACTCCTGAGCATATGTCATCTCCTTCTTTCCTTTATCTTTCATTTTCTCCCCCTCAGATATAGCTTCGGCCTCATCAGTGTCTTTAGGAGTTCGGACACTGGTTCCCTCCCCCTGAATCGGTGCATCTTCTTTTTCACAAGCCTAACTGATAGTTGATCCAGTGTTATCCGGAACTAAAGGTTCATTGGCAAGTTGTACAACATGGCCGGTGCGGTAGTGACGGTTTCGGTGACATGAGGCTTTTGTAGGGGCTCGTTGATGAGTGCATCGGTTACTGGAGGAGTTGTATTTTTCTCCCCCTTAGTGGTTGAACCCTTAAGACCAAATGAAGTAAGAAATGTCTTGATTCGAAAGGCGGTGCGGAAGAAGGAATCTTGTTGTAACACCTGGAAATTTTGGTGTTATCCAAGTGTTATTATGATATTCATCAATGGAATGTTTTGGCTAAGTAATATGGGTTTTGGTACCCAGTCAGATGACGAAAATAAGCAAAAAAGGCCCAAAATGCGCGAAAAAGGGGTAAACTGCGTCCTAGGGACGCAATTCTTGCACATTGGGGCCCCGGTCGCACTTTATGTACCGTAAGGGGTGTTTTTGGGAAATTGAGACCTAAAACTGCGACCTGGGAGTGGCAAGGTCGCAGTCCATGGTCGCAGTTCACGTGTAGGGGTAAAAAAGTCAGATTTCGGGGTTAAACATCATTTGGTCATATCTCTCTCATTTCTCAGCCGATTTGGGCGATTCAAAATGCTATGGTTTCGTATTTCAGAGCTATTTAATATAGTAGCAATGAGGATCAAAGTTTACTTGATAATTTGGGGTTCCTAGAAGTTGAAAGGTACAATCACCTCTCTGAAATCTTGAATCTAAGGTTTGAGTTTTGCACCAACAACTCTCATTTTATCTTGGGTTCATTTTGTGTATGTTTTGGAGGTTATGTAGGTGTTCTTGAAAGACTTACACCATGGATATAGAGGTGTAGCTCAAGG